>OW679195.1:64426067-64705643 GCA_940337035.1 Agriotes lineatus
GCAATATAATATCACTATAACCTTCTTAATGTGAAAATTATATTACTTCTTTAACAAAAATCTGGTGTGATACACGCACACAACTTCTTTTTACAGTGATCTTATAATTAGCAAAAAATTTGATTTTAAATTTTTAAGCATTTGTCTAAAATTTTCAAAAATTACAAAATCTGCAAAAACGGTACAAAATAAAAAATAGAAAAAAAACAAAAGTAACCCATTTTAGAAGTATTCGACTGGAAAATCATTTGTCTCACATCAATACACATTTAAAATGTAATAAAAATGTGAAGTTTGAAAAAAATCGTTAGAACTTTTTTTGAAAAAATCGAAAAATAACTGAAAAATCACAAGAATAAACACCTACTTCCGGTTATGCGATTTTCTTCAAAAGCTTGCTGTCGCATCTAGATAGTACACAAAATATATATATGAAGTTTCAACGCCATACCTCTTTTCGTTTTTGAGATATTCTGTTCATAGACACACAGACAGACCAATGAAAAAAAAATGTGTTTTTTGAGTTCAGGGGACTCTAAAACGTGAAGATCTGTTGAAAACTCAATTTCGAATTTTTGTAGTGAATCCAATACTTCCTTTATTGTAAAAGGAAGTAAAAATTTACAGCGATGCTGCTTTCAGATTTTTCCTACCTTCATTTCTTGCTGAATAGTGGCGTCATCGGAGGTTTTTTTTAAATAGAACAATTCCTACATATTTTCTGGTACCATTTAATTGAGATTTTTTTCTTTTTAGCTTTATAACACTTTTATACCATTTCACAAGAAAATCTGTGATCTTGGTGGCGATGATAACATTACATTAGAAATTAGACTTTAATAACAACTTTTTCTACTCCTGTGAAAGTTCTACATTTCCATTCCAATTTCAGTTAGGAAAAGTACAACTTTTCCTAACAAGACACTGAAAAAAATATCGTTCGTGATATTAATAAACGGCGTTTGTTGAGGGTCATTTAATTGATATAATGTACGAATTCAAATGTCAACTTTCTGTTGTCAAATGATAGTGAGAAAAATCTACTTTCGATGTCAGTCGTCGAAAAAGACACTTTTCCTACGTGTTTCGCACATGATTTTTTCTACTATCGAAAAAGAGAACTCAAAAGAGACTAAAAAGGTATTTTAAAAGAATTTTGCATTTGTTATCTGTTATGTTGACGTTTTGCAAATTTTTAATTTTCGTGTTAAAGAGTTTCAAAATACAGCTCTACTTTCTCAAAGGAATCTCTCGAAGTTATATTCATTAACTGTAAGAAACTTACTGTTAATATTTATAATAAATAAAGCTTTTTGTTACAATAAATTATTAGTTAATGAAGTAAGGAGTATTTTTATTTCGCTGTATTAATAATTCGTACATTATATCAATTAAATGACCCTCAACAAACGCCGTTTATTGATATCAAGAACGATATTTTTTTCAGTGTCTTGTTAGAAAAAGTTGTACTTTTCGTAACTGAAATTGGAATGGAAATGTAGAACTTTAACAAGAGTAGAAAAAGTTGTTATTAAAGTCTAATTTCTAATATAATGTTATCATCGCCACCAAGATCACAGATTTCCTTGTGAAATGGTATAAAACTGTTAAAAAGCTGAAAAGAAAAAAATCTCAATTAAATAGTACCAGAAAATATGTAGGAATTGTTCTATTTAAAAAAACCTCCGACGACGCCACTATTCAGCAACAAATGAAAGTAGGAAAAATCTGAAAACAGCATCGTTGTAAATTTTTACTTCCTTTTACAATAAAGCAAGTATTGGATTCACTACAAAAATTCGAAATTGAGTTTTCACCAGATCTTCACGTATTAGAGTCCCCTGAATCCAAAAAACATATTTTTTTTTATTGGTCTGTCTGTCAGTCTGTGAACAGAATATCTAGTAACCGAAAGTAGGTGTTTACTCTTGTGATTTTTCAGTTTTTTTTCGATTTTTTCAAAAATTGCTCTAACGATTTTTTTCAAACTTCACATTTTTATTACATTTTGAATGTGTATTGATGTGAGACGAATACTTCAAACATGGGTTTCTTTTTTTTCTATTTTTTTATTAACTTTTATTATCAACAGAACATCCTGTATATTATTACATTTTTGAATTAAACTTAAAATTCTAGAGAAAATTTGTCTCTTCAATTAACGCTTTATTGTGTACCGCTTTTTGCAGAATTTGTAATTTTTGAAAAATTTTGACAAATGCTTAAAAATTTAAAATCAAATTTTTGTCTAATTATAAGAACACTGTAAAAGGAAGTTGTGTGCGTGTATCACACCAGATTTTTTGTTAAAGAAGTAATATAATTTTCACATTAAGAAAGTTATAGGAATATTATATTGCTGGTTTATTCCTAGCTACAGAGTTGCGGAGCTGGTGTATAATGCTTCTTTATAATATAGAAGGTCCAACAAATGCTATCAAACAGGTAACAATATACGATAATTTATTCAAAATCTATCTACGGCATAGGAACAAATGAATGCGTGGGGTTAAGAAAAATTACATTTTAGGTAAAATCATATTAAGCCCTGACGTAGCTCCAGATGAGTCGACGTTATGGGCACGGTCGACGTTGCGTCCCTCAAGACGAGTCGACGATATGGGCACGGTCGACGTTGCGTCCCTCAAGACGAGTCGACGATATGGGCACGGTCGACGTTGTGTCCCTTACGGCGGGTCGACGATATAGGCCCGGTCGACGTTGTGTCCCTTAAGGCGGGTCGACGTTATGGGAATGGTCGACGTTGCGTCCCTCGTTCCATATACGTGTTCTGGAGTCGACAATGCGGCGCTGCAAAGTCTTGAATTTTTCGGATAATGTCGCCCGCGACGCTACCGCCGCGATGTACGTAGCGTCATTTTATACGAGTCGACGTAGTGGGCACGGTCGACGTTGTGTCCCTGAAGACAGGTCGACGTTATGGGCACGGTCGACGCTGTGGCCAACAAACCTCCGTCGACGTTGTGGACACGGTTGACGTTGTGGGCGTTCAAAATACCCGGTCGACGTTGTGGGCAGTCGACGTTGTGTCCAGGTCCCATTTGTATAATTTTAGTAAAATGGAATGAAAGTTTAAAGAGGAAGCACAACATTTTACAAAAATTTAAAAACATGGGTAAATACAAGAAGGTCGACAGATTTTCTCAGACAAATTTCATGTCAAGGCGTTGGAGATATATTTTCTCAAAAAATATTTACAGTAACTAAATTCGAATAAAAAATTAATTTTTGTTTTTTGGGCGAAACCTGGATCTACCAGAACGGCAGCCAAGTTCGCCAGTGGGAACATGACACGGATTTAAGGGATAATCCACACAAAAGTTAGAAGTAGAAGAAAACGTTATACATTATTGCATGCAGGATATTCTTCAGGCGTCTTACCAGGTTGTAATTTAATTTCAGAAAATGCAACATAAGATTACCACAAAATACGAATGGAGTCATATTTAAGAAATGGGTGGAGGATCAACTAGTTCCAGCTTTAAATGCTATGGATGGTAAGTGTGTTGTTAGCATGGATAATGCTCCTTACCATTCATGTTTGTTTATAAGCCACCCACTTCTAGTTCTCGTAAATGCCAAATGAAGAAATGGCTTGGCTTGCTTTAGAAAAAACAATACACTGGAAAAGAACGTTCCAAACCTATTTCATCAGTTTCGCAACAGGAAAATTATCTAAAACATATGTAGTCGACAAACTATTCAACACTCATGGACATGACGTTCTTGGTCTTCCCCTTATCATTCTCAATATAACCCTATTAAAATGGTATGGGGGTTTGTTAAAACATACTATAACAACGTAAATCTGCAACTTTGATCGCAAAATAAAGTAGGAAATTTATGAAATCAGGCACTTTCCAAATTTACTGAAGAGATGTGGAAAAACTCTATTCAACACCGCGAAAGATTAATAAAGGATGATTGGGTTAAATCGCTGTAGCGTAAATGTATTTCAATAACTTCAAAGCCACAAATTAGTCGCATACTGTTTTATAATCTTTTTCTATAAGTAGAAACGATCCTTGTAATTGTTGAATGAAAATTTACCTAATTCTAATGTATTTAAGTTTGTATTGCAATTTCTAATGTAATCGTAAATCTTACCTATGCAAATTTATTACCATCAGATTTTATAAATTTAAATCAGAATTTTATCTTAAGCTAACTTTATCTTTGATTAAATAACTTTTGAATTCGCGGAGACTTACTAAAAAATACTACGACAGTCATGACACTTGTCATATGTCAATAATAGTATCTACATGACAAAACATTTTCTGTTTCTGACACTAGTAACTTTTTAGTAATCTAAGCTGTTAGCATCGACATCGATTAGTGGGTTAATTCTCCCAAAACAAAACAAACTTCATGACTACTTGGATACAGTTGCCGACCGACTAGTTAAGAAGCTATTTAAGAACCTACTAGCACATTATTAAAAGCCAAAAGAGCGCCAACGAATCTTTACCAATTAACGACAAATGTATCCAGGCATTCAACTGAGAATTCGTAAACTGAAGTAGGGATGGGCGCGTGAAGTGAAAACAATCGTGTCACGGCGTGTCACGTCGTGAACGTGACTAATATTTAAAAATCGTGACGTGAACGTGAGTGAACGTGAGTGAAAATTTCCAAGGCGTGATTCACGTTTCAGGTTAATTTCACGTTAAATATTTAGTAACAAATAAAAAACTGCAGGGTGCCCCGGGTGCTGATTACATATTATTGTTAAATCAAAATTTTAATGTGTAGATGTGTAGATGAACTTATTATTCTAATAAAAGTAATGTTTTGTTTTTTATACTCGGATTAACGCTGAAAATGTTGATTACGTTTTATTTTTAAACCAATTTATTGTGTAGATGAACTTATTATTCTAATAAAAGTAATGTTTTGTTTTGTATACTCGGAGTAACGCTGAAAATGTTAATTACGTTTTATTATTCAACCAAAAATGTATTGTGTAGATGTGTAGATGAAACTATTTTTAGAAAAGGAATGTTTTGTTTTGTATACTCGACTTAACACTGAAAATGTTGATTACGTTTTATTTTTAAACCAATTTATTGTGTAGGCGTGTAGATGAACTTATTATTCTAATAAAAGTAATGTTTTGTTTTGTATACTCGTCTTAACGCTGAAAATGTTGATCCTTGTACATAAAAGTACTTTTAAACCTACGAATTCAAAGTGTTGCCTAGTAACATATACCTTTGCACTCATACCAATAAAGGAAACGTCAATTCCACTGACAGCTTTTGGTATTAAAGTAATGTCTTTGAAGACACCTGCAAGAAATGTATTTGCGAGAAATCAGTATTTATCCTTTGTCGTTAGTTATTGTAGTCAATTTTCATTTGTTTTCTTTTTGTGTCAACTATGCTGATTGCAACATATTATGTAAATTATGTCAGGTGCAAAACATAGTTTTAGTTCTGTTTAGGGTTTTTTTCATTAGTTTTAAATTTGAACATTCTGTTCTATCTGATTTAAATTTTGGAATAGAAGCTGCGTGTCACGTCGTGAGTGGCGTGTCACGCCGTGAACGTGAGTAAACGTGAGCGTGAAAGTGCGTGAACGTGAGTGTTTAAAGCAAGCGTGAAACGTGCGTGACGTGGGTGAAAAATCACTCACGCGCCCATCTCTAAACTGAAGTAATACATAATTTCCTGAAAGAAAAGCTCATATCACGCACAGGCAGCAGTAACAAATAATAACACCAAAATACTAATATCACAGTATAATTGTTTCTAATGCGGTAAAATTCAGTACAAATATTAGGTAATTAATAGTACAAATTGCGAGTGATCATTAGTACGTATTATCACTAACCTCATTTTACCTTGCGGTGTAGAGGCTGGTGCTTTATGCGCTTACATCTGCCAGTACAATGCACAACTTGCCCCGGATTCGGGTTACAAAGTTGGAGCACGCCTTTTGTGCTTGCGCAGCAACCATTGTGTGAGGTGTGTGTCATGGTGATGTGTTGAACTTGATACTTTATCTCTTAGGTCTGTGGTTCTGAGTAGAGCATAGTTAATTTGGTGCCCAACTGTAAATGGTCTCTCGGAGCGCGATTCTAATTAACAAGTCTGCTGAAAAATTCCGGCCCCCGCGGGATTCGAACCGAGGACTTGCTTAATGCAAGCCTAGCGCCTATACAACTGCGCTAAGCGGCTTCACTAGTAATCATTAGTACGAATTTAAAATAATTATTGGCCAATTTCAGGTTAATCAATTACATGCAGTTCAAATAATTAATTGTTCAATTTAAGGTACACCTCAACAACATTCGGCTCGTGAGTACAAAGGCTTACACAACAATCCTAACAAAGGTACAAACATGATCCACACCAGTTTAAAATTAAATGTGGGTCCCAATTAGCCTAGGCGCCTAGAAGTCGTGGAAAATCAGTGAGGTACTCAATTTGTGAAGCGAACTGTACAATAGCAGCCAACTTCCGAATTGGTAGCAATCGGGTGAACTTCTAACACTGGTTCACTAATCGCATCACAAAAAAGGTAGACAATACCTAACCTAGATTACTTTGTGCACGCTATGTGATGATCCAGATAAGCTAAGCAAAGGCAAGTGATAACAGCTCGAACCAAGCAAATGGCGAAGGTTCGATCGCGGGAATGGCGTTTTAAGCAGAAAGCTGAACTTGATTTTCAGGAGTCCCGGACTGGTTACCCAGATGAATTTGGGCAACGTGCCGCTGAATGACAGATGAACGGCATATAAAATCCGCCAACTAGGTGCAAGAAACCAATCCTTCACAGAACTGCCCGGCTACAACAATCCGCAACTTCTGCGGGGACCACGAACCAAAACAACCATATGCTGTAAGTCCGTAAAGCCGCAGGGCAATTTCAAAGGCGCTACAACCAAGTTACCATCACGGCGTCCCAGGAAAAATAAAACGCTTTCAAACAATAGCCAACGGTCGCTTTGCCGCGCTGATAAAAATCAGGCAAGGCCCTGAATGCGCGAACATACGAAAACCTGCACTACAGACATTAAAAATATATATGGCGCACACACCGAGCTGTGAAAATAGTAGAAGAGCCATCTAAACGTAACAAAGCTTGGACTAAAATTCGTACATATACAGGGTGCCCGTTTTTGGAGCTCCACCATGGGGATCTCGGTAACCATAAGAGATACGAGGTCGGTTAAATTGGGGCAAAGTTGCGCAATTTGGAGCTCAATAATATGCCGGTTTAAAATTTCAAAAATTCCGATTACCTCCGGAGATATCCGAAAAAAACCGGAATTTTGGAAATACGTTTTTATTTTTTCCTCGCTTATTTGGTGACCTAATTCAAAATGAGTGACACTTCGTCGTTGCAACTTTTCCTCCTCTACAACTTGCCGATGTCATATTTGAAATCAGACGTTTCGATTTTCGACAATCATCATCAACTTTGGTTTTTCTTATGGGCACTATCTTGGATTTTCACATTTTTGAATTCAGCTTTGTTTTCTGATTACGGTGATGTATCACATGTTAAGGTTCAGTGTTGCAGTTTGGGTGAAATATCAAAAATTCTGTTTTGCAAAGACTGCCTTGGATATAACATCCATACTTTTGTTTAACAAAGGCATTGTTGACAGTTCGATTTAAGTTGGCTTAACGTCACCTACAGTTACAAAATTAGTATAAATTTATTAACAAAATGCCCTTTTCAAATGAAGAAAAACGAGATATGCTAGAAATTTATTACGCTTCGCATCGAAATGCGCAAGTTACTTCGGAAAGATATTTACAGCGGTATCCAGAAAGACAACAACCAGCTCAAAATTATTTGTTATTCCTTCATAGAAATTTAGCCGAGTTTGGTGCATTTTCTAAGCCTCGAAGACGTGTTCATAGACCAAATGCGAATGAAGTGGAAATTTTACAGGCGGTGAGTAAATTGTTAAAACTTTCTCAAAAATAATAAACGGCAAGTCTTGCATCCAGGAGATACTGAACGGAGGGCAGCGTTTTGTAGGAATATCATGGCACGGTTGGAACAAAATCCCCATTTTCTTTCCAACGTGATATTCACGGACGAATGCAAATTTACCAACTCAGGCATGTTCAATCGTCACAATGAACATGTCTGGTCCACTGAAAATCCACACGAACACCAAGGACGTCGACCACAAGCACGTTTCGGGCTAAATGTATGGGTTGGTTTATTTGGCGGTACGATCATTGGCCCATACATTTACGAAGACAATTTGACCGCAGATGGGTATTTGCACTTTTTAAGGACCTACCTTACGGATTACATCGATGACAACATTTTCCTCAACCGCTTGAATAACCTTTGGTTCCAGCAAGATGGTGCTCCGCCACATAATGCTAGGAGAGTGGCTGATTATTTGTCTGAAATATTTCCGGGTAGAGTCATTTCAAACAGTGGAGACATACGTTGGCCGGCACGTTCACCAGATCTTTCCCCATTAGACTACTATTTATGGGGAACTATGAAAGATCTCATTTATAAATCTGTACCCGCCGATATTAATGAGCTGCGAAGGAAGATCATCACAACTTTAAGGACCAAAATAAGAAGAAGGGACGTTTTAAGATCAATGCAGAATTTAAGAAGACGCATAGAGCTGTGCTTGGAAGTGGAGGGTGAACCCTTCGAGCACCTCTTATAATTTTCTTTATTTACTTGTTTCTCAAAATTTAGTTTTATCCTATGTTGTAAATTTAAAACATAATTTTCTCCTTTTTTATATCCTACTGTCAAATAAATAAATTTCTAGCATATCTCGTTTTTCTTCAGTTGAAAAGAGCATTTTGTTAATAAATTTATACTAATTTTGTAACTGTAGGTGACGTTAAGCCAACTTAAATCGAACTGTCAACAATGCCTTTGTTAAACAAAAGTATGGATGTTATATCCAAGGCAGTCTTTGCAAAACAGAATTTTTGATATTTCACCCAAACTGCAACACTGAACCTTAACATGTGATACATCACCGTAATCAGAAAACAAAGCTGAATTCAAAAATGTGAAAATCCAAGATAGTGCCCATAAGAAAAACCAAAGTTGATGATGATTGTCGAAAATCGAAACGTCTGATTTCAAATATGACATCGGCAGGTTGTAGAGGAGGAAAAGTTGCAATGACGAAGTGTCACTCATTTTGAATTAGGTCACCAAATAAGCCGAGGAAAAAATAAAAACGTATTTCCAAAATTCCGGTTTTTTTCGGATATCTCCGGAGGTAATCGGAATTTTTGAAATTTTAAACCGGCATATTATTGAGCTCCAAATTGCGCAACTTTGCCCCAATTTAACCGACCTCGTATCTCTTATGGTTACCGAGATCCCCATGGTGGAGCTCCAAAAACGGGCACCCTGTATAAAAGGTGGTTTTTATCAAAATTTTGACGACAGTTTCTATTTAAAATTAATATACTTTATCGTATTTCATATGGTAATGTACTACATTTGTACATTCAAATCGTTTAGTAAAGTGATATTTTACAACATAGCAACCATTACAGCATACCAACGATGATTTGTTTTACGTTTAGCAATACTGAAGTGTATTGTTGGTGGCACTGTCAGTTTGTGTCATATTCTAAGTTAGCAGGTTAGGTTATGCGACAGTCTGTGTCAAAATATAACCTGTTAACCTCGTTCTGTCAAACGCATAACATCAAATGAAGCTGCGTATTGTGCTTCAGTACATATAAATAAGTTTTGCTCAGCTTGGTTATGTTTTGATATCCACTGTCACTTTTATATAAGACTTGTATATTTCATATATAAAATATTATACGCGACACAATAGAAAAGTGGTTTTATTGAACTCGTATGGCTGTTTTTAAGTACTCACTAAAGGTCATACTTACACCAGTCATACTTGTTCAGTAAAAATTTTCTAAACTAGCTGCATAATATACTATTTTCCAATGCCAACTTGTAAAGTTGTGTTTTATCAATTAAAATCTCCATGGTAAAATAATATTTTAATGATAAGGGTGGATAGAGTATTAGTTTAATCACTAGTAAATAAAGGAGTTTTTATTATAACATATTGTCAGAAATGTCAAAAACTAATTATAAATTTCACTTCCATATTTATAATGCACGCGCATAAAGCTTGGTGCAAGGTAAATGAGGTTATCGATAATAATACATACGAGGATTGTTCAATAGAAATACGTTTGGAGGCTGTAGCATAATTTTTGTTTACTCTTTTCAAAAAAATCTCTATTAACATTAAGACATGAGTTTGATTGCTATAGTAATATATAGATTTCCTGCTGGTAAAATTATTTTAGCTGTTAATTAAACCATTCTCTAACAGCAATCTTCACTTCAGCGTCCAAAGTGAGTCGCTGTCCCTTTAGCGATTGCTATAATAGACCAAACACATGAGCTTTGTGATAATAAGAGTGGAGTTAACCCTTTCTAATTATACTGACGTTCATCATTTCAGGTAGTTATCTGACCTTAATGCGTCTATTTACACCTAAAGGAGTTTCCATAAGTCATACGTTTTCATCTGAAGTTGCAACAGAAACATGTTCTGGATGAACTGTAGTGTGAGACTCAGTGGCGGTGATATGCATAAGCGGGAATAAGCGTTGCTTAGGGGCCCGGGCCCTTAGAGGGCCATTTGGGGGGGGCGGTAAGTTCTATATTCGCGTATTAAATATCTCGATATCTTCTACTTCATTTGTGTATAGATTGATAGCACTGCAACCTCACTCCCCACTCTCACTTATCAGTCATCAGTGATCAGACTGGATTTGAGAACTTTGAAAAATTAACAAACATTTTGAATTTTTAGAACCGAACAACGTTTTTAGAAGAGGCCCCATGTGATTTGCTTCAAAAAAGGTATTCTGATGTTCTCAATAATAATCTCGCCATTTAGTTTGTGAACGCTATTACCTTACTAAATAAGGATTTAGATGATAACATGACTGTTCCAGATTTGACAAATTTATTCCTACAGATATATAGTGTTCTCGAAAGCAATTTTGGCGAGATTATTATTGCATTGGTTTTATTCTCGACTCTCCTGTGACATTAGCCACAATAGAAAGATCATTTAGCAAGTTGAAAGTAATAAAACATTATTTAAGAAATTCTATTAGCCAAGATAGGCCTTTCGGTTTGGTTAATTGAGCAAAAAGCATCGTCTACGATAGGGATCCTGTTGTAAAAATCTTGTGGAACAATTTGTTGTCGGTAAGGCCAGAAAGATACATTTTTTATTTCTGAGCAAGTTATTTTTACGGCGTTTTACAGATATTAATGATACAAATAAATAATAAGTAGGTATTTGTTACCTATTTTGACGTGGGTTCTTAGAATTTTACCTGAATATTATTTTATTTTACTACTGTTATCTAGGTAGATATTTATTCATCAGTTTTCTTTGTATTTGTGCCTATAATACCAATTTGAAGTTTTATTTAGTTTTATATTTTTAATTTATATTTTGTTAGATATGTTAGTTATAAAATGTGTTAAATGTTAGCCATTTACTACTCTATTTCTGTTGGTTATAACAGGATGTTATTTTATTTTTTATTAAACGTTTACTTTGTATACTAAAATTATAAATATACAATTCATTAAGTATATAAATCTTTTTACAAGGGGGGGGGGGCATTTAAATATTTGCTTAGGGGCCCAAGGTGATCTTGCACCGCCACTGGTGAGACTATAGTGATCAAGTCACCATCAACAGCATTCATTCTCTCGTGGATTTTTAGTGGTTGACGTCTTTTGGCGTTTAAAAATAGATGATCTTTGAACGGATTTTTCATAGTAAACGCCATTTCGAAGCTGCATAAAAAATCATACAAAGAAGCAACCACAAAGAAACTTAGCCGACACCTCAATAAACAATTTCAACAACCGCATGCAATTATCATGATACTTAAGTTGCGCCTGTGCGATCCAAACGTGTTTCTGTTGAACAATCCTCGTACATACATTTATAATTTACTCTAATTTTTCCATTCCTTTCATGCAAAGTTAGTTCTGTCGTTGTTTTAAAAATCTGTTATTTTTTCGAATTTCAGGGTATAATGATACTTATGTCATAATTAATAACAGGGTCAAGCGTAGTAACGGTTTATTATAAGTGAGAGAAATAAGTCATTATACGCGAGTGAGATTTTGTTAACACACGAGTGCGCGTAAGCGCAAGTGTAGCAGTTTTCACGAGCGCATAATGGCATTTCATTTATGTGTGATGTAAGACGAGAGCGAGAATTGACGTTTGAACATTTTCAAGTACGAGATCGACAATCAACTTTTCAAAATATTTGAGATCGAGATGGGGAAAATCTCATCTCGTCTCGTCTCTTGGCAACACTGTTTAAAACAAATTCATAAAATATATCAAAAGACACAACTGTAGAATAAAATATTATGTTGATCTCTTTCTTACTCAATTATTATGTTTCTTTGTTCATGCTATCTAATTGATGTTATAGTATAGTGTGATCAAAAAGTCGTTGGCTCGCGGTTGCTGTGAAATTTAAAAGTAATCTATAAAATTATTATCTCCATTATTTTCAGTGATTGACATCTGTTGAACTTCTAATAAAAGCAAACTTTGAAAGAAATAGAACATGTTAATAACATGTTACTGTATAAATGCTCTCTTAGCGTTTTGTATTATGTGAACGGATCTTTAGTGCCGATATTCAGTTCGCTCTCGTCGAAATTCTTGAAGTTGGTAATAACATTTTTGGTGGTGCTCCAATTCTGCACTAATGGCGTTTTGGCTTTCCTTCTGATTTTTGCAGCAAAGCAAGCAGCTTGCATGGTTTTTCGCGTTCTATAATCCGATGGGGAGTTGGTCTTCATTTGAGTCTGTGTGCCCCATTCCGTTTAGCGGAATTTTGGTGTAGAAGAGAATGTTTGGGCATGCAAGTCGCGCCGCTTGACTGAGTTAAGATTGAAAGCAAGCTTTTACAAATTTCCGTCCACATAGCCCATATTCTTGAGCTGCACCTACCAGTTGGTCTCGTATCTACCAGTGATTCTTGTTAACTAATTAATTGCACCTGCCAGCCGACATTTTGGGACGCTTAGTTTAGTTTCGTGGCCCTTATCAAGTTTTGAGGGTCTAGATTGCCATAATCACGGGTGATGGAATTCTTCGGCGGAAACGGATTTGGCCCACATAACTGCAGGTGTCGTTCTGTACAGTAGAGCTAAGTACCACATGATCAAGGCCACCGAAATATGAGCCGTTCATTAAGGCAGCAGTACTAATTCTGTGATACTTTTGGTTGCGTATTTTGAACATTTAGACACTACTACGGCTGCGACGATTGCAACAGCGCTTGCTGGTTCTCATCAGAATCACTCGGTTTTATTTTCGTTAATGATATTCAGTTCAAACACCATTCTTCAACCTTTAGTTGGTTTGTAGTTTGTCGAATTAATGTAAATGTAATTGTACTGTATACACCTCATTGTTTTTTGTGTAAATTAATGCTGCTACAACCTTGTAGCATAAGTGATATTTGAGGTACACCCTACGTAATATTATTTGTAGGTACCACTGTACTGGCTATTATGTGCATTAACACCCTGTTTTAAGTTGTTACTATTTTCGTAGATCATATTCCGTTGCTGCAATCTGACCTTATGTACTTTTTCTTGCAGGATGTTTTGGCATCTGACTACTCTATTTGGGTTTATACGTTTGCTCGATGCTATTGGGACACCACTAGGTAAGTAAAAACGCACAATTTCGGTAACTTCGTTAATGTTATTTTCAAGAAAAATATCAAAGGGGTGTAGAGATTGAAACTGCAGAGCATATGTTAAAGTCATTTCCAGATTTTTATATAATTTGTTTTAAATGTTATGACGTCCTCAATATTTTTTTTAAATGACATCCTATATTTTTTATTCATTTCGCTAGCAAATTTTAATCTATTTTGAATGGTATAACAATTTGAATAGGTTAAATTACAAAATATTTGAAAAAAAATGTCCTTAAAGTTTAAATGGTCAGAGTAGTTACCTGGGCTTAAAACAAGAACCGATGATTGTACATTCATTTGCTATGCTGAAATTATTGTCAAAGTCAAAAGTAGTCCCTATTAAGTTTTTTTGTTTCAAACCCAGATAACTAGAATTACTCTGTTTTCTTCTCTCACTCAGTCCTTCTACCGTTTCCCCCTGGAATCGCTTTCACATAACTTCAGGGGGTGTGGGCATCACTTACACTAAGCTTTTTTGTTTTAAACCCAGATAACTAGAATTACTCCGTTAATTTCGTTCATCTTTACTATATCAACTTTAAGGCCGTGTTTCTATTTTTTTCTAGTGTATGTATAAATGTATGCATGTATTGTCGGTAAGCTCATTTTACTTTGCGGTGTAGAGGCTGGTACTTTATACGCTTGCGTCTGATGGTACAATGCTCAACTTGCCCCGGATTCGGGATTTTTCTAGTGTAACCTATTTAAATTTTACACCGTTAAAAACAAATTAAAATTTAATACCGAAATAAATGAAAAAAAATAGTTGCCATTTAAAATAATATATTTATGATGCCATAACACTTTCCCAAAAACCAAAATTAATGCAGTTACCGAATTTGTGCGTTACTTAACTTCCACACTGTCTATATGTATAATATTTAGTCCTGCTTTCGAACCTATCCGTCTTCACTGAGTCAGCTTGCCGGCGATTATGCTCTCGTAGTCTGGCGATTGTGAGAATTCGTCATTTACCCTTTTGGAATTTTGGCCCTAAATTTTGCTAACAAAAAAAATCAGTTCACTTTTATAACAAAAACAAATAACGTTTTTATAATCAAACATTTTTTATTGCAGTCACTTTTGAAAGACGTGAAGTAAACGGCACTTACATACAAATAATAGAAGTAAATAATTTCATAGATGACTTTTAAGTTCCATAGCAACAGCGATCCAAAGACTTCTTAATTATACTATATTTAATTGTGGGCCTATCGGTATACACTTCTATTTATATTTTCATTGTCATGCGTGTTGTTTATTTGAAGCATTCTACAATTTCATTATAATAATCCCTCTACAATTTGGCATTTACACTAGTAAGGTTAAAACTTGTAATTTTTAAAATAAACAAATATTATCTCGGCATAATGACACTGTATACGTATGCTAATTCTTCTTCTTTCTATTTTTCTTCTTGTGATTGATGGTACTTAATCAGCCAATGATTTCAAATGAGTTACTTACATTTATGTGGTTCGGAAGATATCAACAAATAACGTAAACATCTTAAACATTCATCTTATTAAATCTTCGAATTTCAAATTATTGCTGTTGAAGTTGAAGTGTACAATTTTGCTTTAAAAAAAATGTAATATTCCAATTATTGGCATACGAAGAGGAATTAATGCAAGATGAAGTTTAAGTCCGAATCTCGATATTAAAGACCACACCTAGTTAGCACTGCCGGAATATGAATGCCACTTTAGGAAAAAAACACAGTAATTCAACACCATGGGTGTAGTCGAGGGGGAACGCGGGGGAACGGCGTTCCCCCACTGGTTTTTTGTTAAGTTTAAAAAAAATAAAGAACGAATTTATGGTATTTACTTATTAGCACAAACAATTTGATAATTATTCATTCCAGTGTCATTTAAATATAGGCTAGTGGTATATGCTATTATTTAAAAATATCACGTCAAAGATGACTTGCTACTTGCAAAGTACCTATTAAAAACAGTTTGAATTAGAAATTTGTAGGCTTGATATTTATATATTAAGGCTACGGAACTGGCAACATCGTAATACGGAAAAATTGCACCAGAAAACATCAAAACGCATATTTTTGCACCTATACTTTTTTAAAATTTCCGGAAGAGGACCACCGGGCCCTTTTTTCCTGGAGGATATTCCATACCCCTCAGAAGTCTAGCGTTCCCCCACTGGCAGATTTGCCACTACATCACTGTTCATCACTGAAAACCACACACTTATGCGTATTGCACCTCGATATTAAATAATCTGTAAAGGGTTTTAATCAGAACTTCCCTAGCAGATGGAAGTTGTGACACTAAAAATTTTAAAAAATCAAAATAAACTCGGGGTAAAAATATCTTAACAGTCCTAACAATAAAAGAAAACACTTAGTAATGCAAATTCCATCATGTTACAAAATTTTAAAAATTGCAGGCGCTGAGATTTGAACTCAGCGCGATGTCGGCGCCTGTGAGACCGATTTCAACGCTTGGTAGCAGCCAGCACACAACACGCCCCACGAAAGAATGCTTCGCATCTGCGTTAAGCGATTGGATTATATACCTACGAAGAGCTCAGCGTTGTCCATTTTTGTCTTGTCCTTCAGACGAGTGAAGTAAAAATGTAGGTATACAAATTTGCACGAATGCTATCATAATTGAAAGAAAAAACACTACGTACAATAGGACTAATAAAACATTTAAAGTAAATATTTTTAGACGAGAAATTAAAATATGAAACTCTTGACAATATTTATTTTCTTCATTCGTTCATTTCCGTTTCGAGAATCGCGCTCGAAGATTTTTGCCAGTGTATTTAAATATTCCAATTCCTCGAACACGCTGACGCGAAGAATAAAGTAAATAATATCAAGATATCAACAGCGAACTATAGGTAAGGTAGAGGAGGGTTATAAGGCCCGGATCGAAATAAGGCCCATTTTGAATTGCCGCCTTAATAATGCTCCATCTGACGCCGAACTGTCGCACAAGGGTGATTTATAAGTAGACAACATCCTGTATTGTCACAAAGATTTGATAGAGGGCCTTTGGTGCATTTGACATCGTTTGGTGTGTAACGCAGAACTTCCACACATGTTTTTATAAATTTCTCGTTAGACTTTTATTACTTTTACGAACTGTTAACCAAAAGTGTTTTAATTTTGCTTTGGCCAGCAGATATTTGTAAATATCAAGTAAGTATGTGTACCTAACAAAATTCTTAACTGTATTTAATTAATTCAACGTTAACCCCAAACTGTAAGTTTGATGCGGCGCGAAATAAAGCCCGCGCTATTTTGGCGGGTGGGCCTTATTTCCAAGCGGTAATTTTTTAAGTTTTATTTTTATTTTTAAGAATATGGGGAAGAAGTGCAGAGGATTGAGAACTCTAAGGAGAAACGAAAAGAGCGTGTTTCAAAGCTTGCAAATGAAAACAAAAATAGTGGTAAGCCAGTTTCTGCAGAGTCCTGGATGTGCAATGTGTGCAACGAAGATTTTCTGGCCGATATGCGTTGTTGCAAGAACTGCCAAATGTGGTCGCATGAACAGTGTATTGGATTTACCGAAGAGAATGATGAAGACTTTATTTGTTGGGACTGCTCTCCTTAAACGGAAAGGAAATATTTTTTTTTATGTTGGGCCTTATTTCACATCCATCTGGAAATAAGGCCCAAAAACACTTTTTCTGTAATATTTTGTGTTAGTCCTATGGTTGCATTTATGATTAATTTTTATTTGTACGTAATATCTACTTGAATAAAACTATCTCCAGTAATTAAATTTAATTGATAATACCGATTAGTTTCCGTTTTAAAAATAAATTGTATTAGGTGGGCCTTATTACCCGCCGGTACCTTATTAGGATACTCACACCACGGTATTAGGTATAGGTACCTATAGGGTGTTTATAAAAGTCGGCGAATTTTTTTCAGCTACAGTTCTAGACTCAAAAATAAAGAAACAAGTTCAAATAAACATGCCTACGTTAAGGAGTTATTAAATATCCAATATATAAATATTTATGAAAACTCTCAACGGATTTAATATGCTGGAATCACAACCTACGTTGTGCCTAAACCGTTCGTAGTATCGCAATACACCACTAGATGGTAGTACTAGTATGTATTGCAACCCAGTGATTCAAGTGGCACGAATATTCGAAAACCACCTTGTTCCAAAATCGAATTATTTTTATAAACAAACATTTTACTTAGAACATTAATATACACAAGGTGAAAGTCCTATTTCTCATTAAATTCAGTAGTAGAGAGAACCATACATGTTAGTAATTTATTGTTCATGAATTTTCAGCTATAATTTACCAAGAACAGTGATAATTATCCGCAATCGTTTTCACAAATAACAATCCAAAAGTCCGTTGCCTAAAAATAACCCAATGCGCAGCAGAGGGTTATTTCTTAGAGGTAACGCGCTTGAGGGATATTATTTGCCAAATTATAAGGATTTATCACTGGCCGCAGTGAATTCGGGAAGATAAGTTCTTAAATAAATTAATAATTTTTGCCGAAGCGAAAAGTCCTTTTTCTGATATATAAATTTGACATTTCATTATTTACTTGTCATAGGATACTACTGAATTGTAATTAGGTAGTTTCCATGGTGATTAACAATCACCCTAGGGTCGTTTTTACTTCAAGTGTGATCTGATTTGTCAAATTGACATACGTGATCGAAAATAATCAAATTGGATTGGTCTGTAATATATGTAAGAACTGATCAGAGTAAATGCATGATAATTTCTGGAATATTCGTCTAAACAAATATTTAAATTTTTAAAAATGCGGTATATATCTTTAGAAAAGCGGCTTTTATTGTCACAGATCAGAGCAAATGTTTTAAACAACCATTCGACCCGCACGGCTTAAAAACTTAAAAATGCATATAAATGTCAAAATGAAGAGCACTTTTCCAAAACTACCTAAGTCCAAAATATTGATTTTGAGAAAAAACGGATTTTCTATTATGACAAAAATGGTAAAAAAATTGACGGTTGGTGAAAAGCTTAAACAAAACTTTATTGGTAGATATACAAGGTTACGTAAAAAACAATAGAAAATACACACACAATTTTTTTTTCTTACGATATAAGTTTTCGTTTCATAACAAACATAACTTAAGTCCGTGGACTTAGCTTATATTTGAAATGAAAACAACTCTTCTTGGGTGAGTTTTCGTACTTCACAGATTGTCTGGTCCACATGTGCACAGGAAATTATAGGCCGTTTTGCCCCAGCAGCGGTAATGTTCAACGATCGCTTTGTTTTTTTCCACTTTGATTTATCGACCCGTCTACTCTTTCCTCTGTCGGACATATGAACTTCTTCGCGATATTGGTCATCCATCTTGTCAAATTGCCGGTGCTAATTACACTCAACACTAGAAGGCGAAAGATTGTGTTTATTGTGGCTAACAACAGCTGATTCCTGCTCGTTCGCGCATGCGCAGTGGACTTAGATAAGTTTGGAATGAAACATTGTTGGACTTAGGGCGCTTTTGAAATGAAACGGTTATTTAACCACAGAAAATCTAGTCACTTAGACGAGTTTTGATGAGAAACATATATTCGCCAAGTCACTGCAACGATCGTGACGTTGTAGCCATCAAAATCTCATTTTTATAGAAAATGGACTTAGTTTTGGAAAAGAGCTCTTCAAATGTTAATGTAGTGCACATAATTCGTTTTAATACTCGTCTATTCGATGAAGTACGTGAAACATTTTTCAATCCTGTAGGTAGTTTTTTTCTCTCGGATTATACTATTCCCATTTCTGCTTTTCTAAACAGCTATTTGTATGTGACATTTTTTCTTAAAACAGAGTATTGAAGAATGTCAAGTGCTAATAATTCGTCACAGAAATTATTCTTGACAAGAACTGCAATATTTTAAGATTATTTTGTTTTAATCGTATCACAAGATAGTAATTTTACAGCTTACAAATCTAAATTGTTATTTTTACTATAAGAAGGGGAAATAATTAGCACTGCAAAATGAAGTGTCAATTCAAACGTCAATATTAAAGGCGACGTTTGGTGCGAACATCCAGTCCAAATACTTATCCTGCGTCCCCATCTCTAAATATCTGAAAACTTAAGTTCGGCAATCGCGGGCTTTGTAAATTATTTCGGGGGTAGTTCGTCGGCGAACAAGTAATTATTGTCGGTGGCCGCCCCAGAGCCGAGGAGGCAAAGAGGCCCGGTTTAATCAGAGCAGGCCGAGATAAACGATCGCAGGTTTTCAATTTTTACGCCAAGAAAGTGGAATTAATTCGGGATTGAGGAGCGGCGGCAACCCCAGCAACTCGGCGGCGATTGCGGGCGAGACACCAGTTGCCTACGCATTCGGGGGGGGCCCGGCCACCATTGGGCCGCCCCCATTGGCCGCCGCCGCGCGCGCGCCCCGGCGCCCGGCTCATGTATGCAAATATGTTTACGATGCTGTGACGTAGCGACTATTGTTAACATATCATTGATTGTTAAGTTCATGACCTACACTACTACCAGGGAAAGCGGTTGGCGCACAAAAGAATTGCGGACAATACGGAAATGAATGCAATTTGAGGAAATCACGAATCGATGCTTGCCATTCACACTTGCGTCTGTATCGATTTGTACCGTATTCAAACCAAATTACCGCTTAATGTCCTTGTTTGCTCGCTCCGGCTCGCTTTCGACGAAAACTTCGTGCCCCATCCAGAGTGCGTCGGCGAAAATTGGTTCGCACACTTCATGGCCTACTTTGTTTCCCACTAATAACTGTCTGTCTGAACCTTACATAAACAATATTACGCCAGAGTGCAGCCCCCTCCCCCTCCCACAAACAAACCCTTTAATTTTTAATTCCTATAATTTAACCACTTAAAAACCTATCAATATAACGGGTGTTCATAAACAGTCGTCATCCCAGTTGCTTTGAAAAACAAAATATTATGTTTTTGATTAATTCGTGCAACACAATGAAACGTCATTGAGTATTGTCATAGCGCATATTTTCTCAATTTTAATAGACATACGTTTCTGAAGTCAAAACCTACTGGGATGACGACTGTTTATGAACACCCGTTATTATTTACTACTACTATACATAATAATAGCTATAGAATCCGAATTTGCATTTCAGTTTTTTTAATGAACGGTTCACATAGTAAGTATATCAAAAGGTAAGGTCCATACTTTAGGAAGTGATTGGTGGAGTTCAAGCTCATCTAACTATTAAAACTCCCGTAATTATTAATTTCAACACCTGTAAGCAACTAACGAACTTCCTAAAAATTAGGAAGTATAGCTTCTAAAAATAGCATTTTAACTGATAAGCTCGTGCAACTTTTCTTTAACTTTCTGTCTTTTTGATAAATGTCAGGGTATGTCACCGTATTTTTCCAAGAACTAATTTTGCACATAATGACGATTTAGATTTAGACAAAATGTATATTAAACCTCCAAGAGGTTCACCTGGGCAATTTGATGTCAACTGAATGTCCAAGCAGAACTGATAAGTCGTTGTGACGAAAATGGTGAGAAAAGGAATGACCATCAGGATGGTAAAAATCCAGACAGTATTTGACATCAAACTTCGTAACACAGAGGTAGGTACTACAAAAGCTAAATTTTAAGAAAATAAACTAAATACAGCGTATTATTTGAGCCAAATCAAAACATTTTCGTGTGTTGTGCCTAATTACGAAAACGTTTGACTCCTACTGACATTTTCTATATCATATTTGATACCCGAAACACGAAGATGAGCTTATCCAAGAAATTTTTCTGATCTAAACATTCAAATTTTGTAGTGCGTGTGACGCTGTGAGAAGAGATTAGTTATTTACGGTACAAGTCCGGTAAATGGATTTCTACAGTACGAGTTCAATGAATATGAACGAGGCAACGAAAGAACGGAATCTAGAATTTCGAAAAGCATAGTGTGAAAAATGTACCAGACGTATAACCTACAACGTATTAGTTCACACTATAGGCTACTTAGGTGAAGATTAAGTAGTACAAATAAATAAAAATAATCTGGCATTTCCTTGGCTAAAGTACACATTACAGCCAGTAGTGGCTAGTGGAGAATTTTGATGGTAGAGCCAACCATCCAACGTATTTTGCATTTTCCAACCCCTCACAGGCAGAAAGAGATTCTGGTATCCTGAGATTTAAATATTTCACGTATGGACTGGCGAAAAATAGCATTCATAACTTTACAGGCTATTGATAAATATTATTTTTAGAAGTGATACATTAAATTAAAAATATAAACAAATAGATCATATTGTAATTATTTTGCGAAAACCTCAATGTAAAACGTCTCTTCTGTCGGAATTGTTTACACGGCCGCCTTCATATGCTCCGAGGATGCAGGGCAGCGCGGCGTTTCTTCATCTGAACTCGACGACGTGAAAGAACGAACCAAAATTGTCATCAGAAACTAGATACGCGGGCATTAGCACAGGGGTCAGGTCATACTGAGGCTGCTTAAGGCTTGAGCTTCCGCTGCACTGTGGTGGCTTTTATTGAATTTTAAGATATTCTTATCTTTTCACCTTCTTCTTGCCGCTCTGCACACGCTGCAGTCCATAAACTGTCGAAAAGCTAACGAGCCGCTTCGATCTGGCACCAATAGGTCCGTGAAAGTAAGCAGCCCTTATTATAGTACAATTCATATTAATAAAATAAAATTTACTCATGCTTTGCTTAAGCTTTAAAATGAAAAAAATTATAAAAAATTAGTACAAGAATGTTTCTTTCAAAATAATAACTTTATTGAATGACTGGTTTGTTATGATAGGTTATGGCTTCTTTACTTCTTATAGAGAGCCGCCACTAATTACAGCGCACAGTACAGTATGAAATAAAGAGTTTTCCCACACCTACCTGTAAAGCTGTTTCATTTATTGAAACCTTTATGATAAAGTTAGTAACAGTAAATGCCAAATGGTGCACTAATTTTAATGTCATAATAACAGTTTGCCGCCCAAGTTTTTAATATTCTTATCAAATATCCGCATTCGTCCGCTATAAAACTCTGTTTTGCGTACTTGTTGCATGAAATACTATTATGATTATACCACTCCCTATAACATCAATCAATGAAAAACGGTAAAAATGCATAGTTACGCATGTACTAACTTTTGATAATGTACATCTCAACGGTGATAATCACATACCTTCTTGACTAATAACTGATAGTCAAATGCCTTCACAAACATCGCGTTATCTTTTAAAAGTACAATCGTAATAGTAACCACACTAACTGTAATTTTAATATTTATAAATAAACTATTCAAACATTGTTTATTGACTCGTGATATAATTTAGCCGAATGCAACGCGTGTCTTCTTGATTATTAAATCGTTTCTGTTTCCACTCGATATATAGTTTTGGGCAATCACGAGTGATTGCCAAACAATATACTATCACGTGTAAACAGAAATAATTATTTGATCATCGAGAACCCACTAGTTGCATTATGTATGATGATCTCTGAAACCTGTTTGTCGCGTAGTATAATACATCAGGTTTAATGGACATACCGCCACCCTATAAAATTAAAATTATTAAAAATCTATCGTTTGGAGAAACTACAACAACAATCTGTCCTCGTAATCAACCAATTAACAAACATAAAAATTAACAAGAAAAACTTAGCTTTTTACTGGAAATGAAAAGCGACCAACTTTCAGTACATTTTGGACGCTGACTGTTCGACTACTGAAGATTGGTCGCTTTTCGATTCCGGTAAAAAACTAAATTTTAGTTTTAATTGTTAATTCCCCCAACACCGTACGGCAAACGGGAGACGATGAAGTAAGTAATTATTAGGAAGGTAATCCGTCATGCTTTAGCGGAGATGCCTTGATATGAAGCAATAAAACTAAATAGACTTCTCCACGAATAATTAGTTTTAAAATTATGGGTGGCGGCATATTTCCAAACCAAACTGATTTCATCCTCAGGCCATACTGATCATTAATATAGGTAGTCGAAGCACATGTTAGAATGAGGTTAAGAATTTTAAACGATGAAGACGAGATAGAAATTGTATTAAAAAACACACCACATTGGCGAAGTAACTAATTAACCAGCAAGTAATTGTTAATTCGTTAATAACGAGGACAGATTGTTGTACGAAATTTTCAATTTTTAATAATTTTAATTTTATATGGTGGCGAAATAACAGTGGCGTCTGCTACATGGTGGCGCCGGGACGCTAGCCTCCCAACCGTCAACAACCCATAAGGCATTAGAAAAACGTAACGATTCTCAATAGGGCCCAAACCTATATGGCAATTATGAGCGAAAACGCTGAGGCAGCAGAATGCAGGTAAACAGTTTCAATGTGATTGGAAGGCTAACTACGCTACAACCGAAACAGCCATTAAACTCCCGGGCTTATCGTATTATTTACAAATACTGCGCTCCCGAACTGTAATGCAATCTGAGAGGCATTCTAGACGCTTATACTCAAATGTGGTGCAATCTTTGACATTGAAAATGAATGTATTTGAGCATCCAGCACTGTTTTTGCAATAAATCCGTTCTTATAGGTATAACTGCTTGCAGAACAATGAGAAGTAAAGTCAGGCCTTCGCAGATTTGATACTTTTCACGGGTTCGGTACCAGTATAACTGGCATTCTCAATATCAATTTTAAAAACCTATGCCGTTAGCTGAAAAAGTTAAAAAAATGGATACATTTCAACTTGCAAAATACAGTTGGAACTCTCAATTTTACAAGATAAATTTCTGTTGACATTTACAAGAAGAACAAATGGATTTGTGAATGTGATACATTCTCTGTTTTTCCCATTATTAAATTAATGATCGTGTTTCGTTTTCTAAGATCGATGTACATTTTGTGTTGTTTAAATAACTTTGTTCATGGATATGATATATATTTTTGGATTATTAAAATTATTAGGATGCTTCAATCTAAGGACTTAATGATTATACTGATGTTTTGCTTTATCTGTATCTAAACCCTTTTCTCTTACTGTAAAGTATTTTTCCTTCAATTATTTTTAAGACCTCTCTGGTTATCCAACTCCGTTAGTGTTACTAAATTTTGGTTGTTTTTTTATTATGCTCTATTTTGTTTCTCGTAGATACTATTTGCCAAAGGTGTTCAGGGGTTTTTTTAGGTATATGTCACTTTTTGGTGTATCGATCAGATGCGTTCTTCGAAAATATGGCCATCTAATATAAAAGTTTCTTTTTTTGTAGAAATACGTCACTTGCCATTGATTAAATTAATAAAATAATTCATATCGTATTTTGTACCTCAGAAATTTACTCAAAATAAGTAACTATAGTATTAGTAAAATAGGTAGCTATCTAGAAAAGCAAAACTAGTTTGGAAAAAAACTATTTAATAAAACAAAAACTGCAATCTTATTAACAAAGCACTTTTTTAAATACGAACTATACCCATTAGCACAGCATATTGAAAAAAACCAAGTTTTAATGCTTACTACCTAATTTACAGAAATGAAATAGTAAAGTTTACAAAACTAAAACGTTGTTGTAGGTTTTGTAGGTACTTATTTATACAGAGTGTTTATAAAGAGGCATTATTCATAGCCCCCTTGACCATACAATCTTTTATAAATAGACACTCTGTATATATAAATCAATCATCAATAAAATCATTACAATTGATCGATCGTAATGCCAACGTGTGCTGAAAGACGGAGTCTGTTTTCTATTTTGTTTTGTTTTCGAATCTATCCCCAACCAATGGGAAGCGAATGTTTACTCTTTTCTGTATGTCTACTACCTAAGTATTTCAACCAATTGACAAAATGCTATTACGAAGATTATTTTTTAAACAGTTCTATCAGCCAATAGTAATGAGAAAAAATTTCAAATCGACCAATAGCATCAAAATTACACTGCTATTTGCTAGTAGCTAATTACAGCGACTATTTTTTCACAAACCGTTCCAATCGTTCTTCTGCTGTAACACAAGTAGCTAAAAGTGGAGTAGGTGAGCAGTAGTTGTTAAAAACTAATAGGACACTCATCTGGAAGCTCCATCAAATCATATCTACAACTTGGACTGTTTAAAAAATAATCAGGCCGAATTACATTCGCGGTAATATTTTTTTTAATAATTTTAACCAGAGGAGCACTCATCTTTGTTGCTATAGTATTCGTGAAAAAAAGGAAAAACTAAATAATTCGGTATTGCTTTACAACACGGCGGTTCTGGAATTGTCTCGCGGTGTAGCAAATGTTTGCCAGCAAGTTCCTGAGCAGGATTGGGGGGGGGGGGGTCCCCGGTAACGTCACTAGTTCGAGACGGTCGAATCCAGAAAACCTACAGGTGTCAGTGTAAATTCCTAAACCACTTAGCTATTTCGTAAAAACAATCAATAAAGACAAATTGAAATAACCTAAATGTTTATTTACAGTATGTACAAGTACAACTCTGTATGATAGTCAAAGGAGGCAACACGAATCTGCAATATTCTGTAGATCTTAAACTAGTCGTAAGGTAATTAGTTTAACTTAGTAGTTTTAAGTATAAATTGTAGTAACATGGTTGTAATTTTAATAAATTGTAGTAAAAAATAAACTGTATGATTTTTACTCGCAATTCTCTCAAGCACGCATATCTCAACTACGAGTATAGGATGACTTAAAATGAAAGTACTGCAATATCGAAAAACGGAAGCCTCATCAAATCGCTTAAAGGTATCAATTATTATTGAAACACAAAAGGGTCTATTGCACGCTTTAATAAGTGTGTTTAGCGTTAATAAGTAGTTTTTTTTATTGTTTTGGCTCCAGGAGTCCCTCGCATAAGTGTTAATTTTAAAACGTTGAGGAACGCGTCGAATTCCTGAATGAACGCAACTAAAAACGCTAATAGAGCAGCCAATCTAGTAAATAATATTTATAAAGCGAACTAAACTATTTCGCACAACCAAACGCTCAAGGCGAATACATCGTGGCGATAGAATTCTTAAATTCTCTGTGCCATCGGCTATAGATTCGCCAGCGTAACAGTAAGTAATAACGCTCCTAGTATCACACAAACTACAGGGAGTGGTATTTTTAGTTTAAGAACTCGTATGACTGTAAACACGCGAGCTTTACACGCTGAATGTGCCTTGATACATGTATAGCAGAGCAGCGTCGTCAGAGGAGCTATGCAGGGTGGTGGACTTGGGGGTACCGTTCAAGCTAATATGCAACGTAGGGTGGAGCAGGTTTTTCTCCAGTTGTCGCACTGGGGAAAGGCCGTGTGGCTCTAAGTCTGGGAAGCAGCCACATAAATTGAGGGCTCGGAACTGTGTAGAAGTTGGTCCTCCAGGTCCTATAGCAGACATCAGAACCCAAGGGGGAGCATAACACGGAACGACAGGAATGTGCCAAAGTTGAAATTTCATAAGGGTGAGCGAGGATTTCCACCATAATTTTGGAATTATAATCTGAATGAAGCAACATTCCAAAAATCGCAACCTCAGAACTCAGAAACAATCTCACGAAACCAGTGCAGGAACTCATACTAACAATGTATTTTGAAAATCCAGTAGAATCCCCTAAAGCTCAATGATTTCCAAAATATCTAAAAAATTAAAAATGAATCAGGTATGCAACCAAATATACAGTTAGGAATCGCGAGTCACTCGAAACATTTTCTGAACTTTTAATTTAATTATACATACCTAAATGAAAAATTATACGTAATTTTTGAAGTGCAACATCTGTTTATTTCATTACAGTTTATTTGTATCAATTAACGCTTGATAAAAATCTACAACAAATTATTCAGCATGAAATATCGTTAACTGCTGCATGAATTTATTAATGCAAAGATTGGTTAAGTTTTGTCTTGTAATTCAAGCCAAAATAAAACATTGCCGATTATGGGAATCAATAATAAACACGGAAAAGGCTAGCTAATTACCCAGCTTATGAGTAAAGAGGGCTTATAGAACCACTTTCTGGTTTAAAACAGGCGAATGGCCTATAAAAATAGGAAGAAGAAAACGAATGATAATGAAAATGGCAATCTAAAAGCTGGGTAAGGATTCTGCCTATGTGACATTATATCGCCCTGTAAGCTTGCTATCGCTAATATCCAAACACCTGAATTCTCAGCAACAAACTGGATCCCAGACTACCAGTTTAGCTTTCGCAAGTCCCACTCAACAATCCAACAAAGCCATAGAATCACTCAAATAATAAATACTGCTCTAGAGGAAAATACCTACTGCACAGAAATCCGGCTCGATGTTAGCCAGGCCTTTAATAAGATCTGACAATGGATTCATACACAAAATTCAACAAATATTAACACCTCAATTTCATAATCTATTAGAATCTTACTTAACTAACCCGCAATTTAGAACGCGAGTCCAAGACGGAGGAGTATCTCAGGGATGCGTGTTAGGACCTTTCCTATACCTACTATATACTTCTGATCAACTACCACAACTTTAGATACTTGCCTACGACACAATCATACTCGCAAGTCACAATGACAGAAATATTGCATCACACCATATCCAAAACCACCTTAATCAAATCGTAGACTAACCTAAGAAATTGAAAATAAAAGTCAATGAGTCCAAATCAAGTCGTCATGTGACATTCGCCTTGTGCAAAAAGTACTGCCTCCCCCCCCCCCCCTAACCTACCTAAACAACATAGAGATACCACAGTCCATCAGCATGAAGTACTTGAAACTACATCTAGACCTAGGCAATAAACTCACCTGCCGGGAACACAACAAAAATAAAAGAACCATATAGACTTAAAACTCAAAAAATCTGTATTGGCTAATTGGACGTACATCACCCCTACCATTGAACAACAAACTTCTGTCATCGTTGCAAAGAGATGAAAAACCATTTGATAGGGTTGAAACGTAATTTCGACTTAACCATAACCATCGCAATTGTTTAGATACCTGGTACTCTGCACATCCACACCTTGTTCATAGCAAACAACAGGTACTTATAATTCGTTCATAATTTATGTAGCCTCTGGTTGGCAATCAGCGTATGACAGTTTTCACATACTAACCTAGCATTTAAAATTTCCTATAGTTTGAGATTAGATACTTACCTATAGTTGATTTCATTTCTATAGGACTTGCGGTAGGCTTTACGTTAGGATTTGCGTTCTTGAGTGAAAATGAGCTATACGCGGTTGTACGAATAGACTGTACTTTAGTTAGCTATAAACAATTTGTATCGTAAATATTTTAAGGCAGAATTTCGTAGGCAAAATGGTTATATTAAAGTTACAACAGGCTAGTATTTAGCCGGCTTTTAGAAACGTGCCTTTCTCTGGGAAGATGGAAATATTCCAAGCCCACGAAATGATTAAGGGCAAATTTATGCAAGGTTTACCTCGTAAGCCGAAAAATTAGGCCGAACTACGTGCCGACTGGAGCAAATTCCTTTTAGTAGAATTGTAAAACTTTATTAGTCATAATTTGCCAGGTGTTGACCGGTTGACCAATTTTAGGGTGTGAAACCTACAAATTTGTTGAATTCATAGAGCTATTATGAATTGTCACTTACGTCTGTACGTGACAGAAGTCCAAAATTTAGAGCTGCTTTGATAGGCCTATTAGAAAATTTGAGAACGCCTACCGAGTTTTCTTGGTCAAACTGGACTTAGAATTTAGTTAGTTAATAAGTAACGCTGTTAAACTTCAGTTGTTCTGTAAACGGCAGAGAATAAATGCAAGTATTTGTACTTAATTGTCTTATTAATCTCGCAACCGTAGCTTTAGTCTTGGTGTACAAATATTTTGAGTAAAAAGATTGTCTGTTACCCCGAATTTAGATGAATTTGCGACACCTTGATTTAACTTTTTTTGACAGTGTAGACCGTCTAGTTACTTTTAGAAATTTACTAAATGAAGTTTAACAAGCATCATATTGATACCAATCACCACCATTGGTAAATTGCAAATGAAACTGAAAGCATCTTAAATATCTTCAAATAATTAATCAGACGAATTGTTAGGTCCCATTCTTTTGCAGAAATTTGGTATGGTCTCAAATGTTCGTTGTTTTCAGATAATATAATTAATGCTTTCCTTATTCTTATAACCCAGTTTAACATATTGAATGTTGAGTTCCACTTGGTTCTAACATCTACCAGTCTACCACCCACCTTAATTATGTCAATTCCGTGGATTCACAACAAATGTGATATTGTAATTTCAGTTGTTTCGATTTTTTAATTTTAACGCAAGACTCCTGATTTTATTGATCGGAAAATCTACAATGGTACCAGCATTTTGTTGAATAGTTTCTTCTTCGTCGTTTTGTTCTGAATCGGATTCTAACTTCTTCCGTAACTCGTTTTCGTTGTTGCCTTCAATTTTTAATACTTTTAGTAGATCTTGAACTGCCAAGTTCAGAATATGGAAAAAAACATACCTACGAAATTATTTTCCTTCTCGTCGAAATGTTGTTAAGTACCGCCGAGATATTTTTCGAAAGTAAAATTGGCAGCCGCACTGAGGTAGTGTGGTACTCTGCACATTTTTAAGTTGCCGAAACAAGAAATTATCATCGAGACAAAATTTCTTGTCGTGATGAGACTTTAGATTTATGAATAAGTACTTATAAGAGAATGAAGACTCTTCGTCAAAATCGCAAGCCCTTTTTATACTTACAGTTTTTATATTGTATATTCCTTCAAAATTTGATAAGCTTTTAGAGATCCCAGACACTGAGCAGTCACTATGTCCGTTAGCTGTTTGCAAAGCCCTAGAATCCCGGATGTCGACATTCTTCGCGGTATTACGATGTTCGTGAATTTTTTTGCAAAGTCCTTACTACAATACCACTTTAATCGATATATTACCGGAAATGTATGTAATCCGTCATTATGTAGAATTCCTAGGAAATGTATATAATGCCTAAAATCGTCAGGAAATGTGTGAAATAAATTTTATTATACACATTCCTAGGAATTGTGTACATTTCCTAAACTAGAATCGGAAATGTGTTAAATTCGGGATGTTATGTCAGTAGGGTAGGTTAAGTTAGGTTAGGTTAGGTTACTAGCACTGAAAAATCGTCTCACTGCTAAGGAAAACTTCAGTTCATCTGTATTTTATTTTTCATTCATTCACAAATCTACAGTAGAATGTTGATTTTCATACATTTCCTAGTACCATTTAGGAATTCCATACAATGCCTAGGAAATACATACATTTCCTAGGAAATGTATGTATTAAAAAACCTTTGACTAATTATTTTACACATTTCCTAAATGGCTCGGCATTATATACATTTCCTAGGAATTGTATACAATTCCTAGGTTTCATACATTTCCTGTAACAGATATATTGATATATTCCATATTTCACAACATTAGGATATTCGATATGTCAATATAAACATAAAAAAACAACAAACAACAACATACAGGTGAATCTATACCGATAATATCAACACCTTCTCAATATCAAAATTGTTGAAACATTTGCTACTATCGCTCACCCCTAATGTGTAGTTACACCACTGAAATCAATTATAGTAGGTACCATATAAACAAAAAAAAACAAATTAAACCTGCTCATTGTACTTATCTTAACCTTCAAATTATCTTACTGCAAGTTTGTGTTCTAAAAAAATATTGCTGACAGGAAAATAACTAAAAGCGATCAATGTTAATACTTTGCATTCTATCTAGTAAGTCATAATTTCGATACACACTTAGCAATCTAAATGTGTATACACATAATAAAACGTATCCTTACAAAAATGCGTTTCTGACGTTAATTATGGCGTGCTAATGGCAAAACACAATTTAATCAGCATTCCTAAGCTGCCGAAGGCTCCGAGGGAAACTACTTAAATAGGTAATTACGCGAACAAAGCGCAAACCGAAGCGTAAACGCAACGCTTAAAAGTAGTACGTTCGTGTTTGCAAGAAAATTTAATCAGAAATATATAAAATCCACCCACTCGGCAATAATGAGAAGAAAATACAGTGGCAGATCGCGTGTCTCTCCACATTAATTCACTGAAGTGTGTTTATTCGATTATTTATTTCATCATCACGGCACCCTCGTATCCATTCTTCACGCGTTGCTAATCGCAATTCGACATGCCACGTCTATTAAGCTCAACCCTGCGTTTCCACTTTTTTCGGACGCAAAACGCCAGAGGATGCTCAGTTTTTTCTAACCTCGCTTCTGACTTGGTTAGGAAAAATAATTATTAATGAAACCTTAATTGGCACTTCATCCACGAATCACAAGAGGGCTACACTAGACTAAAATACGGGTCATAAAACTAACACTTGTTTTAACAACAGACTATTAATAGCGGGATTCAGCTGTTTTGACGTTAAACAATCGATTAGCGTAATGTTTCAACTTTCATTCGTTTTAAGTCGGTATGGTAAGACTACCACTTGTTCTAACAAGTGAATATCAACAGCGCTCTTCAGCTGTTCTGACATCATAAAATTAATGCGGTGATTGCACAAGGGTGAATAAATGAAATTACAATAACTGCTGGGAATTAAATGGGCTGGATTGAAAATGAGTAGTGTTTAAATTGCAGTTCAATTCAGCCAAGCATCATAATTTGATGGAAAAGCATTACTTATGCTAATTGGCAACACTACTGGAAAATACAATTTTATTGAAATCAAGTAGGGCACGCTTAAGTAACGTTCATATGTTTTACTGCCAAACAGGCACAATAAATAAACTAAAAGCAAAACAGCATATTTAAATAACTAAAACAAGAGCTGCACAGCAAGGGCCGAATGCAGGAGTCATTAGTTATTTAGCGTATGTAGTACGCGGTGCAAACTTCTTCATTTGTCTAAACAAAGGCAGCCCGCTCGGATCCATTAATCAGCGCACGACTGTTGACCGGCCCGCCCTGCGGATCCCACCAATCGCAACCTTGCCTATGTTTACAAGATCGATCCATTTCCGGTTTACTTACACAAACAATTCAAAATTTTAAAATTTTGGCTTCCCTCTGCCGCCGGCTTAGCAACCACAGCTTTAATCCAGCTAGGTTCTTGCGCAGCAAGTAACACTTATTTGGTAGCACATATAAGAACAAAACCTCCCAAATAAATTTTCGAAAATTTCTAACATACTGCAAGGTTAACTACGTTGCGCCCCCTAATAGCAACTCGTTAAACTATAGCGCAGAGTTAAGTAGAGACGCAAACCAAATCTGCGTTTCTACTATCAGCAACCTGCAATGTGTTTTGGGTGGCGGAACCGCAAAGATACGAGATGGCGCAGCTGTGCAAGCAGAGTTCTGACTTAGCGTCACGTGCAGATGCCGCTAACAGCAGTCGCAAGAAATCACAAGTTGCACAAATTCAAAGAGTAAATTCAAATTTGGCTGCTTGCGCGACTAATTACCTCGATTAGTGGAAATTCCGACTTTGATGGTGCTTGCAAGTTCTGATCACAGTGTGTTGTGTGTTTTATGTCAAAACGACGGTGTTTGTCACCTCATTGTTTTTTTTAGGTAATTTACCTATTTGGTGAGTTTTTACTATTACATACTACAATGTTGTGTTGATATCAGGGGAGGTTGTTGCAAATTTGAGGGAGGAACTGTCTGAAATGTGTGTCGAAGTTCATAATTTAAAAACATGTGGATATCCTGATATCAAGCAGGCTTTGTTCTTGTTTTGTTTGAGGCTTTTTGTGGTTCGAGTTAAAAGCCGTCAATAAACTGCCAGATGAGTTTTAATTCAAGTCCAATAGTAGAAAATAGTTTCAAATTGCTTGCCGTGGCAGGACTGTTATCACTGAATTTAGAATAAACATTGGATTGAGTAATCCGAACTAATGACAGAATTGGAAGTAATTTTATTTATTTGTAGTCCGTTATCTTTTACACACACACTGAGTGCGATAAGTATCGATAAGAAATTGCAAAACACGACGACGTATCAATTAACTCCTAACTTTCGAAAGTTGGACTTTGCAGAAGCTAATGGCATTAACTATTTTTAGACCTGGAATTCGCTTTCTTCCCTTTTCCTGTTACAATGCAATTTTGGGTATTGAACTATACATTCAAAGACTTCTGCAAAAAATATTGGAATCGAGAATTTTACGAATTCTACTTGTACTTGTACTTAATTCAAGATTAGTCTAACCGTTTGGAAAATATATACGGATATAGGTATTTGCTACCAATTAAAAAGTAAAATAGTAAGTTACCCGAGTCGCATCGACTGTAAAACTGCACGTAAAATAAGAAAATACATACTTTTATGCATTTTTCAAGATAATTTTAATTAATTCAAGCGTTTCACCAGGTTATCTGCGATTATTATAATTAAAAACATGCAAAGCATATCAATGACATAATTATTTAGATACAGATTTGTATCTCATATATTTTACATGCTGGGTACAAAAAACATCTATAGAAACTAAACATTAGATTAATTATTTGTAATCATCAGTTTTTTTTTGTATTGCTTAAAGATAAGAAATTCCATTCTGCATTTGACTTTCTAGCCAATTTGCTTGACCTTCAAATCGGTGACGCAATGTTTTTGCATAATGCAATGAGAAAAGGCAAAGTAAGCTACTGATAAGCCATGGCTCTCCAGAGTAATCCTTTAATGACTGGAAGTATTTCAGAAACGTCAACTCAATGCAGATAATGCTATTTCTGAGATTTTGATTGTTATCTGCAGTTCCAACCTACGATTTACTCTATGGAATTTGAGCTTTTTTTAATTTAAAACAGATTGTGCTATTGTGCACTTACAACTCCAACATCAAGTGAATCATAACCTAGAAAGCACTGATATATGGGAATAAAATGATTAGAAAACACTAATTGTGTAGTTCTATATGACATTAAGGAATCTGAAACTTTACAGTATCTGTATTCGGTATTTGTATGCGAGTAGGTGCGTGCGTGCGTGCAGTTATCGCTAGTAAAAACGCCAGGGACGATTTTGATCAAGTCAAGAAGGTATGACTCGTCCGTCTCTGTTTTTCTCGCTCGAAGAATCCACACAACATAAAGTGGTTTTTACCTACTTATAAACTTACTTTTACCGCATCATGTTAAAGCATAAGCAGAAACTTATCGTTACTTATAAAAACTTTGTTTTTTTTTACTAACAAACGTGTGCGGATATTATTAGTTGATTCACGCAGCTTGATAGGTAGAAACGGTGGCATTAAAGAGCTTAAACGTGTACTTGCGCTTCGTATCAAGTTGACTACTTAAATTTTATTGTACCACTTGCCATAATTCTTTATGTTCGTTTAACTGCAGCCTTTCAAGCGAGAAGTGCTGAATGCTTTTCTATCGGTTTAGGTTGCGAAATTTGCAAATCTGTGGTATGTACTTCATCGCTTCATGACATTTTCTCAACTATTCCTCTTAGTTTAAATACGTCAATACACATGAATTTTTTGCCTGTTTTAATTTCTAATAGAAATTCCTGTCTGTCGATATATAAGACTGGTTTTGACAAATAAAAGAAAATTTTCCAGCTACTGTTCTTAGTTCAAGAACCTCAGAAGGGCGTTAACACCATATGTAAATAATTACTTGAAATTGAAGTATTTGCAATTTTCTCAGCAACAACTCTTCTTGAAAAAACTGTGAACAAGGATACGCCTCCGGCATATTCTGTCTACTTATACAGTGTGTCCCGCAATTCCCACTAAAGCTTCAGGTAGCATGCTTCCGTACCGCATGAGAACTCTAAAATTATCAACACAAACTCTACAGTATCTAGTTTCCTCATGCAAAGCATTAAAAGAACATTAAATTTGACAACACTGTTAGGTTAGATTTCATTAATTAATGTACTTAACAAGAAAATGCCCCCCATTAGCTTCGCAGCACTTGCGTGCACGCACAATGATTGCATCTTGAACACGCTGCAACATGGAGTGAATGGTGGTGGCTGCTTCATGAATTCGATCTGTAAGGTCTTCTCGAGTTTGGACAGGAGTAACATAAACCAAATTCTTCAAGTGCCCCCACAGCAAAAAGTCCAAAGATGTTAAATCCGAACTTCTCGCTGGCCATGCTCTTGGACCATCACGACCGATCCATTTGTCAGGGCAATGGTGGTTAAACCATCGCCGAATCGCACCTGCACCTGATGGTGCACCATAGAGCTGCATACACATATCGCGCCGAAGTGCAAAAGAAATATCATTTGAAAATTCTAAATAATTTTCTTCATTGACTCTTTCAGGGAGTATAAAAGAACCAATCAGCCTGCCTCCAAGTATTCTTGCCCATACATTTACTGAAAAACGTACCTGGTAGTTTCTTTCGTGTTAAAGTTGCCATCTTTTGTAAACGTCTTCGTTCGTCCATAACACATTGCTTATAAACAAAGGATTTCTTCTATAGGCTTCTACCAACCATTCGCAAAAGGTAAATCGATGTGGGTGGTCTTCCTGCAACACATTGTGAACTCTTGTGATAAGGATACAGTCCATCATCTCTTAAAATCCTATTTACATGAGTTTTAGAAGCACCCAAATTTCTATAAGTACTTCGTATACTCTTTCTGGATTTTCAGCTACTATTTGTAAAACGTTTTTCTCTAAGTTGGATTCCTTGTAATTGGTCGACTTCCGGTTATATCATAAGGTGGAGTAATGGTTCCAATTTCTCTTAGTCTTCGATCTTCAGCTCTCAGTATGAGAGGGATGCCTTCTGTTGGGAAAACGTATGGTGTACACCCTGTAGCTTCATTAAAATTTCTTGACAGTTTCCTAAAACCCATGTCTGCATATTCATATGCCACGTACTCCATAATACAAGGAGAAATAATGATGACAGTCAAAATTTGACATTAAGAATTTTGAATGTTTGTTTTCATTTTTTTTTGTTCATACCAGGTCACCATAAATGTTCGTTGTCATGTTTAATTTTAACAAAATTTATCTTTTAACACTATTTTAAAAACGAAATACGAATAGTTAAAACAAACTAGTCATTAATTTTTATTTTAAATGCATTTCCTATTGATAAAATATGCGTTTTGTCAAGTTATCTTTATAGTTCCTTATAATTTGCTGCTGGAGATAACAACATTAACCGCACCGTGCAAGAAAGCTAAGCTGCACAGGACAATTTTTGTTGCAATTTTGTGTTCATCTTTCATGGTAGAAAAAGGTTACCTGAAGCTTTAGTGGGAGTGGAACACCCTGTATACATATAGCGAGTTTTCTACAGCAGACGACGTCTCTCGCACCCCTGGCGCTAGCCTTGTCTATCTTGCCATTCTTTCACCTACATATTTCTGCTTTGCATTGCTTCTTGTAGTTCCCTATGCCACGCTTTTGTTATTAGATGAGGTCATTTTATCCTTTCATGAGGTTGCCATGCATTTATTCTTTTTGGACATCTTTCATTCATCATTTTTGCACGGAACCATACCATCTCAGACGATTGATGGTTTCTACTATGTGAATGTCGACTTCCATTTCTTCTCTTTATCTGTTGATTCCTTTTCTGTGCTCATGCATGTGTGTCCGCACCATCGTCTCTAACAGTATATCTCCATTCTTCTTAATTTTTGCTTAGAATATGTTTCGTTTAATACCCATAGTTCTAAACGTCATTAAATCTGTCCGGACCCTAGTCACCTTCGATGCTCGTATCTTCCCTTTTAAAATTTCTTATCCGCTTGTGAACTATCAACCTTGCTAAACCAACGTTATCATAATCCTTAACCAAGGTGAATAAGACCTCATCTAATGGATGTCACATTGACAAAAGTTTTCAATTTTACGAAGCTGGAACAGCTCTACAGACAACCTTTATTCAAAATGTACGTGAAAGTCTTATACATTGAGTATTTATTTAAGACGCACACTATATTTGCAGGTGTGAAATGAGTTTTTGCAAGAATGGTTTAAACAAACATATTTGCAAACGATCGTGCGTATCAACAAAAAAGTTTGAAACTACTATCTTGAAGGCTGCAAGTTTTGTCACCAATTCGTGTATATCGACATTCGTATAGCATCGTAACGTTTTTTAAACATTGGAAACAAATAAACCTCTCAAATAGTGGCAGAATTTTTAAAATGTGGTCAAACGCTTATGTACAGAAATTTTTAGATTGTCATCGCAAAAAAATTAACATGAAGCTAGATTAAGTTGGAATTTTCGGATGAAAACTATATGAGGGGAACATACAAAATACTGTAAAAATAAAGATGTCAAGTTTATCAAAGCGGTTAAAACTATCGCAATCTACAAACGCGGACAGTTAACTCCCATTTCTATTAGCTTTGGATATGGTTTCAGACCTTGATGTCGATCGAACAGCGAATAGATGCAAATCGAGAATTAATTAGAATTGCATTTCTACTGCACTCCTAAATAATGGATTTGAGCCATGATATCGAATCGTTCAAATACCGAATTGTAAACCCATATACAAGAAGCCAATAGCAAAACCATTCCATACAATTTTGAATAGATCGCCTATCGCGAAAGGGGCCATTCAAATATTTAGATCTTACTATATCTATTTCGATTTTCTCTCTACCTATTCAAACCTATTCTTTGCTTTATCTTCTACAGTTCGATTCGATTCGGTTTTACTAAATACTTTTAAATTGGATCTGATTCTGTTAGTCTACTTCGATTTTACCTATGGATGAAATCTTATCAAAATCGAGTCATCAATTTTTATGCAAGCCTATATTCATGGTACTATGTTACCGTTCTTGTGTGTATGCACAGAAGCAGAAGTATGAAAACAAAAGCACGTTGTCAGAAAGTGAAAGTTAATTCATATCTTTGTGCGTCACTGATAACCATGCGGTTTTATTTATATCTACGTTTTGTTTTCCATACATTCACTAATGTTTATTGTCTTTGGTCTATATATTTTTGAACTGCGTAGTTGTACACTTTCTCAAACATCCGACAGTTCTATACCATTGGCCCAGCTTATGTAGTATATACTATTTTGTGTTTTAAATACTCTTAGCAATAGCTCTTCTTGACAGAACTGTGAACGCTCTCCAGCATATCATAAAAATATATTAATCAAGGTTGCACCCAAATAATCTTGTCTGCGTTTTCTCGTTTTTTGCAATTTTGTTATTGATGAATATGTGAATACACGAGGGTGGATTGCAATGTTTATGGCCTAACCAAGCAAATATTTAAAAAAATATATATAGTTTTTTCACATAACTTCCTTTAAGTTCAATGCATTTCAATATTGTTTCCATTGCCATTATACCACTTAAAAAACAACTTCATAACCCTGGTCACAAACAGTTACAACTATTTGAACCGCTTAGGTAGTTTTAGTGGTCCCAAATGATTTTTTTAAGTTCAAAACATCGATGAAAACCGGAAGGCGCCTTATCCAGAAATTGAGAGGTTGGGAATGTAATTCAAATGACAAATGAAAGTTAGGAGAGTAATAGCTAAGTAATGACGTATCAATAAATAAAAGTGAGAATTGCTTCTTTTGAGAAGTATACGAAAATGTCAATCCACCGGTGACAAGTTAAATTTACTTTTATTTTATCTTTCTTTTTTACTTCCTTCGTCTTTCAGACGAGGAAAGTATTGCAGTCAATCACCTTCCGAGATTTCTTCAGATCTTCACGTTTCGGGGTCCCTAGATGACGAAAAACATGTTTTCTCAGTTTCGTGTGCTTGTCTGTCTGTCTATTTGTCCGTCTGTCTGTCTGTCGGCGGTATAAATCAAAAACTATTTGTTGGAGGAAAAACTGGCGGATCCAAGGGGGTGTCAATGGGGTCAATGGACACCTCCTTAGGCCTGTTAAAAAACGTATTCGGATGAAAAGTCAATTATAATTAATTATAAACAAAACGCACCCGTAATTTAAATTTGAATTTTCCGAATGCTTCTTCCGTATTCTTCATTTCTTTTTAATTACAACAAGCGCAAATTTGTTCTCACCCCCAGCGTTTCTGGGGATTTTCGTCGCTCGTTGGTGTCAGTTCTGTGACCTGTCTAGTGTCTACCAGTCTCCACTAGACAAAACAATGAACTTCCTTTGGTGTGTAGTGACCGACGTATTTTGCAAATTTGCTAATACGGATTGGGCCATAATTATATATAACAGCAATGAGATAACATGAGAACAACAAAATAGAATGCTTGAGTAAGAAAGAGATGACCATACGAAAAAATATATTTTATTAGGCATGTGTGGTTGACATCTGTCATAATTAAATGTGCGTCAGGCCTACTCGAATATTTTCTACTATGTTTATCTCTTTCTTACTCAAGCAATACGTGCTATTTTCTTGTTCATGTTATCTTATTGCTGTTATATATTATTGTGGCCCCATCGGAGTAATGTTTTCATTGTTTGTTTTAAATTATACAACTAGTTAGTCAAAGTTAAATTATCCAAAGCTTGCATAGTTTTCATATTCACTAATATGAAAATTTAGAACAAATTTGCTATAAAAATTAACATGATTGAAAATTACAGAAGATCTTGCTTGCAACACGTTGCAAAATTAGTGTCTTTCACACACAACTCAAATTTGCCCATCTCGCAAGCGCTCGTAGGGCAAATTTCACATCTAAAATGAAAAACGCTTTCATTTTACAACTTAATACATAAATAACTATTTCACAACTGGTGGTGAAGTATTTTACTTTTAATAACTGGTTGCGAAAAGTGAGACGTTTCCATACTTCACTCAGTTTTGAAGTTACACTTTATCTGCCAAAATTAGAAAATGATGTGTTATCATCCAATTGGCATGCAAAACCGCAAAAGCGTACCTACTTGAGTTATAATATAATTTAATTTAAGGTTTAAAGAACCGATTTTATTAAAATTAGAAAAAATCTTGTTAGGAAATGCGATTTTGTGCAACTTTTGTCAAAAATTCCATGCATTACATAAACTAAGGCATTTTCTAACTGGATTTATAAATAGTTGTTTTAAATTTATTCACTTTGTTTTATTAAATTTTTTAGAATGGCGCCACCTTCTAAAAACAAAAAACGTTAGACGTCTTTATACAAAAACTTCTGCTCTTCATGTCAATCAGAACAAGACCGTAGAATTCCAAAATCCAGAGAAAGCAGATGATTTCTCAACAGAAACTGAAACCGCTGATAATAATAGAAAGATCGGAAGATTGTCAAACGAGATCGGAGCTTCTTTTGGCAGCACTGATAGACTTGTTGATAGTCTTTCTGATTTAAAGAAAAAAAACTTATTGGAGAACCTTGACGTCCCTTGGAAAACGTGCGTATTTCCTTTCTCAAAAAAAAAAATACATGGGAGAGTATTTAAAAAAATATACCGGTTCTTCCATTAAAAAAGAATCCGAAATAATTAAATTTGCAAATGTTGAGCACCGTGTATATCAGTAATACCCAGAACCACCATTTTCCACTCGAAACGTAGTTCACTAAAAGCATAATTTTACTTATTTCTTCATTCGATTGTTTTCTTGTACAGCAGCACAGCTGCCGCATGAAATTAAGCATTTTTTTGAATAACATTGTTAATATATTCAGAACAGTTGACTTTAAACTCGATATAAAAATTATTAGTATTTCAATGCAAAACTTTCAAGTTACCCAAATATAGGGCATTCCATTTAAAAAAGTAAGTTTGATTTGCCACACTTTTTTGAGCCACCCTGTACAATAAAAATATTAGGGGGATGGGGAGTGGGTGAAATTTTGGGGTTATATGTTCTGATATGCGAGAAATCTTTACAATTTTTTTTTAAAAATTGGTTATTTTTTTTTAAATCGTAGAACCCGATTACAGCGCCACTTACCGGGTTCAATTGTGAATCTAAGCCATCCAAGGACCCACTCAAACACACATAAAAAATTTCATCAAAATTGGTCTAGCGGTTTAGGAGTTCAGTCTCGTACACACGTACAGACGAATTATATATATAAAGATATTTATCCACTCCAGTGGGATAAGTAACGCATTACGTCACTCATTTGACACTATTTCAGTTAGGTGAAGCTCATTACACCACTCAGTTATGTAATGGTTTCATTACGCAACTGAGTTGTGTAATGACTTCATTACGTAACTGAAATAGTGTCAAATGAATGACATCATGACATTTGCCTACTAAAATATTTTTGAAAATTCTGACACTACTCTTAATGCACTTTTTTCAATTTTAGGCAGTTGTAGATAAAATTTTGTACAATACATGTGTGATAATGCATCATTAATATACTTGTGTGGTTACATAACTCGTGCTACACACTTGTTTGTAACTTACACACACGTATATTAATGATGCTGTTATCCCACTTGTATAGTAAATAACTATTATGTAACTCTCATAGTTTTAGAAATATCTTCTATGCCCACCCCCACCCCTCGTTGCCGGACACTGTATATATTTTACTTTTTATTTTAGCAATGTTCACATATGCATCTGTTTCTGGTGCAGCAGCAGTAGCTTCATTTTGTATTGTTGTATCAATCATATTTTTTTGAAATGTGGATCAAAGTGTTGCTCCCATAAATCTATAATTAATCGAATATTTAAGAAAAGCCGTTGGAACCCAGATTCCAGAATAGGTAGATATTGGATCCGCATTTTTATTAAACAATTAGTTGTAAATTGCATTTGAGATATTGAACCACAATTTGCAGAAATCGCTCGAAATCGGTAAAGCCTAAAATGTTCTTAGAAAATCGGACAGCATTTCGTTGCGGGCCAACTAGCTCTAAATCGGTACAATCCCGAAAAATCGGAACGTATGGCTACCCTATTTACCTGAGAAATAGATAACACGCCCGTGGCTCAGTTATCCTAGTGGCGCACAAGAAAATGGTTCGCAGTATGCGCCTCAGAGCGCTGAGTTCAAATCCTAGCGAACTACATTTTTTATTTGCAAATTGAAAAAAACTCGCGTGAGGAAAGTTCCGTCTAAACCCCTTTAAAGGTTTTTAATATTGGAAGCCTCATTGCTTATACAGCTCATGTAGGGAAAAGTGTTCCGTACTATGGATTTCTGAAAAAGTTAGTAAATAAATGTCTTGCTGCTAATCTAGAAAATAATAAACAACTCATTAAACATGTTAATTTCAGGAATATAGTTGTTTTAATCATCAATCCCTTTCTGTTCGTAAATAATATTTAGTCTCGCTTTTCTCCAGGTTTAAATGCCCAGTTAATTTGTTTTCGTATTATTTATTTCTTGTATTTATATATTTTTTTTCGATTAGCAGCATTTTTGCTCTACAAACAGTAGATTAACAAATGACGTACAAGATATGTTTTAACCTACGAGGTTACAGAATGAAAACCCAGTATGTTTGTAACAACAGTTTTTTTGAAATTTACATATGCCGTTTTTATGTCCCCATCGACCTTCACATACAAATTCCAAAGTGTTTCTAATGACGCTATACCCTCTTGGGTTTCGAACAATGAGTTCATCGCTATCTTCTCATTTTCATCGATCGAAAAATGTCCTCCCAGAAAAGATTATTCAGCAAAACAAATAGCAAGTAATCGATGTGGGCCAGATTTGCACTATATGTTGGTTGGTTAAGAATGTTTAAATTTGATTTGTTGCAACTGTAAAACAAGGGGGGGGGTAGTCACGTTGTCATGCGTTGTATTAAATTTTCAGTTGTTGAATAAGGAGGTCATTTATTGATGCCTTATTTACATATGTATTCAATGTGTGCAACTTTTTGTTGTTCTAAAATAATAATTGTCATTATTTACGTACAGGTATTTTAACTTTGAAACTTTTAGAAAATCGGCCAGAGATTCCTATTAATCTCTCAGGGTTGTGGAAATGCAAGGATCCTAAAGGGAAATGTACATAGGCCTCGTCCCCGGCAACTGCATAGTGTAGATGTTTTTCGTGTTTTATTAATAATGATTCTTATATTTTCATATGAAATACACGCCTCATTGGATTTTTACTCTTCTCTTTGTCATTGTAACGTCACTTTGTGTTATTTTCTGGAGCCTTCCAGGTCGCAGATCATCTGCGATGCTTATATCTCCCATATTAAAAGTTCTTATCCACTTTTGTAAGATCAACTTTGCTAAGCCAAGTTGTTACAAACCTTTACGAAGACCAACAAGACCTCATATAATGGATATGACGTTGACAAAAAATTAAATTTAACAAAAGTAACACAGCCCTCCAAATAATTAATAAATTTAAAAGCTCAATCATTTGCAATACAAAGAATTGACTGAAAGTGCTTTAAGAATTTTTGTTTATTTCTTTAGTCTATGACAACAACAATATAGGAGTGTATAATCTAAATAATAACGTGGGAGCCCAACGTACTTCTGAAATTTCAAAAATGCAAACTAATTTCTATTCTTTGCTTGAAAGAACTGTGAACAGAGATACGTTCTCCAATACATTTGAAGACATTATCGCATATTCTGGAAAGATATTTACTTTCTGTACACATATTATCTCGTCTTCATTTTTTTTCTTTCTATAATTACGTTTTTGCTGATTATTTGAATAAAACGTGGTTAGATAGAACTGTTCGTAGTTTAATTATATTAATAGTAATTTGTATACCAAGGGACTGGCAGTTTAACTTTTTATCACGAATGTGGATTTTTTGTTGAGTGCCACGGGAAAGGGTACATTCTTTTATTTTATTTTTATTAAATCGAGAAATCGTGAAATAGTATATTACTTTACAATGGATGTAGGTAAGATTTACACTAGCGAGGACCGTTTAATGCCTGAGTGAGCGAAGCGAACGAGGGTAGCAAGGTTCGAGGTAGTGGAAATCTTCCTACATTCTGTGTAAAGTACATAATTTTTTCCACTACCAATATTGCCTTTTGTAAAGTAAATGGTAGGTAATAACCTGGTGTAAAATTATGACATTTGCTAAATTATAGTAGCCTTATAGCGCTGTGACGTTTTGTTTGACAGTTATAAACTGTGAAAAATTATTGGAAAAAATGCGTGAATACGATTGCAAATGCTGTTTTGTGAGCTTTGTACTTGTATTCTGATTAAAAATGGATAATATTACGAACGACAAGTGTTTTCTTCGTGTTAATCAAGTGGCAGACATGGCATCTTATCAGTTGTAATACATGCGGGATGTAAGTAATTCACTTCTTTAGGGAAGTAAGTACATTGTCATGGAAACTGTAACAATTTTTGTAAATGTAGCCTACATCCCTCAAACTTGACAGTGTAAGGATCACTTACAAAGAAGGTAGTAAAAAAAACATTTTAAGCAACATTTATGTTGACGTTTATCTGTCTCCCTGCCACCTACAAAAAGTAAAAGAATGGATTACTTCACTGCTCATTTCTCGTATTTTAATGCCGATTTCGACGTTCTTGACTACCAATTTAAAAAAAAATTAATTAAATTTAAAAAGTTTAGCTTACAACGTCGTCCATAGCTTTTCAAATTCTAACCATTTGGAAATCTAAAACAGACAATAAGAAATATGTAATGGACATAAGAAGTAATTTGTTTCATACCATGGCAATTACAAAGACAAGGAATGCAGTGGGACAATACAAACACTAAAATTGGATTTGGAAAGTACTGCATATTAAAAATCTCATATTTTTACGCAACTCCCCAATTTTTGTTTATCGTTTCGTCATTAATGGTGCAACAAAATATATAAACATACTTCTTCTTGTACTATCGTGAAACAATGTTTGCGACTACTACAACATGATTTCTCTACCTCGCGTGCTTGTAATCAACACTGCAACCAACCCCGTTTCTAAGATTTTTAAGTTATTCTAGAGCTCTACGACATGTTACCCATTTCATAATTGTGGATACTTCTCGATCTGATTTTCTTTCAGTCGGTGAAATACGACTTATATCTCTGAACATCAAAATTTAAAAAGCCTTTAACTTCCCCGGTCCATTATCTTTTGGAACCATTCAGCGTCTACCTCCAATACAGCCATAAATCCATTTTGTGCCTTTTTAACCACCTTGATTTCCAAATCACTGTCACTGCTGATATAACCTACGAATTCAGCTCCATTAAGCACTGTTTCAGCTCCTCCCTAGATAATTCTTCCTCAATTCCAACCACCCTCAACCTTGGTTTTCATTTACTCACTTCTTTGACTTCGTATTTTTGACCCAGTTTTTTCCCACCTCATTCTGTAGTATGTGTCTATCTCTATCACTCTCACAACCATATCTAATACCTTTTAATTTTTCCACCCCTATTCCCAATTTACATGGATCCACCACTGTCTTCGCCTCTTCTTTGGTCTTTGTTCCATTTTGCCAGTCTTTCCTTGTCGGTCGTATCATCAGAATTTCTGCTTCTCGATTCTCGATTAAGACAGAAGTTTCAGAGAAGCAGCATAGGAAGGTAAAGGACAGTTATGCGGATAATATATCTGTCTTAATCATAACAACTTGCTGTGCAATTTCATGTAATATACTTTTGATTTCAGAAAAACCATTGAGATGGTCTTGAACTTCTCCCAACTTTTCGTCCATCACTTTACTTAACAATTTTTTTATATTATTTATCATCTAATTTGTAATTATTTCTATAGCATTATCAAGTATTTCCTCAAACTTCTTTCTATATCCAAAAACACCATTTGTACACTCTCGACAGATAGCTTACGACCCTCTCCGTTTTCAATTGCAATGGCCTAATTTTAGTTTCTGTATATATTTTCTTTGAACTCTTCTCACATATTGGTTTTTGACAGTAATTACACAAAAAACATTTCTTTCCTGTGTGCCCCTCTTCAACAGTATGTCCACATTTAAAGCAGTTAATTTTGCCACCTCACTAACTTCAAAATTCAGCACTCCACTATATCCTATTTCATCATATTCCTCCTATTTTCTTTTCAAAACCTTTATTTGTGCCTATTAAATATCACTTGCTCTTTACATCCTATATGCTTCTTGTCAATATTTCAACCTATTTATCGATATATTCCACAAATAAATAGAGCTAAATTTTTCTATGTTTGATACTCCTAACCTCGTCTTCACATTCCATATTTCGTTCAATTGCATTCCAATACACCTGCAAGACTGAACTTACTCTATTAATTTGTGGTTCAATAATATTTGCTCATTGCTTTCTTTACTATCATCATTTTTATGTCTTGCATTTCTTAGTTAATTTTGCTCATAATATATTAAAAGTCCTCTAGATTATCAATAAACACTGTCATATCATCTGCATACCGCATAACTACTATTTACGTCTTCAACATTTTTATCTCTTTCTTTTCATTAGCCCGTGCTTTCTTTACTACTACCTGTGAATGTACGTAAAATAGGGTGAGCGATAGGACGCAACCCTGTCTTAACGCGTTGATTTATTTCTAGCTTTTCTGTTTCTAATGTATTTAATTTGCTTATTGCATTTTTGTTCCAGTATAACTCATTAATAATTCTCAGATGTATTAATTGAATTTTTAATTCATAATTTGAAGTTTCTCATAATGCAGACCTACTTTCGTTGAAAGTACTCATTTTTAATGGCGTAAACATTTTTGTACTATCGCCTGCGGACAGAACAATGCTGCTCTTGTAAACAATGCCTTCTTCAAGCCAAAATGCGATTCGCTTAATACCTTTTCGTATCTCTTTGCAGTCATGGATAATCCTTTCGAAAATCTTGTGTACCTGGTTCGTGAGCCTATAGTCGTTACACGTTTAATCATTGTTCTTCTTCGGGATTAGTATGAAAGTTGATTGCAGCCAATCTGCTTGATGTTGTCCTGTATCATGTCGAAATTTGTGATCGAGATGAGATAAACTAAATTCTCAATCCCCACAGTTTTACAATATTATTTTTAAAACACGCATAAATACGAAGCAGAACCGACTTCTCCTCTTAGAGAAAGTTGTTAAACTTCATAGTTGTGTTAAAAATTGTTAAACTTCATGGTTGTCAAAGTGGGATTGGGGAATCGGAGTGGGCTTGGCGCTCAATCTTTTGTGGGCGTTGGTGTCTGTGGGAATCGAACCTACATATTCTTCTCTTGGACCCCTGACCCAGCTTCACTGCTTTGCCCTTTAGCACAATACTATATAAAGGGTGTCAAATTTACGAACTGCTTCAGTTATTCAAACACCGCGACAGTTCCGGCAACAATGTAATGTTGCAGTGGCTCCATCTCGCAAGACAATTAGAAGATAGGTCACGAACTATCGCCATAGGCGATCAGTTGAAGATCTGACCTGAAACTCTGGAAGACTTAAAAAATAACATACGGCAAGTTATTGCTGAGATTCCAGCTGAAATGTATGGACGTGTAATGGGCTCATTATTGCATCGCATGGAGATATGCATCGATGGCAACGGAGGTCATCTGGTCGATGTAATTTTTAAGTTTTAAAGTTAAAAATAAATAAGAATAAAACTTGAATGTCCATTCTATAATTTCCAACAAAAAAAACTTTATAAAGTATTCCATGTTATTATTATTAACTGTTAAAATGGGGTCACTCTAAATTTGACACCCTTTACAATGCTGGGGAAACCCACCTGAAAAAAACCTGCGGGTTTTAGACTAAATCTGGGTTTTTTCAAAAATTGACAAAAGGGTATTCTAGAGCCATAAGTGGTATAAAATCTTCCATTAATAACAATTTTATATTTTTTTTCGATTTAGTGATTTTTGCAGTTTTTGAAGTGATGTCTGTCAGTCTGTGAATCTGTCTGTCAGGTAATGGATTGGCCTGAACATTATACCATCGTTTCTAATATAAATACCTATTGATTTTTGGTTAAAATGGGGCAACCAGAAGTGGCACTTTACTCTTGTTTTTTTCCGTTTTGTGGGGAAATTTTATAATTGTTTAATAAAAATTTAATTTCATAGAACACAATCATATATTATGCAATTATTTACAATTTTCGTTTAAAGAGTTGGTTTGTAGAAAGTACAGTTTTGCATTTTTACAAAGATTTTCTTTGGCCCAAAAATTAATAATAGGAATACATATACACAGTCGACCAAAAAACCGGTACAATATTTAAATACTCGTATTTTCAATAGAATTTTTTGTATAACTTTGTTTAACCACGCACAACTATAAATTAGCATTGTCACTTTGTAGTAAAAATACTTCACTTCCATCTATAAACATTGAGCTTTTCGATGATACAATAGTCATTTGAAAATATTAATGACTTACGAGGATATAAAATCTGCAGCGCTTTTTTGACCCACTGTGTATATATTTTGGTCACAACCATATATATGTAGTAAGCTCATTACTGCCTTTTAAAAAGCTGGAAAATGAGCCATTACCAACGTCTACTTCCCACGCCGGGCGGGAAATAGGTTACCATGACAGCGGGTGGGAAGCAGTCATTTCCCAGCCGCTGTCATGGCAACAGATTTTATCCGCATTGTATTATTATTAGCTTAAGGGCAGTTTTGAGAAACTGATCAATTTTTACGATTCCTGTTTACAATAAAGTGGTTGTGAATAAAATACCATGAGATAAAAAAATTATACTGAGCAGGTCTTGATATGTGTTAAACATTTGGCAGTACTGAAGTGTATTGTCAGTCTATATCAAATTCGAGATTAAAAGGTTAGGTTTGGTTTGTTGTTTGACACAGACTGACGTAAAACTTAACCTGCAAATCTCGAATTTGACATAGACTGACAATACACTTCAGTACTGCCAAACGTATAACACATATCCAGGCCTGCTCAGAATATTTTCTTTATCTGATGGTAGTATACACACCACGGTGAAAAGTTTCATTCCTGTCTCTAGATAAAGTGAACCTCGACGCTTCGCATCTCGGTTAGGTACTTAATCTCTCGACAGTAATGAAACACTTAATTTTATATTACGTAATTATTTATAACTTTTGTTAAAGAAGTTTTTTATAAGACGTATAGTTTTTGAAAAATCGATTTTTTTTTCATAAATAGTGGGAATATAATTTTTTTACTGTTTTAATATTAAGTAATTAACTTTTGTCAAACGTTTTTTATGAAGTATCGATTTTGAAAGTCACAAAATTCAAATTTTACAAGCAGTAAAAGAAAGTTGTGTGATGACCACATCTAATTTTCTAAATTGGCAAATCATTGAATGAGGGAATCCCCTTGAAGGAAGTCGCTCAGAATCAATGGACAGTGGAAACCCCTTACTGTAGAACATAATTTGAAACCTACTTTTAAGTATACATATAACCCCATTTACATGTTTAAAGAATGCTTATTTGCATATTTATAGGTAAATTACAAATTACCCAAGTATCTACCTTTTAACTTAAATTAAAAATGACTATTCAATTCACCTGTCATCTGTCAAAAAGTGACCAATGAAAATCCAGAATTCTGACGTTTCTTGACCAATCAAAAAAATATCAGTGGATATATCTTCCTAGAAGGTATTCAAGTGACTATTCAACACTATAACATATAAGCCAATCATATTGCAGACATTTGCTTTTTTCAACCAATAACAACAGTATATCAGTGAATATTTGGCACCATGCAAAATATTCACAAAACAATGTACCTACTCAAAAACTAAACAGCCTTGTTGCTAAATATCGCTTAGCAACGATGTTATGTCCTTAGTGATATCGCCAGGTTACGTAAAACTAAACACTAACAAACTGTGAGAACAAAGTTTGGCTTGCATTAAAAATTTTAAAATGTGTTTTGGAAGTATTCGGATGAATTTAATTGAGAATGAATTATATTAATTGTTGGATATAAAGTTAACCGTTATGTTGTATTAATATTGTTAAATAGTCGTCCCAAATACCACTCGAAGTGGATATATTTTTTTTTAAATATTTTGCAATTTCCATAGAAATTATTGCAAATTTCACTCAACAAAATCACATTTAAATGTCACTCGCCTTCGGCTCGTGACATTTTTAATGTGATTTTGTATCGTGAAATTTAAACGCAATAATTTAATGGAAACCGCAAATATTTGTCAAAAATATATCCACTACTTGTGGTATTACCCTTGACTATTTTAAACAATTGTGATTTTTATTAGAAAAGGTCAATATTAGTGTTCTGTTACTATAGAAATTGCGTAGTTTGTTGCTAGATTTACTGAAAACTAATTTGAAAAAGTAGTTTGGTTCATTAAATAGTCCCTCGAATACCATTCTTAGTCAAAGTTCAGTAGATTAGTTTTGCGGTGGTATCACTACTCATATCCATTGCGCTTAAGCGCAATGGACATTCCTGGCACCACTGCAAAAATAGTCGACATAACTTTGACTACTCATGGTATTATAAGTGTATATTCATTCAGATTTTTACATAGGATACCTAAATCCGAAAAACAGTGAATGTATCTAAAACCCAAAAAAACCCAATAAAACCCGAAAACCCCAGCGGACAGAATTTTTGAAAAAACCCGTGCTTTTGCCATCCATGGCTGAAGTACAATGCTTCATAAGTCATTCGTATTGTCCTTAAAACGATGATGCTACCTACTTATTCCACATACGCTGTAACTGCGGATTCAAATCGGAAATGAGATTTCCGTTGTGTATTTTCTCAGTTAGTCCTTCAGTATTGCTACAGATTGTTATTTATTCAGGTTCGAAAAAAAAAGAATTATACCATAAACGTTTTACTTTCATGAATATTCTCGTGTTTATGATCAATATCATGATATTCCTAAAAAATATTTAGCTTCTTTTTCACCAGGTTTTCATGCCCAGTCGATTTGTTTTACAAATAATGGCTGCACATTTTGAATTATCATATACTGGAAATTGAAATTGTTATATTCATTACTAGAAAAGAGGTACAATAAAATCACTGTTTTTTTAATATTTAATGTTTTTCAAGTCTTCATTGAGCTTGGCATTCAAATTCCAACATTTTCTTAGATTTCCAACTGTTGAATAAGATGCCCCATGTATTATTTTCTTATTTGGCATATATTCGAGAAACCCAGTAAGATCTTTGACATATGAAAGTACTGATAATGATTCATTTCTCATCTCGTTTTGGATTTTTACTCTTTCGTTTGCCGTACAATGCCACTTACTTTTGTAGTGTTTTCTGTATTGACATCTTTTGTTTGGTCATCCAGGTCGCGAACCATCTTACATGCTCATAAGCCGCTTTAAAATCGCTTCTCCTCTTCTGAACTATAAACCTTTTAAACCAATGTTATTTGGCCCTAACCAAGGCCAACAACACCTCAACTAATGGATGTGGCATTGACAAACAGTTTAAATTAGACAAAACTAAAAACAGTTCTACAAACTGGTCGTTCAAACGAAATTCGGTTTTTACATTACGAATTGCAGTTCGATTTTCTTAAAGTTGGATGGATTCGTTTGACAGACTTCTATTTTCGTGCCCAATTAAATCAAATATATCGCTTTACTTATATTACACAGATCAATTCGATTCTATTAAAGTTGATTCGACTCTGTTAATCGATTTCGATTTTGCGTATGAATCAAATCTAACACATTCGATATGCATCATACTATGTTAAACGCCGCTATATCGTTTTCGTGTATATTTTTCTAAATTTGCTATCGAAATTCTCTATTTGTGCCCAGACATAAAAACAGATATAAACAAAAGCACGTGGTCATTAGCAATCACGTGATCAGAAAGTGGCCCTTATTGGCCAGTTGCGAGTGCAGTCACTTGTTTTTGTTTACATCTACTGCTTCAGCACAAATTCCTGGTATTATTGAATATTGTGTCAGCATTCTCAAACATTCTTGGCCGTTAGAATGAACAAATACCTTGAGTCATCCTAGAATCAAAATATAAAAACAGCTTCAGTAGCTATCAATAGACTTGGGGATGTCCCGGACCTTTGCGGTTATATGCAATTATTAAATTTTTCATTATATATTTCTCAATATTTTTACACTTGCTCAATAATTCTACAGCATTGACCAACATTATGCAGTATACACTTTTCTGAATGTTTTTATTGCTACTAAATTGTTTTATTTAAAATATTTACTACCCTTTTCTATTTCCATACATCCCTTAGCCCTTTAAGCATGTACACAATATACCGATGGAGCCAAAATTATATATAACACCAATGAGATAACATGAACAAGAAAATAACTCGTATTGCATGAGTAAGAAAGAGATAAATACAGTAGTAAATATTCGAATAGGCTTGACGCTCATTTTAATTATGACAAATGTCAACTAATTGTGCCTACTAAAATAATTTGTCGTATGCCATCTCTTTCTTACTCAAGCATTTTATTTTGTTGTTTATGTTAGCTCATTGCTGTTATATATAATTATGGCCCCATCCGTATAAAGTTCGCGGCGTTGTTCTCCATTTAAGAGTTTGGCCTGAGACTCGACGGGCTAGGGCCGCCGATTATCTTCTGTGAAACCCAGTCGTCTAGCACGTTCATATGGCGTACGTGATGATAATATAAACGTTGAACAAAGTTGTAACGATGGTGCATGACTAAAAATGTCAAGTCATTGTTGTAGAAACAAAAGAAATTAACCTAGCTCAGTAAGTTAGTAGTTAGCACGTCTACTTGGCATTCGGAGGTCGTGGGTTCGATTCCCGCTGCCGTCTGCTCTGCTTCAAGCTTTTAGATGGTTTCCTGAGGTTAACAGAGTACTTTCTGTGAGGCCAATGCCGGGGCAGTACTTGTCCACCTTTCCTGGCATTTCTTCTATTCTCCACGCCTCCTTTCTCTCACCAGTTTTATAATTCCTGTTCTTGTCCGAAGAGGGACGCAAGGTCCCTATAACAACCCGGCCCCAGTTGGGGAATTGAATTTTACCTTGAGCCGAACAACATGACCGGAAACAGAAAGGAATTTAAGAGATTTGGCGATGTAACTCCTCGGGCTGTGGAATAAAGAAGAAGAATACAATCATCTCTACAATTTTGATACAAAAAAGATGTCATTAAGTATGTACAAATGAATTAAAAACTTGTTGTGCATCTATACAGCTAAAAATATTGTATTATGTTACTACCATCTCCTTCCCATTCATCACTTAACCCTCCAGAAACATACCTACATACATCAACTGATTTGTTATGTTAGTCAAAAGGCGCGTTTATTGATTCCAGTTGATGGACTCGAATCTGTTTTAGCAGAATGGGGTGATATTTCAAAGCAATTCTATAATTTCTAGGTTTTCTAACGTTTCAGTTTCAGTTCTACTTAACATTAATTTGTAGTTGTGTAGATATTTTAGAAATGTATGCTTGCTTGTTTTGATCTTAAAGCAAAACATAAGCTGTCATTTGTACGTTAATCGTATATTGTGTTTTGGTTTCTATCTAATTTGGTTCTATTTTATACTTTGGAATCAAGTGATGTATGAATCTGATCCAAAACAATTTAAGATTAAAATATTTTTTAAAATACTGTTGCTCATTTTTTTTGCAGTTTTAAGTATAATACACTCTCAGCATTTTGTTTTTTAACATTTTGAATAGGGTATATTTTCTTTGACATTTTTAATATAATCTAATTATACGGGGCAATGTATAATTAACTATATTATTGGTTACAATGTTAAACGCAATTTCAAATACGCTGGGAGCAACATTTTCCAAATTACAGTCAGTATGTCCCGGATTGAGTCACTACAAAGAGGAATGCTTAACAAACAAAAATTGAATTTGAATTTCATATTCTGAGATTAAGTTCTGCTTGGCTTGAAACGAACGTTGGGTATATTTTCGATTTTTTTCTAATCAAGGAGACCTTGGTAGTGGATAAGAATAGTAGATTATGTTATTAGGAGTAAAAGTGATACTTTATGTGGCGAAGCTGAAGTTTATTTAGCCGAACGTCAGTGAGGCAAATAATTCAGCTAAGCCACATAAAGTCACTTTTACTCCGAATAACATATACTATTTTATCCGAAAATGTATTCAGGTAAATTTCATTAATATAAATTTAAAAAAAAGGATGCATCGGCCGGGAATGGAACCCAGGCCACCCGCGTGACAGGCAAGCACTCTACCTCTGCGCCAACCTCTGTTGTTCAAATAACGCGCTACTGTAATGATATATGAACATACTGAATCACCCGAGCTAATAGCACACGGCCACAGCAGCTGTCACACCATAACCCACGGCGACAAATGCTCCGATCCGCTGTTTAAAGGTTTATTTAAATTAAAATTTTTTCGTACTATTTTTGAAAATAAAAACCGGCTTACGATCTAAGCCTAAAAATTAGCAAAATTTTAAGCCATCATACAATTTAATCGGTCCAGTATCTTCGGAGGAGATAGCAAACAAACATAGAAAGAAAGAAAGAGAGCAACGTGTTTGTGTGCTTAGGCACATAAAGTACGCAAAAGTCGCTATTTATCTGCTTAGGCAGATAAAGTGTCACTTTTACCTTGTCAATAAAGACACATAAGTTGTCACTTTTGTGACGTTTGCGGATAAATGGTTTTTATTCAGGTAAAGTAGCTTTTCTGTACTAACTATGGCAAAACGTCATTAAGAAAAGTTGCTCATATATATCGTCCCACTTTTATGTAACAGTGTTTGCTTGTTTTCAAAGCCTTAAACCCTTATTTTTGAGTTAACTGTTAAGTATTTTTTTATTCACATATATCTCAAACATTAAGACTTGGCAGTTTACAAAACGTTTTATTTTAAATTTTATCTACAAAAAAGTTTGAAAATAGTTTTCAAATAATGCACCTCTTAAATCAGTGTACATTTTAATACGAGCTGGTCACTTGTCATAGCTTTTTTTTTCTGGGGAACTGCATTAACAATTCTTTATTTTAACAGATCGATATTACTACCTAATGGTTCCGAATAGACTAATTGTTTTAAGCGACCCCACAAATAAAAGTCGATGAGAGTTAAGTCGGTGGCCACAAATTTGGCCCGGTTCTCCGAATCCATTTTTCGCCAAACTTTTTCCTTAACCAATCGCGAGCAATCCAAGGATAGTAAGCTATTGAAGATACAGGGAGATCAAAAATAAACTTGATCACGGGAGGCATTGAAAACAATCAAACTTGCGTAATTTCTAGTATGCTTTTTGTTGACATACTAACATGGGCGTCGTTAGAAAACTTACCAGGGAGGGTCAATATTTTTTCGATATTGAGATAAGACAATTAAATTCACAGAGGGTTTTAAAACAGAAACGCTTGATGCGCACCTAAAAAATGCTATTAGATTTTAAAATATATAAAAACAAATGCTACAAGATTTGGAAAAAATACCTGGAACACCAACACGTTTTGTATATCGAAATCAAAAATAGTGGGCATTTTATTTGTAAAAATTGCACGAGCAAGGTACATTCAGATATTAGAAATAATAAATCATTATGTTCTTTACTTCATCTTTACCTTATGGTTTGGGCATAGAAGCGCTCAAAATGGTGAAGTGTTAGTAATAGCAATACACAACAATGCTGACATAAAATTAATTAACAAATAAAAGATGTAAAAAATACCGTATAGAACGCATCGAAGTCACAAATAAAAAACCCCCCTCCCTCCCCACCATTGTGGATCAATTTTGGTATAATTGATAGATTTTAAAAAATATCAAATACATGTTTTTTCGTTTCCCGATCCAAAGCGTATTTTTTTAGATATTCAGCCGTTTCCGGACTTTTAGGACACCCGGTATATATTCTATGCATTGTGGTCTTATTTGTAATTTTTATGCACACATCTATCATATGGCTGCAAAGTGTTACTCATTTTGTCTTTAAATTGAACCAATAAACCGTTAGATGATGGACACTGTTGATTCACACAGATGCGTGCATCAAAACCTTTTTGATTATAATTATTCATGTAATTCAAGTCATAACTGTTCTATCTCATTCAAGGTCGTGGTAAAGTCAAATTTGCATCTTGCCGTATTTGTTTGCCTCTGTTAATATTGGAAAGGAATTTGTAAGCTTCCTTAATGGCTTTTAAGCGGATGGATACATTTTCTAATAGAACTTAAGCCGACTTAGCATATTTGGGATTCATGTGTTTATGGATTTCGTTCAATACAATGCCTCATTGAGAGAGCTTAGCATTAAGATTCTTAGAATAAGCATTTATTCCCAAACAACGTGCGACGCTCCGATTGGCTACGCAGGATCGCCTCAGCCAATAGTGTTTGAGCTTTCCCCTCCTTGATGAATTTGCGAGTTCGGCTCGTTGTAAATTCAGCGTTAGTTAGATTCAGAATTTCGAGTAAGCAAGTTCAGCAATGCTTTGTGCTGGTTTGCGGTTCGGTCTAACTCCCTGGTAAAGACGGTTCCAGGTTGTTATGTGTGACGGTTACGCGCAATTCCCTATTTTCGCGTGGCCAATCCAAGCGTATCACTACAGTTGAAGCTATTGTAAAAAACCATCGGTCCATCAGTGACGTTTGTAATCGTTGTTACTCAATATACTCGTGTTTGTTAAGTCTTGTTTCACTCCAACAAATAACTGAACCCAAGTCAGGGTTATTAAGTGGCAGTTCCCGGCAATCCCATTGAACCGGAATTCGCAGCGGATTAACTGGGGGCCCCATTCGTGGAAGCCTGTTTTCAAGTTAATCATACAAAAAACAGACACTGTGTTCTTTATTGTAGTTTTCCCAAACTTTTGAAAAAAAAATGTGCTTTGAAACTCTGTATTTCGGTAACTATGAGGTTTAGAAAAACATGTTATTGGAGTAAATTGCAGAACATTTTGTGCTCTACAAAAACGGACAACTTTTGAGTTTGAGTATTCACGTCCCCACCATAGAAGACTACGAAAAACATCTCACCTGCTTATCCAATTTGGATAGAAGTAGCTTCCGACTCTCTGAATGCACTTACTGCTTCAACTAAATTAGGGTGCTTCTGAAGAACACTGCAGAATTTGGTTTTTCCATGTCCAAATGGGGCTGATGTAATGTCACACCCACTACGTATATGCATGAAAAAAGAGAATCTCTTGTGGATCATATTTGAATGACTTTGTTAAAAAAAAGTAGGCCAAACGTCAGTGGAATAAATTGTTAAAAAACGTGTTTTTGAGTTTGTCGTAACTTTTTTACCTTTGAGGCTCGGTATTTCGGTAATTATGAGGTTTAGCAAAAAATGTTATACGAGATTAAATAATAGCAAATTTTGTGCTCTACAAAAACTGGCAGATCAATTTCTTTTGTAGAACGCACAGGGGTGCCAAAATAGAAAACTTGGATTTTTAATAAGGGCCGAGATACATACAACATATCCAAAACTACATGACCTTTTGTCAGGTAAAATGTACTTTGCCACTGGGCTATGTGTAGGCTGACGTTTTATAAATTGCAGTAGGTATCTATGGCAATATGAATTTGAAGGCAAAATTCGCCTACGCAAATTTTTGAAGAATTCAAAACAACATGTAAGTGTAAATTTTCGAAATAAATGTGAATAACAAAAATAACTGTAACAGTCAGCAAAAATGAAAACTGTTTTAGGGCTTTGAAAACAAGCAGACCATTTTATATAAAAAAAAAGTTGCCTCTTTGTAACTGAGTCTGTGGACATACTGTATATATTCGTCAAATGTTTTCTTTCTTTTTTTTTAAACAGTTGCGGCGTTATCTTACCTTCTTTTTTAGTTAATTTGCAGTTTCTTTATACAGAGTATTGCATCACTAGTGTTGTTATCGTTCATTGTGTAATGGAAAAAATTGAAACATGTGTTTAAGGCACCTATTCGCAAAATACCTGTATAAAGATATGTATTTCTTTCCTTTTTTAGTATTTACATTGTTGTCCTGTTTTTAAATTCTTGCGTTAATTTACGCCTTTTCACGCTCAAGACATTGTTTATTTTACTAACAAACTGTTTTCGCACCAAAGCTTTTCTTATCTTGCCTTTTAAGAGTTACAGTAGTCTTATTTTTTCATTTTACTCTTACTTAACAGTTTTGTTGTTGGGAACATTGCATGCCTAACGGTATTGTCGTTTATTTTTTTATTGAAGCTAATTATCAAATGCGCATCTGATAACACTTCTCAAAATATTTTCCCCTCAGATTTTTATTTCTTCTGATTTTAGGAGCTACGGCGTCACCTTATTTTTCTAGTTACACTAGATATATTTTTTATAGTTTACTAAGAGTGTACTTTCTTTTAGCCAATATTAATATTTTCACAATCTCACATAACAATGATTTAAGAAAATTGCGAAACTGTGGATCCTGCCACATTCTACAAAAAATGTAAAAATAATTTTTCGTTCCGCCATAGTAATATCGTTTACTGTGTCGGTGTCCACATACAATAAATGTTTAATTACGGTCATAGATTTGGGATTTACACAGGCCTTAGTTTAGCGACAATATAAAAAATTTTACCCTCTATCACACAGGTGTGACCTATCTAGTTCATAAAAATATTTGTAATTTAAACAATAATTTATTTACCTATACATGATTCCAGGTACCTATCAGTTAGGGACCTCGGTAGGCGAGCGGCGATCGCCGTTGCAGCCGAGGTCACAGTGAAAATCATGGAGCGCTCGAGCCGGAGGTTGAGAGTTCAGCTCCCGGCACGGGCGGTCTAGATTTTCACTTAATTAAAGGTTTAGGTTTAAGTGACGCCCGCACCCCCTGAAGTAATGCTTGAGCGGTTCCGGGGGGCAACGGTAGTCGATAGGGAAAATTAAAAAAAAAAAAAGGTACCTATCAGTTGCTGCAATCAGCGCGTTTATTGCTTAAAACACCCAAGGACATCCAATCCCAGATCTCCCCCCCCCCCCCGCCCCAACCCAACTGAAGAGAGTACAGCAAGTATTGCAAAAAGGCTACTATTGCAAGTTGCAGCTAGTTATGTATGGATCATATTATGTCTTGCTGTAGCGAATGTGTTGCCAAAATTAAGGTGAAATATACACCATTTGTACTTCGATCTTTCTTGTGCTTTTCTTTAATATTTTTCTTGTCTTTCTCTGTTATATTTTTTAGTGTAAATGCTATGTATATTACCCACGGGTTTACCCAGATATACCGGGTGTCCGTTCTCAAAGTCGAACATAGGCGATTAACATTGTATTGAACGTTTTTGCCGATTCCTGCTCGCCAATTCAACTTCCAGGGAAGGTAATGGTATCAATAGAAAGATAAAATTATTACGCATCAAATGATACCAATAATAATATTCAAGATGCGATTTTTATTTTAAAGTACTAATTTAAAACTTGGGAATTTTTTAATATGCCATGCCTTGCTTTTCAAGTTCGATAGCATTTGTCAAAAAAATTGGTAATTAGTTGATGTAAATCAGCTATTTTCTGTCAACGTCTGTTAAAATTATCTACAGAAAAATGAATTATTTCAATGAAGAACGAGTGAATGCACTAATGTTAATTGCCTATGTTTGACTTTGAGAATGGACACCCGTATAGAAATTATGGTCCAATTTCTTAAATAGTGTTATTTGCACTTCTTTAAATAAAATAATGCAAAAAATGCGTAAATTTACTTTTATCTACTCCCGTGGGATAAGTAACTCATTACATCACTCATTTCACACTATTACCGTTAGGTAATGAAGCACATTAAACCACTCAGTTATGTAATGACTTCATTCTCTAACTGAGTGGTGTAATGGTTTCATTACCTAACTGAAATAGTGTCAAATGAATGACATAATGACATTTGCCTATTAAAATATTTTTGAAAATGACAGATCTGACATTTCTCTTAATGCACTTTTCTCAATTTTGGGCAGTTGTAGATAAAATTTTGTACAATACATGTATGATAATGATAATGCATCATTAATATACTTGGGTGCTTACATACACGTATATTAATGATGCTCTTATTCCACTTGTATAGTAAATAACTATTATCTACTCCCTTGGGATAAGTAACTCATTACGCCACTCATTTGACACTATTTCCGTTAGGTAATGAAGCTCATTACACCACTCAGTTATTTAATGGCTTCATTATCTAACTGAGTGGTGTAATGGCTTCATTACCTAACTGAGTGGTGTAATGGCTTCATTATCTAACTAAAATAGTGTCAGATGAATGACATAATGACATTTATCTACTCCAGTGGGATAAGTAACGCATTACGTCACTCATTTGACACTATTTCAGTTTGGTAATGAAGCTCATTACACCACTCAGTTATGTAATGGTTTCATTACGCAACTGAGTTGTGTAATGACTTCATTACGTAACTGAAATAGTGTCAAATGAATGACATAATGACATTTGCCTACTAAAATATTTTTGAAAATGACAGATCTGACATTTCTCTTAATGCACTTTTCTCAATTTTAGCCAGTCGTAGATAAAATTTTGTACAATACATGTGTGATAATGCATCATTAATATACTTGTCTGCTTACACACACGTATATTAATGATACTCTTATCCCACTTTTGTAGTAAATAACTATTATAGCTAGCTAGCTAGCTAGCTGAGGTAAAAACAAGCGGAAATAGTTATAGTAACAATTAATCACAAACTAATTAAAAAAAATTCGTGGTTTCAACGGATGATCCTGACAGGCATCGCCTGTGAGCTGGTGTGACTTCAAAACCACCAGTGGGACAGAGGTTATCGAAAATGTACCGCAATAAATTTTTTTTATTTAACAAAAACCAACAAAAGGTGCTGTCATGGACAATATTTATCTCAAAAATTCTCTCTATTAACAAAATAAACGAATGCACTTCAATTCCATTTTTTTTTCTAAAATAAAATGATCCCTCGAAAAGCATATGTGCAGAAACAAAACAGAAAATTGTGCAAAATTCCCTTTAGCAGTTATTTTTTTTAAATTACTACTTACTGAGCGTAAGAAAGGATACACAGCTAGTGAGCGCCGGCGAATTACAGTATTGGTACGTATGTATACCGAGTGGATTCGCTATTGGTGTATAAAAATCGTAGCGCGGCAAATTTGTAATAAAGTACTACATGAAAGAATTCGAAATACAACACTTTTAAGAGTTTTAAACGACAAAACCAAAAATTGCAATTTTAAATGTAAGTACTCAACGAGACTACTTCCTAGAATTGTTTATTTAATTAGTAATTTTTCAGATATTACGTAAAATTTGTGTGGATCATATTATAGTTATAGGGATATAGCTGTTATTCCTATAATTTTTTTATTTGCAATAATAAAAGCTAGATGGTTTATAACAAGAAAACAAACGACAATAATTGTAAACCACTTTCGACTTTTGTTTTCAAGTCTAATCTACATCTATTTGTTTCTCCTACTTCATTGTTTTTCATAATTTTGCTACAGCATTAGTGCAATAGGTTTCCGAATTTCTGCAAATATTTTGACAGGGCAATGGCCGGGAGGCACAATTGCGCAGATATTGTCAGTCAGTTGGAGGGAGGCTTGTGGCAAAGTCGGTGGTTGCTTTCGCCTACTAATCTGTAACTAGCGTAGCAAGTGCAGGGTACGAGACCTTGAGACTAGGGTTAGTTCTTCGAACAATGCTTTAAAGTTTAAAACGTAGGTTGCAAGCTGCAAGCTGCGTACTTTGTAAAGTCTCAGTAGCAGATTTTGTTCTTCAGCAACTGGAAATGATGGTATGTTTACTTTCTTTTTTATGTTTTCTAATTATGTAAATACAACGATAAGTTAGAGGTGAATTTTTTTTATTAGAGCTTTATTTGGACCTGGTTTATTTGTTTATTGTATTACCGCCAAATAAGCTTTTTAGGCTATATAAAAAACTAGGACAGTTTTCTTAACTGTGTGAATCTGACTTTTTAATTGACAACTGAAGATGCGAATAAGTACATTTTAAATATAAATTATTTCAAAACGTCATTTGTCAGTCATGCCTAGAATAAGTTTAGTTTCAAAAGATAGGATTATTTGTTGCTTAGAAAACTGTATAACTATTCGGCAGAATGCACATTTATTTAGTTTCCTAACTGTTTTATATTGTAGTGTTCGATATTAAAATTTGATATGAGATATGGCAGATTTGAATTATTAACATGGCAGTTAAGGTAATGTAATCAACTAAAACAATAAACATTTCTACCTGGAGTTAGAAATTGTAGTATAGTACATTACTAAAATTGAAACGAACTGCAGATATGAAAATCCGCCTTCATTTACAGGGTGTATTATTTAGCGTTGTTGATTCTTTCATCTTTTGTTTTTATTTCAAGTGCAAAACCTGCTTATCGACCTTTCCCCTTGCGCTTTCATTTGTTTTGTTAAATTTGCCTTAGCTCACTTAGCTGAATATTATTTTATAAATTCAAAACTGCGGGCATGAGTATACAAACATTGACTTCTTCCATACCATAAGTTTCAAACTTCCATTGGAGTCATGTTTTTAATTTTAACCTTCAAATCCCGTTAGTTACCCGTTGACAACTTCGAAAAACATCAGAAACAAGGACCAACGCCAGGTACAAAGTTCCTAAATTGACCCTTGTAATCGTCTATTTTGCAAAGCTGTGCTGTCGCTTTACTCATTTCTTAGAATTATTGAGGCTCGTTGCTCTGCTTACACGTAATGACTAATGGCGTAATCAATCTGTCTTAAAATGAACTGCATATTTTAGACGTCTCTATAGGGTTTGTTTATATTTTGTTGAGTTTTGAGTACATTAATTACGCAGCGACGTCAAGCATTTTGTTAAAGAAATCAAAGAAAAATTCAGTTGGGATTTTTTATAATCGTGACAATAGATATTGTAGACTTATCTCTCTCATTTCTCTTTCACCTTGTGCAATATCATTTGTGGTATATTGTATACTATGTTTGTTTTTATGTATGTAAAGGGTAGCGCAATGTTTAATGTTGATTATTTTGAACTGGACAGACATACCACTAAAACTGATTTTTCTGTCATAAAAAGATGCCAATTCAGCTTACATTAAAAAATTTTAATATAAGCTATCCTATTTCATTCCCTGTGTTCTAAACCATTAATAATGCGTATTTTTTATAGTTACAGAGTATAACAACAGTTATTATTGTAATTACGGCGTATATACGATTATATACCGCGATGTTATTTCGACCAATAAGATGCATTCTTGTGACCAATCGCATTTCAAATATCAGCAGGTATAATTGTATATTCAAGGGTTATACCACAAGCAGTGGATATATTTTGACAAATACTTTGTCGTTTCCATCTAAATTATTGCGTTTAAATTTCACCATACAAAATCACATTGAAAATATCACGAGCCGAAGGTGAGTGAAATTTAAAATAACTTAGTGGAAACGACAAAATATTTAAAATATATATATCCACTTGGAGTGGTATTTGGGACGACTATTTTAACAATATTAGTATTATATCAATTAAATTAATCGGAAAAAAAATCCAACAATTAATATAATTAATTATCAAAAATTGTGTTGTTAAAGTAGTAATTATTAATGCAACATTTAATAGCTGTTTGTGCAACAAGTGCTGAAAGTGAATGTCTATGCACGAGCCAGTTTCATAATTTTCATGTCTCGTGCATAAACACTTTTTTTCTTCAAACGTGCAAACGGTAGTAAAATGTGACATTATACTCCTTGATTGATGATGTTGAACTGTCACTTCATTGCCATGGCATCTAATAGCTATTTAAGTAACAAGGAATGTAATAGTGATGGGCATAACCGGACAATTTCATAACCGAATTATTTGCATTCGAATGATATTAATAACCGAATGATTATTTGAATAATCATTCGAATAAATTTTGGCTTTCGATTCGTCTCGATTAAGTCAGCCGGTTTGCCGGTTGGCGGTTCACCGTCATCTGCATCGACATCGTAACTTGCAGATAGCAGAGGAACCAAAACATAATATGTACGGTCGGCGCCTTAGAAATCGGGACACGTAATATGTTCTTCTAGTCTTTGGAGTATTCTTGCTCCGGTTACTTCATTAATGTGAGATGGCATTTCATAATTGACAAACAATAAACAATCTGACGTAACAATTAAAACCATAATAACTGTAAAACCCCAGTTTATACACTTAAAAAATACATGCAAAATATATCATAATAGTGTGTAGTGCCCGATTTCTTAGGCGCCGACCGTACATTATGTTGTATGTATTGGAAATTAAGAGGTATCTATTAAGAAGTGTAGAAAGAAAGAAATATGCGGGACTGCTTGCTAATCGCAATAAAAACAGTTGTAAAACGTTTATCTTTATCGATCGGGCGGGTTAAAGGCGCCGCCTCTTGTTTTAAACCTTTGGAGATGTAAGCAAATAAAAAATTGTTTTATAGCTTGATGCGTTTGCAGTTTTTAGGCGTTCAGGTTTCAGGTCCCCAGAATTTAATAATTTGATATTTTTTATGATAGGAGGTAGTTACGCGATAACCAAATGGTGTTTTCAGTACAATCTGCTTTGTTTATGAGTTATGACGTATTTATATTTACATAATTTTGAGCACTGCGTAAGTTGCTGAGATATGGCACGTAGTACCTTTGAATAGAGGTTTTATATTCAAAGCGTAGTACCATTGATTAAAGAAGTATAAAGATATGCAACACAACGTTAAAATCTGTACTGCATCTCCTTGCTACCCGCGGCCCCCGCATCCAGCAACTGATACACAATATCGTGGCGCCGCCGCCGTTCGCGCGAAATATCTCAACTTCCTTTCTTTGGCCACGGTGTGTTTATCTTTTGTTTAGTTGCACTTTGTGTTATCAGTTAGGCAGTGAACATATATAAACCAATAACAAAGATTACGACGCTAAGCCATTTATAAATGTAACTCACAATGCTTTGACCCTATCGCCAACGTTCTTTAATAATACGGCACGCGTTGCCAACGATACATATGTTAATATCTATTTGTTTCGTAGGTATTTGTATTTTAACGGCGAAATATGGGAAAACTAGATTCACTATCAATTTCCAAAATATTTGGTTTCCCCTGTTCATTTACTTGAGTTCGTATTTTTATTGGAAAAACCCAGGTTAATCGTTCACAATACGAATATTTAGAAAGTAATTTCTCCAATAGTATAAAAACGTCGAAGTTTGAAAAAGAGACAAGTGTAAACAAATACGAGAAAAACACATAATATTTTTTTTTTATTATTTCGGAAAAAGTTTATAGAAAAGTTCCCCATATGTGAGAAGGTTTGCTTTTTATTTTTTCAATTGTTATTAACAAATAAGTGTTTTTTAATATATTCTTAATTAAAAAAAATATAACTTCGTTATTTATTTAAACCATTGCCTGACATTTGATAACATAAGGTTTTGGGGTTCACCGATTACGAATCTGGCCTCAAAATTGGTCTAAAAACAAAAATGGCGTCTACAAAATGGAGTCAAGGGTCTAATTTTTTATTTTTTTTTTTAAATTTTTATTAGATGTGTAGGGGTTTTTGGGGTCGCTGATTACGAATTTGACATTAAAACTCAACTAAAACACAAAATGGCGGATCCAAGATGGCGAAAAAGCGTATTTATTTTTATTCGAACTTTATTTCTTATCTATATAGGGTTTTTTGGGTCGCTGATCTCAAATTGTATGTTAAAAATTATCAAAAATTAAAAATAGCGTCTTTAAAGCGGCAAAATAACTTTATTTCTGAATTACTCAGTAATTATAAATATAGCATTAAAAGGTTAATTTTTATTCTGTACGATTATTATTATTATTATTTAATAAACATTATATACAAATAAAATTCTAAATTGTTAAATTAACTCAAATTTAAATAGATTAAATAGATTTAAATATAACATACGAATACATACGTTTAAATTCCAACGCCTAAAAATGTGTTTTCTACAACCTCTTTGTAGAATTTCCAAAAGCTATTACTGAATTAATAGATTTTTCTGTTTGTGACGGACGGAGGAATGTTATTACATAAAAACAAATGGCAACTTGTTCAACAGTATGGTGCAATTTTAGATAAATTAATTTTATTGTACGTAATTATCGAAAAAGCAAGTGTTTTTGTCGATTATCAGAAACATAGAATAAAATGTGCTGAAAGAGACCGACGTCTAAAAACGAAAACTGCACCAGATATTCGATTTGAAAGAGACAGGTTTTTAAAGTTGTATCAAGAAAAACTTCTGGCAAATGTCTTTCATGTCGTTTTATTGATTTTTCAAAAGAAACTTTAGCTGCAAATAATATCCCTGCTCTCAAGCTGAAAGTGATGCTGATCGGTTAACAGTTACAACAACTCCCAATGCATCAAATAAAAACATAGTCGTAGTATCAGAGAATATAGACCTATTACTTTACTACAGCTTTAGTTTCTCCTGATAAAGATATATATATTTTAAACCTGCCAAAAATTAAAAAAATTAAAAACTATCTTCTTCTAAAAGCCTGCAATTTGCGCATCCCAATTTAATCGAACAGAACACAAAAAACATTTCTTTGATATGCAAACCAGTAAAAACTGCATAGTTACTGATAAAACCTTTAGTTCACATATGATCAGCAACGTACCTTATCAATTGAGGTAGGTAAGTTATTAAACCGCATGTTTTTTGCGCAAAAACTTTGCAGTTTTATAATATACCTTGTGTCATTTACCTTTAACGTAGATTTGCTTACCAAGCGGCTTGTCAAATTTAGGGGAGATAAATGATTGACAAAATATGCGATTAAATGAAAAACGATAAATAGAAAAGTTGTTGAAATTGGTGAGCTCAATCATTGGTTAAAATATTTGCACTCATTTTCATAACACCCTGTATGTAGTACTTATATAAATAATATTTTGAAGCATAAAAACTTTAAGCTGTTACATATGTTTTTTAAATTTCCTGGTTTGCTGTAATATTCTTGTAGCTGTTTAAACATTTGAGCGAAATGCAAAAACACATTTTATTTTAATTTTGTAATGAAACAACACAGATTTTAAAAACTAAAATTTTATTCTTCTTTAAATTTGTTACAAAGGAAAAAGCAAACCAAACAATAAACAAATAAAACATTCAATCATCCAAAAATTAAATAGGTTTTTTTCTGGAGTTGGCTGCTGCAAATTCTTTTATAATATTGCCAAAATGAATTTTATGGAGGATCTCTTGCTCTATAGCTAAGATTGCCAAACCAGATAATCTTTCTTGTAACATGGTAGACCGCAAATACTTTTTTTTATTACTTATTTTGAAAAGGATCTCTCATAAGAAGCTACAGACACAGGTAAAGTAAGCAATATTCTTAATGTAATGGTAATATTTGGTAGATATGAGGTTAGATTGTTTTCAAATATATATTGTAGAAGTCGAAAGGATTTGACGCTTCAGGTAATGAAAACAACCTTAGGGCTTTAATCTCGTTAAATAAATCATTTTCTTCTACTTCAGTCTCCTTCTTTTTCTGATTAGTTAGCTTTTGTTGTAGAGCACGACAGCTTTTTAAAAGATCCTCTTCATTTAATTTAAAAATATCACTAAAAAAACAAAAACGTTCTCATAATCAGATATAATTTCAAATCTACTATTTAAAGAACTTAGTGTTTGATCAATTATTTTTAAAAAATAAATTTATTTTAAGCGTGGTTTTTGGATCTTGAGGTGTCTCATACCTCTGTTCATAATCGAACAATTTTGGTTTCGTCTAACAGTATTTAACGGAGGAAAACCTTGCTCTATGTCAAGAGCGGCTGCTAGTTTTCCAGCTTGAGCAAGTTATTCCTCGAAAAGATTATCATAATTTTTATTCAGGGTATTGCATATTGCACACAGAATTAACTAACCAATCGATTTTATTATATTTAATAATTAAAGCTAAAGGAATAGCTATTAGATTACAAAAATATAATGTTTTCTGTCACAATAGGAATAGGTCATTATGTCAACGAACATTATATTATGAATTGAGATAAAAAAAAATAATTTCTTTAGTGCCTTAGTGCTTTGTTCATTGGAATCGTTTGAAATTGTTGAAAAATTAATAGCAGTTTATGCAGTTTATTTATCTAGAACGAAAAGTGGCATTTTAAAGACCAGAAAATTGGAATTACTTGCGAGGACCTTTAAAAACACTTTTCGTTCGTGGTGAATACAACGGTTTATTTCATACTGCAAGTTTAATGAATTTTAAATAAAAAGTTGTAAATCATTTCAAATTTCATGTCAACAACTGACGTATCATTTTAATAATACCTAATAATAATAATAATAATGTTTATTCTACGGATTATACCATTTACAATATTATACTAAAAAAACAGCCAAATACAACAAAAGTTAATATTTACCATATAAAGAAAATAAAATAACAGTAACGAAAAAAAAACATGCATGCAGGGTTGCTGGGTTACATATCAAATAAAGATTTTATATGCCTAATAAAAGTGTTAAATGGTATTCCAATAATATCAGCTTTATTTGTCTTATTAACAGTTCCTACAATTCGTTGCAGCGGACTATTATTACAATAATTGGTACGGCGATACTCTTGTAGCAGCATATGCTGTAACCTGACTATAGCTGGCCATAGACACGCGTTTAAAACCGCCACGAATGTAGTTTTTCGTGGAAGTTTTGAACGCGTGTCTATGCCCAGCTTATGGCTGCGCATATGCACACGTTCAAAACCTGCACGGATGTACTACATTCGTGGCGGTTTTAAACGTGTGTCTATGGCCAGCTATTGAATGCAGGAACACGTACTTGAATTTTAAAATTTTACTTTACTAGGATTTTAATGTTCCATTTTTTGTACCATAAATAATCCGAAAAATGTCATTTTTGACATCAGTATGAAATAAAAATTCAAACTGTATACAAATCTCCGGTTTGGCGCCCCTTTAGAGCGGCGCCCGCGTGCGATGCACGCGTTGCACGCGCGGTTACGGGGGCCCTGCAGAGCACGATCCAGATGTTCACACGACAGCTCTTGCCGGCAAACTGAAAAAGTTTCGGTAAAAACGGCGAGAGACGCGCCATCTGTAGGTCGCTACATTTCTACAGCACAATCAGCTCCGTAAAGCTGCGTATCTTCTTCTACTTAGTTAATCAATGGTAGTACGTATCAGCATGAGGTTATTTTTGATTCGAATACTTGGAACCAAAACCGATTTACATAGGTTGTTTCAATAACCGGATAAACGGTTATTTTTCATTCGAATAAGCCCATCACTAGAATGTAAGGACCTTTTAACATTTGAGGTAGGCAAGTACAAGCCAAGACGAAGTCGCGGCTTGTTGCATGCCGAAAATGTTAATAGGCGATACATTCCGAGTTATCTTATTATATTTTTCCGGCTGCTTATCGAAATTTTCCTAGATTTTTGAAAAAATCGTTTGGTTTGTCACCAGGATTTGTTTTCGTGAGTCGTGTTACCTGTGAGTGTCACATGTCACATAAACACTTGCAATTTATAAACAAAACGTCTAAATCTGCATCTTGCTTTGCTAATTTTATTATCCTAGGAACTTAATAATAATATTAAGTTCCGTTGTCAAGAAAAAGCGGCAAACAAATATAATCACCGACTTACACGTTTTGCTACTAAGGCTGTATCACTGATTTACATGATCAGCAACAAGAAAAACACTTTACCTGCCGCTCAAGTAATTTTCTTCGAATTTTCTTCGAATTTTCTTCACAAAAGGGCAAAAGTATATTTATGTGGCTCGGCGTCCAGCCTCGCCACATAAAGTATAACTTTTGTTCCTAATAACATAATATACTATTAACACGAGTTTGCACACAATATTTTTCTACGGCCTTAAATTTACTGTTATTAATTCATAAATGTCGATTTAACAAAGGTGCATTTATGGCAGGTATAATTTATGTCATATTAAAGAGAAGGCCATCATGGCGCAGGTGACTATTTCTGTAGCCGGTAGCTGTCAAAGTTAGTTATCAAAGGTAATTATAAGAGTACACATTTTACTTTATTCATTACATAATGCTCTAATTATTTTTAAAAAACACTTTACCTCTAACGAAAGAAGTAAGTAGAATAACTTTATAACCTCACTTCCAGTTCAAAATTCTAAATTCAACAACAGCTGTTTACTTTTAGCACATGTGCTAAAAGTAAACAGCTGATTTCACTTTTAACACGCTGTTTTATAAAACGACCCTACGATCAGTAGCCAGAATGCTTACAACTGAGCTACAGACCCCGGCAAGCCAAACTTTGTTTATGTTTATTTTCACGTAACTTAGTGACATCGCTAAAATGAATATCGTTGCTAGGCGATGTTTCGCAACAAGGCTACTTAATTTTTGTGTTCCTACATTGTTTTTGAATATTTTGCACAGAGCCCAATATCTAGTGATATACTGTTCTTATTGGTTGAAGGAAGCAAATCTTTGCAATATGATTGGCTTCTATATTATAGCGTTGAAGTTGAATAGTCACTTTATATTCCGGTATTCTCATGTTGGTACATTTCCATGGTAACATACATGATGTGGCGTTAGCATTATCACGACCTGCTGAATTGATTGACAAACGTCAAAGTGACGTGTGTCACACAATTCAGCAGGCCATGAGCATTATACTCTCTTCAAAAATTTTGGAGAGGCCAACTGGGCAAAATGGTCAGTTTGTCCCATATATATAATACACATATATTGCTAGTAGGGCCTCGGAACGCTAGAAAACATTACGGCGCCGACATAGTCTCACTTAGAGTATAACGCGTCTCGTGCGCATGCGTGGGAATTCGAACTCCGCCTTTAGAAGCGAATTTTAAACTTGACCACTTCCCCATTGGGCGGACGACGCCGCCGCGCTTGCGCACAGCTCACCGTATACATTAAGGAGTTGGTTGTGTGTCTCACTTCATCGGCCAGTTTCCCACTCATAGCCGCTAGCAATATAGTAAGTATTAGATATATGGTTTGTCCGTAAATCCTAGGGGTCAACTGGGCAACAAGCAAAAAATGTTTGTACAAAGATACGAATTTAGGTTATTTGCAGATTAAAGATTTGCGTGTACTTAGTACAAACATTCCTGTGTAATGTAAAAAATGTGTGTAGGCCCTAGCGCGAGTCCCTTGCCCAGTTGACCCCTATACTGACAGGTAAAAATTAAGTAGCGGGATTATAGAGTTGACCGTTTGCCCAGTTGGCCTGCACCCAAAAATTTACTTAGCTATCTACGAACATCCTTACACAAATTGTTTATGAAGTGGCAAACTTGGCAAACTTCTCACTTTCGCTTTACTGAAATAGCTATTTGTGCAACAAGTGCTAAAAGTTGACGTTTATGCACGAGACATCAAAATTATGAAACGAAGCCGAAGGCTGAGTTTCATAACATGTCAGTGCAACGACTTTTAGCACGCGTTGCATACAATATTTTATCTACGACCTTAATTTTATTGCTATTAATCCATAAATATCGGTTTAACAAAGTTTTGCATCTACGACACTTCTAATTTATGTCATAATAAACAGTAGCTCTTGGCGCGCGGGCGAATGTTTGCGAAGCCAGTACTGTCAAGGTCAATTACGAAAGGTAATTATTAATACTCTACATCTGACTGTATTCATTACATAACGCTTTAATTATTTCAAAAACACTTTACCTGTAACGCAATAAGCAACTAGAATAACTTTACAATTTCACTTGCAGTTCGAAATTGTAGTTTTATAACCTCACTTAACTTTATACCACAGAGGCGCTTAAAGTAAACCGCTGTTTTCTTTAACCACGCTAAACTATAAAACGTCACTTTTAGTGAAACAAGCTAGCGCTAAAAGGCCTACTTTTAGTAGTGGTCGTAGATAATAGCTATTTATGCAACAAGTGCTAAAAGTCGTGCATAAACGACTTTTAGCACGCGTTGCATACAATATTTTATCTACGATCTTAATTTTACCGTTATTAATCCATAAATATCAATTTAACAAATGTTTGCATCTACGACACTTCTAATTTATGTCATAGAAAAACAGTAGGCCATGCGCGGGCGAATGTTTGCGAAGTCAGTGCTGTCAAGGTCAGTTACGAAATGTAATTATTAATACTCCACATCTGAGTGTATTCATTACATAACGCTTTAATTATTTCAAAAACACTTTACCTGTAACGCAAGAAGCAACTAGAATAACTTTACAACTTCACTTCCAGTTCGAAATTGTAGCTTTATAACCTCACTTCACTTTTAGCCGGTGTGCTAAAAGTAAACAGCTGATTTGTTTAACCACGGTAAACTATAAAACGTCACTTTTAGTGAAACAAGCTAGCGCTAAAAGGCCTACTTTTAGTAGTGATCGTAGATAAAAGAAATTAAATCGTTTTTGGAGTACTTCGCTTGTAAAAATTCTACAAAACGCTGGTAATATGATTCCTAGAAATACCCTAAAAACCAAAAAGTACATTTGAGACCATTTCGAGGATTTTTGCAAAAACCGGAACTACAAATTAGAGAAAAACACCTCTGTTGAAAAATTGGGGATATATTAGAATACTGGGCATATAATATCATTATCTTTGTATATAATCTTGTTATACTGTGTGACAATGAGAATAGAGCCATGCTTATATCTTCTTTATTTATGAATCGATTTAGATAAATTTGTATATTTAGATACTAGAGATAATTTCTGATTGACAGATAAATATAGTCAAAATAGCCGACTTTCGGTTTCACCGGAAATGATACCAACTTTGATTTTTTAAATAGATCACCTTGTATATTTTATGTTTTCCGGAATCTACAAGTTAAATTACATAAAGTGGTCTCGCCAAATTTTAATTTTTTCAAACAAAAAATATATTTTTCAATTTTTATTTTTTACGATAGAAGGCTGTGACTTGAAAAAATATGTTTTAATTGACTCTAGCAACTAATAATAATAGCTAGTTTATCAATAAAGTCAATAACAAACCCTTAATAAAAGAACAAAATTTGCCAAACACGTTTTTTAGGAAAGTCACTTTTTTTAAATAGCACCTACCAAGGGCCATCTTGCCATTAAACAGCAAATTTAAGTAAACAACAACAATACATTTTATAATTTTCTTGCAATAAGGAATAATACGTTTTGGAAATAGTCAATTTATATACCACTCGGCCACAAAGCATTTTTAAACATTACGAGCGGGGGACAACTCTTTTGCATTTGATGTTGAAAAACCCACCTATAAAATTAAGTAGACCATAACCTGTACGCCAAAAGTACCGAAGGGTACAAGACGTACGGGCTATAATGTTCTTCTGTATTGTGGTGTATATACTACTTTTTGGGCTACTAACTAACACCTTAAATAGTAGCATCCATAATCCGCAGTAAATGCAAAAGCTTACTGATACCCACGAAAATTTAGTAAGCTGAAATGTGCAAATGCTTCTGTGAGTCGGCTGGCGCTAGGGGCATTCTCATTCTCATTACTTAGCAGCCTTTGATTGTGTTTATTATACGAATACCATGACAACAGATATATCTTACATTGTTGTTACATTGTCTGTAAAGGAAACTGCTTAGAGAGACTATTCAACACTATAACATATAAGCCAATCATATTGCAGACATTTGCTTTTTTCAACCAATAACAGCAGTATATCAGTGAATATTGGGCACCATGCAAAATATTCACAAAACAATGTACCTACTCAAAAACTAAACAGCCTTGTTGCTAAATATCGCTTAGCAACGATGTTATGTCCTTAGTGATATCGCCAGGTTACGTACAACTAAACACTAACAAACTGTGTGAACAAAGTTTGGCTTGCATTAAAAATTTTAAAATGTTGAGTTTTCGAAGTATTCCGCTGAATTTAATTGAGAATGAATTATATTAATTGTTGGATTATTTTTCAATAAAGTTCACCGTTATGTATTAATATTGTTAAATAGTCGTCCCAAATACCACTCGAAGTGGATATATTTTTTTTAAAATATTTTGCAATTTCCATAGAAATTATTGCAAATTTCGCTCAACAAAATCACATTTAAATGTCACTCGCCTTCGGCTCGTGAAATTTTTAATGTGATTTTGTATCGTGAAATTTAAACGCAATAATTTACATGGAAACCGCAAAATATTTGTCAAAAATATATCCACTACTTGTGGTATTACCCTTGATTATATCACTCCCTCTAACATCAACCAATGAAAAATGGCAAAATGCATAGTTACGCATGTACTAACTTTTGATAATGCACATAGCAACTGGCAATCACATACCTTCCTGATTAATAGGTGATAATCACACGCCTTCACCACGGCTTGCTGAATTGTTTGACAAAAGTCACTTTGACAGGCCGGGCCGTGCCGTGCCTTCACAAACATCACGTTGTCTGCTGAAAGTACAATCGTCATAGCAACCGCGTAAACAGTTTCAATTTTCATAATTCGCCATTATTGTGTTCACGAAATGGAACGGTTTGGCAATAATTCGACGGTAGAGATTGATGAAGCAATCAAAAATAATAAACCACAGAACACGGTAAGATCAGAACAACATATATGGAGGCAGTTTATGCAGTTTTGCGAAGCACGCAAGTATGAGTTTAATCAGCAAACCTCGGACGAAACTCTATCCCTCATTCTGAAAGACTGGGCGTACAATATGCGAAAAAGCAATGGTCAGGATTACAAAGACTCTGTTGTGAAAGTAATGTGGAATGTAAGTGCAAATCTTCTAAAAAGAAAATATTTCGAAGAATACAATCGTGTCATTGACCCGTTTAATAATATCGTCTACGAGGAAGCAAGAAAAGCCAGAAATGCCAAAAGAAAACAATTACAGGCAATTCCCGAAAAACGAAAATCAAGTGCTGTACCTCTTACAATTGATGAAATACAGAAAATTGCACTAAGTTTTGGCGAAGATGCGCCGGATGGGCTGCAAAAACGATTTTATCAAGTAGCTGCATATGAACTTGCCTGGCGCGGGAATGAAGCTGCCTCATGCCATGTTCATTACTTTAAAAAAGAGTTAAACAACAATGGTTCTGAAACAGGGCGCATAGAATACAATCCAGTCTTCTCAAAAACTGCTCAAGGTGGAGATAAACACACGACAGGTAAATCTATCTACATATATAATTTACCTAGGATTGAATAATACTTTTTCTATTTAAATTGACAGGTAGTAAGTGGTTGACAACTAATAAGCAACATCCTGAAATTTGCCCTGTTCGATTATTTAATAAACTTATGTCAAAAAGAACTGCTAACATTAAAACTAGCAGGTTATTTCTGACACCTAATAAAAATTGGAATTTATCAAAAACTGGAACTTGGTACAAAGATTGTCCTCTTGGAATAAACACCTTAAGCAAATGGACGCGTCTCGGAGCGGAAAACATAGGACTGGATACCAAAAGAAAGAAAATTACCAATCATTCAAACCGTTCTTCTGCTGTTAGCAATTTATCAAGTTCAGGCGCTAACTTACAAGAGATTATAAAGCTAACTGGGCATACTGCAACTAGTTCGCTGGAGCCCTACCTTAAGCTAAGCGAAGAACACCACCTAAAAATAGTTTCTGGAATTAGACAAGGAAATGAGGGTCCTGGTCAAGAACCTGAAACTTTGTGTAATAATAAAAATCAAAATATTTTCAACTACACTAACTGTACGTTTAATATTTACAAATAAACTTTTCAAACGTTGTTTATTAAATCGTGATATAATCTAGCCGAATGCAACTCGTGTCTTCTTGATTATCAAATCATTTCTATTTCCACTCGATATATTGTTTTAGGCAATCACGCTCGTCCTTCGGACTCGCGTGATTGCCAAACAATATATCTCGTGTAAACAGAAATGATTATTTGATAATCAAGAACCCACTAGTTGCATTATATATGATAATATTCATATTATCTCCCTAGTTAGATTTCTACGCAAGGGGGCGAAAAATACTTTTTGCACTATTAAACTGTTTCCTTGTTGTCCCATGTAAAGATGGTTTTTCTAGATTTTGACCCTATACTCAACCCAGGAACTCACATCACGATTTCCCGATTTAACATTTCATTTTGTAAGAAAATATGGAATTCTGTTAAAGCTGATTTTGAAATTTCAGAGGATATGAAAAAAATATGATCATCTAAGTCAATACAATATGATTTAATTGAGTGCATTGCGGAACATACTATGGAAAACATGAAAAACGCTCAATTTTAAGGGGTCGCTTGGGTAGAAAAACCGTTGGCAACGTCCCCTTTTAAAAAAAAATTGCCCCTTGCTGCTCGCATTAACTCGCTTGACCCGCAATCTCACCCAAAAGTTTTTCAGTTGTTTGCATTTACACTTCACATAAACTGACGCAGAAATCATCCTGATAGGTTCGTTCTTGAGATAGTGTGTTTACATCTATCCTCCGGGGCACCTTCACTAAACTGCATTTTCCGATTTTTCTTTAGCGGTAGAGCGGTTGCTGTCTTCACATAAGTTATACAGTTTCATGAGACCTTTCATGTAGTTTTGGTTTGATTGGTATTGATTGAGCGGTTGCGGCAATATTAGTGAAAATCGTCGGACCCGAAAGTAATACATCGGCAGATTGCGCCGAAGTAATATTTGCATCCTTAAAATTCGACGTATTGTCCCCAAAGGGAACAGGTTTTGTCAGAAGGCGTATTCGATGAGCTTGTCATACAACTACTGAATATTTCACAAATGTATTTATTGATATACACGGTGTTGCAGAAATGGCATGTTACGCTATTAAGGAGCACTTCCCTAGTGGAAAAAATGCTTTTTATTGTAATGGTGGTTAATAAAATTTTTGGTATGCACCGCCGTCGATTTGAAGTGGATCACTTAAAGAAACTGTAGTTTGTATTACTACTAGCAAGTGAGTTAACTATTGTTTTAAAAATATTAAGTAGCCACATGTAATTTTGCAGTCATCATTTTTAGTAAGCACACAATAAGTCAACAACACATAACTGGTAGTAAAGTCTTATGGACGTAGTGACATTGTTTAAAACAGTAATAATTAATAATTGTTGACTTATCGTGTACTTATTAAAAGTATTATTTCTTAAAAATGGCATGTGGCTACTTGACACTATTAAAATAACAGTTAACTCGCCTACTAGCAATAATATACAAACTACATTTTGTTAAGAAAAAGTCGCCGAAACTAGTTTCTTTAAGTAATCCAATTCAAAAGGACGGGGGTGTAATTTCAATATTTTAAGCGAGACAATTTACATGAAATAAGTTCATTGATATGCATTACTTCAATTATAATTTAATTGTGTAAAACTATGTACAGAAATATGAAGAGCTTTCTCTCTGTCTCCTCCTTTTCCTTCTCTCTCGCAGACACAAAATGCTTTATCTACCTAACTAAAAATGTCACTATACCGATGGGGCCACAATTATATATAACAGCAATGAGATAACATGAACAAGAAAATAACTTGTATTGCTTGAGTAAGAAAGAGATAAAAATGGTAGCAAATATTCGAGAAGGCTTGACGCTTAATTTAATTATGACATTTGTTAACTAAACATGCCTACTAAACTAATTTTTTTGTATGGCCATCTCTTTCTTACTCAAGCATTCTATTTTGTTATTCATGTTATCTTATTGCTGTTATATTCAGGGTGTAGAAATGCTTTACGCACCATAGGGCTTTCAATGATAATTTCTTCATATGTAAATATTTGCTTCCCTAATTATTTTAGAGCAAACGTGTATGGAAGTTTTTTGTAGAGAAAAAAATTCTGTATCCATTTATGCCAGCATTTGTCATTTTACATTTCGGAAAACCGAAAATGTAAAGCAATAAAATTATCATTTTTAGACGAATCAGTGGTGCCTTGAAATTATTGAAGCATCTCAAAGCATCAACAAATTAGTTTGTTGTTTATTTGTTTGCATCTGTCAAATGTAGCGGCAACCATGGCACTTATTGCACCTGATCTGCTTCCAGCATACCACCACTTCGCAATTTGCACTGATTTTTGAAAAAATGATAATTCTAGTTTCTTTCATTATTAGGTTTTCTGACGTAAAATGACAAAAGTGATGGCATAAATGGATGCAGAATTGTTTGCTCTACCAAAAACCTATTTACAAGTTTGCTCTAAAATATTTAGGGAAGAAAATATTGTCATATGAAAAAATTACCATTGAAAACCCTATGGTGCGTAAAGCATTTCTACACCCTGTATAATTATGGCCCCATCCGTATATTGGTATTAAAACTATACCTTTTCATTTGTAACTCAGAAAGTGTAAGAAGTATTTCGGCAAGTGTAACATGTATGTAATTCACATTAGTAGGGGAGCGACGGCTAATGGCGCTCACCTAAAGAAAAACTCACATTCTTAGGAAACTAGAACTACTTTTTTCATTCTGTTTTCGCGAAACATTTGACTTGCATGTATAGTAACTATATTTATTTATGAATTGATATTTAAAACAAAATGTAAGTCAGAAATTATATTTTTTTGAGGGTATCGAATGAACGCCATTGCCCGACTCGGCAGGGTAATGGCGCTCAGGCGTTCAATAACAAACAGACAGACAGACGGAATTGGGAAAACATGTTTTGTCATCTACAGACCCTGAAACGTGAAGATCTAAAAAATCTCGTTTTTATATTTGCTTGATTTGGCTGTATCATAACCTTTTGCTATTTTTAAAAATATTCTTACCGGTCTGACTTGTTGGTCATACCGGTAACAGACAGGCAGACAGATCGAATTAAGAAAACCTATTTTTCGTTATCTGGAGACCCTAAAACGTGAAAATCTGAAGAAATATCGGAAGGTGATTTTTTTCGGTATTACAATACTTCCTTCGTCTTTTGAGCGCAATTACCCGAATGGTAGAAAAATTAAAAAATCATTGACAGAACCTCAAAGAGTTAATCTTATGAAAAAGGGCTTTGGCTATTTCAAGCAGAAAGCCTGACATGTACTATTGATAATTAGTTTATTGAAAAATAATGAAAAATGATTTTATAAACCGTAATTGAAATAGCAGGTCAAATTATAACAGCAGTATACAAAACACGTTTATCCTCACCACTCGAATGTCTCGACTGCAAACTACCTGGGGCGTTCACAATATGCTTGCACTACTTTGATACAGATGGCGCACTATACACAAATTCGATTAAAGCATGGATTTGGTTAAAAATGAGTGAGCACAATTGTCCGCTGAGCGCCATTAGCCGTTGTTCCCCTAAATTCAAAAATGTAAATTGTAATTCAGAAAATGTAACTTCTAATTCAGATTAGTAAATTGTAATTAAGAAACGAAGAGGCGACCTATATGTAGAACTAAAGTACGTTTTTTTTCCTATAATAACTGTCAAAGTGTTACAATGTTGGTAGATATGTGATTAAAACGCTAGGAAATATTTATACCTCGTGTTGGTAGAACTTTTTCAAAATTATGGTTGTGTCAATTTTGAATGTGAAAGTTTCTTAATTTAAACTCTTGACAAATTTCTTTTTTTAACATGGAATCATCATCATCATCAATAAAATCGGTTAAGAAAAGAAAACCAAGAAATATTTTAAATGCAAAAATTAAGCAAGCGATATTAAATTATGACATATCTGTCAAAATGACAATCATTTTTTTAGTGGAAGAAAAGAACTAAAAATCTATGTACCAACATTATTAAAACTAGGGACCCTGCAGGAATGCAACTTATCCCCTAGAAAGTTGACCTTGAAAATTATTATAGAAAAAAATGTACTTTTGGTTGAAAATAAATTAACTTTAAAATTGTTCATCAGAAAATTCACGTCATTGTTACATTCTTTACTAAAAGCCTTTTAAATCTGGTGATTTTTTAACAATAAATATTAAATTAATTGCAAGTTTTTCATATGTCCTGTATGTATGTACCTATCTACATCGTAATTCTTCCAAAGGTCATTTCTTGGTTTCCGAATGATAAGTTACACTTTCTAAATTACAATTTACTAACCTGAATTATAATTTATGCATTTTGAATTACAATTTACACTATCTGAATTATAATATTACAAGTTACACCTTCTGCATTGCAATTTACTAATCTAAATTTCAATTTACACTTTCTGAATTACAATCTACAGTGCGCGACAACTAGCTAAAGCCCTGAGAATTGGATGCACAATAGTCTTAAACCGAGTTGGCGGGGAGAATTCAGTTTTGACAAAATTGTGAGCATCCAGTTCTCGGAGCTTCAGTTAGTTGTCAGGCACTGTACTAACCTGAATTACAAGTTACACCTACTGAATTTTAATTTATCAATCCGAATTACAAGTCACACTTTCTGAATTACAATTGAAAAATGTGTAATGTAGAGATTGATTATGTTTAAATTCTTTACAATTTTTAATAAGGCTACGAATTTGGAATTTATAATTGACCGAGCAAAACAAGGACTCTCAAAACAACTGGGGCCTATGGTGGCCTACTTGCCAGACTTCGGTCTCCCCACAACTACTACGACTACTACTAGTTAGACGACGTTGACCTAACAGTATACACTCGCCTTCTCTTCTCAGTTAAACGTAGTTATTACGTCCCAGCTAACCTTTTCTAATGCATTATCTAATTCTAGTAACCTCCCTGGTTCCAATAGTGTTCTCACGTTTAATGTACAAATTTTATTAGTATGCAGTGAAACCTTCCCAAACGGACACCCATGGGGAATCTGAAACTGTCCGCCTTCAAAGGTGTTCATTAAGAGAAGCTTCACCATCCTTGCTCAATTAACTATTTTCGGCTATTTTCATTGAAACAGTTGCTCCGGTGGTTTAATGGTTGTCGATGCTGTTATTATAATTGTAGTTCTTGTTTTTGATGTTCTCAACACTAGAGATGTTTGGGGGGTTTTGTTCTTTTACTCCCCTAGTGAGCTGCTTTCTGGGGAATGGGCTTTGTCACAAGTGTGTTTCTCTTTTCACCTTCACACCTGCCTATCTTCTTTATCTGTTCTGATCGATTTCAAATTTTGATCACTTAGGTATACTACTGCTAAAAGTATCATTTTCATAATGTTTAAATAATTTGACTGCAGCAGCATAGGTACTGTGATAAAAAATGACTACAAAAATAAATATCATAGTGAAACTAGTAGACCAAGGGCCCATAACACCTAAATTACTAGTCTTAGCGGCAAGCTCGGTATGTAGTAAACGTTTTTATATTGCCCAAGTAGATGTCAAACTACGGTTAGAAATATTAACGGCGGCTTTGGAAAATTGTTAATAAATTTAAATATAGTTTTTTAAAGCCGCAAGGCTAATTTTCGTTGTAATCGTAGACAAGGTCCCTAAACTCAGATGGAAATTATGTGCCATACTGATAAGAAGGGTATAAAGAGCTGCCATACTAGGTCAAACTACTAATTTTTTCATTGCAAAAAAAAAAATAGCGGCAAGCTTCAATTTTTGTTTACTACTTCATTTAAACGTCAATTATCCAAAAATATAATTACCATACCGCTTGGATGGTTATGTGGGTAGCCATACTAGTACAAACAAGTACGATTTTATTAGCCATGCTGCTATCACAAATTTTCGCCAAAAAATTATATATGTTTGTACCAGTATGGCTACCCGCATAACCAGGCAGGACCCTGTTTAAAATATACTTGGAATATACATTAAAAAATTGGAAGAGGAAGTGTGAAGGCATGGTGATCCCAGTATGCAATGAATACTTGTATAGTCTGAGTTTTGCCAATGATCAAATGGTAATTGCGCAGGATGATGACGATCTCTGGTTTATATTAAGAAGACTAAAAGAAGAATATACTAAAGCAGGCATGGAAATAAATTTTGAGAAGACAGAATATGTAGCGATTACAGAGGAAGAAGTTAAAGATTTAGAATTTGATGAAGATCTAAAAATCAAGGGAAAGAATAAATTTAAATATTTAGGATTTATTACAACGGAAGAAGAAATAAACAATAGAATAGGACAAACAAGGTCTTGTGTTAAACAACCACGTCCGACCCTGTGGAACACACATATCACTAAAAATACAAAACAAATGATTTATAACATGATAGTGCGCAATATAATTCCCTATAGTACTGAAAACTGGGTCATAAGTAAGAAAAACAGAAACAAAATAACGGTGACGGAAGTGGAGCACTGGAGAAGATGTTGCCTGGTCACAAGGGGAGATAGAATCAGGAATGAAGAAATTAAAAGAAGAATAGAAATCGAGAAAGATACTTACAACTTACAATCATATAGAAGAACAAAAGTTAATATGGTACGGACATGTTAGAAGAGCAAATGAAAATTGATGGATAAAGAAAATAACAGACTGGAGTCCTATAGGAAAGAGAAAGAGAGGAAGACCCCGACGATCATTTTGAGACGTAGTGGAAAAAGCACTGGAAAGAAGAGGATTGGAAGAAGGAGAATGGGAAGACAAATTGTTGAGAGAAGGAAGACAGCGACAGCTGTAAAAATCCTTTTATAGATAGATAGATAGATGAGGATTGATAGCTTAAAGTTAGATTTAAGTTTGTTGAATTTGCTACATGTAGGCAGAGCCGGACTCGGGGGCTGGGCGATCGGGCGCTAGCCCGATGGGCCGGTGGTTTTGGGGATTAAGTGTTGATTTCAAGTAGAATAACTTGCCATCGGCGTTACCAAAGAACAAATTGATCAAGGTGATTATGAAGCAGAAAACCGTATTGTTGATATCAAATTCTGCAAAAAATGTATAGTTTGTTGCTATTACATTCTGAAGGAATATAATTTATATGTTGAAGTATACCGTGATCTATAAAAAGCATATTAGCTCTTTAAGGAACAAGTTTCAAAATGAGGGTTTTTCACGAGTCGCTTTGCTCATTGAACAATTACGAGCAGTGAAAAAATACTAACTATTGCAACGTACTGCATACATAGTTTTAGATATGTTATGATATTTAAATAGATTATGTTAACATATAAATCTATAGCAAAACGTGAAAAGTGTAAGTCATTTTGACATAAACAATGGCAACTGAAAAGCTGACATTTTAGTACAGGATTGTAAAATAGTTCTTTATGAACAACAGAAGCCGCGTGGCACAGATGGGTAAGCGCCAGGCCAGCGTACTATGTTACTTTACGGCCCTAAGGTGATAATATTTATGTACCAAGGGCATTATAAATATGATTATGTGCGAGGGGTATAAACATCAAGTAATTCTATACCTCGTATCACAGATATAAATAACAAATAATAGATCGCTGTAAAATAGAGTACCTACTTTATCCCCCACTAAGAGACACTACACGTGTCGTAATAGCTATTTATGAAACAAGTTGCAAAATGTGGGTGTTTTTTATGAGTTATGTTTGTTGTAAATTACGAGTGAAAAAAACACAAATTTACCATTGCGTTGCATATAGAATGTTTTACAATTCTCTAATAAACTTAATAAGCTTAGCAATGGCAATGTTAAAAAACTTAACCCTTTTTCACTAATAAAAAAGTACATCATTTTTACATCAATAATAACTAAACAGTTGACTTATTTGTACAGGATTGCAAAAGTACTTTATGACTTTACTTGACATGCAACGAACGACATCGTTGTCAACATTTATAAAAAATTATAAATCTGTGCATAAAATGTTGATCCACCTCGTGCATAACTAGCGTTTATTGCCCTGGTTTTCATGGCGCGAACCACAAACTCCGTCTTACGCCTGTGGTAGATTTTTAACTAGTAAAAAATGATCTCCTTTTGACATTGATAATAACAACAAGTAAACAATTGGAAAAATAAGGTAATTAGTTCATATTGGACCTTGATAGCGGGAGTAATATAGTTTTTATAGTCTGATGGCCTATAAAGTTGCCAAGTAGTATAACAGACACCAACAATGTAGTACACCAACACTTACAAACTGCATAGCATACCAAAAATGTAGAGCGACTTTACAACGATGACGCAGTAGTATGTAGCGAAAATAATAAATCTTTCATTTTTATCCATTTTGAGAATCAATATAAAATAAAACTTATGTACCACATGCATAAACATTAAACATTCCTTCGTGCTATAATTTATTGATTCTGCCCTTAATACATAAATAACAATTATTGACACTTTCTATTTCACAATGCATATGAAAGATCCTTTTATACATTTACTTTTATTTAAATAAAGCAAGGCGCTATTATCTCAAGCTAATTTGGTGGCTTTCATGTTAATGTCTTCCAAAAAAGATGTTCTAGTGTATTGAAAATGCTGATATTTTGCATAAACTGACATATAAGTGTAAAATTATGAAAAAGTTACTGGTAATTTGATATTCTACCTTAATCTTAATACTACATTTGTTATTTTTTACTTTATACATAACAACACCAATATGCAATACGAATTTACAACCTTTTTTATGTTTTTCTAATATTTTTGTATTATCTGAATGATGATTTTAGAATATACATATTTTTCTTAAACAAATATTATTTTTTTTATCTAATGATTGGGTTTGTTTGCCTTAAAAAAAGACATTTTTTAAATAAATCCAGTTTGGTGTTACTCGCCCGGTCCAGTTGAAACAACCAGTACGGCCCTGCATGTAGGGATGAAGGGAAACATAATGCAAGTCGAATGCCATCCATTACCTTCTTTGATTGCATTTCCTGCATGGTGTGAATGATTCTATTGTCACTGAAAGGTAAAAGACGCTGAAGAGTATATACCTATGTATGTGCCCTTCCTGCATAATTTTTTCTATGCATATGCTATTATTTCAATTATTGAGTGCTACTTGCAGTTTCCAAACGTTGTATGCCATTAAACTATGATACAATATACAAACAAAAGGTTGTGGATAGTGACTTCTTTCATGTCTGCTAATTTTATTTTTAGTGATTTCTTTCTGTTGGCTTTCAAAATTTGATACGTGAATGATTATAAATAGCAGGGGACTGATTGAGTAGCACTGTTCGATATCTTTTCCCATATTAAAGCCTTTAGATTCGTTTCCTTATACTCTGACTATTGTTGTTTATTTGTTAATCGTGTTGCTTCAGTCACCATCTGTAGGATGTGATGGCATGAGTACATCTTTATGTCCTCTCTTGTCTCTCTACAGCACTCTTTATTGTGTATTATGCATCATATTTATATCATAAATCAGTGAATAACAATCCTTCTCTGTTTTAGGCTGGGGAAGACATGTCGCTGCAGCTGTCCATGGCTCTTTCCGGGATCAACTCCGACGAGTGGAAGGAATTCAAGGAGCTCTACGAACAAGGTAAGGCCACCTTAAACCGGCTGCACCACTCTTCAGGGGATTACAGTGTCGGCATCAATGGGTCCTCCGAAGAGACCCCATCATTTGCTATGTCCAGCGAAGGAGAGGATGCGTTGGAATCATGCCTCGAAGGGGCAGCATGGGGTGCCTCCTTGTCACCATTTGCCATGGAGGCACACTACCGTTGCATCAAGCAGATCATGAAGCACATCAAGAACAAGAACTACATTCAAGAAAACAACATGGAAATTATTAAGGTGAGTTCTGTTAATGCCCAATTATATGCGCCGTCTATTCATTACTCTATTATGTTCAGATTTTCACCGAGGAGGAGGCAAACGCTGCAGCTTTACAAAAAGCAGTCGAGTATGAAGGAGGACTCGGAGAGTTTCATGAAGCAGCCGTGTTTAAGATGAAAAGTAAAGCTGAAGAAGAGGCTGAGCTTGGTAATGCAATGATAAGTACTGAAGAGGAGCCAGCTTACAAGAAATCTAACGAGGATGAGAAATCTGATAAAGAAGAGGAAGAATTTGAACCAGAAGTGGAAGTGGAAGCAAAGCCTGATGACGAACCAAAGCCTGTTGATGAACCAAAGTACAAAGAACCACCATATCCAATTAATAGCTTTAAAGTAACTTGGATTGAAAGAAATCTGCTCGATTTGTCCACCAATTTATTAAGAAACGCCAGCATGTATATGCCTGCAAGGATTCCTCAAGGAGTTCCTGGATATTTTGAGAATCGCTCCCAAATTTCTAGAATGAAGGGCGCCAGCCCTCCATCGCACACGATTATGTGCTGCTCTCTGGCCGACTGTGCATTTGAAGAATCTTTTTTTAACTAAAATGTGATTGTTTTTCACTTCCATTTTTCACTTTTAATTTTAAGCACTAACAAATTTGACTATAGCCCAGTAAGCATAAATTTTAAAAACAAAAAAAAAGTTTATCTTAGTCACCATTAAGTATTAAGCTTAAGTTATAAAAAACTTACAAAAAAGTATTTTCTTTTACTTAAATGTTCAATTTGCATTGTACCAGTTAAATGGTACCTCTGTATGAAAATGGCTGACTTGTAAGACTGAACTGTAACGAAGTGCCTAATGAAATCACAATGTTCAACAATTCTCATTTGCTATCTCAAGAGAAGAACAGTATTTTTACTTGTGCTGTGATGGTAATGCTCTCTTAAGGAATGTGCCTTATTTTGTTAGTATTACTCGACTGTATGCAATATGAGGTCTAGTCTAGCGTTGTTTGTGGTATGACCTAACCGTTTAGTGAGTGAATTCTGTAGTTGTTTAAACTACCTGTGTTATTGTTATTAGAATAATTATTTGCTTGACACGCATGTTATTATTTCTGTGTACTGCAGTAGTTGTAATATAAATTTGCATAATCTCGACTTAATGTTAATGGACTAAAGTTTTTACTTCTATTGCTTTTACTGAACGATGTAATTTTATTAATTGAATTTGGCAACTTGAATTGACTTATTTATTATGAGGACTTAACTCTGTGTTGCAACTACTGCACCTAATCTTGTTTTTAAGTTTATATTTTATATTAAGATTTCGTACTTTACTGCCATAATTATATGTTTTAATCTATTTAGCTAATACAATGTTTTGCATATTATCCTCACCATGTGTTTTATTTATTCTAAAATCAATTTTATTAAGTTAACAGGAAGTCCAGATAACCCGAAGTTCTGAATATACTGTAGTGACAACAATGCACCACATTAAACAGTTAATAATTATGTAATAGCTTTACTTTTAGATAGCCCTTATTTAATTTTCAAATCAATTACGTATTTTGAATAATTATTTTAAGTGAGTACTCTTATCAGGGTGGTTCGCCAATCTAGTGGTCTGTTAATTGAATTTTCACTTATAATACCATGAGTAGTCAAAGTTATGTCGACTATTTTTGCGGTGGTGTCACGAATGTCCATTGCGCTTTGGTACGATTAGGACGAGTGCGATAGCACGAGTCCTAATCCAAAGCGCAATGGACATGAGTAGTGATACCACCGCAAAAATAATCTACTTAACTTTGACTAAGAATGGTATTCGAGGGACTATTTAATGAACCATACTACTTTTTCAAATTAGTTTTCAGTAAATCTAGCAACAAACTACGCAATTTCTATAGTAACAGAACACTAATATTGACTTTTTCTAATACAAATAGCATTTGTTTAAAATAGTCACTTGAATACCTTCTAGGAAGATATATCCACTGATATTTTTTTGATTGGTCAAGAAACGTCAGAATTCTGGATTTTCATTGGTCACTTTTTGACGGATGACAGGTGAATTGAATAGTCAATTGTATTTTTAAAATCTTTGACTATTAAATGACATTTAATGTCGACTTAATTTCTACGCCTTTTCAAATCGGGTATTGACAATTATACTTGACATTGACACACATATCAATCAATTCACCTACGTAAGTACTATATTAAGTTTATTTTTACACTTTCTTTTACTGATTGTTATTCAAAAAGCTTTTATAAATTCTTTACACAAACCTTAAAACTTTAGCTTTCACTGTAAAAATCCAACCAACAACAACTTCCGATGTCGACTGTCTGCAACGCCTACCGCTTATTCCTCAAACAGTAAGAACTATGATGGTCCGTCAACCTTCAAACTGCATCTATCCTGTCAATAACTCCTACTGTTCTTAGAATCCAGTCCAGCTCGCTTTTAAATGTCACACGAATCGACTCCAGGTAAGTTTCAATATTATTGATGATCCAAATCTAACCTTTTTTATTCTGCAGATAGTCCTATGTCTCCAGCAGTACCCAATAAAATTATTCAAATCAATCAGCTAATTGTGACAACTTCCTTTCAAATGCCTGACTCGTCTTCCATGCAACCACCAATGTCACCAATGAATCCTTATGTCTTGTATGTATCAATAAATCCAAATCCCATTCAAATAATATAATCTTCTGTGTTATTTATTTCCAATTCACTATATGGTACAATCTCTTCGCCGATTGTATATCTTTATTTAAACGTTATACCTTCACACCCCATTAAACCATACCAAATAAGCCATTTATTTCAAGTTTTATTATCAAAAAGAGGTTTTCAAAAATTTAAGTAAATTTTTTTATGAGTTGTTTTCTAACTAATTAAAAAAAAATTCATTCCTGTTAGATACAATTCTTATTGCACACTTATTTATTTTAAATATCCTGTTATTACATGCTATTAATTCTTATCATTCTAACAAATACATTTGTCAATTGTAACCTTGGCTTGAACTTTATTAAAATTAAACTCAGTCATCAAATTTGTATACTCAAATGTTATTTCATTATCAAATTACCTCAGTCATTGTCTCAATTAAATTTCATTATTCATTTCAAAATTAACACCCAATTCTATCCAAACACTTCAAGATTTGATTGTAGTAATCTTCCAAATTTATTAGTTTTATATTTGTATCTTTCAACCACCTTTAGTGTATCACAACAATACAATATTTTCAGTAGTAATATTATAAGTACTTTGATATCATCGAGGTACATGTCGATAACTGGTTGCACAATAATAAAAGAGTGTCAATTTGACATGTTAAATAGTCCAACCGTGCAGCGGGAGGATTATTCTGTCAAACTGACACGATTTGTTATTGTGCAGGAAGTTTAAGACGTATAACCTCTTCAAAGTATGCATTGTATTCGATTTGATTTTTTTTTGAGTAAATTTCAATATTAGGAACAAATAAATATTTTATTGGCAGCTCGATTTATTTGTATTAACCGAGCTGAAAGTCATCTCCATGAAAACATAAGTTGACAAAAGTTATGTATTGCATCGCCTAGTAAAGTTACTCTAGTATAATCGATTTTGTTTTTGTAATGAACAAGGTGTAGGCATGTGGAGTACCAAGTACCTTAAGACACCGACTGCTTTGGTTACATGGTCAAAGTCCTACTTAGAATTTTGCCAAGACTAAGCAGTTCCCACTACGGATGCGCATCGAAATGAAACAATCGATGTTTAACGTCGAGTAGGAACATCGATATTTTGCAAACATTGATGCTTTTTCAGATTTTAAAATAAAGGTATTTAAATAATAATAATTTTTACAAAAATATTTTAATTTTGCTGTTTAAAATTTTTTGACACTAACTTTTTATTATTATTATTATTGAATTATTTTTGTTCAATAGTTTCAGTACTTGCCTCTCTTAAATGGGAGGGTTTCAGAAACTCTTAACTTCTTTGGATGTGGGTGGTACTTCCGTTGATGTTGGAGACACATTTTTAGATGTTAAAGGTTTATCACTTACCGACTTTGTTTCAACCGAACTTATTCAGGAAACTACACTTAACTTTTAAAATACTTGGATGAATATGTTTTATGTGTCCATTTAAATTGCTAGTGTTTCCTGATATTTTAAGTTTTTTTTGGCACAATCTGCAAGTTGCTGTAGTATCAGAACATTTTTCAAAGCATTGCCACACGTCACTTTTTCGTTTCGGAGGCATATTAATAAACACGAAACCTGCTATTTAAAAAGTTAGTTTACCGCCTAATGTAATCTGCAATCTCTAATACTCTTCTCTCTTCTACATTAACACTAATAATTGTGGAGAAGTGAGTGCAAGTATTGCGAGTCTGCGAGTAGCTCAGTGCCCAATACTACCACCAAAATACCTAATATGTATATCATATTAAATTTACTATATCACATTTTTAAGTCCAGCTAATCGCCATATTCCCCGATTGTTTAGCACTGGATCCAATCCTGCAGTTCGCTGACATTTCAGCGTCCGTCTGGCTCCAAATTCAGCAGATATCTTTGCATAAAATGCACTTTAAAACTGTGACAAGAAGGGTGCAACGAAAGTATGCAAAGAAGAAAAATACTTAAAAGTGTCTTATTAATTAATTACAGCCATTATAATTATAAATATAATAATGTTTGACGAAAAAACAAAAAGAAATCGATGTCTGGAAGCTCATTTATCGATGTATTGAAATATATCGAATAGATGACATCGATGTTACAGAAAAATCGACGATTGATGCACATTCCTAGTTTCACCCCTAGCAAGAGATCTTCTACATGCTACACATCATAATAGCATGGGACCCACGGCTTTACATCACTTCCGAATGATGGAATCCTGTAGACATTTTCATCCACATTTTTTTGTTTTTAAAAACCTCTCCGGGATCAGGGATCGAACTCTGACCTTTAGATCAGTAGCCAGAATGCTTAACCACTGAGCTACGGAGCCGGACATAATCGATTTTCTATAATCAAAATTATACAAGATAACTTAACTAAATCCAGCCTTCTGATTGGTTGAGATCGCTACGAAAAAAATAATCAGCAAAACGCAAATGCTAATAAAAAACATTAAGAAGTTGGGTTTCTTCCATGAAACGTATTTATACTATCGTTTTTCTTGTACCAATATCTCTTCTTTTTTCATTTGATGATCCTGCTCACTTTTATCTGTTTCTGAAGCAGAACTATGACAGATGATTTCGGAGACTTTCACAGCGATTGTCATTAAATAACAAACGACATCCGGGATTGGACTGTTATTATAGAGCAAGTCCTCATTCTTCTTTAGCAGAAAGATTCGCAAAGCCACTGAGATTTACAAACACTAATAATTTCAATGGAGGCAAAAGCTTTCCTCTTCCCTTTCTGTGGAAAGTGCTAATTTCTAAACCCCACCCACCACCACTCAACTGCTATGGCATTTGCCTATAAATTTTTGCTTTTCTCCTACCGATCGTTTGAAGAGTTTCACCTCTGGCGTGGTTTACACATTGAGTTACCGTGCTCTTTTGCTTTTCCTCCTGATGAAGCCCCTTACAAAAGTGGGCGAAACGTTGAGCTCTTCAACCTCAATAATGACACGGTACAATCCCGGAAATCATTTGTTACTTAATAACAATGGCCGTGAAAACCTCATAATCATCTGTCATAGTTCTCTCATATAAACTCCTTTGCACTTTAGCGTTGCTTTCTCGTTGTCATGACAACAAAATGATACCTTCTTTTCTTATAGTCAAACATCACATTTTAACGCATTCTTCTCAAAAATTCTCCATTGCGCTAGCCTTGCTTTACTCCATGGACACGTTCATCAGACGAGGTATGATCTCGATACCGTTTCTAACAATTGTTAAATCTTCATTTAGAATTATCCAATACTATTAGCTTTCTTGATGTGCTATAAAGAATAAACAAAAGCCTGGAGATTGTCTTTGAAGTGAAGAAAAGGAAACTAGAGTATTTGGGGCACATAATGCGAAACAAGCATAGATATGACCTATTACAGCTTGGTTTTCAACCACTACTACTGGACTCTTTCGCACATCAGTCAACAAAGTTACTATAGCCAAAATGATTGCCAACATCCGGAACGGATAAGCACTTGAAGAAGAAAAAGAAGATTAGCTTTCTTGATTGGCCGCTCTTCGATTTGATCACCTACACACAGGCAGAAAATATATTAGAAATGACAACTGCGACTCATCTTTGTAAGTTTCATTCCTTGATGTCATCGATTAAGGTCTCTACAGATCAAAATGGTTCTAAGACGGTTATAAATTTTTAATCGTATGCCCTCTCCCCTAGCTAAAATTCTATGCTTTCCAAAGGCATGAATTTGTAGCTAGCCCCAAAAAGCATTCCTATGAAAGGGATTATCAATTTGTTAGAATGATCAGTGAGAACGCTTTCTAAACACGTTGCCGATCTTATCCGCTTCGAAACTGTCAGCTGTTTACGATCATTTAACCCTCCTAAAAGTAACATTACAAGAGACGAAAGGAATGCTCTCAACACCTTACATTCCAATTCCAACATCTCAATTTTATTTGCTGATAAAGGTAATGCTACGGTTGTTATAGATCAAACAAAGTATACCACTAAGGTTAAGTCTTTACTCCAAGATTCTTCTTAAGCCCTACTTTCTCACGACTCAACTTCCAAAATCGAACGGGAAGTCAGTTCTCTCATAAACTCTTCAGATCTTCCCATTGATATTCAACGGAGGTTGATTGCTCACTCTTCAAAGCCTCATCAGCTCTATGGTCTTCCCAAAATTCATAAACTAGAAAGACATTCCCCTCAGGCCAATTGTCAGTATCATAGATTCCCCTACTTATTCATTAGCAAATTATCTAAACACTATCTTTAGAAAGTTTACTAGTAAGTCTCCCTCATATGTTTGCAATTCAGTTCATTTCGTTGAACTTATATCCAATATAAGCGTTGAACTTGAGGATTTACTTGTGAGTTTTGATGTGGCTTCCCTTTTTACTAAAGTTCCTATTCCCAATTCCATAGACATAATCCAATGCTTGTTATCAGAGCATGGGGAGACGTCTTTAAGTCTACCTGCACTTATAGAAAAATGCCTCTCTTTCACGTATTTCCTATTTCAGGCCAGTTCTTTAAACAAATCTCTGGTGTGGCTGTGGGTTCTCCTCTTTCACCCCCAATATCTTCATAGACGCTTTCGAAACGATAACTCTGGAATCTTCAGAATTGAAACCCAAGGTGTCGATCAGATATGTTGACGATACCTTTATTATTTAGCCACATGCTAAATACATGTTACCTGTCTTCTTAAACCATCTCAATAGTCAACATCCAGACATTAACTTTACCATAGAGATAGAAAATAATGTCTCCCTTCCTTTCTTGGATGTACAGGTCTCTCACCAACCTAGTGGCAAACTTGGTCATTTTGTATATCTCAAAACCACTCACACTGATCGCTTTCTACATGCCGAATTTAACCATCATCCTTCATACAAATTTTTCGTTATCAATTTGCTTGTACACCGGGCTGTTTCTATATCCCAACCCGATAATGTCCACACTGAATTAAACCATATTCGGAAAGCTCGTAGGAACAGCGGTGTGAGGACAATTTTTTGAATGTAGTGTTTTTTTGCATTTCTCGCCAGGTTTTAGTATTTTTCCCGCATAATTTAAGCCCTAATTAAAAGTTTAGTTGTGTTTCTAAACCTAATTTCGGCTATCGCATACAGTAGCATTTCTTGGCACATTGTAATTTATATCGTGACGGCGTTTCAAATCTAAATTTAGCTTTGGTATCCGCAGAAGTGACGCAATGTGCCTTTATCGTATTTTCAATTGCTTTCTGATTCCAGCAACACAGCTCTTGCTTGCTTCCCTGTATGCGCAAAACCATGTTGAACAATTTGACATTATGCGTATGTTCCCCTGTAGGATAGAAAGAGCAAGTCTTGTCTCCCGACGAGGGCAGTCCGAGTTTTGCAACATTCTTCATCACGCGCTAAGACAGCTAACGAGTGGGTCCTTCTTGCCAAGCGCGCGCCACTAGGGCGGGCGCTGCCCCGTTAAAAGTGCCTTTGTATTAAGAGTCCGAACGTAACAAACACCTCGAAAAAGTGGTTAGCCAGTAGTTGTAACAACCTTTGCTGCTTCAGGGGAGTGAGCCTTTGTGTAACGTGTCGTGTACTTAATAACGCTGTGCGTTCTTGTCAATATTGTTCTGTTGTGAATAACGCTGTTAAAGCGGATTTCTGAAAAAAGCGCACCTCCAGCATATATACAGGGTGGGTCATTGTTGTCTTGTCGTCACTACCCACTAGAAAATTTTCTCAGTAGGGATCCTGTTACACACTAGCGCTGGAAAGCTGTCGGCCACCCCTTGCCGTTCATTTGGCATCCCTTGTCGTTCATTTAAGCATCCCGTTGTATCTGCATTGCTGGAGTACTCCAAAAGGTATTGTAAATTGTTCGATTTATAGTGAGTTCGATTAAAAGTACTGCGCCTAACGAGACACTTATTTGATGTTGCATGAACATTTGTGCCTGGTATTACAGCTTTAATTCAAGTGCAGGAAAACCTGATGGGTATCCTTTTACAGTTGCATCTTGAATTCAAGCCAAAAAAGATTCAATCTGGAAACCTGCCATTATTAAACTTGTCCACAATGTTATTTAATCTTTACTAACCCCTATATCAACCCCTATATCATTTTCATCATCATCATTTCCAGCATTTTAAACATTCCATCTCTGGACATATGCCTCTCGAAGCTGTTCGATCAGAGGTAGTTCGCTTCCAATGTGATCCTGCTACGCTGCTGATGTCATCTCACCATCTAGTTCTCGGACGGCCACTGTATCTTCTTCCGGTTCTAGGCCTCCAACCGGTCACTTTCCTACTCCATCTGTTGTCTTGTCTTCTCATTAGGTGTCCCGCCAACTGCCATTTTAAACTTGCTATGCGCTGCGCTACGTCTTCGACTCTTGTCATATTCCTTATCCAGTCATTTGGTTTCCTGTCTTGTAGTCGTATTCCCAGCATCGATCGTTTCATTGCCCTCTGCGTTACTTTGATCTTTCTTATACTGGTTTCCCGTGAGGGACCAAGTCTCTGAGGCATAAGTTTGAGTTGGGAGAACACACTGGTTATACACCTTAGACTTTAAGTGTTGAGGATACATTGATGTTTTGAACACATTCCTCAGTCTTCCATATGCCGCTCATGCTAATTTTATCCTTCTTTCGACTTCTGCTGCTTGAGGATCACTTGCAAATGTCAGTTTTTGTGCTAGATAGATATATTCGTTAACTAGCTCTATATATACTATATGTTATTTTTCATGTGCCTATTCAGAGTCAATAGACCATAGTTATTTAAATTACCTCTTGTGCTTTATTTATCTGTGCTTATTCTCATGTTCACGAACCATCGTTTGTGCATGGTTGTGTGTATTTTATAGTACAGTGCCCCAGCAAGGGCAGGAAGGCCACTACAGGTAGGTGAAACTTGCTGCAGATGTGGAGTGTCTTCCAGGGGCAGTGAAATACAGCAACAGCAGTTGTATTTCGATTTTTGGTCAACTGCCTGTTAAATTGAGTATAGTTCTATTCAAAAGCCGTGGTGCCCGTTAATTCTTTTCATTATTTTGACACCCTAAACATTTCAAGTAGTAGCGTCTCGCCCTAAACTGTACCAAGTCGTTCAAAACCCCCTTTCCAACTGAGTTTGCAGCCGGACACAAAGGGCTGGAAGGGGCACATAAGTTGCTTCCCGACTAATTTGAGGGTCTTAAGGACCAATTTCTACTGTAACAACAGTTACCATGCTAGGGATATACACTCTGCCATTAATTGCCATCTTCATCCATGGCCACCCAAACCTTCAAAAACCGAACCTCTCGCAGCAATAGCCTTTCTTCTCTATATCTACCAAGTCACCAATCGCGTAGGAAAGTTTCTTCAAAAACAAAACATTAAAACAGTATTCAAACCCCCGAGCAAAATCTCACAAGTTGTTCCTTCACCTAAAGATAAATTAAACACTATGTGATCTAAAGGTTTTTACAGAGTCCCTTGCTCTTGTAATACTGTATACATTGATGAAACAGGACGTTCAGTAAGAACTCGCATCTCGGAACACCAGCGCTGTCTCAAGTCAGGTCTTGTTTCATCATCAGCAATCGCCGAACACCAACGCGATACCGGCCATAAAATCCTTTTTGATGAAACTTCCATTATCTGCAAATCCCCATTCGTCTTAAGCCGAAAGATTTGCAAAGCCATTGAGATTTACAAACACAAGGCTTTCCTCTTCCTTCTATGTGGAAAGTACTAATTTCTAAGCGCTGCCCACCGCCACTCAACCACGATGTCACTTGCCTATAAATTGTCGTACTTCTGCTTCCCTTACAAAAGAGTTTCGCCTCTGGCGTGGTTTACACGTTGAGTTACTGTGCTCTTTTGCTTTTCCTCCTGATGAAGCCTCTTACGGAAGTGGGTGAAACGTTGAGTTCTTTGACCTCAATAATGACATGGTCCAATCCCGGAACTATGAAAGCTTTAATTTTGTTTTCTTAACACCATATTCATGATCCAGTGCCAATAAGGTATTTTCAAAGCATTTATTACCCAAGCTCACACACTTAAAATGGTACAGAGACAGAATTCACAGTATAAAACAACAACGTAGTTACGACTGTCAATCTGTGAGACTGCTGTTCTTGATTACAAATGAATGCGGATAATTAAAAAGTAAGAGGAAGATACACTACTGACAGCAATCAAAAGCTGAAATATTATAAATACTGTCAAAGTATACAGGGTCCGGCAATGATGGTGGAAGATGTTTCTAAAAATATGAGTTTAAAATTTACTTATATAAAAATTGTAAGTATGAAAGGTGGTGCACATTACTAAAATAGTTTTGATTATACAGTATGACAAACCAAACTTATTTGTTTTTAATAGAATGCCGTAGATTTGGGTTGCTTAAAAGTTTTACATTGAAAAGCTAATTGTAGGGACCAACGTTAACTATTTTGAAGATATTAATGAATTTATGCAAAGAAATGTTGAATTTCAGGTGGCTGCTGTAAGTAATCGATAACAACTGAATGAAAGACGTTATCAAAAAATTATGTTTTCTGTTACTTACCTTTTGAGTATAAAATAGTGGCTCTAGGTGTTAATGCTATACAGGGTGATCAAAATTTGCAAATTTAATCATTTATTTTTTTAACAGCAATATATTTTTATATTTTTGTAAAGCTCTTTTAATAATAATGTTTGTTCAACAGGTAAAAATACCCAATTACAGAATAAATCTAAAATAAAAGTAACAAAATCAAATTGTAATGGCTGAGAGGTGAGTAGATACAATGGTCTTAAATTTATTGAAGTTTAAATTAAACAAATCAATGTCATTAAAATAAGAATTATATAAATGACAGATTAATATAACAGGACTATTGAAATGATAATTTGTGATTAATAATTATTAAGCTTTCTTTTGATATTTTAATTGATATCCCTACTGTGATACTGATATGCTGAACTTCGCCCAATATTGTTAATTATTTTCTTAGATGTAAATTTCTATTCTTTTAATAAAGTCATTATTATTAAATTCAACTGTTCTTCAGATATGCAAATTTGAATTTAAAAAAAGGAGTAACAAACAAGTGCTATTAAAATACTAATTTAAACATTTCAGCTTTCTTAAGACAATCTAAAACCGAGTTTAGAAAATAAAAACAGTTATTGTTGATACAAGAAATAATAAACATGAAGCAACAAAAAATTAACTCTAGCATCAAATAAAACCATTAAAAAACAAAAGCAAATGCACAAAAATACTAAACCTACATACTTATTTCTTCTTTTGGTCTATGTGTATTAAAGCTATACAGGGTGCTGAAAATGTGTAAATTTAATAATTTAATTTTTTTAATGGAACACCTTTCATATTTTTTTATTTTTGCAAAGCTGTCAATGAGCTTTCTTTTAATATTTTGATTGACACCCCTAAATTCAACTATTTTTCAGCTATGCGAATTTAAACATAAAAAGGGTAACAAACAAGTGCTATTAAAATGCTAATTTAAACACTAGAACTTTTTGAACTCAACCTAAAACAAAGTTTATAAAACGAAAAAATGTTACTGTTGATACAAGAAATAACAAAACATGTAACAAAAAATGCAGGAGTAAATTAATTTCAGCACCAAATGAAACCATATTTAAACAAAATACAAAGCAAATAAACAAAAATCCTATACTACCTAATTACTGTAAATGCTCAAATACTCATTTCTTATTTTGGTCTCTGTGTAGTAAAGCGTGCTCAAAATTTGCAAATTTAATAATTTCGATTTTTAAAATGAAAAACCCTGCATTTTTTAAAAACTATTTCTGACATCTTATTTCACATCCTTAAATTCAATTGTTGTTGAGATTTAATTGGTTCCTGCATTTCTCGTTTTTCCGTGTTTATTATTTCTCGTACTTACCAAATAAAAAACGGACGACTAAAAGGCAAGAAATTTTTCGTTTTTCTGGGCGTGCCCGTACTTAAGCGATTTCCTAATAAAACAATATACTATATGACTGAATAATGTTAAGTTTTTTATGTGAATACTGTATAATATTCTGCAACTGAGCTCCATCGACCCTCGCTATGCCACTGGCCCACGGCTACACCTTGGAATCTAATTTTCACTCCGCGGGCCATAACACACTTTTATACCCTTGGTAAAGTTTACACTTTACCTTTTTTCTGTGACGTCAGAAATAACAAAACATAGTTTTTAAAACGTATCTATGTCTTATATAAAATTATACATCGCAGATAGTTGACATCAGAAAGAAATATTGCTGTATATGACATTCACATTGTCAAATCGGCGGTAAGTTGGCACTACTGCGATATCTCACTAAGTAATTTTTATTTCTTTTTACAATAAAGGAAGTATTGGATACACCCCAAAAATTCGAAATTGAGTTTTCAACAGATCTTCACGTTTTCGAGTCCCCTGAACCCAAAAAAACATGTTTTTATTCATTGGTCTGTGTGTCTACCTGTGTGTGTGTGCGCGCGCCTGCGTGTGAATAGAATATCTCAAAAACGAAAAGAGGTATGGCGTTGAAACTTCATATATAAGTCTACTATATGAGACAGCCAGCTTTTGAAGAAAATCGTATAACCGAAAGTATGGTGTTTACTCTTATAATTTTTCAGTTTTTTTCGGTTTTTTCAAAAACGGCTTTAACGATTTCTTTCAAACTTTACATTTTTATTACATTTTTAATGTGTATTGATGTGAGATAGGTGATTTTTCAGTTGAACACCTCTAAATGGGTTTCTTTCATTTTTTCTCTTTTTTTTTTATTAACTCCTATTTTAAATACCTAGAGCATTAAATTTTTGAATTCAGCTTAAAATTTTAGAACGTATTTGTCTCTTCGACTAACCTTCAGTTTTGTACGGTTTCTGTAGACTTTTCAATTTTTGAAAATGTTTGACAAATGCTTAAAATTTCAAAATAAAATTTTTGCCTTATTATAAGATCATTGTAAAAGAAAGTTGTGTGCGTGTATCACACCAGATTTTTAGTTTATCGTATTGGTGCTTCTTGTAAGCATTTATCTGTCACACACTTTGAATTTTAATGTATTTGCAAAGGTTTCTTATAATGAAGTATGTAGAAAAGTGGAGATGCACAACACCTACAATTGAAATTACTTGATTGTCTGATTCACTCACTATTTTGATTTAAACAAATATATAAACGATAACCTTAATTTTCCTCTTTGACATTTTCGTAACTTAATTGCTGTAGCTACAGTCTGAAAAACACGTTATTTTAAAAGTACCTACAGTCAAAAATTAGTTACTTAAGTTACTGGAAGAATTAAAATCGAATACGTCTGATAAACCGTCGTCATTAGTACTTATTTGGTCAATTGCTTTTCTAACATGATTGACATATATCATCCAGTGATCATAGTAACATCAATAAGTACATTATTCCAAAGGCGAATTAGTAGATTATGCAATGAGGGAGAGAAATGCGTTATTTTGCTGAGGTGCAATTTGTGACTCGAGGGTGAAGCCCCAGAGTCACAAGCACTGACAAATGTCACATTGACAGCAATATAAAATAAGCATTATAAAGCCGACCTGACCAAAAATTACAAAATTTTTGTTTCACCCAGTTCCTTATCGTTAAATAAAGAGTGAAAATGATTACATCACAAAAAAGGATAATGTATAGACTTTATATAAAAACCTATTATTTCATTTTGCAACCATAATCTTGTTTATTGACCCCCGATACGGGCGTAATATGGCTTTTATGGTTCGAGAGTCTATAAAGTTGCTAAGCAGTATAACAGACATCAACAATGTAGTATACCAGCACCAAAAATCTGCATGGAAACCATAGTACACCAAAAGTTCACAGCGCCAGCAAAACGATGACGTAGTAGTCTGTAGTCAAAATTCAGTAATTTTGAAGTTTGTTCATTTTGAGAACCAAAATAAAATAACACGTTGTGTTTACAAAGCGCATATACACGATTATAGCCAATGGGAAATTGAAAGCTCTCCGCTTCGTGTCGCGCTTTAAACATTTTTTCTTGATATAATCTATTGATTATGTCCTTAATACATAAATAACTATTATGGTGTTGCATCCTCCAACCGTCTCCTTAACTTATTTTGTTTTTGCAAATTTCTTCTTTTCCTCATCATTTCCTTGATGCTGAACTCAAGTTTATCTCTTCTTCACATTTTTTAGATCTAATTACATACATTTTTGAAGCAAGTATCAGAACTGAAGCACGTCTAAGCTGCTTCTTTGTCATTTCGTTTATTTGTTATATTCTAGTTACTCTCCTATGGTATTAGCATCTGCCATTCTGTTTTGCAAAGCTTTTTTCGCCAAAATTCATTTTTCTATGAATAAAATTGCTTAGTATGTATGTATGTATATGTGTATGTAGGTATAATCTGTAACCTCATTTACCTTGCGGTGTAGAGGCTGGTGCTTTATGCGCTGGCATCTGGCGGTACAATGCTCAAAATGTAAATTTGAATTATTATCTCCCTCCAATCGACTTTTTTAGGTCGCTGAATAACCAACCACCGACCTGATTAACCAATCACAGCCAAGCAAATCCCAATCTGTGTTTCAGTCTGTTTGCAACTGGACGCGTGCATACCAAGAGTATAACAGCGGCTTGTGTTTGATTTTGCTTAGTTTGGTAAGCACTGATATCTAAACGTGACTAGTGTTTCACTGAAAAGTCAGCTTGGTAAGTGTTTAGTTTGAAAAATTAGTCGTAGCCTTTTATTAGATAACCAAATTGCTTTTTGCCGGTATTTTATGTAATGGCGGCCATATATAGCGGACCTACATGTACTAAGACATGAACCATTGGATCCACAAATCAAGAACAATGTGATTTACGAAAAATTATATTTCATTTGTTTTATTTGAAATAATTTTAATTGGCAAAAATCAGGTACTCCATGGTTTTTGGATCCAAAACAAATCACCTACATGTCTCAACCCTTGCGCCAAATATGGAGGCGTACATGCAAAACCAGCTCTTAATTTGCAAGTGTTTATTAGAGGAAACTCATAGAAATGGGGTTTGCACAGGTTAATTTGTCTGGAAAAACGTTAGGTCACGCCTGCTTGCATCAGAGAAACGAATAAGTTAAATTTGAATTTTCATCACGTGGTTTCAAATTATGAGCACGTGGCAAATGCGTTGTTAGTTGCTAATATAGATTCCTACATATACCAGCACGTCAACGAGAACGGTACTGGAGACACGTCCAACCGCATTTGTCAGTAATAATGTATTAAGGGCAAATGCTTTTGCCGGTAAAAATGTTTTACGAAAGTATTTTGTTTTGGCAATGTCACAAGACAAACTAACTTGATCAAATTCCCGAGCCGAAGGCGAGGGAATTTGTCAAAGTTAGTTTGTCGAGGGACATTGCCAAAAAAACAACAAATTGTGAGTAAAACATTTTCCGAGCAAAATCATGAGCCCGAAATACATTTTGTGGACTATTTCCCAAATATCGGTTCATTTTGACATTTATACTGATGCGCAGTGACAGTTTAAATGACGTTTCTTAAATACCACCTTGATTAAAGCAACATATTTGGTGGTTGCCGTGGATGCAAGTGGCAAAAGAAACTGACAAAATCCCAAGGGAAAATTTCGATTTTTTGCCACTACAAAAACACACGATTGGTTGAATTTTGAAAAAGCATGGCTTTTCATTGGATAATAAGAGATGTGGGAAATAGTCCTTTAAAAATTTGAGCACGTGCGATAAAATAATGCCTTATGCAACAATTTTACGTTAAAAAAGTTAATTTTCGTTGTTAAAAAAGTATATAATTTTGACATTAATAATGACAACTAAAAGGTTTACATTTTAGTACAGAATTGAAAAAATATCTTGTATCCAACACGTTGCAAAAATGAGCACCCACATTTTGCAACTTGTTCCATAAAAAACTATTTTGCAGTCCTGTTCCAAAATTTCAACACTTTAGTTTTCATTATTAGTGTTAAAATTTAAAATCACATTTTTATCACTAGGGATAAACGTTATTATTTATAACGTTGCCCTTGGTGACGTGAAAAATAGTTATTTACATAACAAGTTCGTAAAATAGTATGAACGAGATTTAAAAGAGCGAATTCATCGATTTTGCGCAAGAGTTATGTACAGTATTTTTTGCACGATGGAGGTTGAATTATTTTGAAAATAAATATTTATATAGAACTAGACTAGGTACATAAATCTACAAGCAAACTTTAATAAAGCGCAAACTAAGAAATGAAGTTACCAGTAACTGAACAATGACTATAATTTTAATGGTACCTTATAAGTCAAAGTACTTGCGACAATAGGAACATTTTCTTTTTCTTTAATCTGAAGGTTGCTCTCCTTTTCAATACTCTTTTCGTTATTGTTGAAAATTATGTTGGCCGTGTACGATAACCGGCGAAGACAATGCCGCCTGTGAAATTCAGAGCTTTCAAATTTTAAAAAATTTTTAGTTACGGATGGTGCCCTTCCGATAGTATTAATTCCCACTTCCCATTTTTGAAATTCAAGAAGAATTTTCGGAGGGAAACTTTAGATGGGCGCAATTTGCTGTATTTCTTGTATAGATCCATTAGCAATGCATTTGTTTTATCATCAATTACAAAAGATCGCTCTTTATCAGTGATACTCTTACAAATAAAAAAAATCTTTTTTATCTAGAGATTTTATCAGAAATACCTGTGTAAATTAAATATTTTTTCTATTTGTAGTTTTTTAAAACGTCCCCGAAACTGTTTTAAAATCAAGAATAGGTTATGTGTTAATACGTATACCTTCTTGTGGTTAAAAATATGAAGCGAAAAATTCCTCAGTTGTGATAGAAACAAAACGTTATAAAAAAAGTTTCATTGTTAAAAGTGTTGTGACCAATTAAGTTAGATACTGAACGACTCGTTTGGTCAAAATTATGAGGGGCAAATGGAAAAACATTTACGATTTTTGCTATATAGAAAAGTTATTCAACTCGGTGAGTTCTTCACAGGTTAAAATGAACACATGTACCTATTTCTGATACATCCTGTTTGTCGTCTGTCGTTAAACACACCAACTTGTCTCGGCAGCAAGCAAATCTGATCCCAAAAATTAACTAACTTTCTGTTAATAAATACAGTTCATTGGGCGCCTATTCCAAAAATCAATCTCTTCACGAATTTTTGGGATGATGTGCAGACAATTTTCGCTTCAAAAGCGATATAACTCTTGCAAACTCCTTAATATTAATTTTTTTAAATTGAAAATGTAGACTAACATTGAACACGCCTTCCAAAGGGACCAAGACTTATGTTATTTTGATCCAGAAACTAACTCAGAATCACAATCCCAGTTGCAGCATTTTTTAAATTGATCCTAGATAAACAAGTACAGTCGTGGGAACATAAACCGGGACCATTTTTGACAACATATTTGAATATTATAATTTTGCCTTCCTAATTGTTTATGATCCTATCTATCATGTACTAATGAACGAATAGGAACTGGTTTTGCAATATAAGCAGCGTAGGATAACATCGAGAATGAGTTAATTTAGAAAATTTTACTTAAGCAAATTTGAGTGCCCCAGTTTACATTTCCGCAATAGTACTTGTCTCTTGATTTCAACTGCGGCAATTCTAATGTTGCGGCAGCTGCTGATTCAGCCAAATCTAGAGGCGTGCAAGAGAAATCTACATCACTCTTACTAATATCTACCTATATGTGAATACAACTTTACAGTTTTGAGTGGCAAATTTATTTACGGTGTTTGTTTATAAACACTAACAAAGCATAGTGTTACTATGATTATGTCATTTTAAGCCAGGCTTATTTAATTTTTCAGAAATAAAGTTGCTTTTGTTGGTCCAAAACAAAATTATGGTAGATGGTTGCGGTAAAAATGTTAACCACATATGCCTGTGTTAATAGTTATTTATGTACTGTGAAGATGTTTATGCTTTCATACGTGTTGTACACATTATTTTTTGCATAGTGATATTTTGTAACTCGAAATTTAGTCGAAAAGAACTTCAGAATTTACAACCGTCAAATTGAAAATTTACAATTTCAATATAATAGTTTAAAAAAGTATTAAATTCTATACGGTTTTTCATTAAAAACGTGATACTTTCTTTACGATTGTTTGTTAAAAAAACGTGATCACTATTCAAACTAGTTATTTATGAAACAAGTTGTATAATGTGTGGGTTTTTCACAAATCGTAAATGTTGTCCAATGAGCGAAGCAAGTGAAAAAACAGTGATTTTGTAACATTTTGCATTTATTTCTTTTTTATAAATCCTTTTGTTTCACGCAGCACCTTTTTTTTATAAAATCACATAATACATGTTTTGAAATTTGAGTTATTCTCTCCAGATTTTAGCAAACAATAATGATCCCAAATTCAATTTTATGTTGTTTATGTAGTAGTATCATCTCCACCCCCAATTAACCATTTGGAAATACGCACCACCTTATTGAATATTTAATTCGGTTCGGTTCCAACGTGTTGAAGTACTGTATGAAGAACGTGTTGCAGTGTTTTGTCTATAAGTCTGTTTGGCAATTGTTTAATTTTGGAATTTCGTAGTCACCGACTAGTTTTTGATAACTTTCCCATAGGAGCGTATTTGTAAAATACCTCAATGCACATTACTACATACATATTAACTAATTAGAAGTACGAAGAAATAGCCTGCTTAAAAATATAACAAAATAGTTGAAAATTGTTTTCACCTTTGGTAATATTAAGGGAATAAATAAAAATAATACTAAGAACTTTTATGGTAATAGATAGAAATGATTTTTACAATTACAAATATCAGTAAATATGGTTATAGTATCGAGATATGTTCCAAGCTGCCGACTCGATAAAAATGTATAATTCAGTCTGCTGGGTTTTGAGCTTTTCCAAAAACGTAACCACACAGGAGTGCCTACAAAGTCAATAATCTGTTATTACCTATTAAGTAAATTTTATCTACTTTGACGTCTTAATGTGATTATCAAAACCCTGAAAACAGTAGTGCTTTAATAGTCTATTGGAGCACTGTTGTTACATTGTTTTTTTTATATGAAAAACGTTGAAATGTTCTTTTTTTCAGACAACTGCCAGATTGTATTATTTATAATAATAATATTGTCTTCGTTGATTTAATAACATAGCAATAAAATACATCGATACATAATAAAAGAACAAGTCAACCTCGAAGCGAAGGGCTTCTGCTCTTCACTTAACCTAGCAAAAACAACTTCTAAAAACAGAAGAAAAGTAAAAAAATAATGAATTATCAATTTAATTATGTTTGTGATATAATGTAATAGTGTTAACAATGCCCATTCATTAAAGATTTTTTGGAAGTCCGCGCTTAAGTTTTTGCACTGAAAGGTTCTTTACAAAGTCGTGCATTTTAAATTTTAGTTATATTGTAAGAATGGAACGTTGAAAAATTGTAGTCCTGTGCATGGGTACAGTAAGCAAACCCCTGTGTCTGAGATTAAATCTGTTCTAAAAATGGTTTTATTGTAAATGCGGGTGGGGTATGGCTTAATATGAGTTTATGGTATAAAACGGAAGCATGCAGATGTCTGCGATCACACATGTTTATCCAGTTTAATTCTTTTAATTTATGTGTATCACGATCAAACTTTCTAATACAATATGTTAACCGGATACAACATTTTTTTACAATCTGCATCCTTCATGCTGTTTTCTGACCTAAACATGGTCTATAGACTACGTCGCAAAAATTAAACTGAGAGAAGACCAAGGACTCTGCAAGAAGTTTAAAATATGTCTATTTGAATAGAGAATTTTTTCCAGTTAACTATCCATGTGCAAGTCAAGATTACGAGTAGTGTCTTTCAATAGTAGTATGGCATCACCAATCTTTATATTTATTTTATCAAGATACTCATCTCGATCTTTACTCTAGCCGAACAACATTACTGCAGACTTTCAGATACTATGGTTAGATTTTTAAGATCTTGGTTGATATTGTTAATTGCAGTGTCTAATTATGATTAATGTTAAATAAATAGAATGATTGAGTATTGTCAGCATATACATGTGATTTGCCATAGACCAATGATTGACATTGAGCTAAATTAAATGTGTAGATTATGAACAACAGAGGCACTGGTATTGAACATTGAAGGACTTCGATATTGACTCTTAAGAAATTCAGAACTTTCATTTTCTAGAATTACAAATTGTGATAGATTGTTCAAGTAATTTTGAATTAATTTAGAGGCATCTTTACCAAAATTTAAGTATCTAAGTACGGCTCTAAGAATCTGATGATTAATCATGTCGAAGGCCTTTGAGTAGTCTAGCAAGATCATCGGTAATGTTTAGAGAGGTTATTTTATACATATTGCTACGACTTCACGTATAGCGCCATAATCTGTACTGATTTGGGTTCTTACTTCTTGTAACCTATTATTATGTTTATGAATGATTTTTTTTAAATCAATTTAAATTGTCCTGTTTATCATTTGAATATTAATAATTATTCTTTGTGCTAGCTCCTGAAAATCAGGGGTGGATTCCTTTTATCTAGATTGTTTATTCGGAAATCTGATGTTCTGATTTTAATTTTATTATAAGTCAAAAATAACTTCTGTCAAATGATATGTCAAACAAATTTAAAAATTAAATGACAAATATCAGATCGTTTCATTAGTTACACAACAATAACAATCAGTAAGTAATTCTTTAATAATAAATTCACCTTTTAAGTTTTTATTTTCTTTTACGGCTTACCCAAATACCTAAACTGACCCACCTTTAACTCAAACTTATCAATGTTCTGGATGTCAACCAACCTGCTCTACTCTGCCTACTGCCACAACCGCTTCAGTCACCAAACACCGCAAACAGCTCCAATGACAGACAAGATATCCACACTGATCAGAATCAGGGACACAAACTCCTCCACAGCTTGGAACCAAATACACCCTAGCTGCAGCCACCTAACTCCAACACTGCATCCTCCAAATCCCTCAAACGTGCTTCCTCTACCAATGGTCCTCACTTGGAATTTTCTCCTAGCACCAACAGCTCGACATAATCCAAATCAATTGATATATAATGTTAAATGTAATTCTCCAATAAACTTCACTTAGTATTTTACTGTGTTTATGTTCCTTTGTAGATTAGTTCCGCTTCTCGTTTAGTGTCTCACTACATAGGTACTTGTAAGCTTCCTTAGTTTTATATCTCTTCTTCTTTAATTAAATTTCATTTTCATATCACCACGCAAATTTAGTCTTACAAATAACCCTTCTTAATCTGCAAACATATGACTTTTAAAATAGGGTTTATTTTATACTTTTCTATTACACCAAATTCATTACAGCCACATTTTTTCAAATTTGTTATCTTAATAATCAAAATAAAAAGTCCTGAACGATATGATTTTCTACTTTTAACACTCTATATCCTTATTTTTGATTTCTAAGTACTATTTATAATAATTTATTTCGATTAAGTAATTGTCATTACCTTCAAACCTTATATTTTAAATATTACATTATATTTGAAGCCATATTTTATTCAATTATAAATTCTCTTTTCTTTTCTAATTGCATAGGCTACGTACTAATTATTCATATTTCCAATTCATATTTAAATTGATCCTGATTATATTTAACTATTGTAATCCCTTAATCATATTTTAAAATTGATTTTTATACCCCTGTTTATATCATTACAATATGTTACAAAATATATAAAATATGGGAAAGCAATAGATGAATGTTAATTGTCAAAGCAACCACATTAGTTCTGTTATATCTTGCATTTGATGGATCTTTCACACTTCATCTACACTAAAAGTTTGACCTCAGATCAAGAAGAGTTCCAGAGATCAGAAAAACCAATATATAATATTTTTAAGAGTTGGTAAGCAGTAACATACTATTAATATAAAAGCAAAAGTTAAATGTAAATAGGTGACGTTACGAAAGACTTCCAGGACTGGGATTGAAGAACTGAATGTTTCGCTCACTTTCATAAGAGGCTTCATCAAACATGCCAAAGGCAAAACTCTTCTCTTCTGCAAGGAAGAGTTTTGTGCGCTTTTGCTTACCTCCTGATGAAGCCCCTTATGAAAGTAGGCAGAACGTTGAGCTCTTCAATTTCAATAATGACACAGTCCAATTCCGGAAGTTGTTCATTACATAGAGCTATAAGAATGTTACATTTATTGGTTGCCGATTTTATTAGACATTTGTAAATTCCACAGTACTTTTGAAATTTTTTTTTCAGCTTAAAGCAGAAGTTGAGCGACAGATTTATGGTAATTGAACATTTGGTATTTCAATTTTAAAATGTGTTTTAAGGCATCGAAAAATTAAGTAAGGGTGGAAAGTGTCTTGGGTTTTTCTAATTGCCTAGATTTATTGAGAATTTCAAGAATTCAGGCACATGAATAACTGTTAACTGTACAATCTTTGCGATTTCTGTGTGATTTCGTTTAGCATTATTATATTCTAATTGGTTTCATATGTTTCTTTTCTTTTCCTTTTGTTTTCAAGCGCCAATATTACATTTTTTCATAAAAATACATGTTTTGAAATTTGAGTTATGCTCTTCATATTTTAACGAACAATAATTATACTAAATTGACTTTTTTGGTTTGCTTGATAACCATTTTTTCTGTTCTTTATATAGCGCCCTCTCCAGCCCTAATTGACCAATCGGAAGTGGAGCAATACCTCCTTGAATAATCAGACCAGGTACAACTTGACTTGTTCAGGTATTGGGTGAAGAAGGTGCTTTGGTAAGCATTTGATTTATAAATTAGTCTGTACTAACTAGTTTTTTTATAACTTCACTGTACAATACATCTGCAAAAATGTTTCAAAGTACGTTACTATTTACATTGTGCATGATCAGGTTTCATGCAAATCAAACGTTTTTGATTTGAAAATTATCGGCATCCATGCAAAATCAGTTGTTAAGTTAAAGTCATTTACAACTTCTTTCTTCTTAGCTTTTGTACTTACGTATTCCGATTCCGAGTTCCTAAAATTGATTAACTAAAATTATTCAAGGAACAAATTAGTTCCGAGGAATTTATACATTTTGATAACCATTACCAGTGTTAAATTATGTGATAGGTAATTTGTACTAGTAGAAATTACAGATAATTGACAGTAGTCAGAATTGCCGATATTGTTTTTAATAAAAGCGTTTTAATAATTATTAGAAATTTATTATTTCGAAAAGTAGCAACCACTACAAGTAAGCTTATAATTATTAAAGCTAATTATATGGGTTTATTTCAATATTATTCTGGCTTTGCTCAACCTTCCTGCAGTTCATCACTCCTCAACTGATACACTAAACCACTGTGGAGATTGATATCCAGCAGTAAATAGGATTTAATTAAAGAAGTGCTGTAATGTCCATCAATTCTAGTTAGTTGATGCGCTTTCAAACAAAAAACCGTAGTCGAATGATTAATAATTTTGCTTTTCTTTTTATCCAATCTTATTTGTTGAGCTGTTGATCTGGTGGCTGGTCTGAAATTTGCTTTGTTCCAGCAAGCAAATTCTTGATAAACAGCGGAATGTGTCTTATTCCACATTGAATTTCGGATTTACTGTCAGAACGCTATTAGTAGCAATATTTTTTTCTTTTTTATTCGTTAACTTTTGGAATAATCTGTCAACAAATAGGTCATATTAATTACAAAATTTAAATTGTCAAAGTTTTTACCTAACTGAACAACGATAGGGATTTTTCAGATTTTTGTTAACCACTTCTTGAGCAGTTTTACTGAAAAACAAATATTGCTATTGATAATATTAATATTGTGCCAAAAATTGTTGAAAATAGTGTTCACTTTTGATAATGTTAAGGGAGTAATTAAAAATAATAATAAACACTAAGAAAATTTACAGTACCTAGTAGGTAATAGGATAAAATTATTTATAAAATTTAAAAAATAAATTAATAGGTATGCAAGTAACTTACAACAGTATAGTTGTATCGGGCACGGTAATCAAAATACGTCCAAACAGAATTTGAAAATGTACCGGCAACGATAATCAATAATCGACTACCAATTAAAAAAAGATGGTGGATTTTTGTGCGCACGTGTTGCCATTTGCATCTTAAGTAAGCTGTGTTCATGTACAATTCATTTGCTTTGCATACGTTGTGACCTAGTCTCCGTGCCATTAAAAATTACTAAATCAGTCTGCTGTGTTTTGAAATCTTTGAAAAAGGGAAATGTACATTCTTTATTAAAAATTAGATTTTTTTAAACATCTTTCTAAAGGTACTCAATAGTTTATAGTACATTTTTCAAATACAAATTTTGAAATGTTTAGCCATGGAAAGGAATTCCTTGCTATGGCAGTAATCAAATGTAAAAATTTGGCACGGGACTCAAAAATTGTCCAACAAGGCAAAGCTATGAAGAACTGTCTTATTTAATGTTTTTTTGTGTAATTTTGTATTTTGCACTAACTTTTCCACCACATTACTTTGGTTATGCTTTAGCTGTAGCACTATAATTAAGAAATTCAAAACGTTCAGCCATGGAGTTAAAGAATGGAAAATTAGGTGCCATGCAAATCCTAGACGAATTAAGGTTATATCTGACCTCTGACTCTACTTTCGATGTTCAAACGTTAGTAGATCGCACTACTAACATGGACCCTCAACCAGTGAAGATAATAAATGTTCAGGTACATATTTAACTAAAAACAGTGATGTATTGCTAAGAGAACGTTATTTTTGTTTGTAAAATGACTTTCTTTGAAGGGGGGTAGTTCAGGTCTTAAGTGAGAGACATCAAATGCAATTTAAATTTAAAAAAGTGTAATTAACATTATTTAAATATTTAGTGAAAATCATACTGATTATTATTAGATCTCATACCTAACAGCCTCTTCTGCTTCAGATGCAAATGTCTGTACCAACAGCCAATCCTTCACGAAGTACTCCTCGTTATCCACCAGGTTTCTATGATCTACAACTTGCGAAACAAGACCAACCCACTGCTTCAGTAAGTTTTCGTATACCTTCTATATTATATTCGGCAGTGATAGTCTTGGCTGTTCTCCATCTCAGTGGCAATTATTTGTTACAGGTCTCAAGGCAATCGCCACTGTATTCTGACAATCGCCAGAATAACCAGTATTTACCCAAACCAATTGTTTCACATCCGGCCGCCTTGTACTATGCTAACCGTAACATCAATCAGTACTTGGAAATGTTGGCACCGGCTTATAGTGAGGCAAGGCTTTAATATTTTGTTATTATAAAGCTATACCTTGTCATAATTGTGTAATTAAATGAACCATAAGTGGTGGTTAACTTCCATATTTCCTTTCAGTCGCCCGAATTTGCTACAAGAAGTCAGGTTGGAGGGTTACAGCATGATCAAAACGTTTACCGCCAACCAGCAGAGCAGTATTCACGTTGTAATGGAAAAAAAAAGCCAGTTACTCCCCCAATACGAAGCAGCAATTCTTACTTTAGAGATGAAACAGGTTGTGAATATCGGGAGAGGCAAAAGCTAAAAACTGCCAAAGTAAGATAACCACAATGTAGAGTTGTTTCTAACTTTTGACCCATTTATGTTATATTTTTAGGTCACTCATTAATCATTGGTAAATGATTTTCTTTTTTAAAAGGATTTCTTTCGGTTAGAAGTTCTTTTAGGTCTTTTTGGTGTTGGTCTTGATTTTCAGTCAAAGCAAAAATGTGGGAGTTTAGTATAAAATGGATGATAATACGTAGAAAGATATTTTTACTTTGTGGTGTATGGAAAAATTTATTTTATTTAATTGTTATAATGGAATCTCATTCAACAGAGTTCTGAGTAATCCGTTTCAAATGTGAGACTTGTTGCGAGATAAAAGGTACATGGAATAGTGACTACTACATGACTTGTTAAACTTTTTCTTCATTGCATTGCTTTGCGAAGTTGGCTGACAAAAAACGGTTTTGTTTTAGCGTTCACGCTGCACTTTCCTATTAGAGGACTGGCTGTAGGATGGTCTTATACAGAGAGTTGCAAAAATGGCGTATTAATTCCATGTTATGGTTATTAAAGAGCACTTCCTGAGTAGGAAAAAAATTATTAAAGATTCTGTGTGTTGTTTATTCATTTCTTCAATATTCAGTATTAATAAGCTAGAAAAATATTATTCAGCAATAAAACTAAATAGTTTTCTCCACAAACATTTATTGTAAAATTATGGGTGGTGACATGTTTCGAAACCAAACCGAATCATTCTGAGTGCTGCCATCATCAATGACTGTCACTCCTTAACTTTTAAAATTTTTAATTATTAATTTAGGTATTAAGCAGTACCACGATCTTTATAACTTAGTTTTCTGGTTAACTAGTTACTTCTCCATGTGGCGCGGTTTTTAATATATTTTCTATCTCGTCTTCAACGTTTAAAAATTTTAACCTCACTTTTAACATGTGCTTCGAGTACTACCTATATTAATTATCATTACGGCCTGAGTATGAAACCAGTTTTACAAGAAATGCTCGTGGAGAAGACTATTTAGTTTTATTGCTTTATATCAAGGTATCTCCGCTAAAAGCATAAATATTATGCTCTTAATAGCGTAACATGAAGCTAACACTTTGCACATGCGTAGTTTGGTTTTGCTGTGTACATTTCCTGATGGAAGTAGTGCAAAATGATTTGTTGGCCACATTTATTTTTTTTTTTTGTCAGTAGATATGTTGGTTATCAAATATACAAATGTAGTGAGTATTTCTATGCTGTCCTCTCCTACGATAACCATATCCACTCTACTTTTCTCTCCCTTGGTGAGAATTTTTCTTTTATTACATTTATTTCCAATCTTACCTTCTTTGCACTTTCTCTAATTGAGTGTATACGTATATCCTAGCCAATGCGGCCACAGCAATCCTTCTTTCTTCGGATAATCCTGTCGAGCATCTACTCTTTTATGTATTTATTGGTGACTGCTAAATCCTATTCTGTTACTGAGTAAACTGTTGCAGATCTGGCAATACAGCTGACCGCCTGGTTGTAGGTGTAGGTGTAGACATAGCATTTGTTTCCTTTCCGGTGGTGTTTTGATTTCCCACGTACTCACATTTATCCTAAGATTCTTCATGTTCTTTATGGCTAATCTATATTAAGTTATGTGTAAAATCAAACATATTTTGATCGGCCTACCAGACAGTGAGTGTAAAATAGAATGCAAAGAGAGTAAGACAACCTTGTGCAATTGCCAGATCGGATTCAGATATTTTGATGACTTTGGTTCATGGGGAACTCGGTTGAAGACCTTCTCTAGGTCCACAAAACACATGCATAAAGGCTGATATTGTTCTAAGCTCTTCGCTTGCAGCTGCTTGGTTGAAAATATTGCATTACAGGTGCCCTGTTTCTGTCTAAATCCACATTGGGATCCAGAAATGCTCTAATTGCTCGACCATCGATTTAATATCCCTGTTTTATCTATCAGTCGACTATGACTTGCGTACCTGTAATGGGTCCATGTATTTTCCTCATCTTCTCGTAGCATAAGCTGGTTCACATCAGCTAAAAGTTATAGCTCACAAGCTTTCTTTTGCCATCACAAGTTTTTCAGTTCCCTGATTATTTTCCTTAAATTTCTAAATGTCTTCTTTAGTTGAGTTGAAGATTTGTTCAGTTCCCTTGCTCGGAGAGCTGCTCTGTGGACTTCGATTGGCTATGTAAGTTTAGTATTGTAATCAAACTAAGTTAAGTTGTCCTTCTCCCCATACTTTAAATCTTGGGTGCATCCATATGGTTTTGTACTTATTCTTCAGCCTGAAACATGTGTTTGTAGTGCATAATACTTATTGATATTAATAGTCTTAATCCATTACTATTTTGTCTGCCTACACCATGTTCTTCCAAATGCACCTACTCGTGTGTGCTACTTTGAGCGCATTGTTTTTTTTTCATTGTTACTATTTATAACTATATTATTTCTCTTATTTCTCTTTCACCACATTGAGTTTGGTGTAGGCTACTAGCGATTGTGGTTGTTGAGGTATGGTTTGTTGTATACACTTGAGTGTAGGTATGTCACCGCTGCCACTGAGTGTAAACCAGTTACTATATTTTTCCTCACTGCGTATGCAGTGATCTAAATAGACTTATACAGTATTGTACCCCCAGTATATGTTTTGTTTGCTTATTACATTCTCCAAGTCTAAGTTAAATCATTGGAGCTAGTCCGTACCCCTGTTTTAGTCACTGTTCTATATGGATGTTTTCAGTTAGCTCAGTTTGTATATTTGTATCTTTGCTTTTTTATTTGCATTGTGGTTTTAGTTAGTCTTATTAGTTTTGTAGGTATATAGAAGTCGTACCAGACGCTATTGTAAGCTTGGCGACTATACAAAAAGTTGTCAAAGTCATATTCCCATATCTTTTCTAGAATTTGCTTGACTGTTGAAAGGTGCTCTATAGTAAATATAGAAAATAGTTACTTAAGTCTAGTATTAGCCTCATAAACCTCTACTTCTGCGCACTAATTCTATTGCATTTTAGGCTAAAAAAATTGAGGCTGCAATTCAACAGCAATCGAACAGGTCACACCGCAGCAGAGACGTTGCATTTAGAGAAATCGTTGACCAAGTCGAATCAATATCCGCACGAAAATTGCATGAATTGCAGTTTGCTAACAGCAATGATGGTCATGAATCCCATGCTACAAGCAGCGGTATAGGACATGCAGGTCAAGGTGATTTACAGCGTGGTAGCAGTTACCTCCAAGCTAAAATGGTCAAAGAGTCTACCCCACACCAAACAATTTCTTCTAGAAGTGTCTGTCAGCCGGCAGCCCCCATGCAACCTGACTGCCACCAACAAGTTCAAACTGGAAACTTGAGCTATGCGGAAGTGGCTAAAACGCAGGGTCACAGCTGCAGCAGGTCTTCAATAATGATAACAGCTCTTCCAGTCCCGGCTCCAGTTGTGCTAGTCCGGTCATGTTTGGCGGTCCAACTGATACTAATGATTCTGCCGAAATCAATAGTATTATCGACACTTGGCTAGATTCGCCTGAACCTCAAGGATCCCTTCAAACTCGCACGGATTGGCTACTACAAGTGGTAGGTGCTTTAAATAATTTTCTTCATTCTACAAGGTACAAAGAAATACCTAATTATAGTTTTTAATTTGATAGTTTTAGTGATTTTTGGTACAGTCAAAGAACTAATTTATCTGAAAAGTCTTCATTTTCACATTGTTACATACAGCGTGTAGGATAAATCATATTGGTAAATTCTTGACTCATAAATCATAGCGATACCATTGATTAATAACTACTTATTTAATCAATGGCGATACTCTCTTTAATACATTTAATGAGGTGGATTACTCCTCTTTTACACATGTTTTTACAATTCTATGTTAGTCCTGCCTTTTTTTGTTATTTTTTTCCATTCTTTCCTTTCTTTGCATTTTATTTTCCAGTCTTTAATTTTCAGTATTTGTATATCCTCCTCCACCTGATTTCACCATCTACTTCTTGGCCTCCCTCTTGCTCTTGGTCTTAAGGGGGTCCAATTTGTTATTCTCTTTGTAATTTCTGTTGCTTTCCTTCTCATAATATGACCTACCCATTCCAGTCTTCTTGCTTTTATATATCTATAGTCTATTTTTCTAAATCAGCTGTCAAAGTGTTGTCAAGTTGGTATGAGGAGGTGAAAGTAGTAAATAGTGTATTTCACAATGTAGGTTGGCAGCGTCGAGCCGTTCAAGGTCATCGGCGCTGTCATTGTGCATAACTGTCATTTTGTGTTGAAAAATTAACGCACAAAATTTGAAAAGATGCCTTCGCGAAAAGAAGGTAGTGGACAGCCCCTCACAGAGTGTGAAAAAATAGCCCTGATTCGGTATTGCGAAGAGGTGAAAGTTGACAAACCTGAATTGACTAAGAAGGCGATTTTGAGAAAGCCTCGAACACATTCAATGTATCGTATTAAATATCTATTTTTTAAATTCAAACTGGCAAGGCCCCCATTTTCTCTACAAAAAAAGGTGAAATGATAGAATGGTTGAATAAAAATCATTTCACTTACCCTCCAGAAGCCACAAAAAAGGTACGGTCGGATATAATTAAACCCAAGAAAGAGAACATACAAAAATCTTATGTCATTGACAAATTATTACAAGACAATGGGCACAGGGTTCTACGACTTCCGCCCTATAATTGTCAGTATAATCCCATCGAGCTGGTCTAGGGTTTTTTGAAAAGTTTCTACAATAAACATGTCAGTTCATCATGTATTCAAAAAAGTCGTAGGGTTAAAGAGATGTGGCAGAAAGCTATAGAATATGTTACGCCACAAATGTGGCATAACAGTGTCCGCCATTGTGACAATTTAATTCGTGATGAATGGAAAAAATTAATGGAAAATGCTCCAATTAGGATATACCTCCCATCATCATTCAATTGGGGGAAGACTCTGATTCTGAATCTGATAATCCAGAGTCAGGTTCTGACGATGACTGAACAGTTTCTCTTTTTAATAAACGTTTTCGTCATTGTTTAAACTGCAAAGAGTAACTGTGTTCTATTACAAAAAATCGCGGTATTAAAGTGGAGTACACTGTCCACTTCAATGTAATCGAAAGAACATATACATATAATGGGTGATCCAACAGTTAGCGTGGATGTTTTCTTCAAATAAAAATTAATTTTATAAACTTATGCTAGAAATGTTTATTAGATCAGAAAGTTTAATATGTAGCAATTATGTATGAAAAACAATATCATTCATATGACCTCTACGGCTTTGTTGACAGGAGGTTATTCGAAAGTCAAAATTTTCAATAACTTTTCGCAATAAAAGTGGATCAATTGCATCTAATGCAGCTCGAACGTTATTTTTCAGCTGGTGAAGTGTTTGCGGGTAATTAGTATACACTTTATTCTTCAAATACTCCCAAACAAAATAATCTAAAGGAGTAAGATCACAGGATCTTGGGGGCCAATTCGCCTCAGAGTTTCTGGAAATGATGCGATCATCGAACTTCGAGCGCAATAATTGTTTCATGGCTTGTATGGGATGTTGCGCCATCCTGTTAAAACCAGAGCTGATTCACATTCATTTTATTCAATTTATGCCACAAAAATTCTCGTAGCATGTTACGGTAATATTAGGAATTAACAGTAACAGTAGCTCCATCTACCTGTTCAAAAAAGTATGGTCCAATAATGCACCAGTCACTTTGAGTAGATGCAGTGCTTGTTCAAAAACCATATAATGGTTCTCCGAGCCCCAAATTCTACAATTTTGCTTGTTTACATATCTACCGATGTGAAAATGGGCTTCGTCGCTGCGGTCTAGGACGTTTAGGGGCGATTCTTTAAGCGCGCATCTTTAGGTGTGCACTTTTAGGCGCGAGCGCTTTAGACGCGGACGCTATTAGGCGCCTGGACGTTTAGGTGCCGCCACTTTAGGCGCGGTGACACTTAGGCGCCACATGAAAGAAATTCACATTATTCTTTATTTAAAATTTTTTTGTTGAGTAATTATTACAGTAATTAAATTGAAGAAAAATTAAAACCTTCATAAACAATATGTATTTGGCGCTTTTACGAGCCTTCTTCAGTGTTAAAGTTTTACAAATTTACATATTTAATTTACATTGTATCGATTATGAAAAATGAGTTATTTACATTTTGTATATGGGTAGTTTAGCGTGGTGGAATTATACACACCATATAATTTTACTACGTTAAACTATCCATATACAAAAAGTAAATAACTAATTGTTCATAATCGATAAAATGTAAATTCAATATGTAAATTTGTACAACTTTACACTGAACACTGAACACACTGAAGAAGGCTCGTAAAAAGCTGAATATATATTGTTTATAAAGATTTTACTTTTATTCAACATTAATGACTGCAATAATTAAGTAACAAAAAATTTTAAAATCAAGAATAATGTGAATTTCTGTGACGCCTAACTGTCCACGCCCCTAAAGTTGCGGCGCCTAAACGTCCAGGCGCCTAATAGCGTCCGCGTCTAAAAGCTTCGCGCCTAAAAACTCGCGCCTAATAATGCGCGCCTAAAGGTGCGCGCCTAAACGTCCCTTTCCGTCGTCGCTGAGTATGATTTTGATGAAATTTCATTTCCTCTTTTGCAGAACCCAATTAACGATTCTGCGGCGTTGTAAATGGTCCAACGGCTTGAGTTGCTGGGTTAATTCGATTTTGTAGGGAGGTAAACCAAGATCCTCCGTTAAAATCCTTTGCATAGTGCCATAGGTCATGCCCAATTGTTGTGCCCGGTGCCGAATTGAAGTTCTTGGTTGTTCACGCACAGTAACACTCACGGCAGCAATATTTTCATTTGAACGAGCTACACAAGGATGCTGATACCTTTTACAACCTTCCACCAATCCAGTTTTTTCAAATCGTCCTACTATTCCGCAGATTCCCGACTTACTAGGATGATTATTTGGACCGTAGTAGTTTCGAATTTTATGAAATGTTTTTTTTATGGAACGATTGTTGCAATTGTCAAAGTCTATAGCTGACTTGTGTCACGAAATTGTTTCGTGGCCATTGTGATATATGTCAGATAACAGCAATCAACATCCACGCTAACCGTTGGATCACCCATTATAACAGATTTTCTACGGTTGTTGCCGCCTCTCCGTCCCCAGTTTCCATCTTTTTCTATCATAACATGTTTCTTTCTCTAAGTTTCTCGTACTCATGGCTTCGTCTACATCATCTCTCCAACTCCTTCTTGGTCGTCCTCTCTTTCTCCTTTCTGGCAGAACCCATTCCAGTACCCTTCGAGGCCACCTATTTTCGTCCATCCTCTTTGTATGTCCAAACCATGGTAACTGTCTTTTTTCAACTTCTTCCGCGATGTTTGTTTCCATCCCCATGTTTCACCTAATGTCGTTTCTTACTCGCACAAGATATTCTGCAGGTTCTCCTTAGACAATCCATCTCGGTAGCTAGCAATTTATTTCTATTCTTCCTGCTCAGGTCCCATACTTCTGCGCCATAGATGGTTACACTTTGCACAATGCTTTTGTAAAGTCTTTTCTTGGTTTCTTTTCTAATATTTTTCTCCCACCATATCGAATTTAGAGACCTTATCACACTCCTGCCCTTATTAATTCGTTGAGTAATTTCCTCGTCGCTATTTCCAGTTTTATCAAAAAGTATTTATATTCTGTTACCCCTTGTGTACCGGGTGCTGACTTGCTCGATGCACCATAGGGATTTGCATAGTAAATTGTTTATATTCAATTATTTGCTCACCTAATTATTTTACAGCTAAATTGTAAATATATTTTTTGTAGGGAAAAAGTACCTACTGCATCCATTCATACTATTGCTAACAATTTTTCATTTTCCGGAATGGAAGGAATGCAAAAAATCAAATTATTTTTAGAAAAGTCAGTGATGCCATGGAATTGTTGAAACAAACCAATTCCAACGCAAGTGCGTGTGGACCGACAATATGTGCTGTTTGTTTGTTTGTCATTGATGTTGGACGTTTATAATAATTCATTATTAATTATGTTCTGCTTAATGTCTCTAAGGTACCTGGACCCCTTGTCCATAATAAAAATGGTTTTATGGTGGACGTTAGTTAAGTAAGCTCCTTGTTTATTGTAAAATATCCGTATCGGCCAATTCCAAACAGTACAACCATTAATAGACTGATACATTAAATTTAAAACTACATGCCCGTTATTAAATAATTGTAGGTGTAATAATGAGGTTCAGAACTTACACCAAAACAAGAAAAACGACAATACCTTCAATATTTTTACGGCAGTGACTAGATGATCGTCCCAGACGCACTTGTGTTGGCATTGGTTTGTTTCAACAATTTCCTGGCATCACTGATTTTTATAAAAATGCTAGTTTGATTTTTTGTATTCCTTCGGTTCCGGAAAATGAAAAATCGTTAGCAACAGTATGAATGCAGTATTTTTTTCCCTACAAAAAATATATTTACAATTTAGCTCTAAAATATATAGAGGGGCAAATAATTGACCATAAAGAATTTACTATGCAAATTCCTATAGTGCGTCGCTCAAGTCAGCACCTGGTATGTATATACACACACGATCATTGAAAATGAACAGGGTTATGCAATAGATGTTACACATTTGAAACATGTGTGTTTGGAAAGCTACTATAACCGTGTTATCCAAAAAGTACTTCATCTAATACACACGGTTTCATAAAAGTTGCCCGATACTTCTGTAATTTTACGTGGGGCCATAATATTGGTTGTACAGCCCTGTTCATTTTCAATGATTCTTTGTGTATATTCGTTTTCTAGTGGCAAATGGTTTAGTTCATTGGTTCCAATCGATAGGTATTCAGATTTTTTCATATTTATTGTTAGTCCTGCGTTGTCGTATTCCTCCTTTAATTTCCTCACCAGATAGCTTAAGTCATCCAGGTCTTCTGCAATGACCACTTGATCGTCGGCGAAGTATAAACTGAAAAGCCTGTCATCTCCCACTCGTAGACCCATATTCTTGCATTGAAAGTCTCGGTAAACGTTTTCCCGTTTTCTATTCTTGTTAAATTGCTTTCATATAGCTGCCTGGTGGCTTGTGTAAGCGTAGGTTCTATGTCAAGTTCCTTCATATCTCTCCACAATCTAGATGTTGGTACACTATCATATGCTTTTTCGAGGTCTATTGCAGTGTCGGACTGGCCCACCGGGCAACCGGGCAAATGCCCGGTAGGCCAATCCAGTTTGGAGGCCAAAATGTCGAGCCTATGGTGACTGTGACTGATCCAATCACGACCCCTGATCACGACACTAATAGTGATGACAACGAAAATCACAAAGAGTGCTTGTGCGGGTTGTATGAATTGTTGCTTGAAATTTTTTACACCAATATAATTTGCACGTCATTACATACAGTGTGGAAATAAAGTAACGGATAAATTCATTAACTTCGTTGATATTCATTTTTATGAAAAAATCTAGAGGGGGTGTAGCGATTTTGACCATAGGGAATATTTTCAGTTTCTTATGCAATTTGTTTCTCATGATATGACGCCATCGGGTTTTTTTATAACCTATATTTTATATTATTGATTTCGGTAGTACTTTTTATGTTGTTTTCAATGATATAACATTTTCAATATGTTCCATTTGAAAAAAATTTAAAAAAATGGTCTTAAATATTAAATATTAAAAACCAATAAAAGGAGCAAAATAAATCTAGTTACCGGGGGATAAAACAAAAAAATATTAGTTACTTGCCAGAATTAAACAATTGGTAAATGTCATAACAAAATAAGTGTCCTTTGCATTTTCTAAATTAGAATTTACCTTTAGCAAACTATTTTATTAATAAAAATGGTACAATCAAGCGAGACACAGATAGTTTAATTTTTTTATTACTGTATTTTTCAATTGCTTTTTTAAATTTCAATAAAAACGAATGTGCCGTCAATGACTTTCCGTCAAACGTAGGTAACTAGATATATTTTGCTCATTTCATAGGTTTTTAATATTTAAACTTTAAGACCATTTTTCTCGATTTTTTTCAGATGTAACATATTGAAAATTTTATATCATTGAAAACAACATAAAAAGTACTAACAAAAACGATAATAAAAAATACACGTTGTCCTTAAAAAAGTTGATGACGTCATAAATTGAAAACAAATGACGTATCAACATAAAGGTGGTTGTAGTGTATGTCCTATAATTAAAATCGTCATACCCCTTCAAGATTTTTTCATAAAAATTAATATTAACAAAGTTAATGAACTTATCCGTTACTTTATGTCCACACTGTATAGCAATTTGTACTAGCCTACAAATACTTACTGACATTATCATGCAACCAAGTAGCCTGTGAACGTGTATTTTCTAAAGTGCAAGAAAGGTTAGAATGTTTTCTAATTTTGAATGTGAAGTGTGATTTACTCCAAAGCTTGAATTTCGACGAAATCATGATGTCTCTTTAAAATCAAAATTATTGATGTGATTCATATTGTTAAGTAAAATTATTATAATGGAATAGAGTGTAAAAGTTTCAATAAGGTCAAACCTTGTGATCATAATTATCTATATTTTTTCGTTATAATTGTTCCAAACTCAAAGTTTATAAATCATAATAGATAAAGAATATTTTTTCGTTATTTGTTTGAATTTCAAAGTTTATAAGAATAGAATAATTACCTACCTCCTACCTATTTCATTTTTTGTTACCTTGTTTCATGTTTAAATTATTAGAATACATTTTTTTACGACCGACCGGAAAATATGCGGTTTCTGAAGAATTTTTTTGCCAGAAAGTAACGTTTTGCCGGTCAAGATCGGAAAACGGGCATCAGGGACCGGTAAAAGCTTTTGCCGGTCCCTGATGCCTTCGTTACTATGGAATCCAGTGTGTGTTATTATTTGGATAAGTCAAATAATAGATACTAACGTCATATTTTTTTTAGTTTGCGAAAGCGAATTCGCAAGTTTGAAAATATGGACTCGGATGTCGTAAAAAAATATTGAACGATACACGACCAGAAAGTGTTTTGCAGGTCTCCCCAAGCTTCCAGGGCTCGACCTGCAAAACACTACCTTCCGGTCTTGTAACGTAAATTACTTTATCTTACAGTAGCAGCTATTACCATACATTATACAACTGTTCTCAGTGACTAAAATGAAGTAATATTTATTTTAGTCACTGAAAACAGTTGTATAATGGATTTTATACTCACTAGTGTCATGGCAATAGGTGCTACTGGAACTATCTATTGTCTGTTTTGCTACATATTCTGACTGCGCAAACTATTTAGGCACAATAATTGCTGCTGTAAGATAAAACGTCGTATATCACACGTGAGCGAAATGCCATTATAAGCTCGTGAGAAATTGTATCGCTCGTGCTGGGGCACTCGCGATTCAAAATTCTCACTCGCAAATAATGATGCATTTCTCTCACTTATAATATAATCTACTATAAACTTGAAATAAATTTTTTATTTCTTCAAGTATTTTATTGAAAAAAATTACAAAATAGACCTCAATCTTTGGGAAATTATTTGTGAAACAGCACATCCACCAAATAACGGCCCTCACGTTGTACCGCCGCTTCTTCCAAACAAACTTGAAAATTGCGCATCACACGCATAAGCATAGCACGTGTAATTCTACGAATTTTGCGGGTGATGTTCTGCCTTAACACATCCACAGTGGTTGGTGCATTCTCGTAAACTTTTGATTTGAGATATCGCCACAACAAAAAGTCCAAAGGAGTTAAATCAGAGCTTCGCGGAGGCCAATTTAGAGTCCCTCTCTTAAAAATTATGCGATTCGGGAAAAGTCAGAACGATACCTGGAAATGATCAGTAACTTTCTGTGGCCTTCTCTTCGTCGTCGGATAATGTTTAACAGAGGTCAAGATATCTGATTTATGCAAGATAGGGCTACTCCTCATACCGCGAATATCGTAATGGCTTCTCCAACTTTTCCCGAATAGCATCATTTCTAAGAGAGGGACTCTAAATCTCCCCCCCCCCCCCCCGGTCTCAAATCAAAAGTCTACGAGAATGCAGCACCCACTGTGGATGTGTTAAAGCTGAACATCACCCGAGAAATTCGTGGAATTACACGTGCTATGCTTATGCGTGTGATGCGCAATTTTCAAGTTTGTTTGGAAGAAGTGGTACGACGTGAGGGGCGTCATTTGGCGGATGTGCTGTTTCACAAATAATTTCCCAAAGATTGAGGCATATTTTGCAATTTTTTTCAATAAAATACTTGAAAAAATAAAAAAATTATTTTAAGTTTAAAAATGAAATTTGCCGCGGGACACCCGTTAATATACTAAATTTACATTCCCCCACCGTTTTCTTTATCGTAGTTATTGATTTGGTTATACTTTCACCTGCCATTACTACTGTACTGTGCCATTACTGTGAGAGGGGTGCGTTTTGGGTATTCGAGCTCCCTACAATAAAAAAAATCGCTTGCTGTAGGGCTTTGTCTCCCCCCCCCCGGAACCCCATTAGCCAGGAGGCGCCCCCCCCTTCTCTCATTTTTACATGTGAAGGCCACATGCGTCCTTTGCCCGGTAGGCCAAATTTTACCAGTCCGACGCTGGTCTATTGTATGTGTGTTTCTCTGTTTCTTTGTACTCTTTTTTCCAGTACTAACTTCAACGAGAATAAGTTATCTATTGTGGATTGGCCTGCTCGAAAGCCCGCCTGTTCTTCTGGTTGCTTTGCTTCTATTTCTTTCTTAATGAGGTTTTTTAATATCCGTGAGTATATTCTGCCGAATGTATTTATGGCTGCTATTCCTCGATAGTTTGTTGGGTCAACTTTAGGTCCTTTCTTATGTATGGGAGTTATATAGGATGTTTTCCATTCCTGTGGGATATTCTCCCCATTAATACATCGTTGATATAGGGTTTTCAGCATGGTAATTAATTTTTCTGGTGCGCACCTTATTAGTTCTGGGTAGATACCTCTTGGTCCGGGAGCTTTCTTCAATTTTGTTTGCATAACAGCTTCTTTCACCTGATCTACGTCTATACGTAGGCTACTGGTCTACCATTATGTATGAAAGAACATGCTCTACAAAATACTTTGTATATAGAAGTATCGTGATCCTACATAAAACTATAGTATTAAAAACTTACATTTTATTGAAACGTTTAACGAAGCACATTTGACATTTTAATTATGTTAGACAGGATTAACCTCAATTTTGACATGGGGGAAACTGTTATACAGTTGTCGGTAAGTACAGAATTTAGGGTAACACAGTCTGGTTTTTTTATAAAGCTTTGACACTGACAGCTGATTTTATAAAAAATGGACTGTAGATATATGTTCTCCATCTAATTGTTTTTCTATTTCTGTGTTTTTCTGTAATCTCCTTTGTCCATCTCTTAGTAGGTCTGGTCCCAGTATTGTTCTCATTATCTTCCTTTCGAGTATTTTTAAGTCTTCTTCATCTTTTTTATTTATAGTCGTTGTTTCCAGCGCGTGAGAGATAACTGGTCTAATCAAGGTTTATATATTTGAATTTTTTTCCTTTTGTTGATTGTTTTGAACTTCAGTAGTTTTCTATTAATGCCAAAGATTTGGTATCCTTTTAGAATTTTTTCTTTTAAACTTTCTTTTCCTCTTTGTCCTACCACTGCTCCTGGATAGTTGAAATGTAATACCTACCTCTTCAAACTTGTAGTTTTTTATTTTATAGGATTTTCAGTTTTTTGCTTCTCCCTTGTAACTCTCATATATTTTGTCTTGCCTTTGTTTATTAGTAACCGGAACTTTTGTGCCTCTGTGTCTTACTGCTTATTAAGTCTTTTTTTGTATTTCCGATAATTGTAATGTTGTTGGCGTAGGCGATTATTTGCATCTTATTTTCACTCCTTTGTTAATGCTAAATTCGTCTGACACTAATCCTTGGTTTCTTACTTTGCCTTTATTATTTTTTTATATCATCTCCAGTATATCTACAAGTTTCACTGAGATTCCAACCTCCTTAATTCTTGTAGCGCTTTAGATCTATTTATCGGGTGGAACCGAAATCTATAAACAATCACATGTAGTTCCTTACTATATTCTTGGGATTTTACATAAATTTGTTCTGTAGTAGGTATGTAGTAGATTCAACAGCAATCAAGGTCACACTGCAGCAGAGACGCTGAATTTAGAAAAATCGTTGACCAAGTCAGATTAACATTTCTCATGAAGATGGTATGAATTGCAGCTTGGTCATGAATCCCCAAGCAATGGTATAGAACATGCAGGTCAAGATGATTTACAACGTGGCAGCAGGTACCTCCAAGCTGAAATTTCTTCCAGAGCGGTCGGTCTCCCAGCAGCCCCCATGCAACCTGACTCCCATCAACAAGCTCAAACTGGAAACTTTAGCTATGGCGAAGTGGCTAAAACGGAAGGTCACAGCCTGCAGCAGGTCTTCAATAATGATAACAGCTCTTCCAATCTCTGCTCCAGTGGTGCTAGTCTAGTCATGTCTTCCAATCCAACTGATACTAATGATTGCTACCGAAACCACTGGCTCTATTGAAACTATTTGGTCAGATTCGCCTGAATCTGTAGATTCTCTTCTAGCTCGCCTGTGGGATTTGCTACTACAAACGGTAGGTGTTTTACATAATTTTTTCTTATTCTACAAGGTACTATCACGAATAAATGTATTTGCCAGGTCTGGTCTTTGCAAAACTTTCCGATAGATGTCGCTAGAGCAAAGAGTAGCAATGCAACTTGAAATTTGGCAAGAAGAGTCCTTTACTTACTTAGGGAAGTACAAGGAAAACAGTTTTCAAAAATTTCACCTTTAAAGGGAAGAAAAGGGGTTAAAATGTCTGTTCAAGAATTCTCCACTATTTAGTTTTTAATTTGCAAGAAGCAGACTGGCAAATACATTTGTCCGTGATAGTACAAAGGAATAATTATAGTTTTTTACTTGCTTATTTTAGTGATTTTTGGTACATTCAAGGAACTAATCATCTGAAAACTCTTGATTTACACATTATTGCATACAGGGTGTATTAAAATGAAATAAGCTAAATCATACTGTTAAACTCTTGAGTCAAAATAAGAAGATAAACCAAAAGTAGCTTAGTGCAAAGTTGTACTCCTGATGACTTGAAAGGTCAAGAACGAGAAACATATTTAAATTCATTAATCAAGAGTGCCTTGACATAGGTTATTCATATTTGGCATACTACGTGAGTGTGAGTTTTATATGCTTTTATTTTTTATAATAAAATGTGTAAACTGTAATCGCCGTCCCTTCAGATTTTTGCATTTTACTGGAGAGTGCCATCAACGCAGTTGCCTATGATGGCATACTTGGTGATTTTTTCTTTCTATTTTTATCAAGAAAATAATTTTTATATTTCTTTAAGTTTTATTATTAATATTTAAGCAGTAACGAACATTTTGACACGATTGAATGAGTTAAAACCTTTGAACCAAAAAAGATATTAGATGTTGAAAAAAAAGGTGCATCATAGGCGACCTTCCCTATATTCTCTCACCCTGTATCATTAAAGTTTTTAGAATTTGACAACTAACAAGTTACTTCTCCTAATGTATGCTGAAATCCTGTTATTTACCTTACTTACTTACTTACGCCTTGGCCCTGGCGGTCCTTCTAGGACCATGGCCTCTCTTCCGAGCTTTCCAACTTTTGATACCTTGACAGGCTAGATAGGCCTGCGTCTGGTCTTGCACGTCTTTCACTTTTTTTCTTATGCTTCTCTATTTGATCTGGTCTCTTGCGAGCGTTCTCCAGTTGTTGACTCCTGCTTTCTTCAGATCCCGTTCTACCATGTCTAGCCATCTCGCCCTTAGTCGCTTTCCTTCAAGTTTCCCCGTGAAAATTTTCCTAGCGCTCCTTTCTTCTTCCATCCTCTTTAAGTGCCCCAACCACATCAGCCTACTACTTTTAATTTCACTAACTATACTTGACGCGTTGTACCTGTCCCGTAACTCAAAATTGTATTTCTTGCGCCACTCCCCATTTTCCTCCACTGGCACGAAGATATCCTTTAGCACTTTCCACTCGCACCTATTCAACGTTTCTATTTGTCTTTTATTCTATGTCCATCCCTCCGCCCTATAGACTGCGATTGGTCTTAAAATGGTTTTATACACTGTTAACTTTGTGTTAATGGAGATATCCTTATCTTTGAACACATGTTTTAGTGCATAATAGCACCTTTTTGCTGCCGCCAGTCTCGCTGCTAGTCTTGTGATATTTGATTTGTTTCACTTATTATTGCCCCGAGGTACTTAAATTTTGTCACGTGATCGAAGTTGTTTTGATTTACCACGTAAGACTTCCTTGCTGTTATCATATATTTACACTTTGTTTCATTGACTAAGTCCTACCTGGACTGTGCTTTGTTCTAAGAGTCCATACACCTCTCTTAACTTGTTAACTGATCTCGCTATTATAACCACGTCGTATGCATAGGCGAGGATATGAACCATTCTCTTTATGATTGTTCCTCCCGTATTAATGTGGGCTCTCCTTAATATTCCCTCTAGGACCAAATTAAACAGTACTGTCGAGAGGCCTTTGTTTATCCCGAAACCTTCTGATAACTGGTCCTGTACTCTCCCTATTGCAATGGCATCTTTAAGACACGTTTTTACAATTGTTTAATTTTGAATTAAACAGATATAAATTTCAGTCAAAATTTACTAAATATCGTTCACAATTTAAAAGCCAGTTTGGCTTTCATAATCAGTCGGTTTAAAGACCGCTATCACAACAGTAAGCATATTATATTACGAAATGACCTAGAACTTCAAGTTCATCGCACGAACTCGCAGACAACGCGGAAGTATAATTGCTTACTACTTATTTTGCAATCTTAGAATCGTTCTAGTGAACTATACCTTTGTACTTTGAAATGTTTTAGTATCTAAGCAGTTATATTGTATAAAAGCCCATTTATTTTTGTAATAAAATCAATCGACATTGACTGTTTGATTCAATTACATTGATACTACCTTTCCAAGCCTAAAAATTGAAGTGTGAGGCTGCACTTCAGGTTGTTATCTAATTATCATCCTTTTAAGTGCCATTGACTACATTGGCTTAATACATGAATGCAGTCTCATTCATGTGCTTAAAAATTAGGGATAAAGAAGCAGTGCAACCAACAGAAACCTGATCCAGCCTAGAGGCATTTCTGTTCAACAATGTTTATTTCATTTGCCACATTTAGCTCTTCTAGAACTATATACATTTCTTCCTTTATAACAGTGTCATAGGCTTTGCTGAAGTCAATAAAAAGAATATATATATATAAGATATCTTGCTCATAGCTTTTTTCTAATATCTGCCTCATCGTAAAGATATGCTCAAAAGTTGATTTGCCTCTTCTAAAGCCGCACTGGTACTGGCCTACTTCTCTTTCCATTATTAATTCTAGCCTTTTCGCTATTGTTGCACTTAAAATCTTGTACCCTCCGTTTAACAGTGCTATTTCTCTGTAATTTTGTAGTACACTTTTATCTGCTTTTGTATGCAACGGACAAATTAAAGCTGTTTTCCAGCTGTTTGGCATATCTTCTTGCCACACCCTTATAATCAGCCGGTACATTTCTTTTTCCAGATCTTTTCCCCTGTTACCTGATCTGTTCCTGGCGCTTTGTTATTTTTTTGCTTATGAATTATTTCTCGCACTTCGTCTTCTGTTGGCAACTCTATTTCTTCTTCATTTGACTTTTCCTGTTTGGCTTCTCTTGTTACCGGCTCTTCATCACGATTTCCTTTAGAGTTCAAGAGAGATTCAAAATATTCTTTCCATAACTTCATATATTGCTGTGTTTACTTCCTACCAAGTTTCTTTCTGTATCCTTATATAAATTCACTCTGGGTTGGTAACCTTTTTTTGGGTTTTATTGTTTCATTAAATTGTTTTTTATTCTTCTGTTGCTCTGGATTTTCCAGCTGTAGGAGCGTTTGTTTCTCATACTCCCTTTTTTTTCTACGACAAATCTTTTTTGCTTTCTCTCTGCTTTTCTTATATGCTTCTTTATTTTCTTCATTTACTAGGTTTATTACATTATTTCTTCCCTTAATCGTTTGCCTGCAGTCTTCATCATACCATATCTTCTTTCTTTTCTCTATTTTTGCTTTCCCTACTATATCTGCTGCTGTTTTAATTAATACGTTCTTTACTTGTTCCCATTCTTCCTCTACTCTCCATTCACCTTCATTCTCTATTCTTTTGCCAGTCCTTTTCAATTCGTCTGTGTATACATTGCTGCTATTGTTTCTTCTTGTTTCAGTTTTTCTGTATCGTACTTTCCCTCGTTGTTCGATCCTAATTGCTACCTTCTGTTTATATTTGGCACGTACCAGAAAATGGTCTGTATCACAATCAGCCCCTCTGCAGCTCCTTACATCTTGCTCATCTGATACATGTCTCACGACTATTATTATATGGTCAATCTGATTCCTTGTTACCCCATCGGGGTGCATCCATGTTTCTTTATAGATTCTTTTGTGCTGAAATCTAGTGCTACAGATGACCATATCATTACTTCCCGCTAAATCTATCACTCGTGTTCCGTTGTCAAACTGTGTCTTCAATTATTGTTTGGTAATGCGCCTCTTTACCTATTTTCGCAATAAAGTCTCTTAATAGTATTCTAACATCATGCCGTGGGATTTTGTTTAATATTTCTTGCATCTGTGCATAAAAGTCCTCCTTCATTACAGCTTCCTTCTCCTCTTTAGGAGCATGTACATTACAAATTGACATGTTGGCAAATTTTTACTTGATTCTTTTAAACCGATAGTCTCTCATTTATCGGTCGAAATTGCATGATTTCCCCTATGAGCTTATTACTTATCACGAAACCAACACCGAACTCTCCCATCTTTTGCTGCACCACTTGCTATCATATAATTTACGAACTCTATTATCCCGTTTTCCTTCCATCTCATTTCCTGAATGGCCACCATGTCTAATTTGTAGCGATTAATCTCCTGCTTCAAATTTTCTAAAGCCCCTGCTTGAAATAAACTTTTGACATTTCATGTTGCCAACATAGTACAATTTCTTTGCTTCTGGAAACGTTTACGCTCTTTTTTGTTTTTTTAAACTATTAGTCTGTTCTCATTGTCCTTATCATTGCAATCCATCATATTTTCTTCCATCTAGATTTCTTTCATTAGTTTTTTGTTTTCCTTGCTGTATTTGTGATAGTCTTCATTTGTTTCCTAAACTCTTTATCTTCTGTATTTCCTGACGATCTCATACTTAATGCTCTTGCATTAAAGCCTTATCGCCTTCGTAAGTCTCCTTATCTGCCATGTTCTCCTGTATTTCGTCAAAAGTATAACCCTTCTCGTTTACTATGACTTTATTTCACGTATTTCCTTTGGGTAGTCCTCTGAAATCAATATGTCTGTCCCTTTTGAGTTCTTAGTAGTTCTTAAGATCTCCATTTTCTTCTTCCAATCTGAAAATTTCACTAATATTGACCTAATATTTTTCTGGTATTTTTCTAATCTCATTACCTCTCCCCCTTTTATCATATCCTTTTCACTTAGACCCATTTTCTTGAATACTTCACCTACTTTCCCTTTCACTACTTCCTCCATCTCGTCTTCTGAGTCTACTACCCCTTGGACTACAAATTTTTCCTTCTAATTTCTTTTTCCAGACTTTCTATTCTTCTGTCTTGCTTTTCCGCCTTCTCTCTTAATTCCAGTTTCTCTTTTTTTAAAGTTCTTAATTTTTTTGCATTATCTTTTCGTTCAAGCTATTAATTTGCGTCTTCGTGTCTTCTAATTGTGTTGTAGCTCTTATTAACCCAGATAACAAAAAACACATTTTCTCAATTTCATCGGTCTGTTTGTCTGTATGTTGGTGCTACAACTCAAAAGTGTTTGTTAAAGGAAAACGATATTCTGCATACAAATTAGATGTCTACCTCGCTCTAAACCGAATATACTTTCGATGAAATATATACACATACAGGGTGAACGCCTTAAAAAAAATTAATATGTAATATTTTGCACATAACTCAGGTTGTTAACCTTGACGAAAATGAACATATTTGGGACACAATAGATACAGGGCGAACACCTTAACACTTTGACTGCTGATGCAAATCACCCTTACGACCCCCAGGTGCTGAACAATTTTTTCCCAGACAACTCATTTTTTTGTGTGTGTGCATCAATAACAGTATACATATCTTTTACATTTTTGACTTACTAATGCCTTTTTGGAGCACTACGCACCTGGTGCGTGGGCAGCATTGTATAGCATTTTCTGCCGTCAAGCGCATAGTGCGTTCTAATAAAACATAAGTGAATTTAGTATTTGTAGGGTAATAAAATTCATTTTATCGTAAAAGCATTTTTATTAAATATAATATTATTTTTAACGAAATATATATATATATATATAAGCGAGTATTTTACAGCTTAGTGCCGTCTCGCGCATCTCAAGCGCCAATAATCTTGTTTAAAAAAATAGTTTTAATTATTTACATAGGTATTGTATAAATTACGAGATATTACATCTTTGACAAATAACAAACATAATTTAAAAATTCTAATAATGTAATTGAAATGCATTATAAAAACTAAAAATCTGGTGTGATACACTCACACAACTTCCTTTTACAGTGATCTTATAATTAGTCAAAAATTTCATTTTTAATTTTTAACCATTTGTTAAAAATTTTCAAAAATTACAAATTCTACAAAAACGGTACAAAATCGAGTGTTAGTTGAAGAGACAAATTTTCTCTAGAATTTTAAGGTGAATTCAAAAATGTAATAATATACCGGGTGTTTTATTTAAAATAGGAGTTAATAAAAAAAATCTGGTGTGATACACTCACACAACTTCCTTTTACAGTGATCTTATAATTAGTCAAAAATTTCATTTTTAATTTTTAACCATTTGTTAAAAATTTTCAAAAATTACAAATTCTACAAAAACGGTACAAAATCGAGTGTTAATTGAAGAGACAAATTTTCTCTAGAATTTTAAGGTGAATTCAAAAATGTAATAATATACCGGGTGTTTTATTTAAAATAGGAGTTAATAAAAAAAAATTAAAAAAAACAAAAGAAACCCACTTTAGAAGTATTCAACTGGAAAATCACCTATCTCACATCAATACACATTAAAAATGTAAGAAAAATGTAAAGTTTAAAAAAAATCGTTAGAGCCGTTTTTGAAAAAATCGAAAAAACTGAAAAATCACAAGAGTAAACACTTACTTTCGGTTATGCGATTTTCTTCAAAAGCTTGCTGTCTCATCTACATAGTACACAAAACTTATATATGAAGTTTCAACGCCATACCTCTTTTCGTTTTTGAGATATTCTGTTCACAGGCAGACAGACAGACACACACACAGACACACAGACAGACAGACCAATGAAAAAAAAAATATGTTTTTTGGGTTCAGGGGACTCTAAAACGTGAAGATCCGTTGAAAACTCAATTTCGAATTTTTGGGGTGAATCCAATAGGTACTTCCTTTATAGTAAAAGGAAGTAAAAATGCTCATTTCATTAATTTCATGTGGAACTGCTCAAAGCAGGGTTCCAAACAAAAACCCGTGTTACAATTCTTGCACTCGTAAATAGCATCATTCCTTGCACCTTTTTCACTACAGTCTTCAGCATATATAGGCAACCAAACAAAAAACTTGAGGAAAATGATATGAAGACTTTATTTGACACAACCGACCAGATATTAGTGATAGGAGATATTAATTGCAAACACAATACGTGGGGCTGTCGAGCGACTAACCCCGAAGGAATTAAGCTTGAAAAATATTCAACTACATACGCATTTCAAATTATACCTCCGGATGAGTACACCTACTTTCCCTACCGTGCAGACCACCAGCCAGACATACTAGATATTGTCCTTCAGAAAAATTTTCCAAAACAGATTAACCAGAGAGTAATAATGGAACTCAACTCTGACCACTTGCCCGTATTAGTATCTTTCCTCAGTACGCCCCAAATAAAACAACCTCCTCAAAGACTCATCAATGGGCCAATTGATTGGGACACCTTTCAAGAGAGATTAAACGAACACCTTCAAAAACCGAAGATATGCGAAACCCAAGAAGACTTAGATGCTGCCGTTACCAATATTACAACGTCAATTGTAAATGCTGCGAAGTCATCGGTCACACCTTCTAGAAACCCTACATCCCCAAACTATAATTATCCTCCCAACCACATACTAAGTCTAATTAAAACAAGAAGTCAAACTAGACGCCAATGGCAGAGAACTAAAAACCCCGAAACAAAAAGACTACTAAACAGGCTCACTCATCGTCTCAAAAAAGAGCTGGATGAATTCAGACTAGAGTCATATCGAAGATACATTGCAGACATCGGTCCCGGCGATCCAGGAATGTGGAAAACCACAAGGAGAATATTAAAACAGCATGACGAATTACCGAATTTAACTAATGGAAACGATGTCTTCTGCACAGATAATGAAAAATCAGAAGCCTTCGCTACACATCTTGAACATGTTTTCACACCATCAATTATCTGCAATCCCACACATGCACTTCACGTACTTAACCATATTGAGCGGAACCATCCGGTTATCATGGAAAATATCCACCCTACATCTCCGAGTGAAATAACCCAAATTATAATCGCTTTGCCTAAACGAAAATCGCCTGGCCCCGATCTTATACCCAACACAATTTTACAACATCTAACCAAAAAGTGCGTGGCATATCTAGCCTCAATGTTCAATTCATGTCTCCGCATTGGCTACTTTCCTCGAAACTGGAAGCATGCTCACATCCTCATGTTCGCTAAACCAGGAAAAAAGAAGGAAGATATTATGAGTTATCGGCCAATAAGTCTACTTACTACACTTTCCAAAATTCTAGAGAAAATTATTCATGCTCGATTACTGAAATTTGTGGAAACCCAAAACATACTACCGCCCTTTCAATTTGGCTTCAGGAGAGGGCATTCAACCTGTCATCAACTCCAGAGAATTAGCGAAATAATTGAAAAAGGATTTGAACGTAAGTGCTACACTACAATCCTCTTCTTAGATGTAGCGCAGGCCTTCGACAAGGTGTGGATCGAAGGCCTAAAAAAGAAGCTCCTCGATATCAACGTACCAAGTTATTTGCAAGCAATCGTCTTCTCATTCCTGGAAGATAGAACCTATGTCGTTAAGATCAACTCTTACACATCCTCCAGAAAAGCAATACATGCTGGAGTTCCTCAAGGAAGTATACTTGGGCCTCTACTCTTCAATATCTACACATCAGATATTCCAGCTACCATAGCTTCCATAGCCACATTTGCTGATGACACGGCAATAATCACGCAAAGTACAGACTTACAAGACGCAGTACAACAATTACAACATGCAACAGATACAATTAACAAATGGTTCAAAACCTGGAATATTCAAATAAATCCCTCCAAATGTCAAAGTAAAATCTTCACACTAAGGAAAATAACTACGCCGCTCAACATCACAATTGAAGGAAAATCTATACCCTGGAATCCAACAGATCTAGCCGTAAAATATCTTGGAGTTTATTTGGACACACGTCTCACTTGGAGCTTCCACATAAACCATAAACTATTGCAAGGTAACAACAGATTGAGACTATTATACCCATTAATAAATCGCAAGTCATCATTGAAACCCGAATGCACTATCTTAATGTATAAAACCCTGCTACGCCCACTAGTTCTATACGCTTGTCCAGTTTGGTGTACTACATCTAAAACGAACATTAGCAAACTACAGCGATTTCAAAACAAAATGTTGCGAATTGCAGTGAACGCGCCGTGGTTCATTCGTAATAATCAACTCCATTATGAACTAGGAGTATCACCTGTGCAAGACTTCATTCGTGAAAGTGCCAAAAAGTTCTTTCAAAACGCGAGTGCATGTAACGGTGTCATCCACTACAATTTGTGCCAACAGAACATACATGCTAGACTGAAACGAAGGTTACCTCAAGATGTTATAGCCTCTGACGAACATAGCAGCTAAACTAAAAACGAGTATTGTAATCAAGACGTTATAAATAGTCTTGTCCCGTTATTTATTGTTATTCTGTGTCTTTATTAAATATGTCATGTATAACAATTTCATTGTTGATCTGACAAAAACTTGTAACTAAAAAAAAAAAAAAAAAAAAAAGTCTTATTCGATTGCATCCTCTGTATCCAGTGGCTGCCTGTTTATTAAATTATGTGCATCAATATTTTTTTCAATTTGTACTATAATATAAAGAAATGTGAAATGTTCTATAATGCTGTGTAAATTACAGCAACTTTAAGTTGACATATATATTTTTTACATAATCAGCATTGTTGTGTTTATTCTACACATAAAGTACATACACAACATTTGTCACATAAGGTATCCATATTTTAATGTTACATTCAATTCTATAAAGGCTGGAATATACTTCTTTTGGTCGAACGTATTATCAATATTTTAATTTATAGTATTAGCAACACATTCACCAATTTGGAATTTTGAAGTCAGAAAATTATATCTGAGCCTTGTCGATGTTAATTTATAGAATATAGACCTTTTTAATAAGACCTTGAGTTTAATCTTAAAAATACAGGCGCATCTTGTGGGGAAATTAACTAATCCTAATGAATGGAAAAATGAATCTGACACATTAAAACATAAAACACACTAACAAAACTTAAACGTTACTGTTGGAGTTAAACGTTGATTTGACGTAAAATTCAAATATCAGTGGCTAATATCGTAACGTGATCATAATCTTACTTTGTATAATTTCAAAAGAAGTAAACAATTATCTTAAAAACCAAAGGCTGTTTCCAATTACAAGAGCTGTTGGAAATGCTTTCCATCTTCAACCGTTTCATATTTTCAGAAACACTTTGCAACAGTCGTGGGTTAATTGGATTACACGCTTCGGTGATTCTTTCTAGAGCTTTACAAGAACATCGGTTTTATATATTGCATTTTTCAGAAGTGGAAACCGGAAGAAATCTAAAAGTGTAAAATCATCTCTGTGGCCAAAAATCTTTTAAAATTAATCTGTCGCCAAAAAATTGCTGCTAAATATTCCAATGTAGTTCGAGCTAGTGACGGTCTTACTTTATCCTGTTGGAAGTATCCTTCTTGAATTTCATTATCATAGACTTGATTCACACATTCTTGGAGTATATTTTTTTATATCTTTTAGCATTTATAGTATTTTCAAGGAATATTGGGCCGATAATCTTTCGTCGCGAACAAGTTAGCCAAACGCCTATTTTAAAAAACTTTTTGGAAGAAATGTATATTGTTAGAGTTCCTCAAACACATTATTAATTTGTGAATTCCCTAACATAACTGTTGAAGTAAAACCATGGCTCATAGGAAAAAAAGCCAAGTTCAAGAAGTTATCATCATTTATATATTTTAAAAACCAGTTTCAGTACAAAATTCTCTTATTCTACTCTGCGAGTAAAAGCTCTTCATACACTTTTAGCTTGTATAGACATATATAATAATAATAATAGTAATAGAGCATAAACAAACAATACAACAAAATCACATACAAAGTAACACTAAAAAATATAAACCAAAAGGGCAAGCGAGGATAGAAAATAAAATAACAGCAATAAGAAGAGACCTCGGAAGGCTTACACAATACGTCAAATGTAACAGAGCTAAGAACATTAGTAACATCGCTCAAAATAAAAATCAAACAATACCATCGATACCGGATACATTCAAGCAAAAGTTGGCCGTATACTCAGAACTTCTAAAAAAATATAAAGAATCCAACACAGAAAATCAACAATAATATAGAAAAAACTGAAATAAAAGCACAAAATAAGGAAGAAATCACAAAATTCTGGAATGGTATATGGTCAACTCCCGTACAACATAAGGATAACACAACATGGATCAAAGAAGAAGAAAACCGACACACAAAGATTAGAGAACAAGAAGACTACATAGTTACAATAGAAGACGTCAAAAAAACTATAAAAAATACTTATAATTGGCAATGCCCCGGACCAGACCACAAACCACTTCTGATATAAACAATTCACATATATAGGTGTACCGTGTTTGTTTTAAAAGATATTTCCCCAAGTGTTTCTTTTGCGGCTTCATCGATTTTTATACATATTTAGAGCATTTAAATAATCTACTGCGTGAAGTTTAAAGGTTAAATGAGCTGTATACAGAAATACAGTGGAATCGTGTTTTAATGCTTGTAAATTATATTTTGGGCAGTCTAATTTTCTTCTTCTCTATAAGTTTTTCACCGTTGTCATTTAGGGTCTTCACCAAACCTACCAACAATCTCATCTCCAATTATTCTTCTTTCTCTCGCATTAAAATCACCAGTAACAACCACATCGTAGCCTTTAATTTTTATGGCCACTTTAATAAGCCTTTCATTTACTTGTTCCAGTTTTGTACGTTATTTAACAAATTCCTTCGTATTAGCACTGATGAAGATAATCGTTTGACTGCTAACTACCTTGATCTTTCTTTTTCGTCTCAGTTCACACTATAATGTCTACACTTAACCTGATGATTTCGTTATTATCTCGCCTTGCTTAGCTCTTAAACCTTGTATATTCCAAGTACCCATTTAGCATCCTTTTTCGTTTGCCTCGTCGTTTACCAGTTGGCTTGTTCCGAGGTTGCGTTAACGTTTTTTAGCAATATACGACCCAACCTTCGTTCACCGGAAACCCGGATTTGTATATTTAGGATTTACTCCCTTTAGCCGATGGGTACCCTAACCTGCAATGCTCTTGTAGCGTGAGGATCAGACTTTGGTTTTGTTCGAAGATGCAAAATTGTAATGTTTTTTCCCTCCCTGTATTTACACAATGCCTTTAATCGGCAATACTACATCGCCAGGGACCATGCCATCTTAAAGAAGACCAATATTTGATGAAAATAGAGACCCTCCAGCCCTCGAATAGTCGACTAGCGTCGGGGTCTGGAAGTAACAGAGGTAGTCAAAGGTACACCAGATAGGAGAGTTAAAAGAGAATGGATCTGCCTCTAGTAAGACTAGTTGAAGTATGAGATAGGCCCGGCTAGGAGGATGCCAGTTCCTGTACTCATAATGTGCGAGTTCCTGAGGATTTTCTTTTTACTGTTTTAGTTAAATACTAACATGTTTGATTCAATTATTTTATAAATATCGGCACAAATATTTTATAATTAAATTATATATGTAGTAAATTGTATAAGACATTGATAACAAAAAGTAAAATTGCATTTAACATAATAAATGTCAGTTATCTAAAGACGTTGAATATAATGTTTTTACCTATCGTAAAAAAAATCAAAAAATCACCTTCCGAGATTTCTTTCGATGTTCAGGTAGCAGAGTGTCTATATGACGAAAAACGTGTTTTCTGAATTCCGTCTGTCTGTCTGTCTGTCTGCCTCTGTCTGTCTATCCGTCTGTGTGTCTGTCTGTCTGTCTGTTAGCGGTATAGCTTAAAAATTACTTGTAGGAAGACGATATTTTGCATGCCGATTAATTGTCTACCTTTCACGAAACCGAATATATTTCCAGTCAAAGATTTTTGCCTTAACTCAAGAATTATTAGCTAAATAAAAGTAAGCTTCTGAATATAGCTCAGGTGTTTAGCATTGACGAAAATAGGCATATTTTGAACTTAATATACAGATGGGGACATAATTATATATAACAGCAATGAGATAACATGAATAACAAAATATAATGCTTGAGTAAGAAAGAGATGGCCATACGAAAAAAATATTTTAGTAGGCATGTTTAGTTGACAAATGTCATAATTAAATTAAGCGTCAAGTCTTCTCGAATATTTGCTACTATGTTTATATCGTTCTTACTCAAGCAATACGAGTTATTTTCTTGTTCATGTTATCTCATTGCTGTTATATGCAGGGTGATTTTTTGAAAACGATCCGCCTGAGCTGTTTCAGAAACCAAAAGGAAATTAAAAATTTCCGAAAACAGGTCAACTTATCAACTAGTTTGTTAGACAAAACGTCAACGGCTTGCTTTTTTTTTTCACGCCTATCTGATTAAAATTAGGTTTCGATAGCGCTTACCGTTCTCCTGAAGTGGCAATGATAAACTTTCTCATAAAATGTATGTGAAAAGAAAAAACGTGGGCAAGTGACACATCACCATAATCCTTATAAGATAAGCTTTCATTTGAGATACCAAGCGATGGGTCATTCCATTTAAAATTTTTGGGGAGGTATTCGTGGAGGCGCAGGGGTAAACGTCAAAAGTGTGAATCATAGGTCAAACCGTTTCCCCCTTGACATATAAGTGGACCTGTTTTCGGAAATTTTTAATTTCCTTTTGGTTTCTGAAATATCTCAGGTGGATCGTTTTCAAAAAATCACCCTGTATAATTGTGGTCCCATCGGTATACAGAGTGGACACCTAAAAAGATATTTTTTTCCTTTAATATTTTGAAAATTGTTAGTTGCAAAAACCGCTGCCCATGAGTGGGTTACTTCTGACCAAAAGTTGATATTAATAAATTGAATCAAAGTCCCCAACTTTCTGTTTACATGTCATTGGTGGCACTGTAAGTATATGCTAAATTCGGGGAAAATTCATCTTTTTCATATTCAACCCGACATCGACAGAAGTTAGGGGACTAACAGTGTAAATAAAATGACGTTTTTTCGAAAACGGTTAAGATTAGCGACATGAATGAAGACTACTTAATTATAAGTTAATAGTTAAAGGTATGTAAAAAACGTTGTCCAAAGTTCTTATCATACAGGGCGTAAAAAATGGGGTTATGAGTCACAGCTAGTCCGTCCCTGCAGCTGTGAGTAATTCACAACACTTTCTTGGATATTAATTTGAAGGGTCTTAACTGGTATACATCATATTACAAAAAATTGGAATATACCTAGTGGTTCAATGATTATGTGTAAAAAAACTTGATTCCATTGGAGCTCTTTGGAAGCCCATCTCTCCGAAGAGGAGGCTTATACGAAAAAAGTTTATGTGAACTTCTAGTATTCTTTTCACGTGTTCTTTTCATATCCGGGAGATTTCCCACATTCTCCCTGGCAACCTGTTTATTGAAATACGAGTTTTTTTATTTAGAAATGCTGAGCACCTTTTTATTGCACCAATAGAAGAAACTAGTTTTGATATGACACTTTATTCGTAAATTCAAGCAAAGGTATTGGCACTGCTTAAAAATATTTCAAAACAGAAAAGCAAAACGGAGGTTACTACAACAAACAGGGAGAATGGGGAGGATGGAAATATTTATAGATGAAATGGTATCAAACATGTGGAACAAATTACCCCTCAAACTTCGAAGAAGTACATGCCCATGAAATTAGTGAAGAGTGGTCCAAAAAAGAGTTCATGGAAAATGTTGAGCTGCTTGTTATAAATATACTAAATGATGATTCCAACAGCGATTGGGATAAGTTAGGTGATACAGATTAGATATTTAAATTATACTATTATGTTGCATTTTATGTATAAAAAGCCTATCAATTAATATTTATAAAACCATTTGCTTTTCTTGAAATCGTCACATCCTGCCTAAGCTAAAATTTTGCTGAAACACGTTATTTCAGAAGGAGTGAAGAAACGTAATTAAATTATGTACCCTAGTTTTAAAATTTAAAAATTGTTTGAAAAAATAGTTTCTAGGTTAAGAATTTTGACAAATAGAAGTGGTTTTGACTAGCGGATTTGTTAATGTTTATCATTTGCATGAAACTGGTTGTTATAGTGATGCACGCAGTTAATCAATTTAGAGTGAGAGGGGACAACGATCTGTCTGTAGGTACCCTGGAAAGGCCAAATACGTCAAACTGACATCAAGGCACCCTAACCCATACGTATGTTAGGATGACGTCATACCGTTCTTAGGTGAATGCGATGGTATTTACTTATACTCGAAATCTACATTTTAGAATTCAGAGTAGGTCCTGATTTGAAATTAATTTATTGTGGTTACTAAAAGCTATTATAGTCAAAATGCCAAATTAAAATTTTTGAGACAAATAGTTATTGCTATTTGAAATTACAAAATAAGAAGAGGTTAAAAAAATATCCCTAAGGAATAACCCTCAACAGACAGCAAATCGCATTTTTGCAATATGGTTGCAGACAGTTTATGGGTAAATACTTAAGTTTTACCAAATAGATTAATATGCATGAAGATGTAGAACATTTTTAGGTGTTCTATATAGCAATTTTAAGAATTGCTACTAGCGACGAAAAAGATAATACTGTTGAAAATAGCAAAACTTCAAAGAAGAAGACCATCATAATATTTTCTGTGTTACAGCTTTAATGAGGATCTGGAGTGGAAAATTTGACATTTCCACATACTAGGAAAGTATTTTAATTTGGAGAATATATTAAAATTGGCATAAGAAGAATTAATCTACGAGAGTTCAAAATTTACAATATAAAGGATAATTAGAAAAGCGAGTTATAAATACAAGAAAGTGAACGCCAGACATATTTTTACTGAACCCAAACACTTACAGGTCAAGAAATATCTACAGTATTTCAAATCTGAAGAAAAAGTTAACTTTACATATTTGGACGAAACTTGGATATACCAAAATGGAAGGCAAATACGCTATACACCAATCCGTATATAAAATTCCAATCTTTTGAGTTATTCTCTTAAAATTATACTATATTCAGTAAAACTTGCCTATATATCATTTTTGTATTAGTTGTGTATATTCTCTACATGTTAGAAGTTGTAAAGGTGCTGTATTTTTCACAATTACTGTACCAATAAGTGCCTGAACGTATTTTTAATTTAAATATTGCCGAATTTTACTTTTCTAAGTTTGTACATGTAACATGTTTGTTGTCAGATTATATTATATTTTATAATTTATCATTCCTTGGTACAGCTGTTAATATTTTCGTTATTTAAATTGTAATTAAAAGTCTTTCCATTAATAAATATTTAATTATAATCTGCTTATCTGACTTTGACAATTAATGTTAATTTGTCATTTTTACTTTAGTAATTTTTAATGTGTTGTTGTTTGTTTGTTTGTTTGTTAATGGACAAGCTCGAGGCATGTAGCGTACCAGGTACGTTAAACACCGACTGCTGTGGTAATATGGTCAGTCCTACTTAGAATTTTATTGTGTTATTTGTACCTTTTGTAGCACACTGTTCAAAATACCTAATAACAAGGCTTGCTCTAAATTCTAACAATTAGGTTTCAAGTATCTATATCTATATACATGTATATCTCTATATCTATACTATATATAAAATTGACTATTCCCCTAAGATAATATAAACCAATCCCATCAATCAATTTTCAAAATTTAAACCAATCAGAGTCGAGTACAACGAATATTTTGCACAAATACAATACCCGGATAATTGTACAAGTGCATATTCAAGTATTTACGGGAAAACCAAACCAGCTCAGTATACAGGACATTTCAGGAAGAAAACTGAAATCTCTTTAAAAAGAAATAATATGGTATACAAAGGATGACATTTCTTCAGGGAATAGTCTTGCAATATTCCCCGCGTGTATTCTATATAATTCGAGTATTTCTCTTTCAAGTAATAAATAGTGAATTACTAGCAACCAGTGATACAAATGTCTCATTTAATAAAACAAAAAAGACCGTTTTTCACGTGATTTCTCGAAAACCGGAAGTGTCACGTGACTGAAATTCGGTTCCTGACCTGACATGACCATTCCAAACATATAACTTTCATAACTTTTTTCTCTATCTCTTACGGTTTGGCTGCTGAAACAGCGTCCCGGACAGACAAAACAGCGTCCCGGACAGACAAGTCTATTAGATAAAGGATACTTTTCAATTGAACCTAAAAAAACTAAACAAATAATAGTATTGAAGATTACTGGAAGAATTAATTAAACTTAATGGTATTGGAAGAAGAAAGTTAACAGATACGAGCAGCAGAATACTCCTTGGTCCCATAAACGACTGGATGTGTTCGGAGCTGAACTGCGCTGGAGCCATTAATCATTATTAAAGGTTGATGCTGTAGAATCTACAGGGCGATTTGGATACGGACTGCGTTGGAGTCGCTGTTTGATGTTAAGAAGGAGAGCTGGTCTGAAGTATTCCAGTTTGATTTGGATGAACTGTGATGGAGTCGCTGTTTGATGTTGAGGAGGAGAGCTGGTCTTCAGTATTCCAATACTTAGGTGGAGACATTGATAGCGGTTTGAAAAGGAAAGCTGGTTTCTTGGGTTGATATGTGGATTTTGATACGTATTCCGTTCATCGTAGCAGGGCAGCAAGTCGCAGATCTGGAATCATCGTTGGAGCTACAAAATGGGGCAACTAGCAACAGCTGCCTTTATACATGGTTGATAGGAGCGTCACTTGCCTGACCGTTCCTGAGCAGCGGTATAAGCAGACCGCATGTACATGGCTGGACAGGGACATCTGGTCAACGCACTTAAGTGAAAGTAATCACATGTATGTAAATAAACATTAAAAGGTCATAAAGGTGAGTGTAAATAAGATATTGACTAGAAGGACTTACCAATTATTATCATTTAAAAGCAGTATCCACTGTAAAAATATAAATTTAGTTATCCTTTCAATTTAATAGTTTGACATTGACATTAACCAAAAATGTCATTTGGCATAATTCTCATATTACCAAATAAGTATAAGGTGTAATTATTTTGAGACTCAATAACACTTAATAGAATAAGAAAGATTAAAATTGCAAACAATTAATTACAATTAAAAATTGAACCAACCTGATTTGAGAGTTGAATGTTCTACTGGAGCTAGAAAAATAGACTAAATAATAAATAATTAACTATATAGGGCATATCATATCTTGAATATTAATTATAACCAAACCAAATAAAGTATAAATGCATAAGGGGACCTATATCAATATGTTTGCATGTCCAAAATTCCTGCCCGCTTCCAGACGACGTAGATACTTGAAAGTTGGTGGTACGATTATAAGCTTGAGGGTCCTAGTGAAGGGAAAAATTGCAAAACTATCACCTCTAACACCCACTAGGGACATAAAATTATTACATTTTTTCACAGCCTGATGAATTGTGTGACAAAACGTCACGTTCTTCATACAATTTAGCAGGCCGTGAATTTCTCTAATTTGTAAGTGTTGCATTTGCTAAAATTAAGGGTACTATAAACAGTCACTTTTGTCACTAGAAACTGTGGACAAAGTTGTCATTATTATAACGGGTGTTGATTTGAGTTATGGTCTAGTTAGCTGTGTTCGTTGTTGATGTACGTCGTAGCTTATACTACACGTACACTTTTAATAATGGGTTGTCTTAGAGTTCTTAGCAGCAATAGTAACGAGCACATTGTTGACAGTAAGTTACTTGTTGTTATAATAAGACTAATAACTTTTCATTACCAATAATTTGTGTATTATTTGAAGCAAACCTTGAATTAAATATGAGGTTATGTGTCCAACCATATGATGTAATGAACAACATGACTTAAACAATTCCAAAGTTAACTAGACCACACATTCAAATGAACACCCTTTATATAGTAGAATTATGTATTCAGATCAAAATTGGGTTTTGCCTGGACATTATTTAGCCCAAATACCAGGGAATGAATGGTGTAAATTCCATTCTTTATGTATTTGCATATATGGCAATAGTAATCACTTACAGCTTACGGTCAAAATCCAAAGTATAGTTAACCGTGCAGTCGAAAAATAGGAAGAGTTTCAATTCTTAGCAATCACGCCAAGAGGAGACATGTTATGGTGAATTTTTGCTTTTTCAATTCATGAAAGATATCCCGCGGTAATAGATCTGACAGTACATTTAGAAAATGGCCAACAAGCTTACTTTACTGAAGAAAATGCTAACAACATTGTCTTGCAAAGCTATTATAAGTGCATTTTTCAAATTGTGTGAAAATGATCCATTTGCTAAACTTCGTTTTATAGTAATGTTCCTTCCTATTATACTTGGTCTGGAAAACTATTCAATCGGGGTAAATAAGGAGCAGCAGTGCCTGACTATTCCGGTATTTATAAAAGTTCTGCTATTGGTCGAGTATATACCGTACTTCTTCTTCTTTTCAGCCCATTGACATCCACTGCTGGATGTAGGCCTCCTTCAGGCTCCTCGGTCGATTTTGGTCTTGGGCCACCTGTAGATCGTCTCTCCACCTTGCAAGGAGTCTTCCAACAATCCTATTCCGTTGCCGTGGTCTCCATTGTAGTGCAATCTTTGTTCATTTCATATTGTCTCTAGCCACGTGACCCGCATAACGCCAGTTGAACTGTGACATTCTTCCAATAACATTTTCTATCTTTGTTCGTCTTCGGATATCTTCATTGCGGATTCGATTGCTGAGGTTAATGCCTAAGGTTGCCCGTTCCATCGCTCGTTGACATACTCTTAACTTATTGGCATGCTTAACCGTTAGTGTTATTGTTTCTAAGCCGTAGGTTGTAACAGGTAAGGTACAGGTACAGTACAGTTGTCACCAATAAACTCGGGTACACCTAAATAGATCTATAGATAGTTTCATATTTCAAATTCAGTACGGTAAGGATAGGGCAATGTAAATCTTATGGAAGTTTTCTGGACAACGTTGCCACTTCTCGGCAGTGGCCGACTGTCTAAATTTACTTGGAGTATTGGTAGTTGTTCAGTGTCTAGAAATACAAAAGGGAATTTATTTATGATTGACAGGTGCGTATTTACTTCTAAGGGGATTTGTGCTGAAATGTAGCAACTTCGTTCTGCATAAAGCAGCATACTGAATTTGAAGTATGAAACGATCTATTCTATAGTGACAATATTTTTATATTTTGGTATTGCTTAAACGGCTCTCGTGCTATTAAATTACAGTTACCTATAGTTTTATTACGATCTTATGCAAATTACAAATCAAAAACGGTATGGTTACAATATGTATGTATGTATGTATAATCGATAACCTTGTTTTACCTTGCGGTGTGACAAACAGGGAATGTATAACAACCAAAATTAAATTAATATTTTGTAATGTCGCCACTGTATGCAATTACAGGTTCCACTATATCTGTCATGAAAATTATCAAATTTCTGATATATTCAGAAGATAAGATGTATTTTTACTTACATTAAACCGAGTGACAACTGCCTTTATTTGTATTTCTCTCGGTAGCCTGTCGGCAATTCTTCCATTTTCGAAATCATTCAAATGATAGGGCATATTTTCAAATAACTGATTTGTGACGATCGATGACAGCAAAATATGTGACACTGTGGTGACAGTTAATTTAAATGTACAGGTTACTAAGGTATTATTCTAAAAGTTGGGTTTACATTGGGAAAAAATAAGCTTAATCGATTCTTTTGACAACAATCGTACATCCGAACACGGCGAAGTGCGTTATTGTTGGCATACTACTGCACAAAATACCAGGACTGACATCAGTTACATTTCTAAAGAATGATAATGGACCACATTATTCTACATTCCAAGCTGCTTGTAAAGCTTTTGGTTTACTAGAGGATGATGATCACTGGAATGAAACGCTCAATGCAGGACCATTGTCAAAATCAGCAACAATGTTAAGAAATATATTTGTAATTATTTGAGCATTTTGTTAAGTTTCTGACCAACAACTTTTGTGAACAATGATAAAGACAGTGTTAGGGAAGATCTTTTAAGACAAATACTAATTTAATTACCCGATCAGAATATATATTACGATGATATATTTAATAATGAAGGTCTCATTCTCAGAACAAAATACTTGTTGCAAATAAGTGTCTTAAAGATATTAGCTTTCTTGCTTCCAATCGTGGTCAAATAGATTCACATGATATGGAATATTTAAGAGAAACCACCTATAATAAAAATGAACTTTTAGCACAAATTAATCTTAACAAGCCTAAGTTAAACAGGGCTGCAGCTTATAAAGATATTTTAAAGAGTGTAGAAAATAATCTTGGAAATCCATTTGTTCTTAGTGCCCCTGGTGGCATTGGAAAAACTTTTTACTCAAATGAATACAGACAAAAGTTATATCTTCTGGTCAAATTGCTGTACCTGTTGCATCCTCAAAAATAGCTGCAACACTTCTAGAGGGAGGGCGAACACCACTTTCAAATTTTCAAATTGCCATTTAATTTAGCATACCCTGCAAGTCCTGCCTGTGGCATCTAGAATGGACTAACGTTTCCAAAAATTCTACCAGATTGTAAATTAATCGTATGGGATGAGTGTAAAATCCCTAATAAATTACTATTTAAAGCTTTAGATGGAACTTTTCAAGACCTGCGAAACAACAACGACGTTATGAGTGGAGTACCGTTGTTGCTCTCTAAAGATTTGAGGCAGATTCTTCCAGTGGTTCAGAGAGGGACTAGAGCCGATGAAGTAAACGCTTCAATTAAATATTCTCGCATTTGTAATATGTTGACACATTACTTTTAAAGGTAAACATGAGATTTCATTCAAAAGGTGATGCATTAACGGCTACGTTTACTAATCTTCTTTTAGTAATTGGCAATGGAATCATACTGAAAAATTAAGATAACCACTGACATAAGACGTCCTGTTCAACCATTAAAGGAACAAATTTTGAAATATATATCCAAGCATGGATAATTTTAATTAAAGGGCATACGCTTGGCTTTGTGAACGTGCGATCTTTACACCAAAAATTGTTCTGCATTCCACATAAATGGCATAATTTAAATCAAATAAAAGGTGAAGAAAGAATATATGAGTCCGTTGTTACACCTTTAAATGATGATGACTCTGTCAATTATCTAACAGAATTTTTAGTCTCTTCGACCTTCTGAATTACCACTCCATAAATTAAAGCTTAAAGTTGGAGCACCCATCATGTTGCTTAGAAACTTAAATCCTTCTCATTTGTGCAATGGAATTATGTAATTGAAGCCACAGCAATTATAGGGGGCTCTGCTGGGAATAATTTTTTTTTCCTAGAATATCATTAATCCCTTCAGAGTACCTTTTCCAATTTAAACGGCTTCAATTTTGCTATTACAATAAATAAAGCGTAAGGGCAAACTTAAGTGTAGTAGGAATTGGCTTAAGAGAACCATGTTTTTCTCATGGTCAATTTTGTGTAGCTTGCTCTACAGTAAGTATCAAGGGCGTCAAACAGGCGTTTTTAACTCGCGGCGTGAAATCTACAACACGAGGTGCGGAGGACCTTTCCTGTAAGCTGAATTGTCGAACAGAAGTCATCAAAAACGTCCAATGCAATGCTAAATGGTCGAGTTTGTAAACGGACACTTGGTATAATATCCCCTGCGAAGAACGAGTATCTCTGCTAGTACATTATAACAGAAAAGTAGGTTAGTTGCAGCCTACATAAGTGACAGCTTTGGTAAGTCATGGTTTTTACTGACGACCAAGAACGGTCTATGTTGGACATTTATTTTAGAAATGGCCAAAGAGTTAATGGTCAATGAATTTATTCTGATAGAAATGCATTTGAAGATTTTCGCAAAACATTTCCAAATCTAATTGCTCCTTTTGGCAACTTTTGTAAATGTATTCCGCATACTGTGGGTTTGTATACAGACAGAGGGACCATAACTCGCAAAGGAGGCGGTGGCAGGTCAAGAATGCGTAATGACTAAAATATTGAAGCTGTTAAGCAAGTAATGGAGGAACAGCCCCGTACCTCAATTTTCCATTTGCAATAGCAAATGGATCTATCATGTAGCATTTTTCAACGTATTCTTAAAACAGGATTTGCAACTCTACCCCTACAGACTGCAAGTGTTTCACGAAATAGGCTCCGAGGACTAGAATTCCGTCAACGGTATCCACATAACTTTGAAACCAGCATTGCAGCTCTTAAAAGACCTTTATAGATGAATCTTAGAAAAAAATGGAGTGTGGGAAGGTATGAGTAAAAGAAGCATTATCGGGCTAATAATTTTGAAGGTAAAAACTTTTATTTAACTATTGGTGATTACGTTCAGGCTTTTGACATTTTAGGAGTGCTAAACATCGACAGATATAAGTTAGAAATCTTGTCTTCGTTCATAGACATGTTATATGATGACAAAATAGTGGAAGGGTATTTTTAATAGGATGGGGCACGAATTCCCACTACCCCAATAAACATGCACTTGATAGCGAAATTCTTTGAAAACCATGTAATCAGTTTAAATATACCAGTACCGTTTCCACCTCAGTCCTATGATATAACTCCCCGTCACTTCTTCTTATGGCCATACATAAAAATCTCAAAATTGTTTCGTCTAAAAGACGAAGTAAGTATGTACTGTAATTGCGAAAAAATCACCTTCCGAGATTTCTCCACATCTTAACTTTCAGGGTACCCAGATGTCGAAAAACAGGTTTTCTCAATTCCGTCTGTATGTCTGCCTGTCTGTTGCCGGTAAGACTCAAAAACCATTTCTTGGAGGAAGACGATACTCCTCATGCGGATTATATGTCTACTTGGCATGAAACCATGATAATTTCAGTCAAATATATACAAAGTGTGCACCTTCAAATAATAACATTTTGTCTATTTTCACTTTAACTGAAGAATAGATAAAAGTAATAATTTTGCACATATCTCAGGCTTTACCCTTGACAAAAATGGGACCTAACAGATAGAGGGTAAATGTTGTAAAAGAAACAAAAATAGGCAACATTAAGCTTGTGGGATGTAATGTAGTCGCAAAGCCCACATACAAGGTATTCCGCACAGGATAGGACCGACGGCCGCGCGTTGCTGCCACCCGTTGAAATACTTTCCGCAAGCGCCGAAATCGCGCTTTTTTATTTGCAAATTGGTGTAATTCGCATTTTACCAACAAGTGTTTCCTTTTATTGTTTCAGTATTATTAAGAACGTCAAGATATTTTTACCCCCAGTTTTATTTGATATTTCAAAATATTTAGTTTCACAACTTCCACTTGCGAGGGAAGTTGGGAGTAAAGTCCTATACAGATTTTTTCGTTTACTTTCTTATTTACGTTCACGGTTTAATTTGTTGATTGATTTCATTTTCATTGTTCACGATTTGGTTTAGTGTTGTTAATATGGAAGCGGTTTTACATGCGTACAATGTGTTGTATTACAACGTGCGCTATATCAAGTGGAGTAGATCTTATCATAAATAATCAAATCAAGTTTTAAGAAAGAAATGGTTTGAAAGCGAAATTTCAATTATGGTACTAATCATTCAAACAACATACATGTTTAACAATGCCTATTTTTTATTTTTATATTTAAATAGCAATAAACAACGAAAACTGCAAGGAAGAAATATTATTCTATCTTCAACTACGAATTCTTGGAGTTCAAAACCTCTCCCAAGAAGAATATTAAAACTATAATAAATCTTTAAGATGTACGTACACGGCACTATAAATAGATTGCATCACTCATAAAGTATATTAAATTCAAAATAATACGTCCTTACTCTACTGATACTGCATTTAAAATAGTTTGTTTGTATAATAAGCATAGCACGTAGAATTTGCTGCACCGAGTGATCGTTTGCAAGCCGACCGTAAAAAGGGTTACAAACGCACGAGGTCACCAAATAATTTTCTATGCGCATTACATAAATTATTTTATTTGAAATCGGCAATGAAGTACACCGAAATCGTCATTAAAATACGAGAAATCGGCAGTGAAGTAATCCATTGTTTTACGACTTTTTTGTAGGTGGCGAGGCGACAGATAAACGTCAATCGACTGAACATAACCTACAAAAGTTGGTTAAAATGTTGTAATTCCACGATTCCTCGATTTCAAATAAAACATAGTGTACACCTCGGCACTGAAGTTCTTTTTTATCCCTCATGTGGTTTATTTGCCTTGGCCCTACGGGCCTCGGCAACTAAATCCACATTCGTGATAAAAAGTTATACTTCAGTGCCTTGGTATACAAACTACTATTTTTACGAATTTAATTAAATAAGTTTAAACACTTTTTAACAGTATATAATAATTAATTACCAATTACCGCCCAATGAACTAATTGAATTACTATCTTTTCAATTACTCAAATAAAATACGAATTCAATTATCAGTTACTCTAATTATAATTGCACAGCATAATAGTATATTATTATATGAGCGATTATGACAGCCATTATTCACGAAGATGACATTTGCGCCACAAGCCGAAGGCGCGTGGTGCAAGTCATCTGAGTGAATAATGGCCATAATCGCGAATATAATACGATATTTTATCTACTCCAATGCAATAGGAGTCTTGTGTTCATATTTCCCAATTATGACATTTGTGACAGCTGTTAACTTCAAAAGTCGTTGAATAATAAGAATGCATTCTGTGATTGGCTACAACCTATTGAATAATGAAAATAGAATTTTCTGATTGGTTGCAACTTGCAAACTATTGAATAATGAAAATAGAATTTTATGATTGGCTGCAAACTGTGAATTATGAATGGTCATTGTACAGTAGGAGTAGATAAATAACTTTTTCAATTATTTTTATTAGGAACTGTTGTACATTTGTATTCAGTAGTATTTATATAGCCATCTGCTAGCATATCGTTTTAAAGAGGCAAATTGAAATTAATAAATATTATTATAAACCAATATTGTAAAATAAAACTATTTGTTGTCAATTGTTATGGAACAAATTAACTCTGCACACAATAATTATTAGCAAGCTACAATACTACATTCTGCACAGCCTACGCTACACAAGACACGACACATGCACATCTCATCTACAAACATACGCGCCTGCAGCAAGTATCTCTTTGCTTGTGCACAAGACTAGCTGTTACCCGACTATTCATAGGAAATTATAAATTTTACTTACATTGCTCCAGGAATGCCCTATTGCCATTTGCTTAAAATGAAACTCAATAAGGCTTTACCTTATTTTTGAGTTCTGGACCTCTAATACGCTATAGAGGCCAGTCATTTATTAATTGAATTACCAAAAAGTAATTCAATTACCGCTAGTAATTTAAATACTTCACATTAATGTAATTACTCAAAAGTAATTGAGGAATTAAATGTAGTAATTAATTAATTTGTGACTTGAAAGGTAGGGAAAGTCGATTATCAACATCTAGAAGACGAAAATTAAATGGCTTTATTTCATTTATTGGAATTATATAGGAATCAAAATCAATGGATTTAAAGTTTGATAATTCGTAGGATCAATATCATTGATGTCCAATTGATTTTGTTGATACTAGTGGACAATTGATTTTATGTAATAAATATAAAAAAAAATTATCAAGTACTTTCTAATCAAAATGGTAATTGCCAATTACAGTTACCGTATTTTGAAAAGTAATTAAATTCCAAGGTAAATCAACAAAAAAGTCTTTTATCCGCAAACGTCACAAAAGTGACAACTTATTTGTCTTTATTGACAAGGTAAAAGTGTCACTTTATCTGCCTAAGCAGATAAAATAGCGACTTTTGCGTACTTTATCTGCCTAAGCACACAAAATCGTTGCTCTCTTTCTTTCTTCCTATGTTTGTTTGCTATCTCCTTCGAAGATGCTGGACCGATTAAATTGTATGATGGCTTAAAATTTTGCTAATTTTTAGACTTACATCGTAGGCCGGTTTTTATTTTCAAAAAGTTTTAATTTAAATAAACCTTTAAGCAGCGGATCAGAGCATCTGTCAGTAGCGCGTTATTTGAACAAGAGAGGTTGGCGCAGGGGTACAGTGCTGGCCTGTCACGCGGGTGGCCTGGGTTCGATTCCCCGCCCGTGCACCCTTTTTTTTAATTTATATTAATAAAATTTACCTGTATACGTTTGCGGATAAAATAGTATATGTTATTCGGAGTAAAACTGACTTTATGTGGCTTAGCTGAATTATTTGCCTCACTAACGTTCGGCTAAATAAACTTCAGCTTCGCCACATAAAGTATCACTTTTACTCCTAATAACATAATCTACTATTAATTAGTAATTTAATTACAATGTAATTAATTACTGCAAAGCTCTACCTCACGGGGAAAAGCTGAACTCTTGTAACACTTGCAAAAATACACATAAGGGTCTGCGAACCATGCAGGGGTGGAAGATATTTCTAAAACTTTAAGAGTTATATTGTGTATTTATAAAAGTTGTAGGTGCGAAGGTAGTGCACGTAACTAAAATAGTTTTAATTGTACAGGGCGGCTCAAAAAAATGTGGCGAATCAAATTTCTTCTTCTTCTAGTCCGTCTCCTCACGGAGGTTGGATATCATCATCCCTGCACGGATCCTATTCACCGCCGCTCGGAATAATTCTATACTACTGCAGTCGATTCAGTCTCTCAGATTCTCCAACCAGTATATTTTAGGCCGACCAACACTTGGCGTCTCTTTTATTTTGCCCTGTATTATCAGCTGAAGCAGAGGGCATTTGGCTCCTCGCAGTCCAATTTTATCTTTTTTAGAGTGTACACAACTTCACATTTTTTATTCATTTTTGATACTATTTCTCTATTGGTGATTTTATCAGTTCAGTTTGTCCAATTGGTTTTTCTTTAGGGTCCACGGCTTTACTCGATACACAAAGAAAACCCAATAACGCAGCGATCGCATACCCAGTTCGGCTACATTAGACTCTTTAGTGCCACATTAGGACGACTTTGCAGTTTCAATTCTTGTTCTAACTTCGAGTATTTGTTCTCCTTTTTGTTCCAGGTCCTAAGATATTTATATTGTTTTACCCATTCTATGATGGTGTTTGAAACACTCAAATTTAGAAAGTCCTGTGGGAATTTTGTGATCGTCATCCACTGTCATTTATGTAGGTTGATTTTCAATCCATACTCATTACAGGGTTCATTTCGTTTTCAAAGTAGATGTAAGTCATTGATATCGCCTGACAACAAGGTTGGGTCGTCTGCATACAGAACGTTATTTACAGCCTCGCCATTAATTATTATAAATAATTAATGCATAGGTAGCTGGCTGAAGTGTAATGTTCAAACATGTTAAGGATATTTGCAGCACAAGTTGCTGAAATATATTTCTACGATTTTACACTTTTAACCTATTCTTTAATCTCAAGATGGATTTCTCCAACAAATAGCTACAAATATCCTTAACATGTTTGAACATTAATTATTATGCCTGCCGATTCTTCCTCTAGGCTTTCATTAAAGATAACTTTACTGTACATATTGTATACAATAATGGGGATAGGATGCAGCACTGTCTGACCCCTCTGCCTATTACGATTTTTTCGGGTGTTTTATTTTCTACATTTATGTTGGCTCTTTTAGCCCCAATAAAAATTTCTAATTATTCTAACATCTCACGGATCTGTTTTTCATTTGGAGGATTTGTATTAATTTGTTATGTTGCACTTTGTCAAAGATCTTCTCAAAGTCAATAAAACATATAAACATGTTCTGATTCATGTCTAAACATGGCTGACAAAGTACATTGACACCGAAGAGAGCCTCCCGTGTTCCAAGACCTGGTCACAAGGCCAAACTGAGAAGTGCTAATGTCTTCTTCATAAGTGCAATAGTTCGGTAATCTGAACATTCTTTAGCGTTAATTTTCTTTGATAACAATACGAAAGTCGATTTTAGCCACTGTTTAGGGATCATGCCAGTGTCGTAAATATAATTGCAAAGTTCTATAAGTATATCAATTATTCCATTGTCTAAAAGTTTAATGATTTTTATAGGTATCTGGTCAGAACCAGCAGCTTTTCCAGCATTCATATTTTCCATGGTATACACTAATTCTGGTTTTAAAATTTAGTATTATCGGTTGGGGCCTGAACACAACGCCCACTGGTCACAAACCCCAATTCAGAATTTGGTCACAACGCCCAACTTTGATTCTGGTCACAACGCCCAACTTGGTCACAACGCCCAATTTCGATTTTGGTCACAACGCCCAACTTGGCCACAACGCCCAATTTTAACTTTGGTCACAACGCCCAACTTGGTCACAACGCCCACCGACGCCTGTTATAGGAGAGAGCTATTGACGCCACTTAAACCACCATTTTGGTCATAACGCCTAACTTCGATTTTGGTCACAACGCCCAACTTAGTCACAACGCCCAATTTCGATTTTGGTCACAACGCCCAACTTGGTCAGAACGCCCAATTTCGATTTTGGTCACAACGCCCAACTTGGTCACAACGCCCAATTTCGATTTTGGTCACAACGCCCAACTTGGTCAAAACGCCCAACTTTGATCCTGGTCACAACGCCCAACTTGGTCACAACGCCCACCGACGCCTGTTATAGGAGAGAGCTATTGACGCCACTTAAACCACCATTTTGGTCATAACGCCTAACTTCGATTTTGGTCACAACGCCCAACTTAGTCACAACGCCCAATTTCGATTTTGGTCACAACGCCCAACTTGGTCAGAACGCCCAATTTCCATTTTGGTCACAACGCCCAACTTGGTCACAACGCCCAATTTCGATTTTGGTCACAACGCCCAACTTGGTCAAAACGCCCAATTTCGATTTTGGTCACAACGCCCAACTTGGTCACAACGCCCAATTTCGATTTTGGCCACAACGCCCAACTTGGTCACAACGCCCAACTTTGATTCTGGTCACAACGCCCAACTTGGTCACAACGCCCAATTTCGATTTTGGTCACAACGCCCAACTTGGCCACAACGCCCAATTTTAACTTTGGTCACAACGCCCAACTTGGTCACAACGCCCACCGACGCCTGTTATAGGAGAGAGCTATTGACGCCACTTAAACCACCATTTTGGTCATAACGCCTAACTTCGATTTTGGTCACAACGCCCAACTTAGTCACAACGCCCAATTTCGATTTTGGTCACAACGCCCAACTTGGTCAGAACGCCCAATTTCGATTTTGGTCACAACGCCCAACTTGGTCACAACGCCCAATTTCGATTTTGGTCACAACGCCCAACTTGGTCAAAACGCCCAACTTTGATCCTGGTCACAACGCCCAACTTGGTCACAACGCCCACCGACGCCTGTTATAGGAGAGAGCTATTGACGCCACTTAAACCACCATTTTGGTCATAACGCCTAACTTCGATTTTGGTCACAACGCCCAACTTAGTCACAACGCCCAATTTCGATTTTGGTCACAACGCCCAACTTGGTCAGAACGCCCAATTTCCATTTTGGTCACAACGCCCAACTTGGTCACAACGCCCAATTTCGATTTTGGTCACAACGCCCAACTTGGTCAAAACGCCCAATTTCGATTTTGGTCACAACGCCCAACTTGGTCACAACGCCCAATTTCGATTTTGGCCACAACGCCCAACTTGGTCACAACGCCCAACTTTGATTCTGGTCACAACGCCCAACTTGGTCACAACGCCCAACTTGGTCACAACGCCCAATTTCGATTTTGGTCACAACGCACAACTTTGATTCTGGTCACAACTCCCAACTTGGTCACAACGCCCTCTTTTGATTCTGGCCACAACATCCAACTTGGTCACAACGCCAACTTTTGATTCTGGTCACAACGCCCAACTTGGTCATAACGCCCAACTTTGATTTGGTCATATCGCCCAGGCGGCACTGAAAGTGAGCAAAATGTGTATCTAAAATGAATAATAGTAAATTAAACTTTTAAGGTGAGGTAATAGGTAGGAAAATTTTCAAGTTCCCGTAAGTAGTATTAATATTATTTATTTTTGATAATAATTCAGTGGCGTAGTGTATTGTCCAAAAAGTTTCTAAATTCGAATTATAACATAAAGTTGTATTATATGAAATATGAAAGAATAAAGTACCCTTATTTTTCAAAATACACAAAAATATTAATTGGAAGTATTTATTATAACATATCTATTAAAAATTGTAATTGATTTTAAATTGTTATATGGTCCGTTTGTTATTAAATTATTTAAAAAATTTGACACAAAAATGAAATTTGTTTGCACTAATTTCGAATCACGTAATATCCTGTGTGAGGGCAAACTCAGGTTTGACAGTACACGTTTATCATATCCGTTGATAAGTTAACTTTGAAGTATTTCATTTGGTAATACACAGAGTGGTAAGAAAAAAATCTGGTGTGATACACTCACACAACTTCCTTTTACAGTGATCTTATAATTAGTCAAAAATTTCATTTTTAATTTTTAACCATTTGTTAAAAATTTTCAAAAATTACAAATTCTACAAAAACGGTACAAAATCGAGTGTTAGTTGAAGAGACAAATTTTCTCTAGAATTTTAAGGTGAATTCAAAAATGTAATAATATACCGGGTGTTTTATTTAAAATAGGAGTTAATAAAAAAAATAGAAAAAAAAACAAAAGAAACCCACTTTAGAAGTATTCAACTGGAAAATCACCTATTTCACATCAATACACATTAAAAATGTAAGAAAAATGTAAAATTTAAAAAAAATCGTTAGAGCCGTTTTTGAAAAAATCGAAAAAAACTGAAAAATCACAAGAGTAAACACCTACTTCCGGTAATGCGATTTTCTTCAAAAGCTTGCTGTCTCATCTACATAGTACACAAAACTTATATATGAAGTTTCAATGCCATACCTCTTTTCGTTTTTGAGATATTCTGTCCACAGACACACAGACACACAGACAGACCAATGAAAAAAAATATGTTTTTTGGGATCAGGGGACTCTAAAACGTGAAGATCTGTTGAAAACTCGAATTTTTGGGGTGAATCCAATACTTCCTTTATAGTAGTAAAAGGAAGTAAAAATAGGAGAAACCAGAAAAAAATGTTTTCGGAGCAAGTAACTGTAACTTTATATTTGACACCTACTTTTAACTTCTTCAAATAACATTTTTGTCTATTTTGAAAAATAACGGTACTTTATTCTTGAACCATTTTCATATTTTTTAACCTTCCCCGTATACGAAACAATATATTTACATTTTGGCAAGTGCACTTTTAGTTTGAGAAGATGTAGAAACTTGTATCAGGAATAAAACTTTTTGATAAATGTATGATAAAAAATCCATGTCTTACAAATTTATGTGTGACAGTATATGTTATATTATACAGATTGGTGGTGAATAGTGTGAACATAGGCAGTCCATTGAGCTAGAATACAGTTTATGGACTTTGTATGCGTTAGGCAGAAGTAGACATATATGATTTAAAATCTAGTATCTTAGAATTCAGTGTTTTCTAAAAACAAAACCTTTTGATTCTGCGGATACTAGATGTTAATCGCATATAGGTCTGTTTATGCCTAACGCATACAAAGTCCACAAACTGTATTCACACACATTTGATTACTTATATTCACATTTTCCGCCACCGTTCTGTATATTATGATATATATCACTGGAATGGGAAAAAATCCTCTTACTCATGATACCAGATACAACTATGGATTTCATATACAAAAATACGGGTGTCTTAAAATGAATTACATCTAGTATGCTTTGAATTTCCCATAATGCAATCCAAAATTTTACTTAAAATTGGCAAGACTGTAAGTCTATGTCAAATTTGAGGTTAGCAGGTTAGTTTTTGCGTCAGTTTTGACACAAAGTGACGCAAAACATAACCTGCTAACCTCAAATTTGACATAGACTTACAGTCTTGCCAATTTTAAGTAAAATTTTGGATTGCATTATGGGAAATTCAAAGCATACTAGATGTAATTCATTTTAAGACACCAGGTACAATTTTATGGTATAACTCGAATTTCAAAACTTTTTTTGAATAACTGACTACCCACTGCATTCGTATCGAAGACAAATTACTTTTTTATCTATTTTTATAAATATGCGAGATATGGTCACAAAACGAAAAATCGAACAATATTTTTTTTATAACTCGAAAACCAAAGACGGTAGCCCATTTTGGTTTCCACCATTAAGTTTTTCTCGAAAAAAGATAGAGGATGGGGGTCCATTTTTCCATATCTCCTATAGTTATCCAGATTCCCTATGAAAACATTGAAATTTTCCCAACCTGTACACTCTGCGACAGCGACCGCGTTTGTTCAGGAAAATAAATTTGAACCCGCTTAGTAAAAGCAACGATAATTATCTATTGTAGTATCGGAATGTTAAGAATTTGCTACGTCTGGTAATGTCTATGACGTATTCTAAATTTCCACCCATTGAGTTTTCCGTCGGAATTTTAATGCCTCTAATGTTCTCTCGCGGAAGGCACGTTGGGTTGAAATGATAGAATTGGTTAAATTGCTAGTTATCTGTATACAGATTGCTGGCGGAAAATGTGAACAGGTAATCAAATCAGTTAGAATAGAGTTTGCGGGCGTTGTATGCGTTGGGAGCTTTAAATTTGGGTGGAAGTTTCAATTTGTTAAGTAAGGTAGTGCTAAGAAGGAATTTTTTGAAATTCAACCCCTAAGAGGGTAAAAAGGGGTAAAATGCGAATGCCTTAATGTCTCTTACACCCGGTGTTTACTTGCAAAGATTTTCAATGCAAATGCTTAGAAACATATTTCAGGATTTTGCCGTAATCAATCCTTAAAGGTGAGGATATGCATTTGGGGTGAATTATAGAACCCGTTGTATCTCCTGTGTTTGTTGAATTAGAGCATTCTTTTTTGGCATATAGTGCAATGACCCTGTACGTATAATATTTGTATGTTTATAATTAATGTGATAAATAAAAAGAGTCACCACACAATATTTAATTTAATTCTACCACTTGCTAAATCAAACTAACTGATTAATTAATTTCGTTGGGTACGCCAAAATTGAAAATTACTCTTATGGTAGTTTGCCCTTTTCTAATCCATTCATCTGATTTCCTAACTTCGCTAGCTCAATTTTAAATAGAGACATGAAATTAAAACTCAAAATCTCGGGTGTTGGGTTCCTGACTTTCCAAGTTAAAATTCTACGGTACGCCTCTGAAAAGTAGGCAGATTGACCTGAAATGTAGGCGTGATGTGCCGTTTGTACGTCAAATCTATCACAACAAGTCCTAGTTATTTTCAGCTCGCGTGTGAAATTGATTTATCAACAATTAAATGAACAAATTTTGATGGTAAGATTTTGAATAATTGCCTTCAAGCGGCTTCTAGGCAATCTTTTGTTTTTCCAGATCGTTAGCTATTGGTGCATTCTTAAAAAGGACGCCGTATTCGCATTTGTTTCTTGGTGCCTCCAATTGACGATTTTAATTGAAAATCCTGGGAAAATACCTCGCCATCCACGGGAACTGTTACGATTTTCGTGTTCTCCAGGTCGTAATTAACGTATGCTCAAATTTTCACACCGATCGGGCAGATCAAAATTGGACAATTCACTAACCTCACTTTCGTAGATTCGGGACCCCCTTTTGATGGTGAATCTGGCTGTAATCTTGCTCCCCGGGCTGCTCGTGATGCTGGATTATGTTCTGGCCTGATGTGTGGAGCTGCCGGAAGAATCCTGACACCCTATGCCTTCCCACGATGCTGCAGATTGATGCTGCGGGAAATCGCCTCCAAGCCGTGGCTGCCGTCGTCGCCTCGGAACGCCAAAAACTCAAATACCTGGAATCTCTTGCCTCCAATTGTGCTGATACACTCGAATTCCCTGATTACGATGGTGCTATTTATTTTTTTATACATTTATGCCTTCTATGAAATTTTGGTAATTAAAGATAGAGCAAAAACCAAGCACTTTCACCAATTTATTTAGAACAATTGCTATCTCTTGTCGTAATTGACAAAACACTGTCTACAGATTTGAATTGTAGGAAATCAACCAGGTACAAAAACATAACTTATAATCTAATTTAACAAAATTTTATCAGTTAATTACAATCTCTTATGTACTAGAATTATTGTCTTTTGGAATTGTTTATTTCTCAACGTTTTTTTATGCGCCACTCACTTGATTTTTTTACCACACTTAAATGCCCATTGTTTATCACTACACTGACTAGTTTTTTAATCCACCAACATCGTCTAATTTCTTGCTTATTTGAATTCCATCTAATTTCTTGCTATTACAATCTCTTCAAATCCCCAAGTCTTGTATTTTCATGTAATAAATGACTTGCCTGGCTTTTCTATGTTCTTTGCCTTATTCTTCTAGTCATTCTTGTTCTCACCTTTATTAAAAATGTTCATTTGCTACCCATTCTCTAATGACTTTACTTTCTACGCTTCCATTTTTAAGCTGTGTCTAACTTGAACTTTTTGTGCCAGTTCTTAATTAATTTAGATTCGGCTTTTAGTTTGTGCAAATCTATTATATTACGATTAAAATTATATTGCTAAACCCAATACACGGAATTTGAGCTTCCATATTTCTGTGCCCATTCAAATATAATCAATGTCATTGGCGAATTATACCAGTGTTATTATGATTTGGCAATTTATGTGAATTTTCTCAGATGCTTGCATTATTACAACTCTGTGCTTTAATGATTTAATTTGCTATTTGCTTGTACTGCAATCAGAGCCGATTTGAGGGCTAAATACCATCGCATGAAATTCCCCCTAATTTTTGTTAATTAAAATCACTACGCATGTTTTCCTTTTAATATCATTAGTAGATTGTAATGCGTTGTTATTTTAATTCACACAAAATTATTCATTGTTTTTTTTTTTTTGAACTGTTATCATTAATCAGTCTCATTTGATATTTGATGCTTTACTATCCTACCTTAAATTACTAAAATGCCTAACCTATCTCCTATTCTAACTAAACTATTGTGTGTGGTACAACATTGGTCCTATAACTAATCTATTCTAAATTATATTTTCCAAATATGGGTGTATCGCCGAGATATGAAAACGACCCCTTACTCTATTATCTGTTTCATTGATAAGTTCGTATGTATTTTCATTGCTTAGAATTTTATGTACCCTGTAAGATCCTTCATAGGCGGTTAAAAATTTCGCACAGATCTTCTCTCTGCGATCAGCTACCTTGAGCTTTTTTATTATGACTCGATCCCCAATTTTAAACTTCATTCGCTTCTTAATTTTGCGATTTATCTTAGTATGAAGCTTTCTTTGAAATTTGGATATTTAAGTAGCAATCCCTCATGGAATTTTTGTTTTAAATTGTTAAACGCCTTCTCTCTTTCTTCAGTCCACACCCATTTCGTTTCCTTCCTCAGTAATTCAACCAAAGGCAAAGTTAAGTCAGAATAATTTGCTATAAACTTCTTATAATAATTTAACAGCCCAAGTAAGCCTCTTAACGTTTTTAAATTTTTCGGACGGGGCAAATTCTTTATTTCTTCTATTCTTTCTGTACTTATTGTGACCCCTTTGTTGCTAATTTCATAGCCTAAATACGCTACATTCGTTTTCATGAATTGGCACTTGGCCAAATTTAATTTCAAACCGTTTTTGTTTAAAGTACTTATAACTAATTTTAAATGCTCCAAATGTTGTTCCACATCTTCTGAAAATATTAAAATGTCGTCTATGTAATGCACGCAAAAGCTGTCGAATTTATTTAATATTTGTTGCATAGCTCTCACTAAAGCTGCGCACGATGTCGTCAAACCAAACGGGACCACCTTAAATTGAAAAATTTCCCCCTCTATGCAGAATCCGGTGTATTTTCTAGAGTCCTCATGTAGCGGTATCAACCAGAATGAATTTTCCAAGTCCAATTTCGATAGAACTTTCTTGTCCCAAATCTGACTCAATAAAACGTCAATTGTCTGCGGACTTTCATATTGGGGTTTTGTAATCTGATTAATTTTACGTGCATCGAGACATAATCTAAGACTACCGTCGCTTTTTTTTACTACCACCATTGGGTTAACGAAGTTTGTTTTAGAGCGTTCTATTACCCCCTCGTCTAACATTTGTTGTATTTCGTGTCTTACCTTCTCGCGTTGTGCAAATGGTATAGGATATGATTTGGACTTAAAACCTTGTGATTCGTCGACATACACTTTGTGGCAATATTTCTTCGCTTGTCCGGTCTTCTGGTTTAATATTTCTTCATTTTGCTCGATTATTTCCATGATCCTATCTTTATATTGTATAAAATCTTTTCCTATCTGATTATCATCCAGTATTCTTTCCCCTATCGCATAATTATTTATAATAATAACTTCGTCTCCGGCTTTCTTAGCTCGGCAACAATTCATATTATCGTCTCCCGCCGTTATCTCAGCTGGGCAACAATTTCTTAGCTCGTGATCCTCAATAGACCAAGGCTTTATAATATCATCAATCTGAATGCTCTTTCGCATTCCATCAATTTTTATCCCTACTTTCTGAATGATATCTACACCTATTACAAACTGTACGTTCAAAGCTGCTACAATATAAAATCGGACATCAAATTCTCTTCCATTTATGCATATCTTTATTGCCAATACCCTATTCGTTGTTGAAATTTTCCTTCTTGTTGCGGACAAAAGGTCGATCTTGTTAACTTTTATAATGTTGCTTCTTAAATTATTCATATGAGTATTTATCACTTCCTCCTGTACTAAGGAAACCATTGCACCACTGTCAATCAACGCATAATATTGTTGGTCTAAAATTTGTAATTTTATAAATGGTAAACACGAGTTTGTTGTATATTCTTCGTTCTCCTCTAGTAAATATTCCCCCGTTCTGTCCCATGTGATAGCAAAATTCGCAACATACTTAAAACTACTATTACTAACTATATTTACAAAAATTGGGTTTTTTTTTTTACCCCCCCGAAGGCTCTTCGTGCACCTCGGCTATCTCTATTCGGTTCAAATTTTCTGCATTGTCTCTATCTGTGTTTCGCTCGGTAAATAATGTGTTGACGTACTGTCTGTCGATATTTGGTGCCTGCTCCATCTCTTGACATCTCTTCTTATTACGTTCGGCAATAAGCTGGTCATAGTTCTTTCTATCTTCCCCCGTTCTGAAATTATTCCTGTTCTGGTTACTCCAATTATTATTGTAATATCCCCTATTTTGATTGTATGGTCTATTAAAGTTTCCCATGTTTCTTCTGTCTTGTTGATTATATTGATTATTATTATTAAAATTGTTATTTGGCCGAAATTTATTTTCTGAAGTGTTATTCAATTTTCTTTTATAACTTGAATTTTGATGATTCGCTGTCCGTATTTCTCCTCTCTCATTGTAAACTGCCATGTCATAATTTCGCACAATTTCCAACAAATCGCGCAACGTCTTGACGTTTTGGACTGCCACCGCTTTGGTTATTTCAGCCTCAATGTGTCGTGACAGGTGTTGTACTATTTCCTCTTCTGCCAACTTAGGAGTTAGGTACTGTGCCTTGTTGAAAAGGTGCATTATGTACATTTCGCGAGATCCTCCTTTATCGATGTACTTGCCCGATGTTAGTTCCGTCCTTACTTGGGCTTGATGGGAATTACTCCAGTACTGTTTCACGAAGAGTGCCCGAATTTCATCATACGTTGCATATTTGGATTTTATGATGCTATGCCAGACTTCAGCATTTCCTTTTAATGCCATATTGATTACCTGTAGCCGTCTGCATTCAGTTGTTATTGTTCTAATGATATCGTCCAGTTTACTTAGGAAAATCATCGGGAGCTCCCCGTATCTCCCCTCGAACTTCGGGATAAATTCTGTGCTGAAGCTAGGAGGTGCCGCACTAACCGGGTATTCTTGCGTATGTTCTAATTTTTCATTAATCCCTTGTAACTCCCTTGTAAGTCGGTTGTCTATTATAGTAATCTTTGTTGCATTTTGCTTCCTTTCCTCGCCTGCTTTCTTGAATTTTTCTTCTGCACTTGTTTTTAACCTGTCTAGCTTCTGATCTGTTTCATCCTGTTGTTGAGCCAGCCTTTCTTGTGTTGTTATTTGTAATGCTAACATTTTATCTTCAATTTCTTCGTCCTTTCTTTTCAGGCTTTCATCAACCCTTTGCAAGACTTCTTGTTGTATTTCCGCCTTCATCGTTTCTTTGAAATCCTCGAGTTTCTTTTCCAACCCGTCTATTTTTGCTTGTACTTCTTCTTTATTCTTTTCCAATTTTTCTTTTACCGCTTTGACCAGGATCTCTGCATGTTGTTCTGCCCTATTCTCTCTTTCCGCTGCCTCGTGTTCCAATTTCTGCACCGTTCTTTCGGCATCTTGTTTGAGCTCTTGTATTTTGTCGGTGAGTATTTGTTGTAATTTTTCGTCCCTTTCCTGTGCTTCCTTTCTGCTAGCTTCTGCTTCCTTCCTGCTAGCTTCTGCTTCCTTCCTGCTCTTTTCGTCCCTTTCCTCTGCTTCCTTCCTCATTTGTATTATAGCTTCCATAATCCCACTTAATTCCTGTGTTTGTTTTGACGTTTGCGGCTTTTGTGTTTCGGGCTGATCACCCTGTGTTTGTTGTTCGGTCGGTGGCTCTTGTGCCTCCGTAACCTCTTCGGCTTGCTGTTCTTCCCCTTCACTTTTCTTTTGCTGTCTTCGAGTCATCATGTGTTCGATTTTTCGTTGATACGTGATACAGATAGAATTTGAGTGCTCACACCCACAGACAAAACACCCACACAAATAAAGCTTTTCAAAATTTTAAATCTTAATAACTTCCACCTACCTATTGTCAGTCAATTTATTTAATTACTTTAATTCCTTAACAGCATTGAGCGCCTAGTGAATTTATAAAAAGCCCATGAATTAGGCGACCATTTAATTTTGTAATAGCCCAATACGTGGTTTATTTTTAGTTTTTACAAGCCTACACGTTATATTAATTTTCAATTTTTCTTTGCCCCACGTTGGGCGCCATTTAACTATGCAATGACCCAGTACGTATAATATTTGTATGTTTATAATTAATGTGATAAATAAAAAGAGTCACCACACAATATTTAATTTAATTCTACCACTTGCTAAATCAAACTAACTGATTAATTAATTTCGTTGGGTACGCCAAAATTGAAAATTACTCTTATGGTAGTTTGCCCTTTTCTAATCCATTCATCTGATTTCCTAACTTCGCTAGCTCAATTTTAAATAGAGACATGAAATTAAAACTCAAAATCTCGGGTGTTGGGTTCCTGACTTTCCAAGTTAAAATTCTACGGTACGCCTCTGAAAAGTAGGCAGATTGACCTGAAATGTAGGCGTGATGTGCCGTTTGTACGTCAAATCTATCACAACAAGTCCTAGTTATTTTCAGCTCGCGTGTGAAATTGATTTATCAACAATTAAATGAACAAATTTTGATGGTAAGATTTTGAATAATTGCCTTCAAGCGGCTTCTAGGCAATCTTTTGTTTTTCCAGATCGTTAGCTATTGGTGCATTCTTAAAAAGGACGCCGTATTCGCATTTGTTTCTTGGTGCCTCCAATTGACGATTTTAATTGAAAATCCTGGGAAAATACCTCGCCATCCACGGGAACTGTTACGATTTTCGTGTTCTCCAGGTCGTAATTAACGTATGCTCAAATTTTCACACCGATCGGGCAGATCAAAATTGGACAATTCACTAACCTCACTTTCGTAGATTCGGGACCCCCTTTTGATGGTGAATCTGGCTGTAATCTTGCTCCCCGGGCTGCTCGTGATGCTGGATTATGTTCTGGCCTGATGTGTGGAGCTGCCGGAAGAATCCTGACACCCTATGCCTTCCCACGATGCTGCAGATTGATGCTGCGGGAAATCGCCTCCAAGCCGTGGCTGCCGTCGTCGCCTCGGAACGCCAAAAACTCAAATACCTGGAATCTCTTGCCTCCAATTGTGCTGATACACTCGAATTCGCTGATTACGATGGTGCTATTTATTTTTTTATACATTTATGCCTTCTATGAAATTTTGGTAATTAAAGATAGAGCAAAAACCAAGCACTTTCACCAATTTATTTAGAACAATTGCTATCTCTTGTCGTAATTGACAAAACACTGTCTACAGATTTGAATTGTAGGAAATCAACCAGGTACAAAAACATAACTTATAATCTAATTTAACAAAATTTTATCAGTTAATTACAATCTCTTATGTACTAGAATTATTGTCTTTTGGAATTGTTTATTTCTCAACGTTTTTTTATGCGCCACTCACTTGATTTTTTTACCACACTTAAATGCCCATTGTTTATCACTACACTGACTAGTTTTTTAATCCACCAACATCGTCTAATTTCTTGCTTATTTGAATTCCATCTAATTTCTTGCTATTACAATCTCTTCAAATCCCCAAGTCTTGTATTTTCATGTAATAAATGACTTGCCTGGCTTTTCTATGTTCTTTGCCTTATTCTTCTAGTCATTCTTGTTCTCACCTTTATTAAAAATGTTCATTTGCTACCCATTCTCTAATGACTTTACTTTCTACGCTTCCATTTTTAAGCTGTGTCTAACTTGAACTTTTTGTGCCAGTTCTTAATTAATTTAGATTCGGCTTTTAGTTTGTGCAAATCTATTATATTACGATTAAAATTATATTGCTAAACCCAATACACGGAATTTGAGCTTCCATATTTCTGTGCCCATTCAAATATAATCAATGTCATTGGCGAATTATACCAGTGTTATTATGATTTGGCAATTTATGTGAATTTTCTCAGATGCTTGCATTATTACAACTCTGTGCTTTAATGATTTAATTTGCTATTTGCTTGTACTGCAATCAGAGCCGATTTGAGGGCTAAATACCATCGCAATAGATGTGATTTTCAAATCTTTAGAAAGGGGTTTTAGAGGTTGTTTTTAAACTTAACCCCTAAAGCGGTAAAAACGGAAAACTGAAAAGGGGTAGGGAGTTAAAATTATAATTTTTTTTGCTCTGGGTTCATTTCAGGATAAAACGGGCCACAAGAATTTTTCGAAATTCCACCCCTAAGGGGTGAAAATAAGTAAACTGTGTTTTCATGCATTTCTCAATATCTCTTAGAATACAGGAGGATTTCTGACATTCCAACCCCAACTGGTGGAAACGGATAGCCTGCTATAATTTACGAATGCAACAATTAATAAGTACATATATTTTTGATTTTATCTCATTGTTATACTAAAACTATAGTTTTATCAATCTATACAAGGGGAACGACAATTATTACATACACATTTTCAGGGGGAAGCATAAAAGATTTAAGGAAAACTTTTTTCGCAAGAATATTGTTTTCTTTTTACCTACAATATTTTTATACAGAATTTGTTAGTTTAGCGTATTGAGTGAGGGGAAGGAGGGCACTCCAGAATTCATTTAAAATTTAGAAGAAAAAACAAACATTTGTAGTTCGTACTAAGAACGGGCATCTTGCTAGTTTGTAATACAAGTCAAATTATGACAAAATTCGGCTGTAGACAGATCTAATTGTTATAAAGCAAATTCCTTCGGGAACATTTTCTTAAGGTCCCCAAGAATCAATTGTTATGGGGAACACCCCTAAATTATAAAAGATCGTGCGCCACATTGGAACTGCAAAAAATTCATGTAGTGCTAGGAAAAATTAGTGGAAAACTGAATTTAAGCCAGTTGTTAGAACACTATAAGAAATATATTTTCCCAAAACTTCCTGCCTCTTGCCCTTGTGCTTTCCTCCCTGTGCTCCCTAAACGTTGCATTTGCAGATTTCTGAAAACTACCTTATATTTCCGTGGGCAAGAATTGGAATTATGTAAATTTCTTTTATTTTAATTCCTAAACAATGTACTAGACAAAGTGTTAAGTAATAATAGGACGAGAGGTCAAAATATTGCCGAGAATAATTTTTACTAATCAAATACGAGTTTCTGTGGTGACGAAAATAACGAGATAATCTGAAGAGCAAACATTTTCGGCAATATTTCGACCTCTCGTCCTATTCGTCTTGACAATTTAACTTTTAAATTATTGAAAATGGTCAATAAAAATACTCCTTAACACTAAAATTATAAATTCGCAAAACTAGTAGTCTTTGAATTGTAGTAGTAACCAATCCTACCAACATTTTTACAAACAAACAAACAAAACTTATCTAAAACTAAAATTCAAGTTATTTTTCATAAAAAAATAGTTACAGAAAAAATTTTCGCTATAATAAAGCTCCTAGAAATATTGACACTAAAATAATCGTTTGATTAGTAGTTTATTTTTAAATTGAAGACTGAAGGTTGTGCTAATGCCAATAATTTTCGAAATAAAAAGTTTACATCGAGTTTCCTTGAAAATGCTAAGAAATTGCTAAACTATCCCCACACTGGTGGGTTTTAATCGAATGTAGTTCATTAATATTAAGTAAAATATCAACTTTAAATAACTAATCTCAGATGTTATTGAGATAATTAAAAATCAAATTTTTATGTTTCACTTTTTAGAGACTGTAATTCGCAAACTGTGCATTGTTATGTTAACTTCATTACTTATTTTTGCCTAGAGGGTCAACTTGTAAAGTTTGTCGGTATACTTTTTAAACACTGTGTATATATTTTTTAAAGATTACCTTACAAAGTTTATCGATACATGTTTTGAACATCCTTTAACTCGTTCTATATAGTAATCATAAAATCAAGGAGGTACCTATACTACTTCCTCCAATTATTGTAACTTAAATTATGGGAATTCTTAGATTTCTTAGAAAGGTGGGAGTCTATATAAAGACACTGTAGCTTCGGAAATTTAGTTTCCCGAAAATATTTCGTGCGAACAATTAAAAGTGTTAGTGTGCTATTTGCGAATTCTGCAATGGAAGTTCAGAAAGTCCCTGGCTTTAGACGTGGTTCGACTTATTTTACCTGCGAAGAAAACTCAGGTTTTTATTACAAACTAAAGAGTATAGTAAAAACGAAATCGTTTATTTACAATGCGTAGAAAAGTGTTGTCCAGCTCGAGCGAAGTGCAATGACACAGTTTTCTTAGCTGTGGACAATGCATCTCACAAGTCATACCCCAGTTTACGCCCATAATAACGTCTGCTTTAATACAATACAATTTGAAATGCGAAATGCTTTCCTTTTTTCTAGTTCTTCTGTAGAAGCCGCTGCTAAATTGGCGTTTCCAGCATTGTCGCGGTGTATGCGAAGACAACGGCAAAAATGTCAACCATCTACGCCCCAGACGATAAGGGAATACGGGGAAATTTGCCAAAATAACCCTCGATTTGGTTTTATTGACGAAAAGCCCTTCTGTCGTGGTGTTGTTGGAGATGGCGACTTTTCTTCGGTCCTGTTTTTAGCAGATGACTTAAAAGAAGTGTTAGGAAGCGCAAAGGAAGTGCATATAGACGGCACGTTTAAAACACGCCCTCGGCATCCCACCAGCAGCCAATTGCTCACGATGATTGCCATCCAGTATGGAATTGTAAGTAACTATGAATACTTCTTACTGAGACATTTTAAAACACATTAAAACTATCATTGTACAATTACACAAAAATACTATACTTTTTGATAGTCGTATTATTCTAATGTCATTTTCATCATTTATTGCTTAACTAAAAATTACTTTTCTTAGGACCGTTAAGACTTTATTTATTAGGACGTTTCGACATTAGTATCGTCATCAGTAGAACTAAAAATTAATTTTTTTTTACAAATACCACAAGTAACACATCGGATGCAAAGAAATTTGTCTTATTAGATATTATATGCAGCAAAACCTTTAAAACGGCAAAAAGTTTAAAATATCAAGAAAATAAATGTGTACAACAGCTAGGGCCAAAAATACACGGACGTCTACTGCCATGGCGGAGTTACGGTGCCTAACATTAGTTATGTATGATTATTGTTTTTAGGCGTTTCCCTGCGCCTTTGCGCTAATGCCAAATCAAACCTATCAAAGCTACAATGGTGTCTTTTCGGCAATAAATGCAATAGTGCCAACATTTCATCCAGAATTAATTATAACTGACTACGAGGCGTCCCTCAAGAAATCTCTGGATGAAATTTTCCCACGAGCAACGAAGACAGGGTGCTATTTTCACTACTGCCAAGTAAAGACTTGCAACACTCCAATTATCTTTTTAAGGAACTACAATTATATTTTGTAGGCTGTTTTACGCCAAGCTGGTGTGTTACGCATGCGAAACTTGCTAAAAGAAAATCCTGTTGCAAGGAAAGGACTGAAGTTTTTGTTGTGCATTCCACTCCTTCCTGCAGACATATTCGATGAGGCAATAAGTGTTGTAAACAGTTTTTTACAAGAAAATCATTTGGAAAATGATTTTCAGTCGCTTATGAGGTGTGTTGTATGCATATTTGGATTTTTTCCCTACAACTGCAACAGCACAGTAATTCAAAATAAATATGTGTATTTCATAATTTCAGATATCACGATAGTCAGTGGATGCGACGAGTGGGCCCTAACGCTGTGTCCGTTTTTAATAAAGTTCGCAAAACTAACAACGACTCAGAGTCGTTTCATTCTGCACTTCAGCGACACATACGGGTCCGTGGACCTAATACGTGGGAGTTTACTGGTGAGTTTAATTACTGCTATAAAACAATAGAAATTCAAGAAAACTATTTTGAAATTGTATTTATTTATTATTGGTTTTGAATTTGAATTTCGCGCTTTAGTTTTAGTGCCTTTTAGCATTTATGAATCTAAAAGTTTGGCAAAGGGCACGGACGGTTTTGTTTCGGAGGGTAAAATTTTACCACATATATTATGATCTTATGAGTAAACTGAGGTTAAAAACAATTGCTTGGTCTTATTTTTATGAAACCTCGGCTTACAGAATTATCGTTTTGCACTCTCCTATTGATATGCCAACTTAGTAGTTGTATTTTCTCAATAGTAAAACGATAGCCTTTTTATCACTTATTTTCAAAAGAGAGAAAATAATAATTTGCACTGCAAGTGATGAAAGCATTTTTTTTCGTGAGTTTGAATGAACCAGACGAGTGAAAAAGAGATTATTTCATACGTGTTGTACATGTAATTAAAAATTAACTAGCTTATTTTATTGGAGATCTAGCAAAACAAGACTAACCTCCCAAATAAACAGGACCACACTGACAGCCGACTACTTGATTATATCTTTAAGAATGGATAGCCATAGCCAACTATTATTTAAATCAACTTAATATGTGAACACGCATTCGTCTTTGGTTAATAATATAAGTGTGTCTACTTAAGTTGGAACCATATGGAAAAATTTTGTATTATTTGATTTAGGAAAAAAAGGTATTCTTGATAAAAAGTTCTGCATAGTCCAAAACTTAAAATGCAACCGTCAGATATCAAATTTTGAAGCCGTATACGAGGTTTGTCAAAAAATATGAATTTTGCTCAAGAGTAAAGTACGTTTATTTTTGACAAAATCGAAAATTTTCATCGACAAAAGTTGATTAGAATTGAAAATTACATACAAATATGCAATTACACCGATCTATCATGAAAAATAAGATTTTCTTATTTTTTACTAACTTTTCTATAAGTTGTTATGCATCCTTTACCTATGTATATAAATTGCTAAATTCTTCACAAACATCAAGAAAAGGAAAGGTTATCATGTTTATAGTAGATAAGAGAGATAATGTTTCAAAACTAAACGTAATTTATAACCTTTTCAAATATTTAGAATCAATGTTTAGAAAAGTTAGTAAAAAATAAGAAAATCTGATTTTTCATGATAGATCGGTGTAATTGCATATTTGAATGTAATTTTCAATTCCAATCAACTTTAGTTGACTTTGTCAAAAATAAACGTACTTTACTCTTGAGCAAAATTCATATTTTTTGACAAACCTCGTATACGGCTTGAAAATTTGATATCTGACGGTTGCATTTTAAGTTTTGGACTATGCAGAACTTTTTATCAAGAATACCTTTTTTTCCTAAAACAAATAATACATAATTTCTCCATATGGTTCCAACTTAAGTAGACACACTGTATACGCAGTTTCTTTAATTTCATGAATAGTTGATATCGATTTTTTAGATAATATCTTTTTGTTGTTATTCCAAGCATGCTCTGGTTTTAGATTTGTCAAATCTGGGATTTCTTAATGAAATTTTTGTGTTTCTATATATACAGATATACAGTGAGCGCCAAAAAGCCGGCATAATATGGGAAAATGTTTTATTTTAGATTTTTCAAACACACTTTTTACTTCAGTAGTTTGTGTTTATCTAAAAACTTATTTAGCCCCTATCATATATACCGAATGATTTTTACTTATTTAGAAAATGGCGTTTCACGAAATTGTCAAAATTAAAAAATGTTATTTTTCGGAAATTAAGTAATATTGCAATGATATTTTTTTAGAGTGTATTAGTTTTAGCTAAATGAACAATCTCAAAGCCAGAAAACACATAATTTTTTGTAACTTTAGCTAAAAATAAATTTTTCAATTTTCAAAACTTCACATACCAAGACTTAACATTAAAATTCAATTTTTTTATGTGAAGATTTATAATTGCAAAAAATAATATAAAATGTTAATTACTTCTTTAGATATTTTATTATTTACCGAAAAGTGGTATGTTTGCATAATTTTTACGTTTTTTATGCAAAGCGCTTTTTAGGATAAATATTTTTCAATTCTATATGTATGTATGTATGTATAATCTGTAACCTCATTTACCTTGCGGTGTAGAGGCTGGTGATTTATGCGCTGGCATCTGGCGGTACAATGCTCAACTTGCCCCGGATTCGGGATACAGAGATACAATTCTAATTAAGTAAAAATCACTCGGTATATATGATAGAGGGTAAATAGGCTTTTAGACAAGCACAAATTATTGAAGTAAAAGGTTTTTAAAAAAATCAAAAATAAAAAATGTTCCCATATTATGCCGACTTTTTGGCTGTCACTGTATAGTATTTCCCACATTCACAAGGAATACTATATAGGTACCATAGCAAAAAGATTGGTATATCATAAGGTTAGTAGAAACATTTAATTTAATTTAAACGAGGTTGCTTAAATCAGAAAATTATAAGACATATAATTTGTTTACTAACAATTTCTACCTACTACAACTTGGTATCTTCGGTTTTGAAACAGACATGCCTGAATATAATGTATAGTCATATATGTATTACTGACTATATTGCTAGCGGCTATGTGTGAGAAACTCACGAAGGAAGTGAGACAGACAACCAACTCTTCAATGTATATGGTGAGCTGTGCGCAAGCGCGTCGGCGTCGTATGCGCGGTGAGGAAGTGGTCAAGTTTAAAATTTGCTTCTAAAGGCGGAAGATTTATACTCAGAGTCAGACTATGTCGGAGCCGTAAAGTTTTCGGAAGTTTTCAGGCCCTACTAGCAATATATGTATAATACATACCGGGTGTCCGTTCTCAAAGTCGAACATAGGCGATTAACATTGTATTGAACGTTTTTGTCGATTCCTGCTCGCCAATTCAACCTACAGGGAAGGTAATGGTATCAATGGAAAGATAAAATTATTCCGCATCAAATGGTACCAATAACAATATTCAAAATGCGATTGCCATGCCTTGCTTTTCAAGTTCAATAGCATTTGTCAAAACAAATGATAATTAGTTGGCGTAAATCAGATATTTTCTGTCAACGTCTGTTAAAATTATCTACAGAAGAATTAATTATTTCAATGAAGAACGAGTAAATGCACTAATGTTAATTGCCTATGTTCGACTTTGAGAATGGACACCCGGTATATGCGTATAGTAAAGTCTATCTTTTTTCAACATGACTCAGAGCAGGCAGTGATTTCTAATATTTTTGCAGTCTACTAACCTAACCTTAAAAATGTTAGTAACATCACTTTTGACAGCTGTTTGAACAATGCAAGTTATTGCAAGGTTTTCTTAAATATGCCTTCCAAATGACAAAAAAGCTAACACAAGAATAAGTTTATTGATACATTTTCCAAAATAATCGAAACTTTTAGTTCAAAGTTACCTTACTCGGGCGCACTATCTTCATGCGTAGCCAACATCAAAACCATGTTTTTAACTAAATTTGTATCTACACTCTTACAAAAATGTATGGTCATGGCCTTCTCTGAGCCATGTTGATATCTTTTAAAACATTCATTTATAATAGGTACCTTCATCCTTTCTCTTTTTTTGAAGATTTTATTATTAGAGCCAACAACTTTGGCCATATCGTTAAAGAACACCAGAATTTAATTAAGAAATACCAGATTGATAAATCTAAAATAGCAGAACATGCTTGGAATAACAACCACAAAATACATTGGCATAACACAAAGATTTTATCTAAAGAATCAAGTAGTCGGCTGTCAGTGCCGCGCTGTTTATTGAGGAGGTTAGTCGCACTCTTCTAGATTTCCAACAAAATAAGCTAAGATCTCCTAGTTAATTTTTAATTTAATTAGTTAATTATTGAAAACGCAATAGATTTGTCTTTCGAAACGTTCATGTTCTATTTTTCATTTTGTAGTGTGGTGAAATACCCAAAAAAATAGCATAACTCTTCAATGTTTTCGTTGCTTTTAAACGGATTACGAGACCTTAGTGCAACTGCGATTAGGGAACTGCGAGCATTTATTGAAGAAGGCCTCCAAATTAAAACATTAAGCAAGCAGAAGTATCGCCTTAACAACAGGAGGATAAAAGAAGCAACGTCACTGTTCCTAAGAGACAACAGTGTCAGACAGTTTTTTAACATGGTCTGTCATACGACGGACCGTATTATAGAAACGCTCTGACTGTCGGTGCTGACATCAGCGACGCCGACGACCAGTATAATATTTTAGCAAACCTCGCGGCCGATGTACCTGATGAATTTGCAAGAAGTATGTTGTCTGTCTATTTTTACTTCCTTTTACGATAAAGGAAGTACAGTAGAACTCGGTTATAACGAATTCCACGGGACCGCTATATTTGTTCGTAATAACCGTTATTCGTTATAACCAAGAAGGTCATAATTTGAGCAAATTTCCAACTTCTGTATAATTTCTACTTTTTCGGAAACCGATAAAATTTTCCGTTTGACTCCCGACATTTTTCCACAACTAGAAAATGCGTAGGTACATACGGAATGTCAGTAAAGGAACGACCAAGATACACCCACTTGAAGATTTTTGCAACTCTTTTTGTTGCGTTATAGGCCAACGTCTTATAGCTATTGTATTTTTAATCCTGTAAAGGGTTTTGTTAAATACAATAGCTAAGACGTGGCTATGACGCAACACTTTCGTTTTGCAGAATGCGATAACAGAACTGAGCCATAACATCGGGCGAAACCCATTATCGCTTTTCGAAGAACTGGATCCTGCAGGTAGCTGCTGGATTCTAAGAAAAACGGAGTTGCTTACAATGCCCACTATCTCGCGCTATTGTACAGAGTATTAGAGAGAGCTAGAGAAAGTAGCCTACTACGAAATTTAACTGACCACTATATTCCTAGAAAACCGTCCTTATTATAATGTTGCCACAACAAAATACCTAATATTTTTCAGTTACATTTTCTTAGGAGATGAAAAGGATCAGTTCTGAGAATGTGTTCTTAAATTTTGGTTCGTTATTCCCGTGAAACGAATTCGTAATAAACATGAAATACATGCATTAAATCAAACGTAATTCAAATATACCTTCAAAATTATTCGTTATAAACGTAAATTCCCTGTAACCGTGATCGTTAAAAGCGAGTTCTACTGTATTGGATTCACCCCAAAAATTCGAAATTGAGTTTTTCACAGATCTTCACGTTTTAGAGTCCCCTGAACTCAAAAAACATATTTTTTTTCATTGGTCTGTCTGTGTGTGTGTCTGTGTGTCTGTCTGTGAACAGAATATCTCAAAAACGAAAAGAGGTATGGCGTTGAAACTTCATATATAAGTTTTGTGTACTATGTAGATGAGACAGCAAGCTTTTGAACAAAATCGCGTAGCCGGAAGAAGGTGTTTACTCTTGTGATTTTTCAGTGTTTTTCGATTTTTTGAAAAACGGCTCTAACAATTTTTTTAAATTTTAAATTTTTATTACATTTTTAATGTGTATTGATGTGAGATAGGTGATTTTCCAGTTGAATACGTCTAAAGTGGGTTTCTTTTGTTTTTTTTCTATTTTTTTTATTAACTTCTATTTTAAATAAAACACCTGGTATATTATTACATTTTCGAATTCACCTTAAAATTCTAGAGAAATTTTGTCTCTTCAACTAACGCTCTATTTTGTACCGTTTTTATGGAATTTGTAATTTTTGAAAATTTTTGACAAATGGCTAAAAATTAAAAATGAAATTTTTGACTAATTATAAGATCACTGTAAAAGGAAGTTGTGTGAATGTATCACGCCAGATTTTTAAATTTACAACGTCAGGTTGTTATTGTAAATTAATGCAATTTCAGGTAATACAGACGAAAACCATGACAGTGAAGACGAAGCAGAGCCAGAAGCACCAGCGATACAACCGATGGCCATGTCCAACGATCGGACGAAGCGTTGTGCATCATTTGCAAAGAACCAGCGACTACGCTGTTGCTGCCTTGCAAACACTTTGGCCTTTGTGATGTTTGCACCGAGACCATGCAGGTAAGCAACAATGAACGTCAGCGGCCTGATGAAGAAACGGGAGCCGTCGTGAATTATTCTATTTGTCCACTGGACAGAATAAAAATTGAACAATATATAAGGGTAATAACAACGTAAATTAGGTCTTAGACCTGGTATATTGATTGGATGTAAATAGTAGTTGTAATTGTAAATAGTAGTTGTCATTGTAAATAGTAGTTAGTAAATATAGTAAATAAATACAAATAGTTGTAAATACTGGTTTTTATTTTAATACGTAAAACATGGTGTTATATCCAAAACGAACTTTTTATTCGTTCGAGCCTAATAGTATTTAACATTACAAGCCAGGTAAAACAGTTTTTACTGGCGATAGGATTGGGATGACTGGCGGGGCATATACCATTAGCGCGCGGCGGTCACAAAACCCAGCGGGGCGTCACAATTCTATAATCCCCAATACGAAAAATTGAATACCATTTGCGCGCTGTGGTCAAATTTAACCTTTTCCAGAACTGAATCATTTTAAGCAATAAAAAGGGTGTAGGTACCTATACTTACATCTCTTGAAGCTTGAAGGCACATTATTTTACGACCTACTTCTAATAGGTAGGTATCGCTAGGGTGAATATCTACTTGATTTATTGCGGAAGAAAAAACAAAAGAGATGGTTCTGTAACTTATTAGATATACTGACTTATGTATTTACAAAATTACTATTAGACTCGATTTGCTAAATTTAATTAGTCTGATATAACCTAACTAAATTTGTTATATACATAATGCGTTTTTTGTAAGCAGCATTTTTTACTTTACATTCTAAATGCACAATATTAATTTTTATGTAACAACTATTTGCATATTCTTTAATACGTCCAAAAATACAAATATATTTTTAGTTTTGTGGTATTAAAATTACTATTAAAGACACTATGGGAAGATTCGCAAGCATTCGTGCTTCTTTCTCTACTTGCATAACAAGCTGCCCATAAAAATTGTGGAAATCTTGAGTTTTCTGAGATATAATAATAATCTACTAAATAATCACAGTATTGAGTAACTGGAGGATCAGTAGGGGCACAAGATATACATTCTTCAATAAAACAGTATGCAACTTCCTCTGGATTTAAAAACAGTAAACCAAAAGTCCAATGCAACCAATTTCCTATTTCTGAATTTTTGTCCTTGTACTGATCAACCAGTCCTAGATTTTGAATTTTTCGAAACCACGCTTGTGTATGGTGTCACATTAATATCTGGCCAAGTTAATTTCGCTCCGCTGTGGATTGCTTCTTCAAAATTAAACACAATTTCATTAGGGAAAAATTCTAAATGTTTGTTTTTTAAAAAATCACTGATGAATTTAAATACATAAAAATAAGTATCAACCCTTTTATTTGGTAGTAATGCAAATACTAATGGTATGTAATGACCATTTTGTACAATATGTAATGTAAACATTTGTACAAAATATTTTTGACTGTAATTAAAAGTGCCATCTACATATATTTTTTTATGTTTACTCAAAATTTCTAAATTTCGACCACAAGAAAATATAACAACATTAAGTTCACGGTTATTTAATACAAGAAATTGTTGTCTCATATTAGTTTCCGCATTTATAGCTTCTAATGACACCAAATAATTACTTACGTTTGGTGTACACCTGGAAATGAGGTAGGGTGATTCTAAGAATTAAGATTTCATTTTGGCCTAACCCGCCCAACCCAGAAATCAGCTCCTTAGCATAATAATCCCTTACTTGCGCGCAAATGGTATAGAAAGTTTGGGCGATAAAGGTTCTCTGCGGGGGTTGTTTTGACCGCGGCGAGCTGATGGTCAACACCCGACTGGCGAGCCGTTAGGCGAGCCTGTCATATCCTTGAGCCAGTAAAAATGGTTACCTGGTGTGTTTTGTTGAATATTTTATTTGTTTCTCACTTGTAAATAACTAGAAATTTACCATTTATTCAAAATGTCAAACTGACAAGCAACTAAATTCAGCAATATGACACATACTAAGAAAGACAACTCTGGCTTTGCACGCTATCATTTATCTATGAGCACGCTTGTAAAATATAACTGGCTAGCCAGTAAATTTTTTACTGGCTAGCCAGTTAAGAAGCATTTTCAAGGTGAATACAGTGACTTGATAAATTGATGTTTACAAGTGAGGAACAAATAAAAACCCTTTACTAGCGTTTCTAATAAGATAAATCGTGCCTGTGTTTCCAACACCTGTCTATAATATTGTACTTTTTTTAAATCGGCAGTGAAGAACGTCGAAATCGTCATCAAAATACGGGAAATCTGTAGTGAAGTAATCCATTATTTTACGACTTTATGTAGGCGGCGGGGCGATAGGTAAACGTCAAAATAACCTACAAAAATTGGTTAAAATGTTGTAATTTCGATTTTTCGATTAAAAAAAACATAATGCACTCCTCGGCACTCAAGTTCCTTTTTATCCCTCTTGTGGTTTAGTTTCCGAGGCCCGTGGGGATTATTTGCCTTGGCCACATTGGTGATAAAAAGCTAAACTTCAGTTTCTTGGTATACAAACCACTATTATCTACTAAAATCTCGTTGCTAAAGTAACACTTTATTGACAAGGGTGGATAAGTAACTAAGTAAAGCAATTAATTTAAATGTCAGTCAATAATTTTGTAAATGTGTAAGTTTAAATTGTAACTGAAAATAGTAATTTACGTAACAAGTATAGAAAGTGGAGCTTTTCAGTACGAGTGAGATGTTTCCGGAAGAGGCCGTTAGGCCGAGTCCGGAATTTCGAGACGAGTATGGAAAAGCCACTTTCATACGAGTTTCGTACAATATTTTTTCGTACACTAGCATACAAAACGGAATACTAAATTTATCCTCGTATATAGCAAATAAGTAGAGTAATATTAATGTAATGTAATATTATATGTGTTGTAACTAAGGAAACGTACGGCAAAGTGCTACTTTGCCGTACGAATACCGCAAAATACTGCTTTGCCGTACGAATACCGCAAAGTGCAACTTTCTGATTAATAAATTGTACGGCAAAGTAGCTCTTTCAATGCTAGTGTACGAAAAAAACTTTTTTTGTATTATTTGTATTACTTGGTTGTGTACTAGTTTCCACGGTAACATGTTTGTATTTTGTAAGTTGCTATGGATTATTAAATACTTTATTCGCTAGTGAATAAAGTAACTCTTTGTCCATCCTCATCCTTAAAATGTTGATTTACCATGAAGATTTGCCCAGATACAATACAGCTTTATAAATAGCCATTGGGAAATAGTATATTATGTTATAAGAAGCAAAAGTTATATTTTATGTGGCGAGGCTGGACGGGTTATCTGCCGAGCTTGCGAGGCAGATAAGTACAGCCGAGCCACATAAAGATACTTTTGCTCCAAATAACATATAGTATTTTTTCTTCAAACGTTTTTATAACAAATTATTTACAACTCTGTGAACAAAATTCGAAGAAAATTACTTAATCTCGTCAGCGGCAGATAATATTATCTGCAGCTGACGAGCGGCAGATAAAGTTGTCAGCGGCAGATAATAACTTTATCTGCCGCTGACGAGCGGCAGATAGTCGTCAGCGGCAGATAATAACTTTATCCGCCGCTCGTCAGCGGCAGATAATATTCTCTGCCGCTTGGCAATAAAGTGACAGTTTAGCATCATCAATCCAGCAATATAATGCCATATTTTACTGCCGTTTGAAGAAAAAGAAAATTACTTCACTACTATAGCCAAATTATTCTGAGAAAATATATGGAAACAGATAACAAAAACGTAAGTGTATCTAAAAAAATGTAGGCACCACTTCGCTGCCGGCCGAGCTTACAAGAATTTTATTGGATAAAAGCTCCAAAAAAGCTGCGACTTTAAATATTTCCAACAATTTCAACACTTTCGACTACAATATATTTTTCAAAATGTATGTTCGATTAATCTTTTTATTGACTTGTAACCCGACCACGTCAATCATGTTGCAATAAAAATAATTAACATTCAACAGTATTCAGTTACCACATACATATATGGAAGTATAAGGTCTGCACACTTACTTGGGTGCATGCCCGTCTTCAGCTATGAACTTCAATATAGCCCGATATTTCTATGAAATGTGCTTCAAAAAAAGTTGGGCGTTATGACTAAGCTGGATGTTGTGGCCAGAATCAAAAGAGGGCGTTGTGAACAGAATCAAAGTTGGGCGTTGTGACCAAAATCGAAATTGGGCGTTGTGACCAAGTTGGGCGTTGTGACCAGAATCAAAGTTGGGCGTTGTGACCAAGTTGGGCGTTGTGACCAAAATCGAAATTGGGCGTTGTGACCAAGTTGGGCGTTGTGACCAGAATCAAAATTGGGCGTTGTGACCAAGTTGGGCGTTGTGACCAAGTTGGGCGTTGTGACCAAAATCGAAATTGGGCGTTGTGACCAAGTTGGGCGTTGTGACCAGAATCAAAGTTGGGCGTTGTGACCAAAATCGAAATTGGGCGTTGTGACCAAGTTGGGCGTTGTGACCAGAATCAAAATTGGGCGTTGTGACCAAGTTGGGCGTTGTGACCAAAATCGAAATTGGACGTTGTGACCAAGTTGGGCGTTGTGACCAAAATCGAAATTGGGCGTTCTGACCAAGTTGGGCGTTGTGACCAAAATCGAAATTGGGCGTTGTGGCCAAGTTGGGCGTTGTGACCAAAATCAAAATTGGGCGTTGTGACCGAGTTGGGCGTTCTAACCAAAATCGAAATTGGGCGTTGTGACCAAGTTGGGCGTTGTGACCAAAATCGAAATTGGACGTTGTGACCAAGTTGGGCGTTGTGACCAAAATCGAAATTGGGCGTTCTGACCAAGTTGGGCGTTGTGACCAAAATCGAAATTGGGCGTTGTGGCCAAGTTGGGCGTTGTGACCAAAATCAAAATTGGGCGTTGTGACCGAGTTGGGCGTTCTAACCAAAATCGAAATTGGGCGTTGTGACCAAGTTGGGCGTTATGACCAGAATCAAAGTTGGGCGTTGTGACCAAATTCTGAGTTGGGGTTTGTGACCAGTGGGCGTTGTGTCATAGCCCCTATCGGTTCTTTCAGCGTGAAATAGTTCCAGGATGTAAATTTTCCATCTTTCCAACTTATCCTTCATATCAACCAAAACTTTTCCGTCTTTGTCTTTAATAATTTTGCTTCTGTTTCTATTTCTTTTGTATCCAGTTATTTCTTTGACTTTTTTATACATGTGAAAGCTCATCAAACTTACTTTTGTTAAATGGGATGCCCTTTATATGGATAGCTTAAAAGTTTTCCATTGAAATACTAATCATTTTGATATAATGTTGTATTGTTTTGGAGGTATTAACGATTTTATGCAAAAAATGCTGAACTTCAGGCGGCTGCTGTAAGCCTGTAAGTAACAGAAAACAATTAAATGAAGGAAAACGTTACCAACAAATTATGGTGTTAATGAACTACTTTTCGAGTGTAAAATGGTGAATCTGGTTATTAATGCTATACAGGGTGTAGAAATGCTTTACGCACCATAAGGATTTCAATGGTAATTTCTTCATATGAAAATATTTGCTTCCCTAATTATTTTAGAGCAAACTTGCATGGACGTTTTTTGTAGAGAAAAAAATTCTGTATCCATTTATGCCAGAATTTGTCATTTTACATTTCGGAAAACCGAAAATTTAAAGAAATAAAATTACCATTTTTAGACAAATCAGTGGTGCCTTGAAATTACTGAAGCATCTCAAAGCATCAACGAATTAGTTTGCTGTTTATTTGTTTGCATCTGTCAAATGTAACGGCAACCATGGCAGTTATTGCACCTGATCTGCTTCCAGCATACCACCATTTCACAATTTGCACTGATTTTTGAAAAAAATGATAATTCTAGTTTCTTTCATTATTAGGTTTTCTGACGTAAAATGACAAAAATGTTGGCATAAATGAATGCAGAATTGTTTGCTCTACAAAAAACCTATTTACAAGTTTGCTCTAAAATAATTAGGGAAGCAAATATTGTCATATGAAAAAAATACCATTAAAAACCCTATGGTGCGTAAAACATTTCTACACCCTGTATAAGGTGCTCAACATCTGCAAATTTAATAATTTCGATTTTTTTCCAAATGGAACGCCCTGTATTTTTGAAAAGTATTTTTAATGAGCTTTCTTCTGATAGTTCATTTCCTAGTCAATCGCTTTTCAGATTTAATTTTCTCTTGCGTTTTTGCGTTTTTCCGTATTTGTTATTTCTCGTTTTGAGTAGTGGTTTTATCTTTTGTTTGGAGAGTTCATGTGCTGAAATAATTGATTTCACGGCATTTGTTTGTTATCCCTTGAAATAAAGCATATTAAGAGTCTTAAGTTGTTTTCAAACACTCATATCTCAAAAGCAATTGAATTTACAGGTATAAAGTAACATATCAAAAGAAATCTCATTAAAAGAGTTTTTCAAAAATACAACACTATATAGGGCGTTCCACTTGAAAAAAAATGTAAATTATTAAATTTGCAAATATTTAGTACCCTGTATAGCATTAATACCCAGATCCACCATTTTACATTCGAAAGGTAGTTCATGAAAGATATAATTTTTTGGTAACGTGTTCCTTCATTTAGTTGTTTTGTGTTACTTACAGAAGCCCTTTAAAGTGCAACATTTTTTGCATAAAATCGTTAATATCCCCACAACAATTGACCCTATATAATTAAAACTATTTTAGTTATGTGCACCTCCTTCGCATCTACAACTTTTATATATCACCTCAACACCATAAGGTAGATGAGGATGGTTTAAGTAAGTATATATTTATGTAACTCTCATAGTTTCAGAAATATCCCTGTATGAGTGTTTTTGTAAGTGTTAAAATGTTATTTACTTCTTTTTTTAACTGTTCCTTTCATCAATTTTAGAATTTCTTCTGTCATCCAAACTTTTTTCTAAACTCTTTCTGCAACTAAGATGTTTTTACCGACTTCTACGAATGCGATTTCGCTATTTCTGCATTTTTACTTCTAGTATTGTAATCAGGAAAAAATCACCTTCCCAGATTTCTTCAGATTTTCACGTTTCAGGGTCCTAGATGACGAAAAACAGGTTTTCTCAATTCCCTATGTCTTTCTGTCTACCTGTCTGTCTGTCTGTCTGTTTGTCTGTCTGTTGGCGGTACAACTCAAAAAATATTTGTCGGAGGGAGACGATATTTTGTATACACATTATACTCGTATATATACCTGGAATGAAACCAGACAAATATATACAGAGTGAGCACCTTAAAAAATAAAATGTTTAATTTTTATTCAACTTAGTAAAAGATAGAACTAATAATTTGTACATAGTGCAGGCTTTATTCTTACCGAAAATGGAAGCCAATATATACAGAATAAATTTTTTACAATACAAAAACGAGGCACAAATTAGCGACCTACTTAATATAGCTGCGAAGCAGGAATACGAGAAGTTGATGATTCGTGGAGCATGTAGAAATTGCACGGTTCCTTAAAATCTCAGAAAACTTTGGTGTTGCTCACGCGGTTCGCCTGCCCTTCGAATCCGACCACCGGTAACTTTTTTTTATTTGAAAATTTATTTAATTTATTAGAAACGTGAAGATATTTTTACTCCTAACTTATTTTGATTTTTAGGCCAGGAGCCCCATAATGCGCAAATATTTTCGCGAGGCTGTCAGGCTGAAAATCGAAGAATTTTATGCATACATCGCATATACAAGCTTAGTTTTGAATATTTCTCGATGATTCTTAAACTGGTAAAAAGCTTATTCTTTTTACATTCAAATGATATCAAATTACTCTCAAAATTACTTTTAACAACTGCTACAGAAATTGTTTAAATAAAGCGTAAAGGGAATTTGCGGGATAAACTTTAGCATCGACGTATTTTGGGAACGATTACAGATAAGTGTATACATACAGCGTAGGAAATATGTCAGAAAGAATCAAATGAAAGAATTATCAGCATTGGTTTATTTATGTAAAAAATATAATTAATTTTCCATTATCTGATTTAGGTAGTTGAAACACATCTCGCACACGAAACTTAAAACATGCCCTGCGTGAAGGTTAAGCCTGCTGAAACAGAACAATATCAACAGGTCTTCGTAGCGTTGTTAGAAATTGGTAAATGCGCTTTGTTCACAGTCGCAAGCGCCGCGGTTCAAATCCATCCAGTACCGGATTTTTTTTATTTGAAAATTTATTTAATTTGTTAGAAACGTGAAGATATTTTTACTCCTTACTTAATTTTATTTTTAAAATTATTTAGTGTCACAATGTCGACGAGGGAAGTTCTGGGTAAATCCTTTTACAGATTATTTATTGACGTTTTCGGTGTTTTTATTTTTCTATTCGATATAATTATGTTTGTGGTTAACATTTTCTTTCGCGATGCTGCATGCACTTTCTTCTCTCGCTTGTTTACATTCATTCTTTGCATGTTATCTTTTCGTTTTGAATTACTTTAATCTAATTTTCAATACGAACAGTACGGCGTTGTGATCCGAGTCACTATCAGCTTCGGGATAGGTTTGGCAGATTTAATAACATTTCTGAACTATTCATAATTATTTCTGACAATCTTCTGTTCGTTGTTCATAGATGCTCGTTATGTAAACAACCTCCGGTTTGGCAACTTTAACGTTGCATTCATTATTACCAACTCCTTGTTTTGATAATATTCTACCAGCTATTCTCCTCGTTAATTTGTGTCCCCCAAACGATTAAAGTCTTTCATTATTATGGTTTCCTGTTTTTATAGGTTTTAAGTTGTTCATAAAATGTTTCAACTTGATCATTTTCCTTGTCTGTTGTCGGTGCGTACACCTGTATTATGTTTATCATTCCGTTATTTGAGTCGAGTTGCATCATTATAATTCGATCAAAGCACTTTGTAGAACAAGTACTAATTTGTTTTTTTTTCACAGTACTAACACCAACACCATATCTAGGGGTTGAATTGTCATTGCTTGCATAATATGCAATTGCTCATTTTCTTGCTTCTGGCTACTAAGTAAAGTAAAGTAAAGTTTGGGCACTTCATTCCATGTTGGAACATGGCCTGAGACAATGCTAGTCGCCGAAATATCTCTTTCTGGAACCCAGTCAATCTGGCACACCGTTAACAGCCTACTGGGTGATGTGGTTAGCATCATGCCTTCGACTACTGCCTTACTTTCCCAACTTCCACAACTGTGGTTTCGGTACCCAATTTTTAAAACGACTGTGTAAGCCGCCCACCATTTGCAGGTGTCGGGATTGAACCCCGAGCTGTGAAACCGCAGCCTTAGCTCCCTAACTGTTCGGCCACGCTGGCGAGCGCTCCTGGCTACTGCACATCGCAACTTCCAGGTATATTCAATGTTAGTCTTTCAATCTCTGTTCTAGCATTAGCCAATTTTCCTACTGCAAATAAGCTTCTCACATTCGAAGTGAGTCGTGACAACAGATTGGAAATTAATAATATGGTGGTAGCATGTATATATTGCAAAAATGTAAATCGGTCCGAGCCAGTGGAAGTGGAAGTGGAAGCTTTCCAAAAAATCTGTAAAACGCTTTACCCAGAACTTCCCTCGTCGACATTATGACAATAAATAATTTTAAAAATCAAATTAAGTTAGGAGTAAAAATATCTTGACGTTTCTAATAAATTAAATAAATTTGCAAATAAAAAATACGTTACCGGTAGTCGAATTCGAACGGCAGGCGCACCGCGTGTGCAGCCCCAACGTTTTGTGGGATACTGTGAAGGGCCGGGCTATTTCTACCTGCACCACGAAGCATCGACCCTTCGAATTCCTGCGTCGCAACTATATTTAGTAAGGCGCTAATTTGTGCCTTCTTTTTGTATCGTAAATATGTTATTTTGTATCTATTGGCTCCCATTTTTGGTAAGAATAAAGCCTGCGCTATGTACAAATTATTACTTGTATCTATTACTAAATTGAATAAAAAATAAACAAAATTTTATTATTTTAAGGTGCTCATCCTGTATATATTTGTGTGAAGTTTCATTCCAGATATATATATATATATAATGTGTATGCAAAATATCGTCTTCCCCCGACAAATATTTTTTGAGTTATACCGCCAACAGGCAGACAGACATACATACAGACAGACAGACAGACAGACGGAATTGAGAAAACCTGTTTTTCGTCATCTAGGAGCCCTAAAACGTGAAGATATGAAGAAATCTCGGAAGGTGATTTTTTCGTGTTTACAATACTTCCTTCGTCTTTCAGACGAGGGAAGTAAAAATCTACACTAATAGTTAGCACAGCAATACTCAAATTGATAAAACAATACCTTATCTGCAGCAGGTAGTAGGACCCAAAAAGCCTCTTGCAGTACTAAATTTACCAGAAAGAGGTAGATTATCTGAAAGCTACCACACTGACCTGCCAGGTAGCGCAATCCCCGCACAAATCCCAAAATTATAGTAATGGACTACACGGTAGAGCTGGACATGCTGTTGCAACCCACTATATAAAATACTTTGTTACACCTTCTGTATCCTTATGTTGTTGACCACTTAAGTAGTTCATCTGCCTTGAAGCCGATTTCTCAACCTTCGAACAAAAGAATGCTCTCCCTGCGCTGGTTCCTCAACCTGAAACTGTTTACCACGCAAAAGCATGACCACTTATACCGGTAGTCATTTCGATCATCACCACATCTGGCTAAACTTACTTTAGTTTAGCCTGCAGGTATATGCAGTTCACCATTACCAGGTTGTGGAGCGTGGAGCCATAAATTTTCATTTTGTGGGGAGAGTCCAATGAGTAGAGTCATGTCAAGCCCTTCCATATCTGACGTAAGCTGTGACCACTCCATATAACAGATACGAGTACCTTTACCTACAATAAATTTAAATCACATTTATTATAGATTTTTATTTACTACAGACTAATAATTCACCAGCAGAGCACATGATAACACAGCTGAGCAAGACCTAAAAACGTTGCGCTGCTCTGTTTTCATAAAAATTGTAACTTGGAAAGTAAATCCATGCATATGGTTGAATCGAGTACTATCATAATAGGGTATTAAGAAATTAATTTAGCCCCATAAACAAAAATACCAAATACACTCAACACTAAACGTGTTAAATGAATTGAAGAAAATATAATTCGTTGCAGATCCTAATTTAGAGAATTATCAATCAATAACAGATCAAATTGTATGAAATATTAAAAAATGCGCATTTGTAAGTTTTTTTTTATAGCTTTCGAGCATTAATGAGTACACAAAACCTCCCAGAATGGAACCGGTACCAGGTCTACCCACTCGGGGACCTTGTATGTTCGGTGGCACTGTACAGCCTTGCACAGCAATAGCGGCAAGGGGAGGCAGTATAAAATCACGGACCAGGGGATTCAAGGACGGTTTTCAAGATGACTGCGAACTGGTGTGCAGCCATATTATTCGCCCTAGTGGTTCCTTCAGCAAAACCGCAAGCAACTGGTAAACCTGCCCATGTCGATCCAAATGCTGACTTCATAGGTAAGACTCAATCATTCTACATATGAAAGAAAATGAGAGCAGTACAGTTTTAACAATCAATGTGGCATAGAAACTGCTGGCCATTTTCTGGACTTTTAAATATTTGTTAATTTTTAAAACATTGCAAAATGATCTTAATAATAGTAAAAAATAATTTTGAATAATTATTTAAAAGTCGTGTGCCTGTTTCAAGGAATACCAATACTAATGCCAAACCATACCCTAGTATAAAGTGTATCAATTTCCGGCTACTTTATGGATATAAGTTATATTCTGAAACGGTTTCAGCTCAGCTTTTGAAATACATATTTGAAAAATCTGTAAAAGGCTGTACCCAACTGTGCCTCGTCGACATTGTGACACTAAATAATTTTAAAAATCAAATTAAGTTAGGAGTAAACATATCTTCACGTTTCTAATAAATTAAATACATTTTTCAAATTTAAAAAATTAATCCCGCTGAAGTTTGAACCCGCCGCATCTGCAGAGCGATCGTAATCGCACCCCTACATAGAGATCGCATCTGCATCGATAAAGCCAACTGCGCTACCAAAACTCTTTCAAATAAGTCCGGCGCGCGCTTCCCATGAACAGAACGGTGTTATTGTTGAAATGTTTTTACTCTTTTGTGAAATTATCCTGTATCGGTTGAGTCTTATTTTTGGCAAATGTAAAACCTGACCTATATGAAAGTTACTACTTCCTTCTATTTCAAAATTAACCCAAAAATAAACAACATTTTATTTTTTAAGGTGCTCACCCTGTGTATATTTGTATGTAATTGTACCGGTTTCATGCGAGGTAGATATATAATATGTGCAAAATATAGTCTTCCTCCCACAAATAGTTTTTGTGCTATACTGCCAACAGACAGACAGACAGACAGACAGACGGAATTAAGAAAACCTCTTTTTCGTCATCTAGGGACCTTGAAACTTGAAGATCTGCAGAAATCTCGCCATTCAGGCGAGGGAAGTAAAAAACATACTTAATTGCAGTAACGGTAAAATTTTCTGATTCAATAAACCTACTGGGTCGAGCATATATACATGCTAAATTATTTAATAATTTCAAAACGTTCGTTTATAAGTTTCCCAGTTATGCCAAGCGCAGCTTGCAAACATGGCACGGTTTGGTACGCAAATAACAATTGATCAGTGCAAAGGTACAAAAGTACAAAACTACAGTACTATTTACCTGTACAAAAACTAATTATATTTTAACCTTCTTCGACCTCTAACGAAAATGATAAATTTAATGTTCATTTAGTAGCTAGTAGCAAAACTAACAATACAAAATTAAGTTAATCGAGATGTATCATTATCTAGTCTATTCCAAGGAAGTATGTTTATAATTTTCAACTATTTTTGGATTGCAAATCGTTGGAATACTTCTTGAATAAACAAAGGAAAATTAAGAGTGACAAAGAAAGCAATGTAATAGAAAAGTAATCGTCACTTATTTAGTTGGTACTGAGTTATACCACCTTGCCTTGCACTACCGATTATTTATGTAAAGTCATATTTTACAGAGAGTAACAGGTACGTACTAGTGCTGGAAATTTGAAGGTCATCTTGTCTGTACAGCCCAAAACTTCTTACAGTGAATACGATTACACAGGATCTTGTAAAATTCTTAGTTTTATTTATTAGGATTTTCGTATACATTTAACCGAAACTTTAGCAGCATAGGAGTTTACTTTCATTGTATACAATTTCACACCGTCAAGTAGGACCAACCATATATAACACTTGACCTTACGCTGTCGCAGTTTAGGTTAAGGTTATCATTACAAAGCAGATGCCTCATATTTCTGAAAACACACCTGGCTGCTTCAATACGACATTTTATCTCCTTTTCAGGATTTCGATTTTTTGTAATTAACTTCCTTAGGTAGGTATCTGAATTGACTGCCGCTTTCAATATAATGTCGATTGAGATGTGAGACTGGTGACTAAAGACTATAAATTCAGTTTTGGTTAATATAGTCCAAGTTACACACCGGTAGCGTTAACTTAATTCAAAAGACGTTGAAATGCATTCATTGTGTCGCAGAATACAAAAATGTCATCAGCATATCTAATAGTGTTCATGAGAACACCGCTGATTTTTAAAGTCATTTTTAATATACGATTGGAATACAGATTAAATAACACGGTGTGAGTATACAACCTTGTCGGACTCCTCTCTGGATATTCATACTGTTTCTCATTCTCCCATTGCGATCTTCTGCTGTCTGTCCCCATTACAAGATCTTAATAATTCGAATGTCCTTATCATTGAGGTTGGCGTCACTAACGATTTGAATGAGATCGGTATGCCGCACTCTGTTTGCTCTCTCATAGTCAATAAAACAAACGGATATATTTATGCGTTGATTTCGACATTTTTTCAAGAGAACTTCCACTACAAAGAGACCTTCTCGTGTTTCCATGGCATTCCTGAATCCGAATTATACATAATCCAAGTCAAATTTGCATTTAGTTCTAATGCAATGGCACAAAAGACTAATAAAACGGTAGTCCCTGCATTTTCTGGGACGTGGCTTTTTGGAAATTGCCACGAATGTTAATTGTAGCCAGATTTGTGGTATTTAACCGGTGTTATAAGATGTATTAGACAAACGTGTTATTTGGTCGACATTACTATCACTAATTAATTTTAATACTTGAATTATTATTTAATCTGGAACCGAAGCTTTTTCATTTTGTATAAAACAATATTTTTCTGTAATCCAATGTTCTTTCGCTAGCTTGATCTCTTTTTTAATTGTCTTTTGATTTCGTTTATATTCTGTGATATTCGATTTTACTAGTCTACGTTATTCCTTTAAGTTTAGTATGCCATGCGCGTTTCTAACATACCATTGAGTATGTGTTTCAGACATTATCATTAATGCTGGACACCCCTTTCCGTATCTTCTAATTTTTCTAATTTGCAATTAATTTATTGTTGAACTTTTAGTTTCAGGGAGGGGTCATTTAATTTTGAATTATGTAGTTGCTTAGTCAATCTTATTTTAATTTTTTTATAGATGATCATATAGGTTAGCTATCAGTGAGTTTTAGTCAGGTCCAATGTCAGCACCAAGAAACGTAGTTACATATTTAACACAGTTTCTAAGTCGTCTAGGCAACAGTATACGTATAATCTATTTGATTCCGTCTGGTGCTTCTTCCAGGTATAGAGTCGACGTTTAGGAAATTTAAGCCAGGTGTTAGTGAGAATCATTTCTGTTTCTTGGCAGAATTAGAAGAGCTGGTCTTCTGTTTCTGCCTAGTTCGTATCCTCCCACTAAATTCAATCGACGTCCTTGTCCTATTTTAGCGTTGAAATCACCTATGATCAACGTTATATTATTTTTATTTAGTTTAGGCGGTACTATCGGAAGCATGTCAAACATTACCGTCATATTTTTATCTGATGGATCCGAAGGTGTCGAGTTTGGTTCTTCTCTATTTTATTCTAACGCCACCCATTTCTGCCTTGTACGAACTGCTTTTCTCCTCCAGTAGCTTCGCCATAGCGGTGTTCCAATCTTTAGTTCGTCTTTCTCTAGGATTTTCCCATTGTTCTTGCATCTTAGATGTTTTTCACTTGATTTGCATTGCCCATTATGTACAGGTGTCCCCAACCCTCTTAGCTTCTGCTATCGATCTCTCTTCTCTGGATATTACCCTTATTCTGGTTTTCTTTACATCGATTTTCATTTTTCTTGCTTCTAGTGCTGTGTGCCATATATGCAATCTTTGCTGGAAAGAATTTTCTGGCCCTGCTAGCAGGACAATATCTTCCGCAAATGAACATTCTGATATTTTTACTGGCTGCATCTTGTAAACTACTTGGAGTTTCTGTTTTCTTTTGATGCACTTTTTTATTATATCGTCCATTAAGATAATGAACAACAGAGAACTAAGAATTCCACTTTGCTTTACTGCATTGGCGGTTTCAAAGGTTTGAGACTTCGTGGTCCCTGTTCTCACTGGATTGGCTTTTCTCATACATACTTTTTTATTGCAGCCATTGAGATTCTTCTACTTGTCTCCCTTGTAAGATTACCCAGATAATGTGTCTTGGTACCCTGTCGAACGCCTTTTTCCAAGGTTTTGAAGCATGCGTAGGCTGTCCGTTGTACTTTATATTTTTTCTGATTAAGGCCCATAAGGAGAAAGACTTGAACTTGTGATTACGCCTACTTAACTTTAAATAAGCAACCATCCTTACTCGGCGGTTTGACTCACACTAGGTACCTGCATTCCTAAACGATAATGACCTTTCTTGGAAAAGGATTAGTTTGCCGATCACCGGAATGTTTCAAAAATAGTTTTTCTAGCAATTGGCAGGCAGTGTCGTGAATAAGTATACAATATACATTCTCCATAGCTAAATGCAATACCAATATATTAACAAATTTATATTTTGAAACACTGAAAGATGTTTACTAATGTTGTTTAATTATAATATGGTTTTGTCTATTGTACTCTTTTTCTACGTATTATTTCTGTGTATTATTTATTAGAATAAATCAAATTAACTAATACAATAATAAATATTATACACCAAGTGAATTAAACATATGTAAAAGACGTTAAACTTACGAGCACGTAGTGCGAGTGAAATCACATCTTTGAGTTAATAAATGTTTAATTGACGTGGCGTATATATGTTTTTACTCAATTTTGACGAAATTTTGAATAAAAAATAAAAATATATTCAAATTAAGATATAAATTTACCCATTCATCGGCGATTTAATCTAAATTTTAGTAATTTAATGTATATTACACACTACCAAGAGAAAGAATCATTTAATGTAAATATTTGTAGAAATAATAAAAATATATTGTTCTTCATTGAAACTTTTTTAATTCTCTAGTGAATTAATAGTTATTTACTATACAAGTGGGATAACAGCATCATTAATATACGTGTGTGTAAGTTACAAACGAGTGCGTAGCACGAGTTATGTAAGCACACAAGTATATTAATGATGCATTATCAGATTATCACACATGTATTGTATAAAATTTTATCTACGACTGCCTAAAATTGAGAAAAGTGCATTAAGAGAAATGTCAGATCTGTCATTTTCAAAAATATTTTAGTAGGCAAATGTCATTATGTCATTCATTTGACACTAGTTCAGTTACGTAATGAAGTCATTACACAACTCAGTTGCGTAATGCAACCATTACATAACTGAGTGGTGTAATGAGCTTCATTACGTAACTGAAATAGTGTCAAATGAGTTACGTAATGAGTTACTTATCCCACTGGAGTACATAAAACACTTTTATTTCACTTGTGAATCATAGACTGTTTATGAAGGTTGTTATAGAGTTAATAATGTCACTTTAAACTGTCAAAATTGAATACAATACAGTTTCTGAAATTTTTGTAGGTATCTACGATCATTAGGACTGCATGATAATAAAAAAATATATCTTTTGGCCTAATAGTAACAGAGTTGAATTCATTTTGCATGTACTAAAATTCCGTAAGAATCGACAATAATTTATAAAATGATTAATCAAGTAAATCAATTTTAATAACTCACTTGTTAGATCACAATAATATTGTCTGATTCATCAACTAATTATGTAATGTATCTACCGTTTTTCATTATTCATTATTGTTGGATTTCAACATGTACATGTTTATATTCAGATGCATGGTGTTTGAATTGCAAACGTTTCAATAAAATTAAATCTGGCGTTGATAATCACAATATATCAAAAAGCAGCAGCCATAAATGGTTATTTTTAAAATTTCATTTAAAAATGTAGGCTTTTCAAAATTAATTTCAAATTAATTTCGGTGTGTGTGTTTTTTCACTCAGTGAAAAAAAGTGACACTTTGCTTTTAATTTAGGAATGAACGATTTTAAATAGAGGTTTTCTTAGTTACTGGAACTGACCAAAGCACGTGACTAAAATGAATGCAACTAAAATTCTATACAAAATAGGCTTGGATTTGAATGTATAATGAAATTTTAAAAAATCTTAAAAAATCGTATGGACAACTCGTGTTAGCGCGCTTACTTTTCACGCGTGTATTATATTAAACTCGGCTGCGCCTCGTTTAATAACCCTCCACACTTGTGAAAAATAGTTGCACTTCTAACACTTGTGATCTAATAGTTATTAATCAAATATTCAAATCCAAGCTTTTTTGTATAGAATTGTATTTGCCTTCATTTTAGTCAAGTGCGTTGGTCAGTTCTGGTAACTAAGTAAACGTCTATTTAAAATCGTTTATTTCTAAATTAAAAGCAAAGTGTCACTTTTTTCACTGAGTTTCACTCGTTCTTCCAGATTTATTTAATTTTTGTATTGATTTGATATTCTTATGCTTCAATTTGACAAATAAGTACCTAATGTCATTTCGTAAGTCAAACATCATTATTTTTCATATTAGTGTTACAATAAGCCGTTTCTAATCCAACTGACTAATGTTAAACGGTGTGTTAATGATTGCGACAAAAAAATTAATTTCGATTTTGTTACGTTACGTCATTGTATAATTATAACCATTAATTCTTTGTGATTAAAACAAAAACAAAAATTCATATGAGCATCTTATTAATAATTTAATTTCCTATCGATTTACTTAGAAATATAGCGGGTGTACTATTCGAAAAACAAAATTTGATATTTTTGAGAATAGAGGGTAACTCCTGAAAAATAATTACACTATTTCATACATTATTTCTTTTATATACATAACTACCAATAGAAAATTGTATCAGATTATTTCAGACTGTGGAATAATTTTATAAAAAAGCCGCTGTCGTACTCGGCCAATTTATATTGAAGCAATAAATACTCATATACCTACTTTGACAAAAATTTTTGGCAATTCGTCGACCGCTCGCGGTATTGTAAGTATGTATATGAAAATTCTCAGGAAGTTATGAGTAGTTTTTTATATTTTGTATATATGACGAAAATAAACAGTATCATGCTGCCAGTACCTACGAGTAAATAAAAAATATTGGAGTGGAAATAGTTCGCCCCTAGATGCAGTTAATCAGCGGGAAATAGATTACTGACATTACTGTACTGTAGAGAATAACGGAATTCTTCTGAAAAGAAATCACAATCATTATTACCAAGTGCAAGGTTTATTGTATATAACCAAGCGAGAACTCTGTTATTTTGTGATCTATACCAAGAGAGGATTACACGTAGAAGAGATTAAAAGGTAAATTTTAAATCACACGTACTTGAATTTTCATGTCATATCTTTATTAATAAAAATGTGGCGTTTCAGTAATTCAAATGTTTGAATCAAAACTTGACATACCGTTTTTAATTTTTCTGTTTCATCGGTAGTATTGTAAATAAACAAAGAAACAATTTTATCCTGGTGTGTTTTCAGAACTATAATATGAACCGGATTTTTTAAAAAATAGTTAAAAAGTGTATTTATTTTATAGTTACCGTTTGTTCTATATGTTATAGAGATGACACTTTTTGGAAAGAACAAATGGCAAAGAAGCTTAGCGAATTTTATATGCAATCGTTCTTACCCGAGTTAATCGACTCCAGAAGGTGTCGTCAGCAATGTATACTAGATGTTTACATGAGCTAAATTAGTCGCCCGATACTGTTAAAGAGCTTATCGCATTTTTATTCATATGACTACTTACGTGCCAAATCTCAATTTATATTATACTATATATATTATATTTTTCTTTTATACACTACATTTCTAGTATACATTACAATAAATTACATACATTATACGTACATGCTTTTAATTTTTACTTTACGCATTGGTTTCTATATGAAACATTTTTTTTTCTGTCATCTCGTGGTATATACCTATGTTTATTATAATCCAAACATGTCTTTACCTCCACACATTGGGTTATGTTAAAAAGTTTTTTACTATAAATCAAAATTCTGTTGTTATTCCTCAACTGTGATCTGATACTAAGATAACAGTAAGTGCATCACTATTTCAGAAAAAGATGGCTTAGTTGATAGACGTTTTCTAGAAACCAGAAAGAGAAAGCGACTTATAAGTTTCTGCCATGATGTGGTTTGCCTCTGTATTAATGACTTACATTACATCATCCTTAACATACACACAGAAATTGTGAGTGATAACAAAAGTTTAAAATGTGTATCGATATTTATTATTGCCAGTGTAAATATGTGCAGAATTAACCTTTCTTATTAACTAGTTTTTGGAAAGTATTGATTTTTGATTAAAAATTAATATCACCAACAAACGTTCTGTTATTAGCTGGGGCTTTTAGAGCACATGAGGACCTACAAAACCAATGGGCCATTTAGCCCACTAATCTATTTTTATATTTCAAGCAAAATCAAGCATTTACTTTTGAAAACACTACAAGATAAGTATCACTTTAACAGATTATGTCAATTAGCTCATAATCCCACTGCAGGTAGAAAGTTTTACGGCGGCTTGTTATATTAGTTGCCTAACCGACAAGGACGTAGGCCCTAGAATAGTTAAATAAAATAATCTAAAATAATTTTTTGAACAAAATTGTGAGGCCTAACAAAGAGATACAGTATTTCTCGATAAAATTTTTGTTTAATAATAGTTATAGAATTTGACTAGTATGTAAAAATTTTTAAAGAAGACTTTAGGTTTTAAAATATTTGACATGAAATAATAATAGGAAAATCGTAATAATTAATTATCTGTGTCCTTTAGTTAGATCGCATAACTTCAAGGTCAAATTTGATTGATTTGAAGAATTCTTTACTGCAGGGAGGCCTACTTTGAATTTATTACTGAAGTCAAGAAATTGATCACAAGTTTCGTCTCTTTTGGAATAATTTAGCGCTGTATAATTGGTTGCGAACATGACTCCTTAGAAGCCTTAATCTGAGTGTGAAGATGGGGCCATGCGCGCTATAATTTGATCTAAGATGCTTTGTACATCTTCAAGCTGAGGTTCTACAATTTTCCTAATCCGCTTCTGCAGTTTCTGTTGTCTTTTTCCTTATACAGTGGCATTATTACTGATATCCACATGTGGGACTTTTCTGTATTTCCACATCAGTTGAAATACTGTGTGTAGCACTGCCAGCCCCTGTCTTACTTCTTCTATACTTATGCTAGTTTTTTTATATCAGTTGTGTTGTCGTCACTTGCACATTTTCTTCTTTCTCTCCATCACCATTTTGGCCACCTTTGTCCACTCCTTGTGCTTTCAGTAACTCTCTGAAGTATCTCTTCCACCTTTTCGCAATTTCTTTTTCCTGCGTTAGAACCTCGCCATTTTTGTTCTTTATCTACTTCAGCTGATTCTTTATCATCTTCTCGGCACTTTATAGGACAATTTCTGGTTCTCCCTACTGTTTTTCTCCATCTGTTTTCCAAATTCTTCCCAGGCAGCTATCTTCGCTAGCAATACGATTTCTTTGATTCTGATCAGTTGGAGGCTATATAACTCGTGGCATTAAACTGTCCTGCTTGTCCTTGAAAAACACGTACAAAAAAATCGGTAACTCGTGACGATAGGTAGAAATAATTGACAATTTTCTAGTAAGTCTTTCCGTTTTTGAGATAAAGATATCTAAGTAATTGGCGGAAATTTTCAGTACGCTACTGAATTGGAGGTGATTAATAATGTAGTCTTGGTTGTTTAGTAACAATAAAAGGTAAATTTAATTTTTCAAACAGGCTTATGTAGTCTCACAAAAGGAGGGTAGTAAGGACCTGGACCACTTGGTAGAGGTTGGTGAACATATAAAGATATCTAACTGCATTGTTTATTGACTAGGATGTACACTTAATTTCTGACGTAAATTTTAAACGTTAAACAGATGGTTGTACATTGATCCAATTAAATTGCAATTTTACCAAACGTGTTCCATTTTATAACAACCTGTAATAATAGCATCAGCAACTTTAGCACAATTGCATATAGTTACTTAATCAGTCAAGAAATGCTGACTGCTTGTAATACATTTTTGTGAATGTATGTTGCAAATGATGTGTTATGAAATTTAAAAAAAATGTTTTGGTTTCTAAACAGTTATAAAAGGTAGTAAGTATTATCCGTTATAAAATACTAAACTGTTTTAACGCATTTACGTTTACATGCGCAAAATCAGTGGGGCAGTCAGAAAAACTTCTCTCGGAAACACCCATTCAGACGCTGCCGTCGAAGATAAAAACGAAAAAAAAATCCTAATCATAACAAAACTGCAATAACGTTGGTATGGTATTTTCTTAGTCCAAACGCGACTGTTTTGGCAGTTACATCAAACATCCCCGCTGAACTGTACTTGTGTGACAAGCACAAGTCTCAAGAAACGAGGCTGTCGTAGAATGTGGTTAATTATCGATAAAATAACACCCGTGATGCACTCAGTGCGGTAATAAAGCTCGTAACGATACTAAAATTAATTTGGTTAAGAGTCTATAACAACCGATAAAGATAAAAATATTAACAACATTTGTTAAGGTTTAATCGTTAAAAATGTTAAAATTAGTTAAAATAAAGAAGCTGTTTAATAAAACGATAAATGATATGTCAAGCTAAGAGTTAAATGGTGTTTTTGGTGAATATGTTTGACTTAAGCTCGTCGTAGCTAGCATTGAAAGACTAGTAACTGAAGAGAAATATTAACAGATTGCATTTAGATCAACACAAGATGATGTCACATTTAATATGCTAATATAAGAGAATTATGCAAAAGTTTACTATAAAATGGCCGAAAAGTAATGCTTAATAATTATTAATACCTGTTAAAATTAATTTTGAATTACAAGTTTTTTAAAAGAAGGTAAAGATCATCGCATAAAACATGTAAATAATTACAAGAAAATTTGGCATGAATGACATAAACAATGTGTAATTAAATATGTATGTATGCATGTATTATCTGTAACCTCCATTTACCTTGCGGTGTCGAGGCTGGTGCTTTATGCGCTGGCATCTGGCGGTACAATGATCAACTTGCCCCGGATTCGGGATACAGAGTTGGATCGCGCCTTTGGTGCTTGCGCAGCAACCATTGTATGAGGTGTGTGTTGTGTAATTAAATATATGAAATAAAAAACAAGGTACCTTCAAGCTAGATCGGAAGCGTGAACTGAAAAGATTCAGTAAATGTGTTTAAGTGATACGTCAAATTGTGATTTTGAAAATTATAATCTAATCTAGTAGTAATTGGATATAAAAATATATGAGATGTCAGCTGATAGGTAATTAATTAATTAAGAAATAACAATGTGTAAAAATTGGGGTTCCAACAAATAAAAAATTGTTGAGGGCTGGTTTTATGTAAGAACACAATTTAATGAACCTGTTCTTCAGTTTATTTAAGAAGGGTCATTGGCTGAGTACGTCTGTGGTACCATCAGACGGGTGAGTTGCGCTGCGGTGCTTGGTAAATTTACCCAGCTGCATTAGAGGTGGTCATCTGCAAGACATTATAGGGATACAAGAGCTATTGCTGAGCCAGGAAGTAATATAGCCCAAGCTGGAGAACCTCTGTAGTATTGGTGTGGTAAAAGTCAACAGGCGAGACAGTTATCTACAATGAATATTCTTATATTACAGGCAAATAAAGTACAAGAAGATAGTACTTACCTGAATAAACACTTTACAATTGCTTCCTTTCTTCGATTGTAAATGTGTAATTGAGCTGAATTTCAAGTGTAAACAACATTTGTGCATCAACATCATTTAACCAATATTACATTGAATCTAATGGCAATTTAATTAAATTATTATATTACCTGAGAAGCCGCGTTGCGCAGTTGGGTAGAAGCTAGGCTTGCATTAAGCAAGTCCTCGGTTCGAATCCCGCGGGGGGCGGAATGTTTCCGCAGCCTTGGCGATTGGAATCGGGCTCGGTGAGACCATTCACAGTTGGGCACCAAATTAACTGTGCTGTACTCAGAACCACAGTTCTAAGAGATAGAGTAACAAGGTTAAAACATGACCAAGGCACACACCACACATAATGGTTGCTGTGCAAGCACAAAAGGCGCGCTCCAACTTTGTACCTCGAATCCGGGGCAAGTTAAGCATTGTATTGCCAGATGCAAGAGAATAAAGCACCAGCTTCTACAACACATGGTAACATGAGGTTATCGATAATACATACAATACGTTATATTACCAAAGTGTAGAGACCCAACCCTGATCCAGCTATTCGTGTTCTAACGTGCTAGTAATTTAATATAAAGGGCGAAATACGTGGCTATTCAATTAAAGTTAAGCTTTATATTTATATAAACAATTTTTGAATTTTAAAATAAATAACAAAATAATTAGATAAATTTTCGCCCGGATTCATTTTAAACTTTTTTGGTTCCCAACATGGGGCAAAACATGGAGACATATTTAAATAAAGTAAGATACTTGTGGAGCAAATTTAATATCGTACTAAAACGAGATACCACTTTATACCATCTGAGAAATAACGAAAATGCAATTTTGTGTCACATTAACAACGTTTTCGTTTATATGATTTTTGTCGCTTTTAAAATAAATAAATACTACTTTGTTTCGTTCTCGAAGAACCAATTTTATAATTACTGTGTGCCGTTTTGCTTTAATTTAGTAAAATCGTGGCTAGAAAAGGTATATGAATTTTGTCATTCTAAAAAATTCTGTCGATGCGTGTCTGATGACACAGCCTTTGCAATGAGTAGTTGTTTTCGTAAGTTTAAAAGCAAGGTAGACGACTCATAAATGCACGTATCGACCTGTATATGGGCGACGTGGCGTGCCCCCACACGTCGATTTTCGGCTACATTTATTACTTCTGTGTTATATAATAATAATAATAACACTTGCTTTTGATTTACCCCATTTTTTCCAAGTATTTAGAAAATATATATTAAGCGTGTTTTAAAATATACACAAGCGTTTTGAAAGTATTTTTAAAAACCGGCGCTAAACATGTGGATTCAAATCCAACAGGATTTCGGGAGGCAAAATTTCAGTTAAGTAGACTCGTTGGGTAGCAGGTAGATACTCCGTTATGATCCCAATAAAAGATAGACCTTTTACCTTCACTATCCTACATTCCAACTCGCCAACACGTCTGGCCAGCGCGGCGTTTTAAGGACAAAATCCCTCAAATTCAAATGTCGAGTTCAAACACAACGGATTGTGGCCCCAGGTGGGTAGAACAAGAAGTTGAGGCTCCCACACTACTTCGGTAGTCCGCCCCATGGATTCTGGGGGAAGCCAAAAATTCGACTACTCAAAAGCTAACCAATGAACCACAACACACAACACTCGACATCGGCACATACAATGTCAAAACCTTAAAATCAGACGAAAAAATACAGGAATTGGAAGAAGAATTAAAAATGCGAACAAAATGGAACACGCGGCGTAGGTTTCATCATATATAAAAGAATCGTGACTAGATTAAAATCTATAAATCAATATTAGATAGAGTAGCTTACATTGTCATACAATTAAACAATAAAACGTCCTTACAGATTACAAGTATACTCCTATACACAATCATATGAAGACGAAGAAGTAGATATCTTCTACGAGGATGTATCCAAAGCACTTAAAGACTACTCATCTCAATACCAATAATTATAGAAGACTTTAATGCAAAGTTGGACAAGCAACAGGACCTAAACGAATACAGGATGGGAAACTTCGGATATGGATTAAGAAACAATAGAGGCGATATGTTGTACAATTTTTTAGAACAAGAAAATTTATATGCAATGAAATCATTCTTTCGAAAGAAACCTCAACATAAATGGAAATGGATCAGCCCTAACGGAGATACTAAAAATGAGATCGATTTTATACTAACAAAAAACAAAGAAATTATAAAAGATACAGCTGTGTTGTTTACTATAGGATGGTTCGAGCCAAGATAAATACAAAAATGAATAGACTACAAAGATTAAAAAAGCAATATAAACCAAACATTCAAGCAATACCAGAAAACTCCGAAAAATATAGAGACGAAATCAAAAAGCTCATACAACAGCAAAACCATTCAGACATGAACATAAATGCAATTAATGAATCATTAACAACAACAATAATAGAGGCAGTACAAAAAGTATCTCCAAAACAAAATCAGAAAAGAGAAACCATATCAAATAAAGTTAAAGGAATGTTGAAACCGAGAAGACAGTTAGTGCAACAAAACAAACAAAAAACAGTAGAGTATGCAGAACTAAATAAATTAATAAGAAAAACTATAAGAGAAGACAAAATAAGGAAACAAGGAGAGAAAATTCAAGAAATCATAGAGAAGAACCAAAACATGAAAGTACTGAAACCAAAAAACACCTTGATAGCAATAAAAGATAAAGAAGATAAACAACTAAGAAACAAAAACGAAAAAAAAAATCAAGAATATTATACAAAATTATATGTCACAAGAAGAAGATCCTGAACAAACCAAAGAAAAGTTAAGAAAAAAATATTAAATGTAAATTCAGAAGACATCCCAGAAATCGACGAAGACGAAATAAAAATTGTATTAACTGAAATGAAAAACCAAAAATCTTTAGGAAAAGGCAAAATAACAAAAGAACTAATAATAGAGTGAGGCGTAAAAATTATAAAAATATTAAAAATATTATTTAATAAGTGCTTAAAAACAGGAAAGATAGTAGAAGAATGGAAGAAAGCTACAACACTGCTATACAAGAAGGGAGATAAATTAGAACTAAAAAACGGGTTGTATACAAAACCACCGATGTTGATTGCCACCGATATGGATTTTCTCCGATTCTTTACAAGTGTATTAAACACTACCGACTGAAATTACCACCGACTTGATTTGCTACCGACTTTTAAAGTTTCTAACAAATATATGGTATGTCACCGAACTAAAATACCACCGACTTGGTGTAAAACCGACTTGGATTACCACCGATGTGAATTTACATTTGACAGGAATTACTATCGACATGAACTATCGCCAATGTGGACTACCAACGCGCGTTTACTTCCAACCTTTTCCGACAGTAGTTGCTGCAACACATCTTATACGAGCGACCGCGAACTTGCAATCCTTCCGGTATTAATAATTTGGCGGCAACTGCAGTATCTTTACGAAGTAATTGGTATCACTATCTGCTGAAATACTTTATATTTCGTCAGTAAATTGTTTATACTGTAATAAAATGTCAGTATTATGTTTTAACACGTAGGTACGTAGATTTAAATTCTTTCAAAAGAAATGTGATGTTGTTTGATTAGCGAATGGCGTATTTTGGCCAGTAAGCATATTTATATGTCATATAAAACAGGCGGCTGCGTTTAATTTCGTACTACCCACAAGATAACTCAAGATACTGTAGTTTTCTTTGTGAATTGGTTTGATATGCAGCTTGTTTAATTTCTCATCGTCACACCCCTGCAAAAATAAAAAAAAATATAGTAGACTTAGTTATATATAAAAAAAAGTTATTTACAAAAGTTGTTCAGAATTAGAAAAATAGCCAAAAATGTAAATTTTAATCCAAATAAGTGTATTTATTTTCGACCAAGTAAACACACCATTTCTACAGTGGTTAAGCGTATTCTAGGCATTATTTCAATTTCCAGAATGCTAAATTAACAGTTCATAAACTTATATGACAGTTCGTAAACGTAATTGACGTTCATAAACCTTTTGTTTTCCAGGGCACCTCCTATTAAGACAATTAATAATGGATTGTTAATTATTTACATAACTAGCGTTCTGCACCCAAATTGGGAGCGAAATAATTCATTTAATGCAATTTGTACAGGAGTGATCCATTTTGTGTGTCGAGTTAATTTTGAAGTTAGCTATCAACAAAAAAAAATCCACATAAAAAAGTCACTTATAAAAATTTGAAAACCCTACTACTGGCTTACTTGCGTCGCCCTGAGTCGATCGACACCAAAATCAGACAATTCGGCCCACGGGTTCGCTCTCAAAGTGGCGTCAAGCAAGCAAGCAATGAAAATTATTATGTCGGATAATATTGTACATTACATATTAACAATACAAAAAATTCAAATAAAACATGAATTTCGACTGTTTTCGCGAAATTATATAAAATTGTCAGAATGATTAATATTTCGGTTATGGCGCTTAATATACAAAAATATTTCATGAGAAATTGTTGTATAAAGTAATACCTCACTCCCCATTTCGCCTTACTTCACTAACCGTTTTCCATATTTTACGGGCGATTTCAGATAAAAATATTTAAAGGGATAGAAAATTTTGTTAAATTTCATATTTCAAAGTAGTCCATATAAATGCGAAAACTGTCACATTTTATTTGGCTGACGTTTTAAATAATTATGAAGTTTTACGCACCAGTGGACAATAAACTGCGTAAAGTTTGACTGTCGAACACAAAATTTTAATTTCTTACCATTCTAACAACCATGATTTTAAATTAATTCACTGGGCTGGAGTACGGGCAATATGACTCAATTGTTTTTAGAAAGTGTTCCGGAAAACAAGCAATGCAAAATATGTCTTATAATTACTAACAATAAATAAATAAATCATTACTAACAATTTAGACGCTTGTTTATACTATTTTAGCTACTTTGCATACAAATAATCAAAAACTTAGAATTTTGACATTTTATAGATGTGACAATATGTCATTTTCCCGAATGAAATAAAGGAGTCTGTTTAAACGTTTTTCATATAAGAAAAGAAAATGCCAAACAGTGCATTATATAGTATCAACAAAAATTAATCCCAGTATGGCTGTGGAAATGCAAACCAACGCCTTTAAAATTGGCTTTTATTATTACATATTCTTTTTATCCATCTTATTACAATATTATATTGAAATAAATGAATTTGCACATAAAAGTAATGTAATTGTCCAACAAATAAGCTTGCGTCGGTCGAATAAACACTTAATCTTAAATCTAACCTAAAAATAAAATATGTTGGAGCCAGTTTTAAAGGCAGCAATTTGTTCTTTCATAGACATACTAGATGAGATTAACTTTTGATCATACTTTAACTATTAAGGTATCAAGCGTGTTATATGGATTATTTTTTTCGTGGCGATCTCAACCAATCAGAAGGCTGGATTTAGTTAAGTTATCTTGTATAATTTCGATTATACAACTCATCATAAATTTGGCCAATAGTAATTGAGAATTTTACTTAGTTACAAGGTATAGATAAACAGATATACCCTTGAAGACGTGGTATAATCACTTCGGTGTTTCGGTGGGTCCAACAAAGCAAAAATAATGGATAATAATAATCTAGAGCCATGGTGTAATAACTGTCTATTGCAAATTCGAGGTTAGCAGGTTAGGTTTTGCGTCAGTTTTGACACAAACTGATTGAAAACCTAACCTGATAACGTCGAATTTGACATAGACTTACAGTGCCACCAACATAAACAGTGCCACTAACACAAACAGTGCCAACCTAAGAAATAAAATAATTTATTATTATCGGTCTATTCATTATATAATCGTAACGAATACCACTCGAGCAATCGAAAATAATGATTATTTTTCACTCGTAACTCGACGTAATCCTTAAAATACCACTCGAGCTGCGCTCTCGTGGTTTTTCGCAGATTACGTCTCGTTACTCGGAAAATAATCAATTATTTTCGATGCTCTTGTGATATTATAACTGATTATACAAAATCGATTATACTAGAGTAACTTCACTAGGCAACGCAATACATAATTTTTGTCAACTTGATATTGTTTTCATGGAGATGACTTTCAGCTAGGTTAATACAAACAAATCGAGCTGCCAATTAAATATTTGTTTGTTCCTAATATTAAGATTTACTCAAAAAATAATCAAATCGAATACAATGCGTACTTCGAACAGGTTATACGTCTCAAACTTCCTGCACAATAACAAATCGTGTCAGTTTGACAGAATAATCCTCCCGCTGACGCGATCGGACTATTTAACCTGTCAAACTGACACTCTTTTATTATTGTGCAACAAGTTATCTACATATAACCTGATAATATCGAAGTACTTATAGTATTACTTCTGATAATAAAGCGCCGACGTGTGCGTCGACCGAGGGCGTCATTAGTGAAAGGATTTTAAAATAAAAGTAAGTAATATAGCTATTTAAGTCACAAGGAATGTAAGGACCTATTAACATTTGAGGTAGGCAAGTACAAGCCAAGACGAAGTTGCGGCTTGTTGCCTGCCGAAAATGTTAATAGGCGATACATTCTGAGTTATCTTATTATATTTTTCCCGCTGCTTATCGAAATTTTCCTAGATTTTTGAAAAAATCGTTTGGTTTTGTCACCTGTCACCAGGATTAGTTTTCGTGAGTCCTGTTACCTGTGAGTGTCACATGTTACATAAACACTTGCAATTTATAAACAAAACGTCTAAATCTGCATCTTGCTTTGCTAATTTTATTATCCTAGAAACTTAATAATAATATTAAGTTCCGTTGTCAAGAAAAAGCAGCAAACAAATATAATCACCGACTTACACGTTTTGTTACTAAGGCTGTATCACTGACTTACATGATCAGCAGCGGGAAAATTTTATTACTGGGTGGGCACTTGCCCAAACAACTAGTACTTTAAAAAATGGCCTGGCTATAGGCAAAATAAATTCTTAGAGAAATGCCAAAATTGGCAACCTGTGCTCTTTTAGTTGATTAATTAAACATTTCTACTACGGAGTGTCTCATAAAGAAATTCACTTTAATTTTTCAAATTACGCAGGTAAAAATAAAAACGCAGAAGTACGAATTTTTGTTTTAGTAATCATGCTTTTTGCAAATTCAGTTTGACATGGAACGATTCATGGGAGAACAAAGCGCGTTTTGTTTGCGAACGTTTATCGAAACCCATTCATACGTTACAGTCCGTCGCCGTTTTCGTACGCATTTCAACATTCGTATTGTGCCTAGTGCTAACTTGTTCAAGCTTTGGGCTAGAAAATTTAATAACACTGGGTCTACCACTGACTTACATGATCAGCAGCGGGAAAAAATTATTATACAAATCCTTTCAATATAATAATAACTACTACGCTTCCAGAAAAATCATAAATATTAAAAAATACAAAATTTTTCCAAACAAAATAACGTCATTGAAAAACCCGCAAAACATTTCAAAACATAAACTGCAAGTCATATACTATGCACAATTTTAAATGCGATGTCCTAAACGTCCTAACCAATAATAAAAGATTCGTATCATCTATATCAACCTGATAACAACTAAGTAAGTTTATTTATATCTTAATTATAAAAAAGTTATATAACAGAAATTTCTCATTTTGGAGATGAATAAAACAATAATAAATAATAACAACTAATAACCAAAAGGGGATGCTAAACTAAAACTGAAAAATATTACGTACAAACATTAAAAATGTAGGATATAGAAATAGCCAAAACAAGGAACCCTTTTGTAGAACTATGGAAACAACGTTCGCTTTAAAATGTCTTTATGTTAAATCATGTGTGTTGGGTTGGATTGGGTTGGGTTGGGTTGGGTTGAGTTGGGTTGAGTTGGGTTGGGTGTGCACATAAACAAACACATGAACTACGCCGAACACATCCGGGCAGCCTCGGCAAGGGCGGCGACCACCACTGCGCAGCTGGCTCGCATTATGCCCAACGTGGGAGACCCAAAGACCGCGAAGAGAAAACTGCCAAGCATGGTAGCGGAATCTATCATGCTGTACGCAGCGCGGGTCTGGCAGGGAGCACTGGCCTCTCAAAGGAATAGAGACAGGCTTCTGAGGGTGCAGAGGAGGATGGCACTCAGAGTTGACTGCGCCTACAGGACGGTCTCAAGAGAAGCGGCGCTGGTAATCGCAACGATGCCACCCATCCATCTGGTGGCAGCCGAATGAGCTGCGAAATACAAAGAAACACGTATCACCCGCGCAGATACCATAGCGGAGTGGCAGCGCGGCTGGAACGAGGCCGAAAAAGGTCAGTGGACCAGAACTCTCATACCCGACATCCAACCATGGGTAGAGAGGAAACACGGGGAGCTGAACTACCATCTAACCCAGCTTCTCACTGGTCACGGGTGCTTCAACTATTACAAACATCGAATTAAGAAGCTACCCATCCCCACTGCGAGGACGACGATACCGCGGAGCACACCTTCTTCCGGTGCTACCGCTGGGAAAGGCAGCGGACCGTCGCGTCCCTGACAGTGGGAGAAGAACTGTCGCCCAGGAATCTCGTCTCCATCATGTTAAGGAGCGACGAGGACTGGAAGACTGTCGTGGAGTTGGCCTCGACCATCGGGAGAGCCAAGAAGAGCTGGAGAGAGAGCAGCAGAGGATCTCTGGGCCCAGAACCCCTCAGCACTAAGTTTTCCAAACCGGGGGAGGAATGAAGCCGGGGGAGGAGAGACACTGCTCTCAAACCGGCGACGGAGCCAGAGAGAAAAACGGAGAGAGAGAAAGAAAAGGGAAAGGGCGGGACACGACTAGAACGCGAAGACCGGATTCCCTCTGCACTAAGTTCTCCGAGCAGAGGGAAAATGGAACGGTGCGGACGAGACTCGATGTTCCTCCCGCCAAGGGCTAAACAAACACGAAGGAAACCGCAAGGAAAAGACTGCGAAAGAGAAATGGGGAGAGAGCGCAGCTCTGGCGATGGGTGGCGGTGAAATGCGAAAGCGGAAGGCCCCTATCTGCGGAAGAGCAGATCACCAGAACTAACAGGTATCTGCTAAGGGTGTGGTTTTAGTGACTCGGATATCCCAAGTCCAACCTCACACTACCGCTACAGAAAGTAGCGGTGTCTTTTTGAAAATTTCCACATCCATTACGCTGCGCGGCGCCCCGCCGTAGGCCCCAGAGTGTTTTCCAAGAGAAAAATTTTTGAAAAAAAAAACTTTGTAGTGCTGTATCTTAGTAATCATTGGTCTGCCACGAATGTCCCCACCAGCAATATTGTTCAGCTCGATGAGACGCGTCGGATGGTGTATAGTACATGTTAATCGGAGTTGGTCGCTAAACTAGATTAGGTTAGGTTAAGTTATGTTAGGTAAGGTTAGGTTAGGTGATGCGCAGTGTGACTTGACATTAGCCTTCGGTGAGGTACGCTGGGCGAAGCGCTGCGCGGCGCCTCGCCAAAGGTCCCAGAGTGTTTTCCTCGAAGAAAAAATTTATTAAAAAAAAACTTTATAGTGCTGTATCTCAGTAACCATTGGTCTGCCCCGAATGTCCCCAGCAGCAATATTGGTCATCTCGACGAGACGCGTCAAATGGTGTATAGCACATGTCGATCGGAGTTGGTCGCTAAACTAGATTCTTACCGAAACAACAATTTATTGATTTTATGAGGTATATCTTTATAATATAATTTTTTTGTGTGATGTGAGGTAACAAAATTGTTCACTCACCTACAACTCTATGTGATTATTCAACACTATAATGAACGAACCAATGAAAATTGTTCAATTTGTCAGAAACGGCCAATCAAAATTGACTGTCATTGAAAACACCTCTAATGTCACAGTGTTTTCACGCGAGCCCGATTGGTTTTAATGATTTCAATTTAGTGAGTAGCCTTTGACTGACATTTCACCAAAACGTCAAAGTCAAAGTTTACAAATCAGCGTCGTTCTAAGAACTCATAATAATCGTGTTGGAAGCTCCAGTATTGAATTAATAGTGGAAAACGTTAAAAATGGGTGCTGTCGAACACGGTAAAAGTCATCTACCCATATTGTTGAATAATCTTTCCAAATACCACTCAAGGCAAAATTTTTTAAGAGAATTTTTTTCGTCAACATGCAAATTATTGCAAATTTCTCTCAACAAAAACTGCTCAAATTCCACTCGACCTGCGGTCTCGCGGAATTTTTAACGCAGTTTTGGTATCGAGAAATTTAAACGCAATAATTTGCATGTGAACAAAAAAATTCTCAAAAAATTTTCACCTTTTGTGGTATTACCCTTGATAATATAGTCTGCTTTTTTTGCTTTATGATTCAGAGCAGGCTTTGCTTTTGCATTTTTGTAACAGTGTAGGTAGTTGGTTACAAAGAAAAACACTGGTAATGTCAAAAATTTATTACAGCTTTCAATGTGTTATAAGCACTATTATACAATACATAATGAAAGCTAAAATGACTGAACCATTGACATTAAATAAGGTATGGGTTTATTTTAAGAACGTTTATTTAAACATGGTTGTTATCTATCTGTACAGAAACGTCATAAAATTTCTAGACATCTTGTTCTAATGTCAAAATATGTTATTAACAACTTGCTGATGATTTTTGTTTGCAAATAGCGAAAAGCTAAATAAAAATGCATTATTATTGTTATTATTATCTGTGTTGTAGAAGTTATTATTTATGCTAAACATATAACAGGGATTAACTGTTTTTCAACTTCGCCTAAAAATGTCACCGTTTATACATTTATGATAGTGCCTGTCATTATTGTCAGAGTCCAACAGTAAGTCACATCCTGGTAAAAATTCTGATGTGCATCCTGCATGCAAAATAGTATATCTCTTTCCATACGTCTTAACTATAGATGGATTACTTTTCAAGTCTGTGTCGTGGGTCCACCTACGCCATTGCAATCTTAGCCGAAATTACATGATTCTTCTCACACAACAATGTTCTTCTATTCACAATTGTATATCCCGTATTTTTTTAATTTGTAGTATATGTTGAACGACTCCCAGTATAATTTAGTTTCTCTCTTGCACATCGCAATAAATTATCCAAAGTAAAAAAATCCCAAATTTTCTTCTTAATATCCTCTCTGAAAGTATAGTCCTCCCAAGTTTCCTTTTTCACATTGTCATTCGGTTGTTGCTGAAGTTGTCATTTTGATTCATTTAGAATATTAAACACAGTTGCATTTAAAATCTAGAATTATAAAAATTTCTTAGAAATGTTATATCTGTTGAATTCTTAATACTCACATTAAAGATTTGACAAACTCTTCCAATGATGGCTGTTCTACTTAAGTTACCATTGATATCCTTTATATTAGTATAAAAACGTTTTATAGCCTCGTTAGTTTTACTATTAATACTGCTTTTTCGTGGAATTTTATTAAGTTTTACCGAAGTGTCAACTTGACAATCTCGGAGACCCTGATTTTGAGGTTAGTTATATTTTGTTACTAAACTGTTGTACACTTCTAAAATAATATAAATGCAAGGCCTGCTCTGAATCATAAAGCCAAAAAACAGACTAGAGTAATTAATGCTTATTTTTAACTTACAATTTAATAGTATATTATACATCAAGGTAGCGAAGCGCAGTATTATAACCTGAGGGCGTATTAGATACTGAGCGCGTAGCGCGAAGTATCTAAAGCGCGAAGGTTATAAGACGATTCGCTACCGTGGTGTATATACTATTTTTTGCACTACCAAACGGCTTAATACCTAAATTCCCAACAAATTTCGAAAATATTTTAACTGTCAACCTGACAATACAGCTCTTTAAAACGTCAAAATTAAAATAGTCATATTTGGTAACTTAGCAATTTATTAGTTACCACGGTGAATATTGTTTATTTTACTTTCTCTCCCGTAGTGGAGAAAATCAACTTCACGACCTAAAGATAGGCTAATAACGGTGCGTTCTGAGACTAGTAGTGCAAAAAACATTTTATGTAAACTGAAGAAGACAATAAGATGTCGAAATATATTTCTACCTTACTATTTTAGTAAATGTCAATGAAAATTAGCTGCCTAAAGTTTTTCTACTATTACGAGTACCATAACTTTTTTTCACTACCTTGCTGGCAAGTGATCCTTACACTGTCTGATTTGAGGGATGTAGGAAACATTTACAAAAATTGTTACAGTTTCCATGACAATGTATTACTTCCCTAGAGAAGTGAATTACTTATATTCCGCATTTACTATAACTGACGAGATGCCATGTTTGCCATTTGATTAACATGAAGAAAACCATTATTGCTCGTACTATTATCCGTTTTTAATCTGAATACAAGCACAAAGCTCACAAAACAGCATTCGGAATTTATTGTATTCAGGCATTTTTCACAGTGTGTTTATAACTGTCAAACAAAACGTCACAACACTGTAGCAACGCCCCAAGCTCTGAAATGGGCTACTAGATATAACTTAGAAAATGTAATAATGTTACGCTATTATCATTTAGTTTACATATGGAAATATTGGTAGTGAAAAAAAATAGGTACTTTACACAGGATGTAGGAAGATTTACACTACCTCTCACCTTGCTGCCCTCGTTCGCTGCGCTCATTCAGGCATCAAACGGTCCTAGGTAGTGTAAATCTTACCTACATCCCTTGTAAAGTAATATATACTATTTCTCCGTGCCCAACAAACATTTGAATAATTTTCCCTTAATAATTCTATGTTAATTGATCGAAAATTAATCTATTGCAAACAAAGCAAATAGTCACCTAGTGTTGAGCTGCTTAGTAGCAATTGTTTTTCAGTTGTTTCTGTCAATGTAAGCAATCACTTGGTTTCTTTTCACTTACTTCCCTTGGGGAGTAGGTTTTACCTTACTTCCCTAATATCATGACAACCAGTAAACAAACAGTAAAATCAACTTACCTACAATGGATATGCCAAAGTAAGTGTAACTTACTAGATGGGCATAGAGAAATAGTATATTATAATAATAGGAAAACCTTAGGCAGCCAATTTTCATTAACATTTTTTTTTTAAATATTAAGGAAGTAATATATTTCGACATCTTATTGTCTTCTTCAGTTTACATAAAATGTTTTAATTTGTAAGTTAAAAATAAGCATTAATTACTATTATCACATATTTTTGTAGGTGAGTGAACAATTTTGTTACCTCACATCACGCAAAAAAAATTATATTATAAAGATATACCTCATAAAATCAATTGTTGTTTCCATAGTTCTACAAAAGGGTTCCTTGTTTTGGCTATTTCGATATAAAGTTCTTACATTTTTTAATTTTTGTATTATTTTTCAGTTTTAGTTTAGCATCACTTTTTGGGTATTAGTTATTATTATTTATTATTGTTTTATACATCTCTAAAATGAGAAATTTTTGTTATATAACTTTTTTCTAATTAAAATATAGGGTGTCAAAAAATGGCGGATTAACTCTACTGTGCGTTACTTGGGGATACCTAGTGAACCCTGGAAAAATATTTAAAAAATTCCCTGGGCCGTATTTTTCTAAATATTTCGAACTTAATAAAAATAAATCTGGCAACATTGCTACTGCAACAATTTCTCAATTAATACGAATAAGAGTGCTCCGAGGTCTAAATCAAAAGTCTTTGATGAATTGATACATTTTATCAAGGCAGTGTAGATACAGTAAGGCATAGTAAAATACAGTTAATCGCTTGTATTTAAATTAAACAAATAAATTTCTATCTACAAATCCCATATTTTTATTAAACTGAAATAATTAACTAATAAAGAATAAAACTAAACAAGTTAAAGGAGGTGTTCAAAATTTCGCCCTTGGACATCCAGACATGTTTGAGCTCGCCTGACAATGTTAACCTGAACTCTCTGTAACATGTTGATGTTGACTATTTGGGCAGCAGCTTGTATACGATTTACAAGATTTACTTGGTCTTGAACTAGAGTGCTGTAAACTGCACACTTCACATGTCCCCAGAAGAAAAAGTTGGGGGCCATTGAACAGGTCCAGCTCGGCCTATCCACCTGTTAGGATACTCTTAGTTCAACCAGGTGCTGCGTGGTGTGGTGGAGCACCGTCTAATTGAAACCACATGTTATTAAATATTACGAAAGGAATAACATGATCAATGATGTCTTGAAGGTGGTTCTGTAGAAATTGTAAAAAACCTGCTCCGGCAAGACGATGGAAATTCCATTTCTACTAAAATTAGCTTAGTCTCTCCACATAACTCGGGAAGTAACACAATTTCAATTTGTTGGAATAGCCAGATGCAAAAATTTACTTACCTTTCGAAATCTCTCGGCAACATGGCTTGAACATTCGTATAATGATATGGATTGTACCCTTCATCTTGGAAAATGCTTTCAACCAAACTGGAATGCATTCCTAGTTCTTGAGCAATGCTTCTGGCTGGATCCTCTATCAACATGTCGATTACCACTTTCTCCATTTCAGGAGTTCTTACATTTCCTGGCTGGCGTCTGTCTGCAAGTTGAGCACCCACTGGCAACAAGTTGCCGGTTTCCCTCAAATGTTGATCAAAACGCCTAAAAACATTTACTTGCGGGTGTCTTCTTCCTGGATATTGTTCAACATAAAGCCTTTGTGCAGCTGTGGTGTTATTGTGGGCTGCCCCCAGCAACAAATACGTAACTGCATATTCATTGTTTGTGTACATGTTATAAATAAGTTTGACAGAAGTGAGTGACAGTTAACAAATTATTAAAAATAAATCGACAAATATTTAGAAGAAATAAGTGATAAATCATAGGTCAAGGCTATCCCTTTAAATGAATATTACTATTGTACAAAGCCTGTTTGCCATATTTAGTTTTTGACAAACTCTATCCGAAATCAGTTTTTTTTTAAATTAAATATTAAAGTACCTCGACTGCCAGGGCCTTTGGCACTAATTTTAAATAATATGTAACATTATAATATTACGATATTACAATATGGTTACATTTACAACAGTTGTAAAAGACCAGTGTTCTTCAAAAACAGTTTTAGTTTGTTCAATTGGTCGGTAGCATTGGTTAATACATCGCACAGATTGTGTCCTAGCTGACATACGTTACGGTGATGTTCATATTTCCGGCATTCGCATATTAGGTGTCTTATGGTTACATATTCATTACAAGTGTTGCACACTGGAGGGGGGTTCTGTTTCATTAGGTGAGTGTGGGTGATTTTACTGTGTCCTATTCTTATCCTGCTTATTTTTACTTCCCCTTGTCTGGTCAGCTCCACTGGTGGTTTCCATTCCATAGCGTCATGTTTTATTTCCCTTAATTTGATGTCTCGGCTATTGAACCACTGCTGGTTCCATTTTTCTAAAATAGACTTCTTGTTATGGCTTTTAATGTCATATGTCGGAATATTATTGTCTTGCATTGTGGTCTTGGTTGCAGCTTGTCTTGCTAATTGGTCCACTTCTTCATTGCCTCGAATACCAATATGTGATGGTATCCATATGAAAATAATTATTTTTCCTGACTGATGGAGTTTATATAGCACTTCATGTATTTGTCGCACGATCGGGTTACAGCTATAAATGTTTTTTAAAGATTGTAAAACACTGAGAGAGTCCACCAACACTATAAATTTATTACGGACATCTTGGAGGGCATATTCTAGTCCTTTTTTGACAGCGAATAGTTCTGCGGTAAAGACTGAGCACATATCATTTAGTTTAATGTAGTTTTCCGTGTTATTACATTTAAACGCACAGCTGGTGTTGTTATTAATTTTAGACCCGTCCGTGTATATTTTATGGTAGTCCGAGTAGAATTATCAAGGATTTGGTAAAGGGACGATATATATACTGATGGAGGTGTGTCTTCTTTTGGGTACATTGCAAGGTCCAGATGTACACAAGGCAGGGGAATTAACCAGGGAACTGTTGTTGGAAGTGATAGTTGTATAGGATGCTCGTGTATTTTTAAATCTTCATTTATACTTTTTGCACGTATGTTCCACGGTGGTGCAGTTTTAGTATTTATTTGGTAGGAATTCTGGTACGCAGGCTTGCAAACATGTATAAAATTTGGGTGGTTATGGTTTTCTCTTATAAATAGTACGTAATTTATACGCTGTAAATTGCGTCTGAATGCCGGCGGTAGTTGTCCAGTTTCACTATACAGACTCACAGCTGGACTTGATCGAAATGCACCTGTAACTATCCTCAAGCCGCTATTATATAAAGCATCTACAGTTTTAAGGATGTTGTGGTTGGCTGTTCCGTAGATAAAGTTGGAATAATCTCGCTTTGATCGTATTAAGGCGTTAAACATAATCAGTTTTTTAAAATACGTAAATATTAAAAACAATTTAGTTAAACCCAAGAATATTAAAAAAACAGATATTAATAAGTCCTAGATATATTTGACACTACAATTATACACCAGTTATTTAAATAAATGGATTTTATCTACTCCTACTGTACAATGACCATTAATTATGATTCATAATTCACAGTTTGCAGCCAATCATAAAATTCTATTTTCATTATTCAATAGTTTGCAAGTTGCAACCAATCAGAAAATTCTATTTTCATTATTCAATAGGTTGTAGCCAATCACAGCATTCATTTTTATTATTCAATGACTTTTGAAGTTAACAGATGTCACAAATGTCAAAATTCGGAAATATGAACACACGTCTCCTATTGCATAGGAGTAGATAAAATATCGTATTATATTCGCGATTATGGCCATTATTCACTCAGATGACTTGCGCCACGCGCCTTCGGCTTGTGGCGCAAATGTCATCTTCGTGAATAATGGCTGTCATAATCGCTCATATAATAATATACTATTATTACCCACCTTTGACCAGAAAGATTTCGAAAAATACGGCCCAGGGATTTTTTAAAATATTTTTCCAGGGTTCACTAGGCATCCCCAAGTAACGCACCGTAGAGTTAATCCGCCATTTTTTAGACACCCTGTATAAATAAACTCACTTAGTTGTTATCAGGTTGATGTAGATGATATGAATCTTTTATTAATGGTTAGGACATCACATTTACAATTGTGCGTAGTGTATGATTTGCAGTTTATGATTTGAAATGTTTTGTGGGTTTTTCATTGGCGTTATTTTGTTTGGAAAAATTTCGTATTTTTTAATATAAGTGCCCGCCAAAAGTCTGCATAATATGGAAACATTTTTTATTTTTGATTTTTCAAAAATACTTTTTACGTCAATAATTTGAACTTGCTTAAAAACCTAATTAGCGCCTATCATGTATACCGAGTGATTTTTTCTTATTTAGAAAATAGAGTTTTTCTAAATTTTCTAAACCGAAAAGTGCTATTTTTCGGAAATTAATTAAGATTCCAATGAGATTTTTTAGAGTGTGTTACTTTTAGCTAACTGAACATCACAAGGCCAGAAAACACCTATTTTTTAACTTTAACTACAAATTTATTTTTCAATTTTTAAAATATTTTTTCAAAATTTCACATATCAAGTCTTAATATTAAAATTCCAATTTTTTATGTGAAGATTTTAAAGATTTATAATTGGGAAAAATAATATAAAATGTTAAATACTTCTTTAGATTTTTTATTATTTACCGGAAAATAGTATGTTTGCATAATTTTTACGTTTTTATGCAAGGCGCTTTTTAGGAGTAATAGTTGTCAATTCTAATGAGTATCTATTTATATGGCTTCAAAAAACTCTAATCTAGCCCTGGTAATGAATTACTGTTACAAAAATCCTGTAAATGTTCTTTTACAGTTGTCTAAATGAGGAGATTTTTAGAACATGTAATTGGATAAGTTTATGCTGCTGTAGTTGGCTGGATCTTTCTTACTGCCTTTTTTGAATATCGGAACTGTTATGCTTCTCTTCCAATCATTTGGTATAATAACACTTTCCATTATTTTTTTTAAATAGGTGGTGTATATGGTCCGATAGGGTCTCCACCATATTTAATGAGTTCGTTATTTATCCTATCTTCGTTTGGTGTTTTTCTATGGTTTTTCTCTTATATGAAAAACGTTTAAACCATATATATAATACACATATATTGCTGGTAGGACCTGGAAACTTCAGAAAACATTACGGCGCCGACATAGTTTCACTTAGAGTATAACGCGTCTCGTGCGCATGCGTGAGAATTCAAACTCCGCCTTTAGAAGCGAATTTTAAACTTGACCACCTCCCCATTGGGCGGACGACGTCGCCGCGCTTGCGCACAACTCACCGTATACATGAAGGAGTTGGTTGTGTGTCTTACTTCATCGGTGAGTTTCCCACTCATAGCCGCTAGCAATATAGTAAGTATTAGATATATGGTTTAAACATACTCCTTTATTTCATTCGGGCAACTGACAGATTGTCACATTTATAAAATGTCAAAATTCTAAGTTTTTGATTACTTTTATGCAAAGTAGCTAAAATAGTATAAACAAGCGTTTAAATTATTAGTAATAATTAATTTCTTTATTTTTAGTAATTATGAGACCTATTTTTAATTGCTTGTTTTCCGAAACACTTTCTTAAATCAATTGAGTCACATTGCTCGTGTTCCAGCGCAGTGAATAAATTTAAAATCGTGGTCGTTAGAATGGTAAGGAATTAAAATTTTGTTTTCGACAATCAAACTTTACGGAGTTTACTGTCCACTGGTGCGTAAAATTTCAACATTATTTAAAACAACATCAGCCAAACAAAATGTGACAGTTTTCGCATTTATATGGACTACTTTGAAATAAGAAATTTAACAAAACTCTCTATTTTTTTAAATATTTTTAAAGAAATCGCCAGTAAAACATGGAAAACGGTTAGTGAAGTAAGGCGAATTGAGGAGTTATGTATTACTACTTTATACAATTTCGCATGAAATATTTTTGTATTTTAAGCGGCATAATCGAAATATTAATCATTCTGAAAATTTTATATAATTTCGCGAAAACAGTCGAAATACATATTTTATTCGAAATTTTTGTATTGTTAATATGTAATGTACAATATTATTATGTAAATAATTAACAATCCATTATTGTATTAATAAGAGGTGCCCTGGAAAACAAAAGGTTTATGATCGTCAATTACGTTTACGAACTATCATATAAGTTTATGATAATAACACTTTAAGGAGTAGGTAAATCTACCAACATTTTAAATTGATCAGAAGATAAATAAGAAAGATACAGGGGTGTGAAGGTTAGAAGTTAAACACGCTGCATATCAAACCAATTCACAAAAGAAACACAGTATCTTGAGTTATTTTGTAGGTAGTAATTAAATGCAGCCGCCTGTCTTATATAACGTTCTAATTCTTACAGAATTTTAGTAAAATACGCCATACGCTAATCAAACAACATCGCATTTTTTTAAAAGAATTTAAATCTACGTACCTACTACGTGTTAAAACATAATACTGACATTTTATTACATTATAAACAATTTATTGACGAAATATGAAGTATTTTAGCAGCTAGTGATACCAATTACTTTGTAAAGATACTGCAGTTGCTGCCAATTATTAATAGGAAGGATTGTAACTTTGCGGTCGCTCGATAAGATGTGTTGCAGCAACTACTGTCGGACACCGTTGGAAGTAAACGCCCGGTGGTAGTTTACATCGGCGATTGCTCATGTCGGTAGTAGTGTCTGTGGAATGTAAATCCACATCGGTGGTAATCGAAGTCGGTTTGTACAAGTCGGTGGTATTTTAGTTCGGTGACATACCATATATTTGTTACAAACTTTAAAAGTCCGTAGTAAACCAAGTCGGTGGTAGTTCCTGTCGGATCTAAATCCACATCGGTGGTAAACCAAATCGGTAGTAGTTCATGTCGGTAGTCAATTAATGTCGGATCCAAATCCATATCTTTAGCAATACAGATCGGTGGTAGAGCGCTCTCTCCCTAAAAAACTACAGGTCCATAACACTTTTATCTTAAATATACAAAATTTTATCAAAAATAATAGCAAAAAGAATAAAGAGGAAAATAGAAATGTACTTATCAAATGAATAAGCTGGATTCCGAAAAGGATTTAGTATGGTCGATCACCTGTTGACGGTCAAAATCTTGACAGAAAAATCAAATGAGTACAACTACCATTATATGTAGTCCTGATTGATTATGAAAAGGCTTTCGATAGTATCGAAACATGGGCAATACAACAGCATTATGGAATGGGAGAATAGACCAGAGGTATATGACTTTGATTAAAGATATTTACAAAGAAATATCTATGATCATCGAAACACCAGAAGAAACAGAGCCAATCCAAATATGCAGAGGAGTCCGTCAAGGCGATCCGATATCTCCCAAACTTTTCATAATGGCCCTCGAAGACGTCTTTAAAAGTGTAAACTGGGAAGGAAAAGAAGCAAACGTAAACGGTATCAATCTCAACAACTTAAAATACGCAGATGATGTGATATTATTTGCAACAAATCAAGAGGAACTAAATTTAATGCTACATGGACTGAAAAATAAATCTAAGAAAGTAGAATTAAAAATGAACTCGGCTAAGACAAAAATAATGACAAACACTGAAGACATAACAAATCGAAATGGAAGGAAACATATTGGAACAGGTAGAAGAATACACATATCTGGGCCAAAAAATTACACTCAACAAAAAAAATCAGGAAATAGAGATCAAAAGAAGAATGAGATCAAGGTGGACGGCCTTTGGTAGACTAGGTTAAATACTGAAAAACACAAAATTACCCCAATTTCCGAGATCAAAAGTGTTCGATAGATGCATCTTACCAATTTTGACACAAACTCACAAACTTGGACTTTAACAACGAAAAAAGTAGGCAAATTAATAAAAACTGAAAGGGCCATGGAACGACAAATGCTACAAGTAACACTAAAAGAAAGAAAAAGAACACATGAATAAGACAGAAAAAAAACACAGATATAAGAGAGACAGAGAGATCAACACAACTAAAATAGCAGTTTGTTGGACATAACGCCCGCCAAAAAGAAAATAGCTGGAATACTCAAATCTTAGACTGGAGCCCGTGTTAGGAAAAAGAACACGGGGAAGACTGCATATGCGATGGGTGGATGATGTGAAGCGACACGTCGGTCTAGCTTAGAAGAGGATGGACCAGAAATAGAGAGAGATGGAAGGATTAATGAGGAAGCCTACATCCAGAACTAGATCGAAGAAGGCTAAATAGGAAATTAAATAGACTCGCCCATTTTTATTACACAGTTCTTGTATAATAGTTTAAAAAAAAGTGTGTGTGTTGATCACATATTAACATACATTCGAATGAAAAACACGCAATTCGACATTATAATCACTTAAAATGTAACAAAAACGATATTTTTATTCAACATGCCATGCTATGCGGCGTAATAATTGAGAAAATTCTTTGAAGTTTGTTTGTTATTTGTTTGTTTGTTAATGGACAAGGTCTAGGCATGCAGAGTACCAACATTCGACACTGGCTACTTTGGCCATATGGTCAAAGTCCTACTTAGATTTTGCCAAGACTGAGGAGTTCGAACCCTAGCAAAGGATCTTTTACATGCTAAGTTAATAAAAAGTTGAAAAAATGTGTCGACATTTGCTGGGTTGTAACATGTTTTTAGGAAGTTCTGAATTTTATTTCCAGCAACAGTTTTGACAATGTTAGAATGATGTATTTATGTTAGATTTCCCGAGTTTGTTCAGCGATTATTTAGTTTGTAATGAAGGTTAAGACAACGATAGTAGCATGTAAAAACATCACAATTTTGTTTTACAAAACAATTTTATAATAAGGAAAATTATGTAAAAACAGTTTAGAGTTGTTTCTAAAATAAATTTAAGCATAATTTTACAAACGTTTCACACTTTCTAAAATTGCATCACTCAAAATTAAAATAAATCACGGCACTTTAACAATTTTTAAATTACATCGCACTATTATAAAATGGTAGTTTGATTTAGATGGATTTTTGCCTCTTTGTATCTGTAAAATAGCTTCAATTACTAATATTTTAAGTTTAGATTTTCTTATTATTACAGATTCCTGAAAAAGAACAAAACGGAGTAGAAATAAAACACATAAATACTTGTAATAAACAAATATATTGTTATTATTGCGTAGAATATTTAATAATATAAAAATAAATGTATTACTACAGTTGGACTGTCTTATTTCTAAAATAACAATTTACAAAACTGTAGCTTGAGGTGCATAACATTTGAAATAAAAAGGCGACTACATTGATGGCTGCAGGTAATAAAATCAGAATACGTTTGCAAGGGATGGTAGAACAAATTCATTGTGGTATTTTGAAGTTTAAGATGCTGTAAATCCAGAATTAACCGTTTCACGATAAATGGGTGCAGTACAGCCAGATGTTACAAAGATACTTTCATTTCACAAACCAATCACGGCAACCAATCAAAATACCTATTGAAACAAAACAGTAACAGAATTTCAAATGCCGATATTTTATCTACACTACCCACTACTTTTAAGAAAAAAGCTGAAGCTCTCCTACGCATTTTGAGTGAATATGAGTTGGGATCACAAGGGAATCGTTATTATAAAGGGTAACATTTTACCGTCGTCTAACATACTCGATTTAGTTCTCGACGCTGTGAGGGTAATCGAAAAACTATTAATCTACCCGGGTGCCTGCATTTTGCTGATTATATTAAAGACAGTGCTTGTGTGCTGTTAACCAATCCTAAACAGCAAAATGTGACAGACCCGTCTGCTGATGCATGAGAAACTGCAGTGAAGCTGATAACTGCGAATCCGATTTAGATATATATTAAAACTACCAACTACTCAACCAGATCCACAATAAGAAGGTGCAGTCAGAAAAACATCGACACGGAAGCGCCTGCAAAAAGGTCCCGTCAGAAAAGCATCGATAAGGAAGAGGTCATCAACATCAAAAACGGCTGGAATTCTGGATTGGAGCATCTTAAACTTTAAAATACCACAATAATTTGTTCTACCAATCCCTTGTAACTAATTCTGATTTTATTAGCTGCAGCCATCAATGTAGTCGACTTTTTAGTTTGAAATGTTATGCACCTCAAACTACGGTTTTGTAAATTGACTAAGTTATTTGAGAAATAAGACAGTCAACTGCTGTAAATACATTTATTTTTATATATTAAATATTCTACGCAATAATAATAATAATATATTTGTTTATTACAGAATATTTGTGTTTATTTATTTTTACCCCGTTTTGTTTTTTTCAGCAATCTGTAATTATTATAAAATCTAAAACCTAAAATATTAGTAATTAACTATTTTAGAGATACAAAGAGGCGAAAATCCATATAAATCAAACTACGATTTCATAATAGCGTGATGTAATTTAAAAATTGTTAAAGTGCAATGATATATTTTAATTTTGAGTGTTAATTTATAGAAAGTGTAAAACGTTTGTAAAATTATGCTTAAGTTACTTTAGAAATAAATCTAAGCTGTTTTTACACAATTTTCGTTCTTATAAAATTATTTTGTAAAACGAATTGTGATTTTTTCACATGTTACTATCGTTGTATTAACCTTCATTACAAATTAAATGATCACTGAACAAACTCGGGAAATCTAACATAAATACATTGTTCTAAACATTGTCAAAACTTTTGTTAGAACTTCCTGAAAACATGTATAACCCAGAAAATGTCGACACATTTTTTCAACTATTTTTCTCAATCATTGTGCCGCATAGCATCGCATGTTGAAAAAAATATGGTTTTGCATAATTTTAAGTGACATGATGTCAAATTATGTGTTTTCTATTTATGTTAATTTGTACTAAACACACATTTTCAACTATTACACAAGAACTTTGTAATAAAAATGCACGAGTCTACTTAACTAAAATTTTGCTTCTCGAAATGATGGTTGCACGACATTTTTTCAAGAAAATCGCGTGTTTTTTATTCAAATTTACATTTTTTCAACTATAATACAAAAAACTTTGCTAATCAAAAATGCACAAGGAGAGCACTTAACTGAAATTTTTAATTCTCGTAATACTATTAGATTTGAATCCACATGTTTAGCGCCGGTTTCTAACAATACTTACGATTTTTGTTTCTTTGCATAATTAAAAATTTGTTGTGATACACTCACACACGTTTCTTTTACAGTGATCTTATAATTAGCCAAAAATTTGATCTTTAATGTTTAAGCATTTCTCAAAAAATTTCAAAAATTACAAATTCTACAAAAACGGTACAGAATAGAGCGTTAGTTCAAAAGACAAATTATTTCTAAAATTTTAAGCTGAATTCAACAATGTAATAATATACCGGGTGTTTCAGTTAAATAGTTAATAAAATAAATAGAAAAAAAACAAAAGAACACCATTTTAGAAGTATTCAACTGAAAAATCGCCTATCTTACATCAATACACATTAAAAATGTACTAAAAATGTAAAGTTTGTAAAAAATCGTTAGATCCGTTTTTGAAAAAAATTGAAAGAAACTGAAAATCACAAGAGTAAACGCCTACCTTCAGTTATGCGATTTTCTTCAAAGCTTGCTATCGCATCTACATACTACACAAAACTTATATATGAAGTTTTCAACGCCACACCTCTTTTCGTTTTTGAGATATTCTGTTCACAAGTAGACAGACACACACAGACAGAACAATAAACAAAAATATGGTTTTTCTATAGCACATGTTAAAGTGTGCTTTATCAACTCATAACGAAAGGCCAAGTTTTACTTTAACAGCAAGGGTAGATAAAGTAGCACTTTAACATCAAGGATAGATAATAGCTATTTATGCAGCAAGTGCTTCGTTTCATAATTTTCATGTCTCGTGCATATACGACTTTTAGCACGCGTTGCATGCAATATTTTATCTACGACCTTAATTTTACTGTTATTAATCCATAAATATCGATTTAACAAAGGTTTGCATCTGTGACAGTTAGAATTTATGTCATAATAAAGAGAGGGCCTTTGCGCGCAGGCGAATGTTTGGGAAACCAGTACTGTCAAAGTCAGTTATCAAAGGTAATTATTAATACTACACATTTGACTGTATTCATTACATAACGCTTTAATTATTTCAAAAACACTTTACCTCTAACGCAAGAAGTAACTAGAATAATTTTACAACTTCACTTCCAGTTCGAAATTGTAGTTTATAACCTCACTTCACTTCACACTCGCGATACAAGTAAACAGCTGATTTCTTTAAACACGGTAAACTATAAAACGTCACTTTTAGTGAAAAAAGCTAGCGCTAAAAGGCCTACTTTTAGTGGTGGTCGTAGAAAAAGTAATTTAATTTTCCGACTTTTGTTTAAATTAAATATGACAGCTCCGTATTATCGTAGCAACCCAATCTAGCTACTGACATTTTGAAATGTGATTGACTGTCCTTATTTTCTTTTGAAATTGTTAAAAGTTCTTGCTATAGAAAAAAATATTGTATTATACACAACGATATAGTATATTGTCTAACTAGTGCTGAAAGTTGGATATTTCACACGAATGCGATAGCGCAGAAGTGTGAAATATCCAGTCAGTACGTGTTTATACACTATACTTTTCCGACGACCACCAATATACTATTGATTCTTTATAATATAAACCAAATTTACCACTTTTCACCGCAAAAATAGAACAATTATTGTTTAAACATCAACTTAAATTGTCATACTATTTCTGTGACATTAGCTTACTAGATTTTTGAACCGGCTTGTTTCGCGACTTGCGCGTTGTTTTATGCCGAATTGGCCGTGACGCTCTCGCGCATTTTAGTTGCTACGGGAGACCATGTCGCACTAGTGTTTCAAGACGGAAAACGCACGCTCCACGTGACCTTTTCAGGTGACCTGTGCAATGTGTCACTTTCAGTAACACCAAGCTATGCCATTTTTAGCATTTTTCGTAGTGGTCGTCGGAAAAAGTTATTTCTATCCACTCTTGAATCATTAACGTCTCGACTTCGTCTCGACGTTAGACGATTCACTCGTGGATAAAATTTAACTTTATCGTCTTGTATAATAAATTACTATTTTTTTTTTGGTTTAGGGGACTCTAAAACGTAAAGATCTGTTGAAAACTCAATTTTGAATTTTTGGGGTGAATCCAATACTTCCTTTATTGTAAAAGGAAGTAAAAAAGCATGTAGGTTAAACATAAAATTACAGCAGTAGAGCTGCCGTGAATAAACTAACTTAAGAATGCGTGTTGTATGTTTTAAGAAAAACCACGGTCCCCGGGTTGACGAAATCGAAGGCTGTGTCATCAGACATGCATCGACAGGATTATTTACGACAAAATTCATATATTCAAGCCGATTTCAAAAAATTAAAGCAAAACAGCACAGCGTAATTATAAAACTCCAGCACGAAATAAAATAATATTTATTTATTTTAAAAGCAACAAAAATTATATGAACAAAAAGATATTTACTTACGTTAAAGGTGCTCACAATTAAAACCAGTAGTATTTCAATATACATTGCTAATTACATTTTGCAAAATTACTTAACTTATTTAGAAACTTTCAAAACGCTTGTGTATTATTTAAAACGCATAATATATATTTTTTTATAGCAAATGTTACAGTGTGCCTTAATCGACTGAAAACATAAGGTCGAGTGTTAGTTTAATATCAAGGGTAGATAAAGTAGCACTTTAACATCGAGGGTAGATAATAGTAATTTATTATACAAGACGATAAAGTTAAATTTTATCCACGAGTGAATCGTTTAACGTCGAGACGAAGTCGAGACGTTAATGATTCAAGAGTGGATAGAAATAACTTTATCGTCGTGTATAATACAATATTTTTTTCTAAAGCAAGAACTTTAACAATTCATCTCGACGTTAAACGATTCACTAGTGAATAAAATTTAACTTTATCGTCTTGTATAATAAATTACTATTTTTAAATACTTGGAAAAGGGGGTAAAGCAAAACCAATTATTACTATTATATAACAAAGAAGTAATAAATGTAGCCGAAAATCGAAAAATGGGGCACGCCATGTCGCCCATATACAGGTCGATACATGCATTTATGAGTCGTCTACCTTGCTTTTAAACTTGTGAAAACAATTACTCATCGCAAAGGCTGTGTCATCAGACATGTATCGAGAGGATTTTCCACAGTGACAAAATTCATATAACTATTCAAGCCACGATTTCACAAAATTAAAGCAAAACTGCACAGTGTAATTATAAAATTTGTTAGAGCACAAAATAAAGTAGTATGTATTTATTTTAAAAGCGACAACTCATATAAACAAAAACGTTAGAAACACGCAAAATGCTTGTGTATATATTTTTACACGCTTAATAGTTTTTTAAATATTTTAAAGTAATGGGTTAAATCCAAACCAATTATTAGTATTATACAAAAAAGTAATAAATATAACCGAAAATGCAATTTTAAAAACAGATCACCTAACATATTATCGGCTGCGTAAAAATATATTAAAATTATATAACATAACCCCCGTTTTATTTCAACGAAGAAGTAATTTTTTTTAGGCATGGCAATTTCGCTGTTATAAATTAATAACTGTCGAAATAACAATGAAACACAACCGGTTTTACTAAAAATTAGCTGACCCGGCAAACGCTGTTCTGTCCAAAAATAATTTGTTTTTGAACACACATCTTCTGAATATGAGTCATATCAGCTCATAAATATCTCGACTCCAGAGCCACCTACAGGATCCATTTTGGAAAATCATTTCTTTCCACGTAACTAACATATTCTGGATATGAGCCAAATCGCAATATAACTATAACACGAATAACAGGCGACTCTAATTATACATCTAAATTTGTCACTATGACTTTTCACGGCCTGCAATACAACATTTATGTTTTTTACATAATATTTATTATACAATTTATCGAAATATCTCGACCCCAGCGCCACCTATTGCAAAATGGTTGTTCATAAAAGCCGGCGTACGATCTAAGTCTAAATATTTTTCTGACTTCTTCTGATTATAACCTAGCGCTGTTCTACTCTTTAGCTCTATATTGAATACGGGGTTAGGTCAATATATTTCTAGAATCCTTTTCAAATATATATTGATAAAGGTCTGTATTTCCATTATTTGCAGTCTTGTCAAATGCCAAGTTTCCGATCCGTATAAAAGCACATAGCGTTCGTATTAAAAGTCCGATTTTTATTTTCTTTCGTTATTTTGTTTGGGTGTTTCGCTGAACATTTCGGGAGTCGAGTCTGTTTCAATGACCACTAGTAATAAAATTGAAAGTTAACTGAATATAATCAATTTTGTAGTGTGGCGAAATACCTAAAACAACAACGTGAATTAAAGAACGCCATAAGAAATTGTTTTTACTAACTCGTTTGACTTTCAAATTTTATACAGAACAATGTACGCGTTTTGGACTTTTTGGACTTGTTACGTTTTTTTGGCATTCAATGTGCATCCTACGTTATTAAAGTGGGCAGTAATTGCAGCCTTTTTCTCATCCAACGTTATGCCTCCTCTTTCCGCCCTCTTCATTCTCAAGTTTTCTTTTTTTGTGTTAATTTTCAAACCTACCGTATTAGCATGAGCAGATTTCATCAGCGTAACCTATATCTTCCAGTTGTTATGTAAAGAGTCATATCCACCCCTAAATTACTTATCGCTTTTTTCATCGCCCAGACGACATTCTACAGGAACAGCATGAGTGACAGAATAGCGTTGAAGAAAAGTGGTTTGTAGATTTTCACTTAATACCAAACATTAGTGCTTTATTTAGAAGCAAACATTCAGAATTACTGCTATTGGGCTACAGAAAATCCACGAAGATGGTGGGCGTCCCTCAAATCAGAAGACGGCCAATGCGTCGGGATGAATTTGAAGTGTGGACGGCTGCATGAACTTACATTACCTTCGCCTGCTGGTGCTCATTTCGCTCATATTTTCGACTGCATACGGTTATGCAGAGTACAGGTAAACACAATGGTACAATTGCAACGTGACATTGAGCATATAATAATACAGGTCGAATATTCAATGTATTACTACGAAAAGGAAAGATTCCCTAACGGTGACTCTACAGATTGCAGGCTGTAATTTATAGGTACTATTAGGCTAGCCGACTAGTCGCAATCCATTCGATGTATTAACACTGTTCATTGCCTTCCGTTATGGAGAGAAGCTTAATATTTTTGTGCGTGAGGCAAACCTTCTCGTAAACACACAGATAAAACATTATCAGCTTCAAATCTAAATACGAAGACGTATACGTGTTACAGCTACGATATGGTAGGTAAATAACGTGCAGCAAATAAATCACATACAAAAGTTACACAGAAAAAAACGTAATACAGTGGTAACAATACCTAAATCAAAGAAAACGACTACAGCTCTTAAAGGTTTACCTGGTGGGGTAAAAGTATACAGATATTACGAGACCTAGGGGCAGAGCGGCCCCACGAGAAGATGATCTGGACGGCAGAAATGCTAGAATCTGATCCGTATGATGGCTCACGAAGGTCATCTGCATGGTAGAGAAGCTAGGGCCTGGCGATGAAAATTGGGCCACAAAGATGGTAATTCAACGAGTAGACGAAACCTCAAAACAACATATTCAAATCTTGAGCGAACGCGAGAATGGAATCCGAGCACAGTTGATTGGGGATCTAAAAGGGCTAAATTAATGGCAACGGCACCCTCCAATACCTCTTAGTAGTTTAGACGTTGTGAATATTCGCCGAAGCATAGACGAAACTCAACGGTAAAGCTTATACCTTCAACTGCTACCGCATCGCGTAAAAATACATAATCAGAATTGGTTTTCTCTTATCTCTATTTAAAAAAAAAACTGTTCAGTGGACGACGGTTCCACTAAACAGCTTACCAGAATACTATTTTTTTCTATTTCATTTCAATTTTCTGCTAAATTCATCTTATATCTTTTCTTTAATTGTTTTTCTGGTTTTCTTTTCAACCGATATTCCGTTATTATAGTAATCACAAAGGCCAGTATTTTTATAATAGAGTAAGGTTTAACTACTGTCTTATTCGTAAAGATAACATTTTCTTTAACCTTCTGATAATGCCTTCAAAATTTTAATTTTATTTCTCTGTACTTCTTTTTTGCCTTCGCATCGTAACTGCTAGCTAAATTGCAAGTTCTAATAATGTTATAGAATTTACTAAGCGAAGCTAGGTTATTCTTTGTTTTCCATAACAATAATCTTAAATGAAATCGTTATATTATATTTTACAAATATTCTATTAGTAATGTAACCCCAAAAGAGTTGTGCAAATGAATTAATAGTTTGTATAAAATATAACATTTCTTTACAGACGTTTAAGTTAAATTAAAATTTAATAAATCTGTGATGTAAACCTCGTACAAAGCTCTATATATTTATATGGTTTTGTAAGCATTACAAAAATGTATAGGTCTTTAATATTATATCCTGAAATCTTCAATTTTGACAAATAAACCGAGTAGTTTTACATATAAACGAGAAAAATTGATGAACGTCAGTCCTCTTTGGTAGAAAGTGGACAAAAGTTTTCGAATGACTATTATAGTGCATACAATTTGATTGTTCAATTTTTATTCTATTTCTGGTATTTTGTTGCAGTTCCGTCTTACATCGTGAGTCCTAGAAGTCAAGCGGAGGCAGATAAATTTGAGAGAGAAGATTCAGAATATTTATTGGTATACACCTCAGTCACATTTGCAGCCGCCGGAAAAGTGTGTTTGTATGAATTTGGAGGAGATTTGGCAATTGTAGACAATATGCCGTTAGCTTATTTCCTTGCTGAAGCTTTATCGGAAACCAGATTTATGTTTGATTCAATGTGGGTAGCCGGAAGAAAATTTGACAATGCAACAAACCAATGGGAATGGATAGTAACAAGCGAACAAAATCACCGGAGGTCGATTATAAAGGAGGCTATAGTCAAACAGTTTGAAATTTCGTCGGAAGTGGTTGCAGCTGATAGAGATTGCTTAGCATTCTCCAGACTTGACCACGACATGCCGCAATATCGACCATTAGCTTGTAGGGCCAGGAGAGCTATAATATGCGAACGTCCACGTAAGTCAAATTTATTAAGAAGTTGTATGCCGGTTAGATCTGCTAATATTTATTTGTTTTCTAGGTGGCAGTGATATTCATAACCACAACGAGACTCATCCAGGTTGGATTAAAATCGGAAAAAGATACTACAAAATATTTGCCACCGAATTTAATCATAATGATGCTGACGTTGCCTGTGGTCACTACGACGTCGAGTCCAATTTAGCTGTAATACCACAGTTCCATAACACTCAGCTACTAGGAAGATACCTCTTGATTGGAAGACCAAGTCTTGAAAATGCGTGGATAGGAGGAGAGTGGTCAAGACAACATGAACAATATAATTTTCCAAAAGAAAATATTTTACTGGGCAATGTCACTGACGACTCAGGTTATCCTCCGTGGAGAAATAATAAAATTCAAAAGAAAGACGGGTGCTTGCTGCTCGATAGGCACATATCAAATATCACTTATTTTGTGGAAGCACGATGTGACCGTACACGTCCTTATATTTGCTACAAGATCCAATTAAATGATACGGTTAATATTTCTTTTAGTGACGTAATTATTGGGAATTTTGGATATCGACTCCACTTCAATAAATTGGATTGGGAAGAAGCTTTTGCGTTTTGCAGAGACGTATATAAAGACTATGACGCAAGACTGCAAGAAATTACTACAAAACAGGACGTGTACAATTTGCTATATGTCATGGGAGAGAACAAAACCGCAGTGCAACATGCCTGGCTTGGAGGAAAATATACCAACGACACTTGGCACTGGCAAACTGCCAAGACAGCCGTTGATAAGACTGTATTACATTGGATAGATAATAATACGTACACAGCAGAAGTCGAAGAAGTAAATCTTTGTCTTGATATGGATAGAGAAAATCATTTAGTTGCTATGCATTACGGAACCAATTGCTTCTTTAAACAGGCTTACATTTGTGCTTTTAGTAAGTATATATTTCTATAAATTTTAGCCCTTTTATTGCGTTAAATAATATCATGCATATTTTATACAGTGTGCTTCCAAATGCAAAATTATTGGCATTAGCGATTCCTGAGTAATTTCATGTTTGTTTGTATATGTTACGGTAAAAGTCCGAATGCTAGGGAATCTTAGACTTGAGTTGGGGAATCTTCACATTCACCGATAATTCTTAACAGTAACCGTTATGATGAATATTAGGAATGACCAGTGAATGTTAGGATTTACCAGCATTCGGACTTCTACCATAACATATAGACTTTAAAAACTTACGCTTAAACATGTCTACTTATTGAAGCTTGCTTCACATGATTGATTAAACTAAAACAAAAAACAAGGTAGTGTTAAACAAGTTTTACTAACTACCTAGAACGTGACGTCACGTGCGAATATACAACAAAAGAATTTTTAATTACATATCGTGTTGGGATACACGGAGGTCACATGAGGCGGCATCCAGAAAGCGCAGAAAGCGTCTTAACTTAATAAAGCAACGGAAAAACATGGCTTAAAATTATCCTCCGCTCAAGGCGGCTAAATTCTTAATTACTTCATAATTTTTGAAGGGGTGTAATCATACAACAAGAGCACGTAAAAACTTAACCGAATCTAGACAGGTGCTTGAGTTCCAAAAAGCTTCGGTTTTCCAAGTGAAATCGACGGTCCTTTCTTGGCCCGCCCAGGAATTTGCTGCTATCATTGTGTGTATGAGAGAGAGAGAAAAAAAAAGAGAAAGTCGCCCACTTACGACGTTACGTTAATGATACAAAATGTCTAGGTTCTCGGAGTAGTGCACACACATCGACAAAAGAAACCTGTTGCGGTCGCATACGAGCGGACATAGTCGAAATAGGCTAACAAGCATTTTACAAGCTTGGCAGAGGTTTTTAATGCATCCATAATCAAACGTTTTGTGACCTCCAATTATCACTTGATTGGGGGTCCCGTTCAATGTTTTGCAATGGGGTCTTGTTCGATATTTTGCGTGGAAGCCTCAGTGGACTGGGGGCGTCGCCCCTGAGGATATTATTAAGAAGAAATGCATGCAAAAACTAGAAGTGATGGCTTTTATAAATCGAATATGACAAGCAGAGGTAGGAAATTTTAGAACTGCAATAATGTAAGAATAGCTTTGTTCAACGAAACTACCAACGAATAATGAAAGTGAGGCTTGGTATTATACGAATAATTCGATCCTTCTTGTCCCGTCCCTGAAGAACTAAACGTAGAAGCAACAATAGCAAAAGCATATAATATACTAAGAGATAATGGAAGACACTAATAATAGTAGAGATGGAATCCTTCGAAAATAAATTGAAGGTAATGAAAAATAAATAAATTAAGAGCAAGAAAGGTATTTATTTATAATGAAAGGACAGCAGAATAGACAAGAATCAAATGTGAAATAAAAATCAGTGCACGAGAAAAGCAGAAAAAACTAACGCCGGGTACCAGAAGATAATTGTAAATAATAAATAATATAAGCGAAGCCCAGAAGACAATGGGGTGAAGGAAGTGGAAGAAAACCAGAGAAAGCCAAAAACTAATGAACGAAAACAAAGAGGGCGGCAAAAAGGAGATGCTCCAGGCAAAGATCAGGACAACAATAAAGACAACAGGAAGAAAAGAAGAAACGCTAATAAAAATGGAACTTGAAACGATAGGATGAAAAGGAAAGAAGAAGAAATTATAAAAAAATGAGAAAAACGTGAGTAAATTAATTAAGAATTACAAGAACCAAAAAGAACGAAACTAGCTTAGTGAAAATTCAAAAATGGTACTGGATGTACACAGCAGTAGGGGAAAAAAGCAAGCAAAAGCACGGGTAGGTTTTATAGTAAATGAAGACAAACTATGCAACATAATTGAAGTTACACACAAAACCGAAAGAATATTAGCACTAGAGGTACCATTTAGGGAGGAAAACGAACAATACACAATAATAGTAGCTTATGGACCCAACGACGATGCTGAAAAAGAAGTGAAAGGAATTTTTTGTACTTGCAAGATGAAATATAGTATGATCAATAGTTATTTTGATCTAGTATGGCTATGGAATAGTTCCTAATTTATGAATGCTACTATAATTCACTTGAAAATAAAATGTCAAACTTGACATTTTAGTGTAAACATAGTTGCATTCATAAATTAAGAACTATTCCACAGCCATACTAGATGAAAATCATTTTTAATCATACTTTATATAAATTAATTGTCATAATGGTACATCTAAACGAAAGATTGGGCTGCAAAAATTTAATCATCAAAGAATGCTTACGAAGACAGGGGAAGAAACATAACACGAGAATGGATTGAGTATACTAGACCTATGCGTAGCAAACGACTTAGTGGCAGCAAACACAAAATTTACACACAGCGACGAATACAAAACACGAAAGAAGAGCTCAACAGGGACGAGAAGGCGAGAAATCCTTCTGGTCAGCAAAAGCAAGTGGAAATTAGTAAAATACGTGCGAGGGAAAAGATAAGCAGCGATAAATAACGACCACTATCTACTACTAATGAAATGAAAAGGAAAAACACCGACCCAAGCAGACAAAAAGTGAGCCACAATAAATGAAAAAGTAAAAACGAAAGAGTAAAAATACCTGAAATAAAGAAAAAGTACAAAACAACACTAGATCTAAAAATCTAAGGAGTTGAAAAGCAGAAGAAAAATGGGAACAAGTCCGTAGAAACATCGATGAAGCAGCAAAGGCGAGTTGTGGCACAGTAAGAGCAAGCAACAAGACGGTAAAGAAAAAACATTAGTAGAGGGAAGAAATTAAAATGATAATAAAATAGAAAATGCATAAAGGAAAAAATACCTGCAATCAAGAAAGAATGAAGGCTATGAAGAATATAAAGAAAGTAAAAAAGTAGTAAAAGAAGCCGTAACTGAGGCAAAGAAAGCATCGTAGCTAGATTTCGGAAACAAGATTAAGGAAGCATACAAAGACAACCAAAAACACTGAAACAACGAAGACGAAGAAGGTCACCTTTAAGAACATCAAAGACGAAAGCGAAAACATACCTACTAACCAAAGAAGAAGAGAAACAGGCAAATCAGCACGGCATGACGGAATTACAGCTGAAATGATAAAGCATGCAGTTGAAACGGCGAGGGGAAAAAAGTAAAGGTTCAGGGTTATTTCAATTCTCCCAACTGGGGGCGGACTGCTATAGGGTCCCTCTTTAGACAAGAACGGAAATTATAGGATGGGTGAAAGAAAGGAGGGGTGGAGAATGGAAGAGAGACCAGGAAAGGTGGAGAAGTACTGCCCAGGCATGCGCCTCAGAGAACGTATTCTGTTGGCTCAGAAAAAATACCTAAAAACCTAAATCAGAACAGACGACCAGAGGAATCCACTATTCTACAAAGCTCAGTTGAAACGGCGAAAGAAACACTACTATAGGTAGTGCCATACTTCAAATTCAGTACGGTTGGGATAGGGCAATGTAAATCTTATGAAAGCTTTCTGGGCGACGTTGCCACTTCTCAGCAGCGACTGACGGTCTAAGTTTACTTGAAGTAATGCCAGATGCGGATTAGATAAAGACATCTTTTAGTAGTTGTTAAGTGCGCCAAAATACAACAGCGGAATTTTATGATTGACAGGTGCGTATTTACTTTGTGCTAAATGTGGCAACGTCGTTTTGCATAAGACAGCGTACTGAATTTGAAGTATAAAACGATCAATAGAAGTATTCAACAGTGTCAAAGTCTCCAAAAGACTGGCAATTGGGTATAATAAGGTCCATTTTTAAAATAGCTGCTACCGCGTGAGTGCTACAAAAATTATAGAGAAATAACGTTGCTTAGCATACCAAGTCAATTTACTCAAGCATAGTAAAAACAATGAAATACCGTGGAGGACAGGCAATGCGTCATAGTAACCCAAAGCATACACAATCTGATCTTCGCACTAAAGCAAATAAACAAAAAATCACGGAAAACTAACAAACCAGTCCACATGTGCTATATTGACCTAGAAAAAGCCTTTGATAAAATAAAAAGAAAAGACGCGTGGGGCTGTTTACAAAGAAGGAAAGTTGAGGAACACTTGATAGAGATGCCAAGGTACTTTATAAGAGATGCAGCAACTATGTAAAGACTAGAAACGAAACATTCAAAACCTTCGAGACTTAAAGTGGGGTTTCATGCTAATCCCGTTTCTCTTTGCAGTAGTATTCGATGACGTTGTGAGACAGTGCAAGAAAGAAGTAAAACTATGTACTATAAAAAATTGAAAAATTGAAAGGGTACAAATCACAGAACTACTATAAGCAGACGATATGTCAATCTAGGGAACAACTTATCTAGATCTTCAGCACAATATAAGGATGTATGATAAAGAACTGAAGAAAAGAAACATAAAAATTAGTTGCGCAAAAAGCAAAACAATGATATTCACTGAACAACCTAATTTAAAACACATAGGATAGACGTAGAAGGCACAAACTGAAAGAATGAACAAATGAAAGAATGTAAGTACTTAGGGGTCCAAGTGAGCAAATAGGGAAAACTAGGAGAAATTAACCAAAGGAATGGAGTAGTAGGGAGGTTCTTTAATGTAATTAAAAACACGTTCCTGTGGGACAAATACCTAAAAAACTAATGTAGAAATATACAGGTTTCCTGAAATTATAAGGAAATACTATTTTCTAAAAGAGTAACCGAAACAGAAAATTCAATATTTACATTGGTATTTATTTTCCAACTCATGGAATTGCTATGTTCCGTACAATTTTAGGCAACCTGTATGAGAAAGTGGCTTGTCGATGTTGAAGTACTCTAGCGAACCCTGGATAACATCAGGCAGACAACAAAGTAAACTAAGTAGCATGTAAATGACATATTTAACAAAAATAGAAGGTAAAACAAAGTGAGACCGAATAAGAAATGAAACGTTAAGAGACTTACTAAAGGTGAAACTATTCGAACACAATACAAGAAGGTCAACTGAGATAGCTGGGGCCTATAAATAGGATGGGAGAGGAGAGTCTACGAGAAAAGAGAAATTGGAAAAAGGAAAATAGGAAGACCAAACAAGACGCAGCAAGACAAAGTACGAAAAGCGCTGGAAAGCAGAGAAGTGGAGTGGAACAGTATATAAAAGACCATACAGCAGATAAGAAAAAATGAAAGGAATTATGGGGAACAGCGACCTAGCCCTCTAGACGCCTTACACCGAAAGGTAGATATGCAAAGGATTAACTAAGGAAGTTGTCCCACGGTATCTTTAAGGTGAGAGAACGAAACTGCAAGGGTTTAAAGCACCGTGGAGGCTCGTAATAAATCCGGAATCAACGGATAAATTAGCTTCCGATTGGTAACACCTATACTGATACAGCAGGTGATCGATCACATTGTTCCTTTATTTCTCCCAAAAAGAAAATACTGGGCGTAAAAACCCTCGCTCACGCAGCTTCTCTGCTTGGGACGAGTACAAGACTGAAGAGCTGTCCCGCATGCGTTGAAGGCAGAACGGGTTGAACGAATAAAGAATATTTATCACTGCAGTACTTCTATTAAAAAAGCAAAATATAATAGCAGACCTCGCCGTTCGCGGGAGTTACGTTCCAGAAGAAAGTCGCGAAGCGCAAAACCGCGATGCGCAAGTAAACACATAAATGATAAAACGGGATTAGCTTTCATTAACTAGATTTATTTATACTATGCAACCTCAAATAACTAAAACTTTTCTGCGTTTTTTGTCTGGCTAATCTGCTTTCACGACATGGTTTTCCGTGTTTTAAAAATTAAATTCAATTGAATTTTCCCCTCGAGAAGACAACAAAGCTTAAACTAAAATTCATACGTAATATAAGTCTGCCACTTGAATCTAGAGCTCGAATGTCCATTTCTTTATTCAAGATATAATTTTACAATTTATTACAGGTCCCATTTGGTAATAAGAGATTCAAAAAAATAGGCTCGATAAGTGTGCTTACAAGTTCGTGATAAATAATGTTATTTAGGTGTTCATGACATAAACCGCATACGTCTGCTTTATTTACTTATGGCCGGTCTTATAAAGGTCACTAATCTGACGTTAACTTTAAATCGCTGTTAAAATAAACAAAAGCTTATCAAAACGTTGGCGCTTATGACTAAAGCTGATAATTATATGCACTCAAATGTACGAAAATATGCGCATATATATGCATACATTTTGTTGAGTATATGCACCCAAAGTTATAATATATGCACATAATATGCTCTAATTTTTTTGAAAATAACTAGGAGTTTTCTAAATAATGTAAAATTTTTAATTATTTTGCATAAGAATATTTATTTTTCTAATTTTTATTCAAAGACGTCATTCATTTTAACGTTTGACTATATAAACATGGACTACCAACGCCAACTTTACGTTGTAAGCAACATAAAAATTAGATTTCCCCTAATGCCGCCAGACTGTTATTCACCCAACACTCGTGAAATGGATTCTAGGTTGGTTGATTCCTTATACATTGTTTCTAAATGAAAAGTGGGGTTGCTGGCAGTCTATGTTTATATAGTCAAAGATGTTAACAGAGACTTCCCCTTTCCTCTGCTTATTTCGATACGCGCACTGCATTCCAGCTGCAGGAAGTAAAAGTATATATCTCAGTTGCACATAAAAATTTTATTAATAATTTAATGAAACAGTAAATTTTACAAAAAAATCTCAAAAAATTGATACATTACAAATTATTGCTAAATATAACCAAATATGCAAAAATCTAGAAAGTATGCTCAAAATCGTATAAATATGCAAAATATGCAAAATGAAACTTGGCTTAAACGATTTGTTTTCACATAATTAGTATACATATGCAAAAAGTTTCGCCGGCATATCAATTATACAAAATATGCATTTGCATATAATATCAGCTTTACTTATGCCATATTAGTCATTAGTAAAGACATTTTTATAGGCTTTTGTTTATTTTAATAGCGAATTAAAGTTAACTTCAGATTAGTGGCCTTTATAAGACCGGCCGTTAGTGTATGAAAGTTGAAACAGTTGGAAATTCCATCCGCGAACGGCAAAGCAATCCGCGAACGGCAAAGAAAAGGGTGCATAAAGGTGCCCTGTGTAAAATCAAATTAGCGAACCAGAAAGCAGCAAACAGAGAGGTCTGCCTGTACACCATTAATTTTTTTAAATAATCCTAACAAGCTAGTACGTCCTACCGATACTCAGAAAGTTGAAAACATAATAAAGTCAAAAAATGCCAAATGTATGTGTTATTGTTTAATTCGTAATCCTAATTTCCACCAAAATGTAAAAATATTATCAAAGCTAATCAGCATATTAATAGTGAAATAAATTTAGTACAGACGAAATCAAACTAAAAGTGGCATAATAAGGAAAAAATTGTGGCCAATCACTTTTATCACTAAAAAGTTTCACAACTAGATTATCCAATATACCAATTGAGCTACCGACACCTCGGCCTGTTCTCTAACCTTTAGGGGATTTGGAGGGGGAGCAAAATTGATATACATATGTCTATCTCAGAAACTGGAATTCTAATCAAAAAACATTTTTTTAATTTTAATTATCTTTAAAATAGTTTAATTTTTTGTCTTCTTGTGATTAAAAATAGCAAAGTTACTGTTACGGCGATTTAAAGTTTTGCGCGCTTTTAGTTAAGACTGTTTTGGCCTTGATTTTTGTTAGTACATTTGAATGTACACGTCTAAGAAAAAAGTATTTTCAATCAAAGTTATAAGTAATCAAATTATCTACAATTCGTCCTTTTCCACTTTCTAGAATAAAAATTAATAGAGTTATGGACATTAACGTCTTCAATATTGTAATTTTCAAAAATTATAAACCTGCAAGTTACCCCTTAATGATAACGATATAGAAACTGCATGTGATATATTTGTTAGTTTAATAATAAGCAGGTTATTTTATTAGACTTACAGTTTCTGAGACAGTTAGACATGTCAATTATTCCCCATTTTCAGCCCCCTGAAAGAGGAAAATCAGGTCTAGGTGTCAGTAAATCGATTGATATGTTAGGTAATCTACTTGTGAATCTTTTTAGTCATATAAGTTATTGGCCTTTATCTTTTTCGTTTTAAATTACATTTCGACTGTACTACCTAATAGTAAATAAAATTGTTTTAAATTTCACAGTCTTGCATCATATTTGTTAAGTAAACTGCAATAATTTATAACTTTGTATCTTTCTATTTTCTATTTATTCAGTTAGAATTAAAAAGGAACTACGCTTTTTCGGCTTGGTACATGCATTTGGTATATTAAAAAGTGCAATTTATAATGATAATGTCAATTGAACAATACAATGAATGGCTAAAAAAGGTTACAGAACAATAAGGAAAGATAAATCCATTGAATAATAATATTTTTGCACTTCCGGGACTAAAGTTGATACTTTAGTCCCCGTAAACAGGGACTAAAGTAGCTCATTTAATCCCTAGGGACTAAAGTAAAAATGATACAGTAACTATGGTAAATTTATGTACACACGAGGTTAGTAGGTTAGGTTTTGTTTGTCATTTAACACACACTGACGCAAAACTTAACCTGAAAATCTCGAATTTGACATATACTGACAATACATTTCAGTACTGCCAACAGTGCCAACTGATTCAGGCTACCGAGGGCCTGCTGCAATTCAGTTTTTAAAAAATTGTAATTGTCAGTTTCCAAATTGACAGATTCCAAATTTTGGAAATGTTTGATGATAATGTTCCCAAAAGTGCAAAAAATAGGGACTAAAGTGCACTATCTAATCCCGCGAGTGGAGTTTGTTGCCTCGAGGGCGAAGACACTCAAGGGATTTAGGCACTTTAGTCCCAAGGTATATATACGCTATTTTTTACACTTTTGGGAACATTATCATCAAACATTTCCAAAATTTGGAATCTTGTCAATTTGGAAACTGACAATTACAATTTATTAAAAACTGAATTGCAGCAGGTCCTGGATAGCCTGAATCAGTTGGCAGTACTAAAGTGTATTGTCAGTATATGTCAAATTCGAGATTTGCAAGTTTTGCGTCAGTGTGTGTCAAATGACAAACAAAACCTAACCTACTAACCTCGTGTGTACATAAATTTACCATAGTTACTGTATCATTTTTACTTTAGTCTCTAGGGATTAAATGAGCTACTTTAGTCCCTGTTTACGGGGACTAAAGTATCAACTTTAGTCCCGGAAGTGCAAAAAGTAATTTCATTATTCTACTAGTGGATAAAGTGGTACTTTAGACGGTTCATAAGTGTGGATAAAACTTCAATTATAAGGTGATTGTGGATAAATCTCTATATATAAACCTGTGCTGTGCCTGCGCATCCGAGTCTGTGATCTTCGCATCCGCATCAATCGGGCGTACTTCGTTTATTTCCTTATGTCGTCATCGTTTCCTTCATAATGCAGCGATAAACAAGTACGTTAGGCGCGCGTTCTTAGGTGACCGGCTAAAGCGTAGGATAAGCAATCGGATTCCGTCTAGGAGATCAGGTTCTGCGATATATATTTTTTGAGCAAATTAACGTAATGCGAGTTACTAAGCGTTTACGTTTACTATTCCAGTATTGTTAAAAACGTTAAGATATTTGTATCTATTTTGTACATTATTATGAACACTATTGCGCTTTCTTTATTAAAAACGTTAACATTTTGAAAAGGCACAAATGAGTTTAATTAGAGCATGGCCATCTATGTGGTGGGCTCAAAAGTTAGTCAATTAGATAGGTTGATGTAATTTATTTACGATCTTTTCAGAAAATTTATGTTTGTAAATGTTTCCAGCTGCCGATAATTTGCGAAAATTGGAAGAAGTCGAAAGAAATTCATCTTACAAAGGCCTCTAATGATGAAACATCTTCACAGCTTCTGATAACCGTACAAGTTTGTAAAATATTTTAACAGTGTACTCATATAATGTTATTATCAATACAAGTTATAATGCAAGCGTGGTTCTTTTATTTAGAGTATCTAATAAACGACATTTATACTTTAGCATTTCTGATTGCTTACATTGAAAGTAGCCATTATTAAACAGCCGTGTTCAAGTGATTAAGTATTAAAAGAAAGGTGGAGACATTCGAAAAAACTTCGTCCTCGAGTCAGAAATTGCACTGAAGCAAAATAGCATTCTCTCCGAGTTGCATATACTATTTTTTTCACGTTGCAGAAAGATTTAAAACGAAAAACGTCATTTATCATATTTTAGTTACAATTATTTTAATATTAGTACCCAGCAAACACGTTATATTGATGTTATGCAACAAAAAAGTAACAATGTTAACTAAAATTTGTTATGTTTGTGATACATAACTGGAACATAACAAATACGAAATTAATGTTATATAATTTTTGTTATGTTGCTGTTATATAACTTGTTTTATAACAAAAATATAACGTTGCAATATAACATGGTTACATATTTTCCACGTAACAGGTTTGTAACTGATGAGATTACATATATATAACTTTATTATATTACTGCTATATAATAATGTTGATTAATAACAACTCTATCTATTATATAATATTGCTACCAATTCCTAACTGTTTCTGTTTTGTCACTTGTTGGCAACAGACCGACATCAGAATAATGTGGCACTTCGTTACTTGTATTTGCACGTGGTTTTACTTTAGGTAAATATTAAATAAATGTAAGTATTTCATGTTCTATGCATATTAAATAACATTTGGAACCCAAAGCTTTTGTTCTGTTTGAGTAGATTGGCTTGCTTTATTTGCCTTTACAGCTAACTTTTAAACCCCTGTCCCATTGTAAAAATATTTATAAAAGCGAAGTGACGTCACGTTCCATCAAAATATGTTTAAGGCATGTCCCGCTGCCAAAATTTGGTCCAAAGTTATTATAAAAACGTGATCAGCAGCAAACTTTTATATTAAAAGGGATCAAATCTGAAAAGTAAGGTTAGATTGCAGTGTTTTGGCTTGCTGTTGTCGCCCCTTTTACAAGCCTTTTTTATGCAAGTCTTTTTTGCCTTACAATAGAAAACTTATATATGTAAATAAAAAAGTACTAGTTACAGGAATTACAAGGATTTTTATATAATATGCTCGTCTTCCAACAATACAAAAATATATATTACAGGTAAATGTTGGGTTAGGGTTAGGTTTATATGCGAAATCGCATATAAAGGTGGATTCACGCTGGTATGTTAATTCCATTGATGTGGTGGTTTGTTCGTTAGATGACATGACCGTAATTTTTAATTAATAAAATCAATTTAAATGAAAATTACATGCAATTCACAACACGCCAAAAATGAGATTAAGTGTTAAGCGTTCGCACAGCAGCTTGAAATGCTTAGTACTAGGCTCTAGGCTGGGCTTAGCCATTAACATCTAATAAAGCGCCTGCTTTTATAAAAAATTAATAATGGAAATCGTTCTCTTCCCAAAGTTTTTATTAAAACCTCTTACGTGGCGTCATCAAAATACAGACGCCTTAAACAGTTAATTTAGCGATGTTATTTTTATAAAGACCTTACACCCGCAAGGGTAGAAAGGTCCTAGAATTAAGTAAGTATTTTATAAAACTGTGGACTGTTACACTATCAAAATACTGTTGATAAAATTGTTTACAAAAATTCTTAGTGGGATCTCTCTCTCTCCGGATGCCGTCTCAATTTCTGAGGTTAGCTATCACCATGGCATATCTCCATCTATCACGCGCTGTATGTATAAGCGTTTCTATGTTCATCCTCAACCAATTTCTTAGTGGGATAGAGGCTTAAAAAATATTTCATGCACATTTTATAGCATTTTAAAAGAAAATGCAAGTATTTATTGTAATGTATTATTCACTAAAAGTAAAAGCCAAAATTATTAAGGAAACACTGCAGCACTGATACATTCATAAAGGGCCGAATGCACCACAAAGAATGTAAAATTGAGTTAAATATAAATTACACCTGGCATCGGTCTCAAAAGGTTTATATGAGAAAGTGTGATTAATCATTGTTTTAAAACAATTTATTATCATTGTAATATTACAGAGAATAAAATGCCGAATGCAAAAAATGAGAAACATCTATATTTGAAAGCCTAGGAAGCGAGTGGTTTCGATTTGAAAAACAGCGCTTTGTCCGAGAATAAAAACTGAAACGTAATTTTATATTTGAGTAATTTTTATTGTTAGAAGTTAGAAGTGCAATGTAGTAGTGAAGTAGTGCAATAGTTTTGTAGTAAAGTAAAATACTAATGTAATGAATGTGTTTTCGTTTTTGCCACCTTATGGTTACGGTTTGTACAGCAATGGTAAGTATAAGATGATTTCTATCTAAGCCTTGTCATTGGGATCGTCCTTATTTTGTAAAACATACATAAATTTAAACAAATGTCGATTAATCGGGTAAATTAGCAAAAGTAATCACTCTGTGGTACTTAAGATATTTTGATCCAATATCTACTAATTAAACACAATTTTACTTAACACTAAATAATTTGTAATTCTAATTGGAACAGTACATATCAAAATATATCGTTGATTTTAATTGTCACTGGAATTATCGAAAAATGGCATTTCCTTTCCCAAAACTGGTAGCCAATCTGACAAGACTGGATACGGAAGTAAAACTTGGTTACACGCTGAACTTCATGTGGATTGACACAATAATAAAATCAGTTACTATAACCTTTATCACTGTCTATTTCACACCCAATATCCACTTTGTAAATCGGCGGCTGGCCAGGTGTGAAGGTAATACATATGTAACACTTGGGTATCCTTTGGAAAATTAATGTTTTAGTACACTATGTCATTTAAAAGTTACTTATTTTGCATGAGAAGGTATATTTATATATAATTCGGCACTACAGCCCAAGTAGGCTCATGGCTTGGTTTACTATCACTTTCCACGTTTTTTTATCCTGCGTCTTTATCTTCCAATTACTAATGTTGGTTAGTTGTATGTCTTTCATTACTTCCTCTTGCCATCTTGCCCTGGGCCTTCCTCTTCTTTTTTTCCCTCCAATTCTGCTTTCTACGAGTCTTTTTGGTACTCAATTATTATGCATTCTTGATATATGGCCTATTCATCTTAGTCTTTGTCCTTTCACTATCCCGACTATATTTGGCTCTTTATACAGGTCTTGTAGTTCGCGATTAGTTCTTCTTTCCTATACGTTATTTACTTTTTTCCTCCATATACCTTCCTAAGTATTTTCCTTTCCCATACTTCCAGCATTTTTTGTTCTGCCGTGCCCACTGTCCACACTTCACATGCGTATGTCGCTACTGGCCTTATGATGGTTTTATACATTTTCAATTTCAGTCCTCTTGATATGTTTTGTTGTGCATGAATCTCTTGAGTGCATAGATACATCGATTTCCTGCTAAGAGCCTTTTCTGGATTTCTTTTCTAATGCCCGGCGTTCTATAAAATTCTGTTTCTAGATAAGTGTATTGTTCTACTTCCTTGACGGTATATGTTTTCCATTACTTGTTGTTATACTTAATTTCCCTGAATTGTTGTAATCTTGGTCTGTCCATGTCATATAGTTTGCTTTGTTTTCATTTATAATTAGCCCCATTTCTGTCATACTTCGTGCTAGGATTACCAGGTCATCCGCAAATGCGAGACAGTGGTGCTTGTTGTGGTATAGTAAGCCTGCCCTATTTAACCCTGCTCTTCTCATAATGTACTCTAATGCGCAGTTAAAAAGTATAGAGGATAGGGGGCCCCCTTGTCTTAGTCCCTCGCTTACCTGGAGTTTTCCAGATATGTTATTCCCCATTCGCACCATGTTATCTGTTTCTTTTAAGGTTATTTTTATTAGATTGAAAAGTTTTCCATATATTCCTAGTTCCTCTAGCGCCTTATATGGTTCTTTTCTGTTTACTCTGTCGAATGCTTGTTTGAAATCGATGAAAATTGCATATGTGCTCGTAGCTTTCAGCTTGTATCTCTCTTAGTACAAATATCTGGTCCACCACCGATTTTCCCTTCCTAAACCCCGATTGATATTTACCGATTTCGCTCCCTATTTTTGTTATCAAAACATTTTTTAACTGGGTGGCAAGAACTTTATATGCCACGTTTAATAGGACTATTCCTCTGTACTTCATACAGTCTGTTTTATCTCCCTTTTTGTGTATAAGATGATTTCTATCTAAGCCTCGTCATTGGGATCGTGCTTATTTTGTAAAATATACAGGTTTAGCTTAATATTTGCGACGCTGTATATCTAACAATCAATTAACAATTTTTAAAGAATGGAAACGTTTTTCAGGTTGTCTACTTAGATCAACATTGCTCATATAATAAGCAGAATGTCAACCATTTGGCTCAAATTTGAATTACCGTGTACGTTACATGACTACAATATCCGGTTGACAAATAATAAACTGCTCAAGTACAGGTCTAAAGAGTAGCTTCAGCACTGCGAAAACATTAAGTATTATAGTGCACCCAGAATGTGTAGTTCAAAACTTGACCACCGAACTTCTGTAGATGGCGCCAAGTGGACAAGCCGCCACTGTGCTACAATGCTTGGAAATTTTGCAAAGTGGAAAATCGCCACCTTTCGCCAAAACCAAATAGCGCATGAAGGTGCTCGGGACCTTAGCAACAACTTTGCCCCCTTTCAAAATTTCGATATCTGTAGCCGTTCGAAAGTTACAGGCGATCCAGACAGACAGACAGACGGACGGACGGACGGACGGACAAAACGTTCGCATAAGTACGCTGAAGCTACTAATAAGGTTGCATGACGAACAAATAACAGCAATGTTACTTGTTAAAACAGTTACATAACAGTGATATACCTGTACTGTTACAGACATATAACAAAATTTTATAGCTGTTACATTGTAGTTATAATTAGGTCTGTGCATGTGTATCGATAATTCGAATAATATATCGAATAACGATATTAATATAAAAGTTATTCGAGTTATCGAATAAATCATTATTAAGCTGGCTATGACATATAAATGATCTGTATCAGGGCTGTCCAACTTCAAGAGACCCAAGGGCCACTGTAAAAAAATTGATGGTTACGAGGGCCGCATCTTCCTTTCCGTTCTTGAGATACCAACAAAAGAAAAAACAATACATCAATTAATGTAAATTTACGTATAGAGATGTGACGTTTCACCCCCTTACTAAGAGCATCAATGATTTACCCCTCGGGTTAAGCTGAAATCGGAGAAATACGTTCACTCAAATATATATTCGATTAGGTAAAACACCAGATAATTACAAAACAAATATAATACTTTTAGCTAGTTACAATGATTAATTAAAAACTCTGAGTTGCACATTATTTAAAATTAACATGTTCTTCTGGAACGGTGTCTGGTTTCGTGGGTCGAGGTGCAACCCAATGCAACGGCGAGTGTTGCGGGTCCCTATTGGTAGTCCGCCGTACGCACGCCGCAGGCTGCCTTTTAATGACCAAAAAGGGGCCCTGCATGTGAGTTTATGGCGGCTGCAGGACTCTAGCCGCTCACAAGCGGGGTAGAGGCTGCGATTCCTACAGGTTACAGGTTTAATTATTAGTAAAATGAGGTTATAAGGAGTATTTTACCTCTCGGGGGGCCGGGATTTACCTTTAAAAATTAGGCGGTCGGAAATGGCTTTTAAGACAGGGTTAATGCCTCCGGGATTCGATTTTTGCAAGAAAGTTCAACAATCAAGGTAAAATCGAAATCTAGCAGTCTTGTTCTAGCGAAAAATTTGAACTTCTTGGGCTGACAGTACAACACGTCATCTCCCTTAAAGCCTGATCTGGTAAGGGTTGGAGGCCTACTCCGTTAGACAGTTTAGCGTGTCAGACTGGAGAGCCTAGTTAGAAAAGGAGAGGACAGGATCGGGAATGGTGGGCTCAAGGGGGAATTCGATCCGCGGGCCATAAAAATATCCTGGCGGGCCGCATGCGGCCCGCGGGCCACATGTTGGACAGCCCTGATCTGTATTATGGTTCCTAGATGTGCGTGGTTATTTATTTTCTTTATTATCATTGCTTGAAAAGTTCTTTAGATGATCTTACCGGTTATCATTAATCATCAGTATTGTTAGTCCTTTTCAATTTCCTTACAATAATACCAAAATAAATACCTGCCTAATGATTACTATTTGTATTTAGCAAATGGCCTTTAATCATCATAAGTCAGAAAACTTGTATCAGATATCAGATAGAATAAGTTAAACAGAAGATTACTCTTTCTAGAAAATTGTTAATTGATTTTTAACAACTTATTCTAGTAATGATACATATTGCCTATTGGTCGGAATCGTAAATCGGGGATGTGGGGAAGTGGGGATACCCCTTTAACGATAATTTAAAATATCGTAGCAATAAATCAATGCCCAATTTTGTTAAAAAATTACAGTTTACGTTTGTCTTCGAAGGTGAACAGTAAATTATTTTCTGTATTTGTATTTTCTCAAAGGAGAAAAATACGGTTTAGTGCTGTTACCATTTGTTGTGCTTCAAAGCTACTCACATTTAGAAATCAGTGTTCAGAATCAGAAAAGCTAAGTACTGCTATTGTTATACATATTACATAGTTGACCCGATTTAAATCGTGGTTAAAATTATGTCAAAAAAATCTGGTGTGATACACTCACACAACTTCCTTTTACAGTGATCTTATAATTAGTCAAAAATTTCATTTTTAATTTTTAACCATTTGTTAAAAATTTTCAAAAATTACAAATTCTACAAAAACGGTACAAAATCGAGTGTTAGTTGAAGAGACAAATTTTCTCTAGAATTTTAAGGTGAATTCAAAAATGTAATAATATACCGGGTGTTTTGTTTAAAATAGGAGTTAATAAAAAAAATAGAAAAAAAAAACAAAAGAAACCCACTTTAGAAGTATTCAACTGGAAAATCACCTATCTCACATCAGTACACATTAAAAATGTAAGAAAAATGTAAAATTTAAAAAAAATCGTTAGAGCCGTTTTCGAAAAAATCGAAAAAAACTGAAAAATCACAAGAGTAAACACCTACTTCCGGTTATGCGATTTTCTTCAAAAGCTTGCTGTCTCATCTACATAGTACACAAAACTTATATATGAAGTTTCAATGCCATACCTCTTTTCGTTTTTGAGATATTCTGTTCACAGACACACACACAGACAGACAGACAGACACACAGACAGACAGACAGACCAATGAAAAAAAATATGTTTTTTGGAATCAGGGGACTCTAAAACGTGAAGATCTGTTGAAAACTCAATTTCGGATTTTTGGGGTGAATCCAATACTTCCTTTATAGTAGTAAAAGGAAGTAAAAATCCAAATACACCATGAACCTTTATTATTAGTAGCTTCAGCGTACTTATGCGAACGTTTTGTCCGTCCGTCCGTCCGTCCGTCCGTCCGTCTGTCTGTCTGTCTGTCTGTCTGTCTGTCTGGATCGCCTGTAACTTTCGAACGGCTACAGATATCGAAATTTTGAAAGGGGGCAAAGTTGTTGCTAAGGTCCCGAGCACCTTCATGCGCTATTTGGTTTTGGCGAAAGGTGGCGATTTTCCACTTTGCAAAATTTCCAAGCATTGTAGCACAGTGGCGGCTTGTCCACTTGGCGCCATCTACAGAAGTTCGGTGGTCACGTTTTGAACTACACATTCTGGATGCACTATAATTCCACTTGGCGCCATCTACAGAAGTTCGGTGGTCACGTTTTGAACTACACATTCTGGGTGCACTATAATACTTAATGTTTTCGCAGTGCTGAAGCTACTCTTTAGACCTGTACTTGAGCAGTTTATTTTAACATTGTCCTACTTTTAAGTATCACGATTTGCTTACTTTTTATTGCTCACAAATGTTTTTTTTTCGTTCGTTTTGTTCATTACTTTTATGAATGTTCAATAATTTATCTAAAACTAAAATCCAATAAAATGGGGTGTAGAGCAATAGTTTATAACTTTCGAACAATTGAATAATTATTCCAATAAATTAGTTATGGTTATTCGAATAAATTATTGCTATAAATTATTCGAATAAATTAGTTATCCGAATAATCTATTCCAATAAATTAGTTATTCGAATAACTAATTCATTCGAATAATTCGATAGTTATTCGAATTTCGATATATCGAATAATAGTCGATATTTAATTTTATTCGTTATTCGATACTTAGTTTGTGATATCGAACACCCCCAGTTACAATACCTAGAGTGGGAAATTGAAACTTACATGCAACAAAAATGTAATAACCTGATGATGTTACATGTAATATTTGAAGGAACAATGTTATATAAATGTTATTTAACTGTGTTTGCTGGGTAGCCTATGGTAAATTTTAAAGTTGGTGGCACTGTATGTCATTATGACAAAAGCTCACAATTATGTCAAATTCTAGGTTAGCAGATTAGGTTTTGCGTCAGTTTGTGTCAAAACTGACTCACTAAATAAGACAAAAATTTCCCTAGGGAGTTTCCATTATAACTGACACAACAATTATGTCAAATTATGTCGAATTTGTTTTACTTCTGTCACAATTTTGATGCTATAGAAACCGACTTCTACTACCGGTCGTTGAACAAGTAATTTAATTGTCTAACTTTTATTTAAATTAAATATTACAGCTTCGTATTATCCTAGCAACCTTGAGATTTTAAAATGTGATTGGCTTTCCTTATTTTCTTTTGAAATTGTTAAAGTTCTTGCTATAGAAAAAAATGTGTATTATACACGACGATACAGTTATTACTATCCACTCTTGAATCATTAAACGATTCACTAGTGAATAAAATTTAATTTTATCGCTTTGTATAATAAATTACTATTAATCAATTGTTATATGTATTCCAAAATCGAATAATAATTAAATATCCTAAAACATAATCTAATACCCAAATATTTAAATTTCAATACATAAATGCTTAAAAACGTCGAGCACTCGAATCACTCACAATTTAGGAAAATAATAAAAAATTAATTTCTAAATATAATTACAATAGTTTATTTTTTATTTATAATTGTCGCACCAAATTCACTTTCAATCTTATTCTTCTTATAAGTTTATAAGAATTGTCACTGACCTTAACTTCTGTTTCGGTTGGTACTTGATTTCTCAAATGTCGCCCTTACAATGCTAAAACTTCCTTCAGCAAACCCTTGCTTGCCCCAGACCAACTCAAAGGTCCTAGTAGCTCTCCAAAATTCTATTATTGGTAATAGATAAGCAACCCAGCACACAAGAACACTCACTTTGCACTGATTTTACTGTATAAATTGTATTCTATTACTTTTAAACAGATAAGTAATACAATTATTGCAAACCAATTCAATAACATTGAATTACATGTTTAGTATATAACAATAATTGTGATACTATATCACGTTTGACTGTAGGGAATGCCATATTACTACTACAAATTTAAACTGGCAATTATTATATTTTCACAATTAAGGGAATTCAACCCTTAACGTGAATTTTACTTGAAAATTATATCAATGTTATTCATTATACTCTCAGTACTAATATAGTAACCATTTGGTTTCCTTAATAACTACCACCAGTCATTCAAACAACTGTTCAAATATATGTACTGTATTAACTATCTGGATATTATTATTTCAAATAAATGTAACATGCAAAGAGTAACCAATGAAGGAGAAATGCCCGGCGAATAGAAAAACGCTGATATGACATCAGTCTTTAAGAAAGGTAATAGAAAAAAATCTCAAAATTATAGAGGAATAAGTGTCATTTTAACGATGGGGAGAATATATGAGAAAATAATAAGCAACAAGATCGAAACCTGTATACAAGAAAAATAGGTGAAGAGCAGCCGATTTTACAGTAGGAAAATCATGCAGAGATCGTATTTATACCCTACAACAATTAATAAAAAATCTGGTGTGATACACTCACACAACTTCCTTTTACAGTGATCTTATAATTAGTCAAAAATTTCATTTTTAATTTTTAACCATTTATTAAAAATTTTCAAAAATTACAAATTCTACAAAAACGGTTCAAAATCGAGTGTTAGTTGAAGAGAAAAATTTTCTCTAGAATTTTAAGGTGAATTCAAAAATGTAATAATATACCGGGTGTTTTATTTAAAATAGGAGTTAATAAAAAAATAGAAAAAAAAACAAAAGAAACCCACTTTAGAAGTATTCAACTGGAAAATCACCTATCTCACATCAATACACATTAAAAATGTAAGAAAAATGTAAAATTAAAAAAAAATCGTTAAGCCGTTTTTGAAAAAATCGAAAAAAACTGAAAAATCACAAGAGTAAACACCTACTTCCGGTTATGCGATTTTCTTCAAAAGCTTGCTGTCTCATCTACATAGTACACAAAACTTATATATGAAGTTTCAATGCCATACCTCTTTTCGTTTTTGAGATATTCTGTTCACAGGCACACACACAGACAGACACACAGACAGACAGACACACAGACAGACCAATGAAAAAAAATATGTTTTTGGGATCAGGGGACTCTAAAACGTGAAGATCTGTTGAAAACTCAATTTCGAATTTTTGGGGTGAATCCAATACTTCCTTTATAGTAGTAAAAGGAAGTAAAAAGAGAAAAGCGAAAAATAAATCTATCCATTAAGCATTCGTAGATCTAAAGAAGGCTTATGATACAGTACCGATAAAAAACTATGGAATGCCGTGAAAGAAATGGAAATACCTACAACACTTATCAAAGCCGTACAGAATCTATATAAAAATAACACAGTCAGTATAAAAAATGGTGGAAAAGTGATAAGTGAATTTCAAACGTCAAAAAGTCTACTACAGGGGTTTTCAACTTTACCAACATTATTCAAAATATTTCTAGACAATACACTGCACACCTGGAAAAGGAAGTGTGAAGGTATGGGCGTGCCAATCAGATCCGAGCACATCTATACTTTATGTTTGGCCGACGATCAAGTCATAATTGCACAAGACGAATACGACTTAAGCTTCATGCTACGATAATTGAAAGAATACACGAAATTAGGCTTAGAAATAAACTATAATAAAACAAAATATGTCGTAGTAGGGGAAGAAGAAACGAAAGATCTAGCGATAGAAGACAACGTCGAAATAAAAGGCGCTGAACAATTCAAATAATTCACTATAACGAAGAATGGAACAACAGAAGAAGAAATAAATAGTAGACTTGACTTAGACAAACAAGAGCATGCATTAAACAACTGCACCCAATAATATGGGACAAACATGTTTCGAAAAATACAAAGACCAGCATATTCCACGCAATAATTAAAAGTATAAGACCTACGGAGCGGAGTGTTGGATAATAAATAAAAGGAATAGATAAAAAATTATTGCAATCGAAATGGAATACTGGAGACGATGCTGTGGCATTACAATGTTAGCTAAAGTAAGAAATGAAGACATTCTTAGAAAAGACTGATATGGCATGGTCATGTAAGAAGAGCAGAAGACACAAGATAGAAAAAAAAGTTACAGGCTGGAGCTCTATGGGAAGAAGGAAAAGAGGCCGATCGAGAAGATCCTGGTGAAACGAGGTCGACGAGGTAATAAAAAAAAGAGGACTTACGGAAGGAACATGGGAAGATAGAGATACATGGAGGTTAAGAGAAGGAAGGCAGCCGCAGCCACTGTTTCGCCCATTTTCGTAAGGGGTTTCATCAAAAGGAAAAGCAAAATAGCACTGTAACTCAGCGTGTAAACCACTCCAGAGGCGAAACTCTCTTTTGCAAGGGAAAGGATAGAAGAGCAGGGTAACTCAACGTGTAAACCACGCCAGAGGCGAAACTCTTCTAAAGATCGAAAGGAGTTGAGCGACTGTTGGTAAGGCTTAGAAATTAGGCACGTTCCACAAAGAAGAAAGAGGAAAGCCTTCGTCTCGATTGAGATTATTAAGGTGCTATAAGTTTCGTTATTTGTTCTGAGCCACTTTTTATAAGTTCTATATTTCTGCCCCTGGGCCTGGAGCTCGTCCGTTTTTTATTTTATTCTGGGCTTATTTTGCTTCCTTTGTTGTTATAGGTTCAAAGGCTTCCTGTTGTCTTGTGCCCTTTGTTTATCTATCTACTAATTTACATTCTCGCGTTTTCTTTGTTAGCAGTTTTTCCACTGTTTCACATCTAATGGTTGTAATATATTTCTGTCCGGTTTGTTTGCTCTTAGGTTCTTTATGACTCTTAACGCTTTTCTACTCTTTGCACTTTTTGGATAATGTCAGATTTGCTCACACTTTACTTCCCAGGCCTCATTTTTGGCTTTTGCAACTTCTCTTTTTACTTCTCTGCTAATTTGTTGATATGAAAAAGTTTGGTTTATAAGAAAACATGCAATAGTAATGTCAATGTTATTCTCTAGGAGAGGTTTAAATATAATTTCACTCTTAGATTTACTAATATTGTAGCTGAAGGTAAAGGTTCAGGGTCATTTCAATTCCCCTAACTAGGAGCGGGCTGCTATAGCGACCTTGCATTCCTCTTCAGTCAAGAACGGGAATATCAGGATAAGTGAGAAAAAGAAGGGATAAAGTATGAAAGAGAGGCCAGGAAAGATGAAGAAGTACTTCCCTAGCATTCGCCTCAGAGAAAATCACCTAAATACCCGAATCACAGCAGACGGCCACGGAAATCGAACCTGCGACTTCCCGAATGCTAAGCAGACGTGGTAACCACTAGTCTGCAGAGCTCGGTTCGTATAGCTTTGAAACCTAGGTGCCCTCTAGCAGATGGGAGTTAAACGAAATATTTGTTACGGGTAGTGGTAGTCAACATGTGGTTCTGACATTTTATGCAAGTAGGAGTGCAAATGTGTTTACAAGAGCAAAATTAGTCAGTATTAGTTTATCACTGCTCAAAGGGTAAGTGTTTATTACTTAAGCTTAGGTACTCCTAAGAGATCGTGTTTATATATTTTAGTTTTGTGCGACATTAGCTTCTACTCAAAAAAGTAAAAACATACACTATTGTGGCACTGTTCATTCCAACAGAAAAAAATACAATAAAGTAAGATAAGACAATGGTTCTTAAAGAACGATACCAGGAAGAATAAGCAAACATTTTACTTGTTCTCTTAGCATTTGCTCACAAAACGTCGTTTCGTTCAAAAGCAGGCCAAGAAAGGGAGTATAACTGAAATTATTCTTCTTTACCCAGCTCTGGTCGTTCACTTTTGAACATAATCCTCCCATATTAATTTATATGGGTCCCTCTTTTGCACTATCTGGATCCAATTTGGGCCTGTAGTTTTTATGTCATCGATCCATCTTAGATTTGGTCTTCCGTTCTTTCTCTTTGCATCCTATGGTCATCACTATATGCTTTTTTTCGTCCAACTGTATCCAAACATCTTAGCTACATGCCCCGTCCGTCTCCATTTCTGGTCAGCTATTCTTGTTCCGATGTCTACCACTCCAGTCTTTTGTCTTATCCCAGTGTTTCTTTTTTATCTCTAAGTGATATTGGGAATGTCACTTAGAGATCAAATAGAGATCATTTAAGTTACCTGCCCAAAAATCATACAGTATTATAAGCGATGTATGGGCAAGACAGCGAAAGTAAAAAAATGGTGGCATAGACTCTTCTGGTATTGTGTAGACAACTGCTTTAATAGCTATTTATAAAACTCATTTGTTGTATGAGTAAGATGGCGATGGATAAGTCCCGATGGAGAACGTAAACGCGTTGACACAATTTTAACAAACTTATATAAAGAATGAGCAATAAAACGAAAGCACTGAAAGTTAATTTTAAGATGTCGTTGCTGATACTCTATACCCAATTTGGAACTAATTCAGAAGCTGATCCAGAAACTTCCATAATGAGAGAAATTGTGAACCGTGATGAATTTATGTAAAATTAACTAGCGCAAAGCCAATTTTTTGTTCACTTCCGGTGGTTTTGAACTCGTCTAAGACGATAAGACGTTCACGATATTACTGACTGGCTACAATACAAGTGCCTGTATGACCAACTAAACTAATTTGAAAACATTGTCGCTATTTCTAGAAAATTTTTCAGTTCATATATAAAGTACTGTCGTAAATGACGCTTAACGGAAAGCACCACTCAAGCCTCAAGGCTCTGCTATCTTCATATTATCATCTGGAACTTGATCTGTATTTGAGAGTTTGCATTTCCAATTTTAGTAGAAGAATTGGTTGTACTATGTTGTGTTACTGTTAGTCATAATAAATGTGTATACTTATTACAATTTTATTACACTTAAAATATTGCGAATGTCAGTTTTAATGCAACCTGCAATAAAAATACAAGGCAGAGAGATTCATCTAATTGACAAATAATTTCTACTTGTGCTTGCGTACAATGGTGTCAATAGTTTACATATAGTCTAGTGTCGTTCTTTAGTAAAATTAGTAAAATTCGCTATATGGCGCTTTTCACGGTAAATTGTTGTTACCGTTTACGGTAAAACTCATATTCCCAATATTTTCCGACGTATTAATAAATGACAATCAACATTCTACTGGGTTTGCTCTTTAGTAAGGGCAGTTAATATACAATGTAATTTTGTTAGTCAATTGAAACCAGTGTAAATATACAGTAAAGCCGGCTAGGAGCAAAGTTCACAACGGTAACACCTAATGACCACATTTTTGAAAATGCCCATACTGGAATTGCTGTTATTCTATTATATCTTCTAATTTAATAAATTTGCTCTGAAAACAATAGTTATTTTTGATTCTAGATTGCGAAATGCTGCTTTTGCATTCGAGAATGAGTTTTTTTGCAAGCATCGCGAGCACAAAAACATTCGAGAATGCAAAAGAATTTCGCAATCAAGTATCAAACAAAAAGGTTTTTTTGAAACCTGCACAGGTCCACATTAGCGGCAACTCAAAGAAAATATTATCTACAATCATCTTGATGTTTAAATCTGGTATGCTCTGACCAACTAATTATGATAGCAACCGTTAAACAAACGTTATAATTTCTAATTTTGTAAGGTTTCGTTGCGATTTTGTTGCTGAACGTAAAAGTCCTTTTTGTTCTAGATTGCAAAAGACTTTTACATCCAGTGAACAAAAAACAGTCACTTTGACAACCGATTTAGATCATAATAGTATATTATGTTATTAGGAGCAAAAAGATACTTTTGCTCCGAATAACATAATATAGTAGTTTTTCTTCAAACGTTTTTATAACAAATTATTTACAACTTTGTGAACAAAATTTGAAGAAAATTACTTGATCTCGTCAGCGGCAGATAATATTATTTATTATTATTATTATTTTTAACTCTACCCCACTCGTGCCTAAAGAGTAGCTTTACGCACTCGTATCGTAAATTACTATTACATCCAGTTAACAAGAAACAGTCACTTTGACAACCGGTTTAGGTCACGTAAATGTCAATATTTTTTATCAGTTTTCGAAAAAAGTATTTTTTAAAACTATGTTACATTACAAGTACTTTTTGAATTAATAAATATCAACCACTAATTGGTAATTATTACTATGTTAGATTTAACTGACAACTTAAGAGCACCAAATCATGGCCAATTTTTCTCCTAAAAAGAATTAATGGAATTACTCTTCTCTTGAAAATATCAGCAAAGCGAAAACTAATGCGATTATTCGTAGCTAAGAATAGCATTATATTAAATTGTACTTACTGGAGATAGCACTTACAAATCTGCTATAATAGTGGCACAGGCTGGTGTCTAATAATTATAAACGTCAGCATACAGTAACCTGGCTAAAATGGAAGCGCTCTGGATTATAACTGTTTTGTTAATAATTGTTTTTCTTGCCCTAAACGTTCATACACAACCCCCACCTGATTACGAAGACGAAGAAGACAATGAAGAACTGAACTTCGTAGGTAATATAATTTTTTTGTGTTAATAGTTTATAATAAATATAAGAGCAGATATTTTTGGCGTTATGTTAAAGTATCTTTAATTTATTTTACTAGAATTGGTTATGTTTGTGCAATTAATGTAAATTTAAATTAAATAATGCAATAATCTATTTGTATAAAGTAGCTTATATTTCAACCTCAATCAATAGCAGCAAACATTCTTTTCTTCTATTACAGAACCCCGGCATTTGGAAGATGATGCTGATAGCTTTATCTGGAATGGGAAGGAATATATATTTCTCAACGAAAAAATGCCATTTCATGTGGCGGAACTAATTTGCAGAGATAGTTACCGAGCTCACCTGACTATAATAAAAGATCTTGAGTTGCCTAATTTTTTAGCTGAAGCCTTTGCAGAAACGAATTTGGTCATGGACGCTCTATGGATAGGAGCTAAGAAAGACTATGATTCCTCAAAATGGAACTGGATAAGAGAGGACACGAAAGAACCCGTTGATAAAGACCTTGTAAACAAATTCGTGTATAACGTAAAAGTCAATGCTAGTGATAGATTATGTCTAACTTTTGCCAGAAAGAACCACGATATACCGCAATTTCAACCAATAACCTGCAGAGCACACAGGCCCCCTATCTGTGAACGTCCATGTGAGTATTATCGTCATTATCATCATAATTAATTCAAGGTTCTTCCTAATTGTTTTATATAACGCCCTTTCTGCTTATAACCGTCACGTTACTGTATCACCCATAGAAGGCAGAATGACTGTCAGTTTAGCATTCGGGAGGTCGTGGGTTCGATTTACGCGGTCCTGATTCAGATTTATAGGTCATTTTTCTGTGTCAACAGAGTAATTGCTTTGAGGCGAATGTCGGGGCAATACTGCTCCACCTTTCCTGGCCTTCCTTTTATTCTCTACCCTTCCTTTTTCTCACCCATCTTCCCGTTCTTGGCTAAAGAGGGACGCAAGGACCCTACAGTAGCCCGCCGGCGCCGCCTGTTGGAGAAATCTAAATTACCTTGAACCTAGTTTTTACGTCGATTGTCCTTTAGTCTAGTTATAGCATACCTTCTTCCACTTCTGGATGCTTTACATCCTTTCGTCTTCTGTTTTGCATGAGCATTCCATTGACCGACATTATTTCATTTTCTTACTTAACGTATTTTCTACAATACTGCATTTATATGGCAGTACATATTAAAGGGGATTAATTAGTGTGTATTTTATACTTTGGTTTTACCTCCATTCTTCTATATGACGATATCTGTACTACATTCAATATGCACTCTCCTCTAGGATTACAGCCGAAATAGTTGTATTTGCTATCGAAATAGTTTCATATGTCTCTTTCAAACGATGTATATCCAATATTTTTTTCAAATGCTAGAAATTACTGTAAGTCCTACTATTAACTTCAAAATTTAATATTTATACTAACATTATATATTGGACGCTTCATCAGTATAATAATTTTAAATGTTTTAATTTAATTGTTACATCTGTTTCCCTAGAAATAAAAAATTAAATATTAATAAAGTGCGGAATCTGCTTCATCAATGTTTATGTTTTCTTACCGTATAAAATTACTTTGTTAAGGATTTTAATTTTTTGGTGGAACTAACAACATTACTTTTTTATCGTTTAAATAAAACTGTCCATTAATAAAATATATTCATTTAAAAATTTTGATATTTGCCCAAATGTTGATAGCACATTGCATACAAAGTATGCCACATCGTTGCCAAACATTTTTAAACGTTCCGAGGAGACCCAAAGAACTATTAATTTTCTTTTTTTGTTCTTCCTCTTATTTTTGTGAAATATAGTTATTTTATAATTTTTTTATTTTATTAATATGACTGTTAATTCTTCAGTTGATATTTGAGGATAGTGCTATTAACTGTGCTTAGTATGATTATACTATAAAACAAAAAGTTTTATATATATTTATGATGTAATGTAACAAATACAATTTTTATGGGTGGTCCAGTTGATTTGTGGAGCAGTAGATAATTAAAATACAATTTAAAAATCTGGTATGTACACGAACACAACTTTGTTTTGCAGTGATCTTATAATTAGCCAAACATTTGATTTTTAATTTTTAAACAGCGTTAGTTAAAGAGATACATTTTCTCTACAATTTTAAGCTGAATTCAAAAATGTGATAATATAAGGGGTGTTCTACTTAAAATAGGAGTTAGTAAAAAAACAAAAGAAACCATTTTAGAGGTTTTCAACTGCAAAATCACCCATCTCAGGTCAATACACATTAAAAATTTAATAAAAATGTTAAGTTTGAAAAAAATCGTTAAAGCCGTTTTTGAAAAAACCGAAACAAACTAAAAAATTGCCAGAGTAAACACCATACTTCCGGTTAGGAGTAAGTAAAAAAAATAAAGTAAAAAGGTGAGTCAACGAATCAGGATTCTCAATGAGTGTAAATCAAAAAACCTAACACTAAAATTTTTCAAAAGAAAAATATAAATAACATTCAATTTGATAATAATATCAATACACAAAAATTATAAACACATACCAGGAATTCACCAAAAACACAATTTCACTTTTATTAAATGACTCATACATTAAATTGAATTATTTGAAACACAAAATTAACGACGGCAAAAATGTATGAAGATAGAGCTATACCACCAATTCTTATTATAACTTTCTAGCCAACTTAACGAATAAAATTAATAATGTAAAGAAAAGTATTATTTACATTTAAAAAATAAGACTCCTAGAAAGAGAGGGAATTAAAAACGAAGTGGCTGATTCAAACAGTAAACTAAAAACATCAAAAGTAAAAGAAAATAATTGCGTAATAAACCTCAGCAGGGCTCTGTAAAAGGCTTTACCCAGAACTTCCCTCGTCGACATTGGACACTAAATAATTTTAAAAATCAAATTTAGTTAGGAAATTAGGAAATTAAATACATTTTCAAATAAAAAAAACGTTACGGGTGGTCGAATTCGAACTGCAGGCGGACCGCGTATACAGTCCCAACGTTTTGTGCAAAGGAACGGGCTATTTCTACCTGAGTTACGAAGTACCGACCCTTCGAACTTCTGCGTTGCAGCTATATTAAGTAACGTACTAATTTGTTGCTCCTTTTTGTATTGTACAACATTTATTCTGTATTTATTGGGGCCCATTTTTGGTGAGAATAAAGCCTGCGCTATGTACAAATTAGTACTTATATTTATTGCTAAGTTAAATGAAAATAAACAAAATTGTATTTTTTAAGGTGCTCACCCTGTATATATTTGTCTGAAATGTTTTCGATTTTATACCAGGTAGATATATAATGTGTATGCAAAATATTGTCTTCCTCCGACAAACAGTTTTTGAGTTATACCGCCAACAGACAGACAGACTGGCGGAATTGAGAAAACTTGTTTTTCGTCATCTATGGACCCTGAAAGGTGAAAATCTGGAGAAATCTCGAAAGGTGATTTTTTCGCGATTACAATACTTCCTTCGTCTTTTAGACGACGGAAGTATAAGACACCTAGAAAGAGAGAGAATTAAAAACGAAGTGACTGATTCAAACAGTAAACTAAAAGCACATAAAAAAAGAAAATAATTGCACAATAAACCTCAGCAGTATAAAAGTACCAGAAAAAGTACAGAGTGTTTTAGAACTAGGATCAAATTCTAACTTTATAATGCTAAAGAAAATATTCGAAATGATTATTCAACACTATAATGAACGAACCAATGAAAATTGTTCAATTTGTCAGAAACGGCCAATCAAAATTGACTGTCTTTGAAAACATCTAATGTCACAGTGTTTTCACGCAAGTCCAATTGGTTTTAATGATTTCAATTTAGTGAGTAGCCTTTGACTGACATTTCACCAAAACGTCAAAGTCAAAGTTTGCAAATCAGCGTCGTTCTAAAAACTCATAATAATCGTGTTGGAAGCTCCAGTATTGAATTAATAGTGGAAAACGTTAAAAATGTGTACTATCCAACACGGTAAAAGTAATTACCCATATTGTTGAATAATCTGTAATATATAATTAGAAAATTTTATTAATGTGTCAATTATTTGATAAAACTTGAAAGTGAAATGCGCATGATCTAAACAGTAAACGTTTTAAAGTACTAAAAATTAAAAAAAATGTTATTTATTCTTAATTTGTTAAGACTTATTATTATATCATCTAAAATAGTTGATAAAATGATATATCTTTCAAGTTTCTTAGTATTTTTACTTCCTTTTACTATAAAGGAAGTATTGGATTCACCCCAAAAATTCGAAATTGAGTTTTCAACGGATCTTCACGTTTTAGAGTCCCCTGATCAAAAAACATATTTTTTTTCATTGGTCTGTCTGTGTGTCTGTCTGTCTGTCTGTGTGTGTGTCTGTCTGTGAACAGAATATCTCAAAAACGAAAAGAGGTATGGCGTTGAAACTTCATATATAAGTTTTGTGTACTATGTAGATGAGACAACAAGCTTTTGAAGAAAATCGCATAACCGGAAGTAGGTGTTTACTCTTGTAATTTTTCAGTTTTTTTCGATTTTTTCAAAAACCGCTCTAACGATTTTTTTTAAACTTTACATTTTTCTTACATTTTTAATGTGTATTGATGTGAGATAGGTGATTTTCCAATTGAATACTTCTAAAGTGGGTTTCTTTTGTTTTTTTTTCTATTTTTTTTATTAACTCCTATTTTAAATAAAACACCCGGTATATTATTACATTTTTGAATTCACCTTAAAATTCTAGAGAAAATTTGTCTCTTCAACTAACACTCGATTTTGTACCGTTTTTGTAGAATTTGTAATTTTTGAAAATTTTTAACAAATGCTTAAAAATTTAAAATGAAATTTTTGACTAATTGTAAGATCACTGTAAAAGGAAGTTGTGTGAGTGTATCACACCAAATTTTTTTAATTCCTTTCACAATAAAGGAAGTATTGGATTCACCTAAAAAATTCGAAATTGAGTTTTCAACAGAGTCCCCCTGAATCCAAAAAAACATATTTTTGTTCATTGGTTTGTCTGTGTGTAAACAGAATATCTCAAAAAACGAAAAGAAATATGACGATAAAACTACATATCTATATAAGTTTTGTGTACTCTCTAGATGCGACAGCAAGCTTTTGAAGAAAATCGCATAACCGGAGGTATGGTGTTTACTTTTGTGATTTTTCAGTTTTCTTCCGATTTTTTCAAAATAGGTTAGAACGACTTTTCAAACATCTCGTTTTTATTAAATTTTTAATGTATTAATGTGAGATAGGTGATTTCCCAGTTGAGTACCTCTAAAATAGGTTTTTTATAATGTGGCAGGAAAGCTAGGAACAAATTTTGAACTAATTATAAGATCACTGTAAAAGAAAGTTGTGTGCTTGTATCACACCAGATTTTTGTTCTATGTTTTGCAGTACTAACTCAGCAATATAGTGCTGGATAGTGAATGGCCCATAGCTAGTCCGAATTTTTGTTTGTAAATTTAGTTAGTGTATTGAAAATAATTTGAATTGAGGATATTTTGTACTGCTTTTATCAATTCATTTTTTGGCATGTTTGTTGATTGTAATTTTTTTTCCAGTACGGTGTTATAGTTTCAATATCTAAATCTACTGTGATATTCGTGTATAATGAAACTACATCCAAAGAGAAAAGTACGTGCCCTTGAAGTAATTGATTTGATCTATTTTTTGTTTAAAAGTCTAAGAATCTCTCACGGTATATATCTATATACCGATGGGGCCACAATTATATATAACAGCAATGAGATAACATGAACAAGAAAATAATTCCTATTGCTTGAGTAAGAAAGAGATAAACATAGTAGCAAATATTCTAGAAGGCTTGACGCTTAATTTAATTATGACATTTGTCAACTAAACATGCCTACTAAAATAATTTTTTCGTATGGCCATCTCTTTCTTACTCAAGCATTCTATTTTGTTATTCATGTTATCTCATTGGTGTTATATATAATTGTGGCCCCATCGGTATATATTTTTTTTAATATTAGTGTATTTGATAATTTATAAAGGAAACTTATGTGTGATGCTACTATTTGTCTAAGAGTTATATCATGTGTATGCAATTTTGGAAGCCTATAAATATTTGGAGCAAGTCCATTATGCGATATTCAAGTTTTATTATCAATATATTTGCATTATGCCAATTTCGCTATATTTTATTATTTCGATTTTATATTATATCAGTTATTTTGTCTCTACGTGTACGTTTCCGTATCGTTCAACAAGTTTAACATTTGTTGTTTAAATTCAGTTTTTTTAATTATTACAATTTTATGTGTTTTATCTGCTTTAGTGATTAATAGTTCTTTATTTTTGTTAAAACCATTTTTAATTTGTTTGATTTTTATTAATAGTTTCTTGTTAGTTTTTTCATCTGTTATTTAATAAATTATTTTTGTTTTGCAGTTTGTTAAAATGTTACACACTGAAGGTTTTATTTTATTTTGGTTTTCTTCAGGAAGATTTGTTCAATTATATTATCAAGGAAAAATTCTCTTAAAAAATTTTGCCCTGAGTGGTATTTGGAAAGCTTAAACAACTAATAGTTAAAAGATTAAACCTTTTCATAATGACCTAACGATACCGAAGCGCTGTTAATTTCACCATAAAATTTAAATCCTTAACAAAACAGTTTCATATGGTAAGAGAACATAACCATTGATAAGGCAGCTTCGTCACTCTCCTAATATTTAATATTATATTTATAGCCTAGCAGGTGTAACAATAAAATTAAAACATATAAAATTATTACACCCAAGAGGGCTCTTGGAATAAGCCGAATATATAATGTTCGTATAAATATTAAATTTTGAGATCTATGTCTACTAAAATAAAGAAAATTACTGCTTCAAAAACCCTTTAAATTATTGAATATTAATAATACAGCCGTAAAACAAATTATCAATCTTGTATCATGTCTCGATACGTTCTGTATAGTGACAGCGTTATCAATGCTCAGTACATCAATTTATCGTTTCACAATCCTCCGGCATCCCGACTGTCCTACAAAAATACATGCTGACGGCTTGTAGGAAGCTTTTGAGAAGTTCCTCTAAATAGCGTTGACGCTGTTCAGCTCGTGGACCTAACGATTTTGTTTTGTTTTTGATGTAGGAGGTCCAGCAATGGCAAGCCCTAAATTCCGCTTAATTTTGACGGATAACGATTCAGTACACTCGGCTAAGACTTTGTGCGATGCTCAGGGTCTGTAACTTTCCTTGATTTTCACATGTCGTTGCTGATCTTTTGATACAATGTAGCTAGAATTTTATATGTAACGTTTAACAATGCTATTCCTCGATAGTTCTCACAGCACTCTTTCTCTCCCTTCTTAAAAATTCAGCACACTATTGCTTCATCCCATGTTCTAGGTACGTATTCTTCTCTCCAAATGTCTTGTATGAATTCGTATATTTTCTTATGTAGCCTCTCCTCTCCATACTTTACCATTTCTGTATATTACATCTTTGCCTGTACTACTATTATTTCTTAGCTGTTTTATTATTATTACATTTAGATGGCTCTTCTACTATCTTCACAGATCAGTGTGTGCGCCGCATATATTTTTAATGTCTATGGTGCAGGTTTTCGTATGTTCGCGCACTCACGGCCTTTCTTGACTCTGACTTCTGCTCGGCCAAGCGATTCCAATGTTGGCTTTTGTTTGAAAGCGTCTTTTTTTCCAGAACGCCGTGATGGGGACTTGGTTATAGCGTCTTTGAAATTTCCCTGTGGTTTTACGGGCGTAGAGAATATGGTTGTTTTGTGTGGCCCCCGCAGAAGTTGCGGATTGTTGTAGCCAGAGCAGTTCTGGGGAGGATTTGCTTTTTCCGCCTAGTTGGTGGATTTTCAATGCATTTTACTATCATTCAACAGCACGTTGGCCCAAGTTCATCTGGGCAACCAGTCCGGGGCTCCTGAAACTCATAGATTCATCATTGACCGTGAAACGTCATCCCTGCGACCAAACCGTCGCCGTTTGCCTGATCCGAGCTGTTACCACCTAAGTTCCAACCTTCAGGGGTACGGACCTATCTGGATCATCACATAGCGTGCAGAAGGGGCTCAACGGAATCAGGTTGTGTCTTCCTTTCTTTTAAGTAAAATTATACAAGATGCCATCAATAAATTAGTGTTAGAGGCTCACCCGATTGCTACCAATTCGGACGTCGGCTGCTATTGTACAGTTCGCTTCACAAACTGCTTACCTGATTTCCCAACCACGGCGTCTAGGTTAATTACGACTTCATTTAATTTTAAACTGTTGTGAATCATGTTTGTACATTTGTTAGAACTGTTGTGTAAGCCTTTGTCCTCATTAGCTGAATATTATTGAGGTGCACCTTAAATTGGTCAATTGATTATTTGCACTTTGTGCAATTGATAAACCTTAAATTGGCCAATAATTATTTGAAACTTCTACTAGTGATTACTCGCAATTTGTACTATTAATTATCTGATACTTGTACTGAATTCTACCGAATTAGAAACAACTATACTGTGGTATTAGCAATTTGGTGCTATTATTTGTTACTGCTACCTGTGCGTGATTTGAGCTTTTCTTTCAGAAAATTATGTGTTACTGAGAATTTTCAGTTGAATGCCTGGATACACTTGTCGTTAATTGGTAAAGATTCGTTGGCGCCCTTTTGGCTTTTAATCATGTGTTAGTACTTAAAGAACTGCACGCCGTCTTTCTGACTATCCGACCGGCAACTGTATCATAAAGTAGTCATCAGTAAGCATAAAGTTTGTTTTGTTTTAAGAGAATTAGCCGACGAATCGTTTTGATGCTAACAAATTTTCTCTATTTTTTCGTACGTAAGATTTCTTCTTCTACATTGTTAGATTATATCCCATGTTCTACGTTATCTTGTATATCTTTATTGGTTTATTTATTAAAAAGTTCTTAAAATATTCTGTCTCTTTTTCTGTTATTCATTTTGTGTCCCCTATTAGTTTTCCGTGTTTGTCTCTTACAACTGTGGTTTATCTTTGTTCTTTTCACTCCTTGATAGAAATTTGTAATCTCTTTATTTAGCTATTTTTCTACTATTTTTTCTAACAGGCTTACTTGTTTTTTTTTTCGTTTCTCTTCACATTGTTTTATATTTCCTCATTTGGGCTTTATATTTGTATTTGTTTATTTCTTGCTTTACGTTTTCAGTTATCTCATTGTCACACTCCGCGTCGTACCATTCTTGTTTTCTGAAACGTTGTTTGCTGCCTATTTACTCACTGCCCCCTTCATAACTGTTTCCAATACTTTTGCTTTTTTCGCTATATTTCCGGTTTTCATTTCTGCTTCTAACCTTTTCTCTACACATTTTTCGTATTTTGTTCTTCTAGTATGTTCATGTTTTTTCCGTACTAGCTAATAATCGCTACGTGTATCCGATCTTCGATAAGTTCTGACATCTTTTATACATTGTTTGTTTTCGCTTTCTATCAAAACATAGTCAATCTGACTAAGCGTTTTACCATCGAGCGATGTCCAAGTGCCCTTTTGTGTTTTCTTATGCTGGTAGTACACACTTGACTTTCATATTTCTACACATCGCAACATTTCTTACGAGATTTCCATTTTCTTTGCTTTTAAGTACATGTTTTTTCATATGGTCGGATGGTATATTGTTTCTCTTTCTATTCTGACGTTACAGATTCCTAGTACTACTTTTATATCACAGTTTGGTATTTTATCTTATATTCAATCTAACATTTCATAAAACTGTTCTTTTACCTCAATTGGTTTTTCCTTCGTCGGAGCGAGTAAATTAATAAGACTTCTTTTTCTTCTTAGTCAACATATTTTTTTCATAACTGGTGTAACGTTTATCGTCTTATCTCTCAGCCTGTTTTTTCCTCCACTCTTAAAAAGTGCATATCCTTCTACTTTACATGTATGTTTCTTTTCCCAGTTGTTTCGTGTCCTAATTTCGAAATCCCTAGTTAGTTGCTTTATTGTCCTTATTTCGTATGTACCCCTTACATTCCACGTTGCTACGAACATCCTCACGTCCTTTTGGCAGAGTCGATGTTGTCTATCCACGTTTTCCTTTATCACTTGATGCACCTTTCCTCAGTTTTTTCGGAATTTCTTTTTTTTTCTTCATACTATTGTTAATATATAGTATAAGTTCTTAGCATGCTTTTCCCTTTCAGCATCTTTATTTTAGCCTCCAATTTCTATAATTTAATTTGTATACGTTCTTGAGGTTTACTTGCATTTTTAAGGACTGCTGTATAAACTTGTTCATTTCTTTTTTATGATTGAAGAGTAGCCCACTCATTATTAAATTCTTTTCCCTCTTTGCCTTTTCTATTCACTCTATTTTCATTTAAACTTTTTCTAGATGTACTATCTTGTGTTCCAACTCCTGTACATCTTAGATCATTGTTATTATTTTTTAATTTTATATCAATCTTCTGGGAGCCATTTTGGTCTTTTTTAAAGTCTTTTAGTTCTCAAAATTCATCAGTCAATTGTAGTTGCGTTGTATTCATTGTCTTTATTTCTTTCAGCACATTTTTGAACATATGTTTTATCTAGTTCATCTCCAAGGTTTCATATTCAACCTTCCTGGATTTCTCTGAGGTTTTCATTAATTTCTTACTGCCTTGTAAAATTACTGCAATTTATTTTTATGGTTCCCCTCTTCCATGTAAGACTCACCACTTTTTTCAGGCTGTGTATCTTGTACGGTTTTTTTTATTTTATGCAATCAATTCGTTTTTTGCAATTATTGCGTATTTAGCGATGACTTTTATCGCGTTGTTCTCACCCACTTTTAGGGTAGTAGAAGCTTATACTATTATGGTCTTTTCAAACCGCTATTGCATACACCTCTTCACTTATCAAACCCTCTTAACCCACTTACTAACGTTATTCGCACACTATTGATTAAATCTCGTTTTGTGATTCTGAATCACACTTTAAAATTTCCGTAAGGTGGAGCTGTGTTTACAAGGTTATCGCTCCGTTGCAAATTATTCAATATTGCATGCGTTGTTTGTTGTTAATTTGAAATGCTATATTTGTACCTAGGATAAGAATTTTGTATAAATATCGATATCTCTTGTGGAACTTGTTTTGCATACATCTCCTGAGTTTGTTGCAGTGTGGTACATTTCTTAGAAATTGTGTTCGGAAACAGTTTGTCACAGCTGCAAGGCTGAACCCCTTATATGTATTTTTTAAATATTATTTTAATAGGGTCTTTCGAGTTTCCATTATTATTTTCATTTGTAAAGCGTCGGCTGTTTCGCATATTTTGCAGCTAAGTAAGCATTTTTGTAATGTTCAGATGTAGGGTAGTGCAAATTTCGGAGCCGAAGCTGTTGTTACCGCACAAAAATGATACAACGACATAACAATCCAGCCGGACTTGTTATCCACGACACGATAAGACGACATGATCCGGAAATAAACAAAGAATACAAGGCCCTAACCCTGTTAAGATGGCGGCAACAGGAAGGGTTGCTCCAGCTAAAAACTCAGCCGCGTGGACGAGTTCTTTACGACCTTCGAGTTAGGGCTGACCTCCGATACGAGAGGTAAATGATGTTAAATAAAGTTACGCCACCCCTTTCTTGCCTAAATCGAAAAATAAAACATCAGCAGCACAGGTGAAATTACTTGAAAGTGGAAGTAGGTAATCCACCTGACTACTTCCACCTTGGCACAACGTGAGGCAACGACGTCACAGCTGAATTAGACTTACTTTACACGGCAACAACTTACACTGCTTACAGTCATCTGAATTCCTGTACAGTAAAACAGAACACAACTATGCATACAGACACCAATGAAAAACGTCAATAATTAACAATAAACTCTATTGAAAGAATGAAAACAAATTAAAAGTAACAATGGACGTTACAATAATTACTTCGTAGGATTGAAAAGGTTAGTCAGGCTAGAAATGCAATAATTTAAACTAAACACAAGTAAACAAAAATACCAACAATCAATATGACTACAGTTCAAACAGTAATAACTTTAAATTTGGCCCAAAGAAACTACGTTACATGGTCAACAATTATCAATAATCACTCTAATAGTGACGCAGCGACAATGTTTACATGACTTTACAATGCAAAACAACATATCAACAAAGAAGCTCGACGGTACGGCAAAAATTCACTTCAAGACGGGAGTTTCTGTTCAACATTTTAATTTTTAAATAAACAAAGGCCTGACGGCCAAGAAAACACTTCAAAATCACTTAACTGTAAATTTCTATACGTCACAACTATTATTAACTGACAAATACCTGATGTAGAAATTCAGATGCTCTATATTGATGTCCAACTCTAGCTGCATGCTGTACCTGAGTTACTGCCTCAAAAACGAAACAAAAGGAAAGACAGGAAACTGCATCGGGGCGATACTCGAACAAGCGTAACGATATTAGATCCCCCCGTAACCAGGGTTGAAAGAGTCCCGTCCACAACAGGCAAATTCGATACGACATTCGGGGCTCTTTTCCAAAGGCGAGTTTAGCACAGGAAGAGTTCTCATCACTTAATCCGGTGATAGCAACGATGCAGCTTCGCTAATTTCGACATTAAACTTTTTACGCGGATTCGGCAGATCGACGCCGACCGCGGACCAAACGTGACCCTCACATCTTGCGGGCTCCACGCTAAGTGACGCTCCTGCCTAGAGATGGTACGAAAGAACTGCAACTGTTCTTTCGGAACAGGTATGAGCGGACTGTTCCGCGGAACAGTTCTCAGATTTAAAATATACCAGTTCCGATTCCAACCGGCACGGAACGCATAAAAATTCGAAACCTTGTGATCTCGGCAGCACAGAACAGTATCTAATCTCGGCAGTCCGCTCTCCCCTGATTCATTCCGTTCTGGTGGTTTCCGGATCATAACGAATCGCCGTACTGGACCGCAACCGCACCTACTGGCTTGACTCCTCTGGTCTAGCGTCTAGCCCTCTACACTTTGACCTGATGTGCTCTGTTCCAACTTTCATATCTGAGTACGTTCTAATTGTGAATTCTGAGCTTCTGACTTCCGATTTCAACTAAATCGGTTGTTTTTCGGATTGATTTCCAGCAATCTAAATTCTATAAACATCAAACTCTAAGGAATAGGAATAAGAAAAATTAAATTTTTAATGGAAAAAATAGTACATTGTGTATCTAGAACGAAAAGCGTAACATTCCCAGACGACTGAATATTGTTGGGCTCGGCATTCGCCTCGCCCAACAACACAGGAGTACAGGATACAGGTCGAAGGCCGAACCGGACGGAAATCGATATTCTCAGTCATATCAGTCCCGCAGACATAAACATAACCCTTTATGAGGGAGGGATAATTATTTCATGTGTTCGGTTCGGCGGATTCCGCCACAGGAAAAGAATACTGAATATCTGACTTTTCGGAACAGGTCGGAACCGGAACAGGTATTTTGAACAGGTATACGTTTGCATCTGGAACAGATCATTCCTGTTCCAGAAAAATGTTGTTCAGTACCATCTCTACTCCTGCCGAAGATGCAGGCGCGAAAATGACCAAGAGCAGACGCGACTTATCTACTTCCAATACGACGGATCGAAATGATGAAACAACTTTACTTAATCAGGGGATTCACATGTAAAATTACAACCGCCTGTTCGGCGTCAAGAACCACTTAAGACGTGATAATGGCAAGATAACATCATTCATGCAGAATTCAACAGCCGAACAAAGGTCCTTTGTCAAGCGGCTTACTGAGAATTTAACGAACAAAGAAACTATACTGCTTGCAGCAGGGCAAGTTTTGATAACATTACCAAGCTAAAGATTTGGGCTTAAAAGAATCGGAATTAACTTTCGTATGGAAAATAGATATTGAATACATTACTAAATTGCTAATTTAACTTGCATGACTCGTAAAAATCCTAGGATTTGAGCTAAAGTACTTGCTTTGGGAAATTGTTCTTAACACTGTGAACAAGGTTTTCTATGCTGAAACCTTCTAGCTAAATAATTTTCCTCGTACCAACTGATTTAAATTTTGCAAGCGAACACCTGTACTTTCAGCTATAATATCCCAAGGACAGTGATAATTACGAAATCATTTTATTGCAGTTTCCAAAAGCACGTTGCTTGGAAACAGCCTGACGCCAGCGGCGGTGGGCTGTTTCCTAAAAGCAACGTGCTTGAGGAAGTTGTATTAAAATTATAAGTATTTATCAATGGTCAAGAGATATTCGGTTAGACAATTTGTTTGCCCTTGAAACTATTTATTTACATTTATTTAGTGAAAGTGCAATTATAAAAGAAATATGACATACTAAAATACTGCATTGCGAACTGTCAAAAACTTGGCGTAACATAGCAACCCGAACTGACCGTTGTACACCAAGTGATAACAACCCATGGGTAGTTTGCAAAGTAAGGGTAATCTAATTAGTTGATTTTGCCCACATGACTAGAAAAGAGTTAATTTCATTGGATCACTAATTTCACAAAACAAATGTCAGTTTAAGATCCCGCCATGCACCAGTTAGCCGTAGCAACCATGTAAGCCTGTTGCAGGTTATAAATCGGTTATAACCTGTAACAGCTTATAGTAAAGTATTGTAGATTTTCTGGACTCTATAGTAATTTCTATACTTTTCTCGTGATCGTATTTACTTTTACTACTTTTTTTTAAATTATACTCGGTTATATATATTTCAAAATTAATTTATTGAGGTTGCATTTTCTTTTGTTATCGTACTTTTACCTTTTTCTGTTGTAAGATTGCTGTAGGCATTAAGCCTGTACCGCTGTTTCCGTTTGAATAGCCGGAAATGCAGTTCAATTTCCATCCAATGCAGGAGGATTTTAAAGGACGCTCGACAGATTTCTCCCTCTTCTTCTACGAGGGCTCTTCGACCGAACGCCTCGGTTTGAATACGGATTTACGGCGCCCATCTTCCATTTTTATTAAGTTTTTCCTTGTTATAAATAATGTGAGTTTGTTGAACGTTTATTATTCTCATACTAAAGTAACACGTAACGAACCAAGTCTATTGTTATAATATTTCCGCTTAAAAAATTTCAGTTTGATTGACCTTCTAACTATGACGTTTTTGCTGTGAATATAATATTCATAATATAAAAGTATAGAAGATGAACAAAATAACATATTAATTTAATAATGACTTGGAGATTGTTCTCAGAACTAAATCTTTACACCCTAATGTTTTCTTTTCATAAATTTCTGCTTTTAAGTTGAGTAAATTTTATTAGATTTACTAGAATACATGTTTTACAGATGCAGGCGGAGATGAAAGCAATTCTACACACCCAGGATGGATAAAACTTGGCAACAGGTACTACAAAATTTTTAACGAACGCGTTGATTGGGACACTGCGGTTGGAAAATGTTTTCTCCATGACCATGACTCCACCTTAGCTGTAGTGAATAGTACCAAACGCGTCCGCCAGTTAGGAAGATATCTTTTAATAGGTAGACCAAGTTTGGAAAATGCCTGGTTAGATGGTAGATTCATCAATGGCAACTATCGATTCGAGCAAGAGAAAATAGTGCTAGCAAACGTAACTGATGAGACAGGATTTCCCCCATGGAGATACGGCAAAATAAGCAAAAAGGACGGCTGTGTGCTTCTCGATCGGCATTTGAAAAATATTACTATTTTTGTGGAAGCTCGTTGTGAACGTTTTCGGCCTTATATTTGTTACAAGTTAGGAAAACCTGATGAGCATGAAGTTATTGATGTAATTGTGGGGCAATACGGCTATCGACTTCACTATTCCAAGAAAAGCTGGCTCGGCGCCCTTACCTACTGCAAAGATCATTACCGGAATTATTCCGCTTATCTCGCCGAAGTGCGTGAAAAAGTTCAAAATTATCACCTCCTTTACGTCATGGGAGAGAATAGAACGGCTGTTCGGCACATATGGTTAGGAGGAAAATACCACGAAAATGAAAAAGTGGCAGTATGGAGATGGAACACCGATGGTGCAATAATAGCTACTGGACGTAATTCTGTACTACATTGGGTAGTAAACAAAACGTACACACCCGAAATTGAAGAAAATAATATCTGCCTCAAAATGGACCGAGAAAATCATATTGTTGATTTCACGTATGGTGCGTCTTGTTTCTCAGAACAAAGCTTCGTTTGCTCATTTAGTAAGTATTGATAGAACATACCTTAAGGTGAAGCAGCATCTACCACAAAAACAATATGTAGAATGTTGATTGAAAGGAACGACGGACTATATAACATGTGATTCAAAATAAGGTTGATCAAAGTTGCTCAGAAAAAAATATCACGTATGTCTTCTTTGAATTTAGAATATGTAAACACTTTTAATGTTGCATCTGGTCTCTGTAGAATACCTGTGCAAATCTAAATTGTAATAAAATAAAAGTTGCATACTGTTGTTGTATAGAAGGGCATCATGCAATTGCAGACAATATTGTTCAATAAATTAATCAATACATTCCCTTTTGAAAATTAATCTGGCGTAAAGTGACAGTTGTATTAATTAGAATGACCTACTTTCTGAATCAATACTGCATATACAGTTTATGTTTATCTTTCTCTTTTTTCTCCCTTTTTTATAAAACTTATTTTGAATCAGATGATATCTTACTAATATAGTGAATGTACTAGTTTTCCATTCCAGAAATCTCTTTATCGGCCTCTTTGTTTCTTGTTATGGGATCCCATATCCTATACTTGCTTCACTATATTATTTCTTAGTATTTATGTGTATCGAGAGATAAAAAAAAACTGATCCTCAGCGGGCTATGACATTCAAACGTTTGAATAATATGTTGGTAGCACTGTAAGTCTATGTCGAGGTTAGCAGGTTAGATTTTGCGTTAGTCTGTGTCAAAACTGACGCAAAATCTAACCTGGTAACCTTCAATTTGACATAGACTTACCGTGCCACTAACATATTATTCATACGTTTGAATTTCACAGCCCGCTGAGAATCAGTTTTTTTTTATCTCTCGATATACAGGGTGTTAATTAAGTATGTAGACAAACTTTAAGGGGTGATTCCTTGATCAATTCTAAGACAAAAGGTTCATACAAACATGGAACTTTGCAGGTAGAGATAGTTTGCCCCGTATGCACCTTACGTACGGCGTCCGTATAATACCAAGGACGTTCAAAATGGAAAAACGCTTCTTACCTGTAAAATTCTCCTTTATAGATCTTGAAAATGAATTAAAAGAATAAATTCAAAACGTTGGCCTTAGCATCTAGTGGTTTTATTTGAACAAACCATTAATAGCTCATAAACATTTGCCAAAGTACTGAGATAGGTGTTGATTCAACCCCTTTCCAGTCTAAAATTTCATCCTGTATAGGTTGTTATCTAACTTGAGACTTTCCTTGAAAGAGCATCTAAAGGAGGCGAAATGTAGTCAATTGGTGGCAAATTGCTCTAATAAAAGTGTTATAATAAGAGAGATATTGTCTTATCTTGTTTACTATAAGAACAACTAAGAACCACTGGAATCATTGTTTTATTATTAGTTGGCGTGTGTCAGCATTGTCATATTTTTGACGTTCGAAATAATCAATGCTAAAATTTTTACACGGAACGGAAATAGTATTTAACATTACAAGCCAGTAAAACAGTTTTTACTGGCGATAGGATTGGGATGACTGGCGAGCCGTTAGGCGAGCCTGTCATATCCTTGAGCCAGTAAAATAATTACCTGGCGTATATTGTTGAATATTTTATTTGTTCCTCACTTGTAAATAACTAGAAACTTACCATTTATTCAAAATGTCAAATTGACAAGCAACTAAATTCATCAATATGACACATACTAAGGAAGACAACTCTGGCTTTGCACGCTATCATTTATCTATGAGCACGCTTGTAAAATATAACTGGCTAGCCAGTAAAAAATTTACTGGCTAGCCAGTTAAGAAACATTTTCAAGGTGAATACAGTGACTTGATAAATTGATGTTTACAAGTGAGGAACAAATAATAGTAATTTTTCGTACACTAGCATTGAAAGAGCTACTTTGCCGTACAATTTATTATTCAGAAAGTTGCACTTTGCGGTATTCGTACGGCAAAGTAGTATTTTGCGGTATTCGTACGGCAAAGTAGTTACAACACATATAATATTACATTACATTAATATTACTCTACTTATTTGCTATATACGAGGATAAATTTAGTATTCCGTTTTGTATGCTAGTGTACGAAAAAATATTGTACGAAACTCGTATGAAAGTGGCTTTTCCATACTCGTCTCGAAATTCCGGACTCGGCCTAACGGCCTCTTCCGGAAACATCTCACTCGTACTGAAAAGCTCCACTTTCTATACTGGCATCTGAAAATATACCCTACGTATTTTGTTAAACACTACGTAGCAGAAAATATAAAAGAAATGCATAACCCCAATGAAGGACGTTGGTAGACACCTATAGCATACATACGCAGAAATTTAGTTGATTATTGCAAAAGCATTTTGGGGTTATAAATATTTCGTATCTTTTAGAAAGCACTACGTTTTCTCTTCGTATTATGTTATTAAGAAAACATTTTAAGAATATAAAATTATGAATCTCACAATTTCACGGTTTACTTCAAACCAATAAGTTACTTTTTACATTAAATTAGGGTTTCATCAAGATACTCGATATTTGTAAACTTTTGCATAGGTGTATTAATTTCATATTATAAAAAATATAAAAATTATTTCGACGTATTTTAAATAAAAATTGCACTTTACCCGAAGGAGCAATAGTTTTTTAGGCCGTACAACCCAAGCAACATCTGGTTCTCGCATAGGTGTAATAGCTATTTATATATCTAGGGAGCAAAGGTATTCATTTCCTCCAGCGTGTGAATTTAATGCCGGACGTGTTAGCGATTTTTTCTTCCAGCGTATGTTCTATAGCCCGAAATTTCAAAAAATTTGCTTCAGGAAATCATTGTAGTGACTCTAGATTTCTGTAGTGACATTTTGTCTAATTTCCAAAACAACATAACGTTGTAAAACCTTGGTGTGATATCCATGGTGACACAAACACGGGAGGTAAAAAATATTGGCTCCGGCCTGGAGTTATTAAAAATTGGCTCCAGCTGATTGGAAATTGACAGTTTTGTTTCCTAAAACTAGTGCGCAAAAACCGACTTTCTATACAGTGAGTAGAAAAATGTTATTTTTCTACAACTGTCAAAAGAGATGACATTCGCGCATCGCTATCAATGCGCGAAGTTTGCCGTTTTTTAACGTGTTAAAAAATGGGATATTTTTTCACATTACCATTGACGACGTGAAAAAATGCATTTTGTGCACTGGAGCGCCAAAAATTTTCGCAAAGTACGGCGCGAAATAATATTGATATTTTTGTTTGACGGTTGTAGAAAAAATATTGTTTGTATTACGTGAGCGCACTTGCAAAAAATAAAATTTTTGTATTGAGTGCTGGAAATTAATGATTTTAGAGTGTGCGAATGTTACTTCTTTCGAACGCACAAAAACATTTCGCTCACGTAATACAAACAATATTTTTTCTACAACCGTCAAACAAGAATATCAATATTATTTGGCGGCCTAGTGCGCGAAAATGTGTGGCGCTTTAGTGCGCAAAATGTCTTTTTTCACGTCGTCAATGGTAACCTAAATAAATATCCTATTTTTTACTACGTTAAAAAATGTCAAACTTCGCACATTGATAGCTTTGATTTTGACGGTGTCGGAAAAATATTTTTTAGGTGTAACTTTTCTATTACCTATTATACAGGGTGTAGAAATGCTTTACGCACCATAGAGATTTCAATGGCAATTTTTTCATTTGAAAATATTTGCTTCCGTAATTATTTTAGAACAAACTTGTATGGAAGTTCTTTGTAGAGAAAAAAAATCTGTATCCATTTATGCCAGCATTTGTCATTTTACATTTCGGAAAACCGAAAATTTAAAGCAATAAAATTACCATTTTTAGACAAATCAGTGGTGCCTTGAAATTATTGAAGCATCTCAAACCATCAACAAATTAGTTTGCTGTTTATTTGTTTGCATCTGTCAAATGTAGGGGCAATCATGGCACTTATTGCACCTGATCAGCTTCCAGCATACCACCACTTCACAAATTGCATTGATTTTTGAAAATATGATAATTCTAGTGAAATTCATTATTAGATTTTCTGACGTAAAATGACAAAAATGATGGCATAAACGGATGTAGAATTGTTTGTTCTACAAA
>OW679195.1:64705743-65099134 GCA_940337035.1 Agriotes lineatus
CTTCAAACTAATGCAAAACTTTAAGACTAACATAAATTACCTGTTTATTTGGTTTTTTCGTAGCCTGTATTTAGCTCAAAATGCTATTGGCTAAATAACTTAAAATGCCAGATAACATAATTTTGTAAACTATCAAATTCATTTAAAAAATAATTCGAGTTCCAGTTTAACGGAAAGTAGGTTATTTCTGACGAACTCTTAGAATATGTCACATAAAATCGTATAACTTTTCTATATTAAAGTATTGTCTATCTAAAATCGTATACCTAACTTCTCTATATTAAAGTATTGTCTATCTATCATAAGAATGACAAAATTAACTGGTCCTTAATTTACAATTAACCTTTATAGTTGTAAAGGGAATCTTGGAATATATAGTAAAACTGGGTAGCTTTCGTTTACAATTGTGAATATATTTGCTATAATATGTGATGCTCAATTGTTGTTCAGATTTTTTAAAAATTTATTAAAAGTAAAGTGTTTTAACAACTTTTCTTACAGTAGCTGAGATGCTGTCTCACATAAAATAAGACTATGCACTGGGTGGAAGTAAATTTATGAAGAAGTGGCATAGAAGAACGATATCGAGAGAAGAGGAAGAGATTTTAATTTGAGTTTATGTTAAGGCTCATGCATGAAATTTACTAAGAGAATGCGGCTACTACAGATATTTTCCGAACGAGAACAAGATGAAGCCATACAGAGTAAAATTAGTGCAAGGTCTAAATTGTAACATGCGAGAAACATGTATATAGTTTTGTAACTGACTGGTCGACATTTAATATCTTCAATCTGGATTGACGAATCTAATTTGCTCGAGAACCAGAATTCCTAGTAGAAAAAGCACTTATTACTCATTATTGAGGAAGTGACAATCTACTAATCTACTGATCAAAATCTTGTGGCTAGAAGTGTTAAAAGGGATTGTGTTAGGTTTTGTAACTAACGCCTCAATTATTGAGAAAAACACGATAAAGGAGGAAACTAAACGACAACTTATTTATAATTATTGGGCATTGTAACAGCTCAGAGACATCGTAACTCCTAGAAGAGTTTCGACATCCGGGACTGCTTATTGTCTGGAATACCAGGCAGATACAAGTTTGCGGATATATCGCGTGTTCCAAAAAAAAAAACTCATTCGCAGTATGCCATGATCAAAGTCAAGTTTGCCGTACCTTGAGATATACCAATTGATGCAAATGAACTACCAAGTCAGAGAGAGAACTAAATTACATCTTGACCTTGAATTATTTTTCCTAAAAATATTCAAAACACTTAACAGAAACAATTTTTATTGACCGTTATCATTATTACACTCGTTGTCGTTGTGTACATGCCATCTTATTTTTGTTTTTGCTTGATACAATTAAACTTAATACAGTGACAGATGTTTTCATAAACAAATTGCAATCTGACATTCACCTACAGACTTAAGTTAAGACATGACTAGATTTTCTATCTTTCTTTCAAAGGCCTACCCTAAATGAGTTTTTTTTTTGGAACACACGATACAATGAACAGCACCGTATAAAAAAGGGTGTATGGCGTTGGACCGCTTTCTCACTTCATCGGCAATCGCATTAGCGTTTACTGTCATTATTTGGACGGTTCCAGATCTGTACACGTTTTAACTACAGATTAGTTTTAATAATTTACTGAGTTCATTATTTATTTACATGTGAGTGAAGCAGCAAACTAAAATGTATATGGAATTTCAATACAAAAGTCAAAGCTATTTCTGAATTTTTTAAAATAATTATTGTCTGACGAACTTCTAGAATTCATAAATTATAATCCTGATGTACTAACTTATTAAAATTTCTCCATTTTGTCCATGTTCCTTATGAGGTAGATTGGTTCTTCAGATATCCCTACTCTTCTTTTTTATCTTCTATCCAAATCTGAAGTAAACATTTAAAAATTCCGAAAAGTCGCACAGATGGGCAATTTTTAAAAATTTTACCGCCATTTTATCAATGTTCCTTCCTAGATGAAAAATTGGTTCTTCAGATATTCTTATTCTATTTTTTCATCATGTATCCAAATTTGAAGTAAAAATTTCCAAACTCCGAAAAGACACACAGCAGAGAAACACAATTAACCACACCGTTTTGTTTGAAAAATAAGAATGGTAAATACAGTATCTAGAAAACAACTTTTTGGGTGCAGATGAATACATAGTTTTTCTTATTTTTAGATAAGGAGTCTGTTTTAGATTAGATACAGTTAGATATATCATGCGATAGAGAATATCGACTACTATTCAACAACACATGTGCTACAGAAACTTCTTGATAAGAAATTGGGGTATAGTCGGTTCGGTCGACCCTGAAAAATTGCCTCAGGCAACTAGTAAACAAGTGGGGTTGCACAGTTGTAATACTAAACATTCTACTAAACGTTAAGATCCGTCTCTGGCCGTAAACAAAAGTCTTCCTAGGTGTGAATAAGTCGATGTAAAATGAGCTTAGTCTCTTGTAAGGTCGTTATTGCTTAGTTTGAATTTCGCAAGGTCGGCCTAACCGACTATAACATACAGGATGGTTTTTAAATACATGTATATATTGAAATTCAATGTAGATTATACTGTAGTTTAGTGGTTAGCGCGTCTACTTAGCATTCGGGAGGTCATGGGTTCGATTCCCGCGACCATCTGCTCTGATTCAGGTTTTTAGGCGGTTTTCCTGAGTCAACAGACTAGTTTCTCTGAGGCAAATGCTGGGGCAGTATTTTTCTACCTTTCCTGGCTTTTCTTACATTCCCCACTCCTTCCTTCTCTCGCCCGTCCTCTAACTCCCGTTCTTGGCAGCATACTCCAAGTTGGGGGAATTGAAATTACCTTGAACCTTTACCTTGTAGATTATACATAAATAGTTCTGCAAAAAATGTATAATAAAATGTGCTTTAGTTTTGAGAAAAATAACTTGCATGTATTTATGTTAAAGTAGATAAAATAAAGTGGTTAGTCAAGTACAATATAACATAGTGTAGGTACATAGGATTTGCTTTTAATTAGCACGCGCTTGTTCTACCTAACCTAACCTTACATAAACTAATGTAATCTAACTGAATGTAAGCGTGTGTATGTCGGTTGTTTGTTTGTACTAATTAATTATATATTTATTTCCAAATTTAAGACGCTATGCACATTTCTATGCATATTTTAAGATAATAGGTGCGTGGATTACTTTCAAGATACTCAAATCTGAATCATTTTCATTAACAACTACAAATTAGGGGATGAATCAAAGTGTTTTCAGATATATAAAGGAAAAAGCGTAAATGTTTAAAACAATTTTATATTGCACATTTCTGTATACAAATTTAGGTAGTAACTGCTTACTATAGTGGTTTATAGCTTTCATTCTTCTAGCATAAGACTAAAAAACGCGTATACTCTCTATACAACGTATTTCCAGTAATGGCCTAAAAATAAATGTTACAGAGGAGTTTTTTTATTGGAAATGTTTCGCCAATTGTTCGTTCATTAACTTGGAAATTCGTTTGCATGAAATTACATTTTTGTGTAAACGTCACTTGTGAAACATTATAACTTTATAACCGAATTTATGCTAACAGTAAACAACATAGTATTCCAACTAGTCGAGATTGTAAATATAATAACAAAGTGAAATATGTAATTGTTATAAAAGTACTGTATAAATTGAAAATGCATAAATATTTAGCACAATTTTATATAACATATCATTAATCGAATACTTTTAGCCTCTAGAGGGCTTTGGAGTTGACATTAGTAATTTAATTTTAACGGATACAAACAATTACGACTGTAATGTCCAATTTGATTTTACTGCCATGTAATACTATGCAAGACAAAAAAGAACTGGGACAACTCTTGATAGAGGTTTTAGCATTATTTGATTAGCTTTATGGCTTGAAGCAATTACATTTATTATAAAATTTTTTTATAGCAATGTCTAAGCAAGTTTATAATTAAGTTAGAAATACCTGGCAATTATACATATCAAAGCAATTACATTCACAACAGAGCATATTAACAGTCCCAGTGTTATTTTCTTGAATAGTACACGGTGTTCACGTATATTTTGACACCCACCTATTTATAGGTAGGGTTTACTATTAGAGACAGAAAAGAAGTTCAAATGCAAAAGTTGTAAGATTTTATCTGAACCGCCAGAACCCGGTGCCAAAGAAAATAAATGAGCTTCACCAAATACTAAAATAGCTCCAACATAGGTTTTTCTTAATAGAACACTGTGTATATTCTTAAAATTTTTGAACAAGTCATTTTCTAAATTACAAACATATACAATCAGTGCAGATTTTGTCCAACTACTTTTGAAGTAGTCCTTGGCTTATTACTGCTTTACAAAATTTTGTTACCTCCTTGAAGAGAGTTTTTCCTTCTCCGTATTTTATCTACTCGTTGACCATCAGTTTTGTCTTCTTTTGGTATCTTTCTATTTTTTAGTTTTGCTACTGTAGTTCTGATCTGTTCTTCTGTCTGTCATTGTGAATGTTTCTAGTGCTTGTTTCTCTTGTACTCTACAGTCACCTTCTTCTGCGTCTTGGTAGTCGAGGTTGGTATTAGGCAGATTTGTTGAAAGAGGGTCCTTCTCGCTTGTAGCTTTGATTTCTATGCCTTCGTTTGTTGTTTTAGAAGGCATTTTCCCGACTCGATTTTGACCGTATATGTCTCCTCTAATTTTTGCTAGTATTCGTTTTTTATTTCGCGAATTGTTGTTTATTTACTTGACTTCTCACTAAGATGTAATTCACATGAACCGCTCTGATTTGTCTGCATTTGCAGACTAGTTAGATTTTTTATATATTCTTTGTACTTCTGGATCTACCATTTATTAGTGACTAGTTTTACATATCTCTATCGCTCTCTATCGCTGCCTCGTGTATGTTATTTTTGAACTTTTTCCAACTGATGTCAATGCTATCTATCAATCTTACTAAATGGATTGGACGTACTATGTTGTTGTAGGCGGTTTGCATAAAGCTTTCGTGCGTTTTATGTATCCAGTAACTAGCTGTTAAATTTTTTATGTATCTAGTTGGTTTTTCCATGGTTAGCATTGCAGATGGTCTTAGCTTACAAACTACTTGGGTGTTATCTGAACCTGTTTGCCGAGGTTAAGCTTCTGAAGTGTAATATGTGCTCAGGAGCTTAGGGCATGTAACTCTAGGAAGTCTATAATGGATTTGTTACTGCAGCTCTCTGTGAAGGTGTACTTGTGTTGCCACGATGGCCGAAAAATATATTGTTAATCCTGAGTTCGTTGAAGGTTAAAGGCACATAGTTGGACTAACACCTCTCCTCTAGCATTACATGTTTTTCATTAGGCCTTTGCTGCACATCTTTTACCATTTCGGTTTCAATTTTGACGTGTAGGTTATACAAGGGCGACTCTGTTCGGTATTTTGTCTTGTAGTGATTGTAGTTGTTTGTAATAATCATTTGTCAGGTGCGTCCACTGATATTATGTCTGTTGTTTTTCTACTTATTTGAAGGGTGACCTTCAATATCTTATCGTTTACATATTGTATAGCATCGTTCGTGTTTGGCTTTGATAAGCAGCCCTACCACTGAGCTTGCGTTTTCGATCGTGGCTCGTCGAATTTTGGTTTTGATACCTTGACGTGCCTGTGCTTCCTTTTTTGGTTTTTGATATGACATATTTGTCTATGTGGTGGCTTCTAATTAATAGTATTATTTTTTCGTCTTTGTCGTTAAATAACTTGACATTCCAGCATCCTATTATTTGTACATTTTTGTCGTTTTCCATGGGGTAGCAATGATAGTTTACAGCGGTTTCCATCGGGCATTCGAAGCTGTGTTTCAGTTTATGTGCGCACGATTTATTTTTTACCCCAAGCAGGGGTGGCCTCACCCAAAATACTTCCTTATTTACTGGGACTTCGAACAGGCATTACAACTAGTTAGTAGGCAATCCAGTCCACAGTTTTCCTTCTTGTTTCTATTTATTTCTAGACCTCTCGCCTCCATACAGTGTTGGGTCTGCCTTAGTTTTTCTAAAATTACCCAAAAGCTATCCATTTTTCGTAAATTTTGATTCTTTATGAAATGAAAGAAGATAAAATTTCCTACATTTTATGTACTAGAGGTTTTTTTCTCCGGCCAATCGTTCAGCCGCCAGAGCACCGCGAAGTTATAATCCAGCCAAATGGTAGAAAATAGGGGAAAGTTGTGGTGGAGTTTTCACATTTGGTTCCTATATGTTAATTGAATCGCTGAACGCGAATTTCAGGTTTTCCAACATTTAATTTATGAAGATTCATTTCATATGCCATTTTTTGATTTCAGAAAAATGGATGGTTTTCGAGTTAATTTGAAATAAACTGGGATAATTCGATTGATCGGAGAAAAAAACCTCTAGGACATAAAATGCACGAAAATGTATCCTCTTTCATTTCATATTAGGTTCAACATTTACGAAATTGCATAGCTTTTGGGTAATTTTAGAAAAACTAGAAAAATATTCGTGTACAGCGACCCAAAAAACATATAGGAACCAAATATCAAAACTCCACCAAAACTTTCCCCTATTTTCTACCATGTCTTTTTAAAATGCATAGGCTATTCTGAGTTTTGATGACACGTGGCCACTAGTAATTGCTATATCTCCAGAATGTTTCCAAATTCAAAGATAACTACCAGTTTGAAATACATAGCTACAACTTGTCCAATTCTTACGCAAGCTATTAAAGAAAAACTTGAAACAAAATCGCTATTATTAGAACAACGATGTCAGATTTTGGATTCAATAAAGACCTCTTTATCGTCGTATTCTGCTAAAGTAGCTCAACTTGCAAATAAAACATTAGTTTCAGTATTACTTAGAAACCCCTATCTGGATGTATAAAGTGCAATTAATTAATGGCGTGCTATGCGAGAAAGTGGATTCCCTAATAATACTCCAGCTATCGATATTAAAAATTATACATTTTTTCTTCTTATTTCTACTGAAGCAGAACGCTGTATCTTTTGCTTCTGAATTGGGGTTATGTGATAAAAGGCATCTTATGTGGAAACTCCTTAGAACAAATTCTTGTGTCGCATTGTAGAATTAAAAATTCTACCTAACATAGTTTTTAAATTATACAGGTTTAATTTATACAGGGTGTAAAAAAATAGCTGACTATACACGGGCGGGTTCTGCGAGTAAAAATTAGTAAACGAGTTTATACAGTGTCCGCCAAAAAGTCGTTATAGTATGGGAAACATCTCTTCATTTGGATTTTAGACAACTGTAAAAGAACATTTACAGGATTTTTGTAACAGTAATTCATTAACAGGGCTAGATTAGAGTTTCTAGAAGCCATTTAAATAGATATTAATTAGAATTGAAAAATATTTCTCATAAAAAACGCTTTGCATAGAAAACGTAAAAATTATGCAAACACACTACTCTTTGATAAATAATAAAAAAAATCTGGTGTGATACACTCACACAACTTCCTTTTACAGTGATCTTATAATTAGCCAAAAATTTTATTTTTAATTTCTAAGCATTTGTCAAAAATTTCAAATTCTACAAAAACGGTACCTACAAAATAGAGAGTTTGTTGGAGACAATTTTTTTCTAGAATTTCAAGTTGAATTAAAAAATTTAATAATATACCGGGTGTTATATTTAAAATAGGAGTTAATAAAAAAATAGAAAAAAAACAAAAGAAACCCATTTTAGAAGTATTCAACTGGAAAATCACCTATCTCACATCAATACACATTAAAAGTGTAATAAAAATATAAAGTTTGAAAAAAATCGTTAGAGCCCTTTTTCAAAAAATCGAAAATCGCAAGAATAAACACCTACTTCCGGTTATGCGATTTTCTTCAAAAGCTTGCTGTCTCATCTACATAGTACATAAAACTTTTATATGAAGTTTCAACGCCATACCTCTTTTCGTTTTTGAGATATTCTGTTCACAGACACACAGACAGACACGCAGACACACAGACAGACAGACAGACCAATGAAAAAAAATATGTTTTTTGGGATCAGGGGACTCTAAAACGTGAAGATCTGTTGAAAACTCAATTTCGAATTTTTGGGGTGAATCCAATACTTCCTTTATCGTAAAAGGAAGTAAAAATGTAAAGAAGTAATTAAAATTTTATATTATTCTTTCCAATTATAAATCTTTCGAGTCTTCGCGTAAAACATTTGAATTTGAATATTAAGTCTCGGTATTTGAAATTTTGAAAAATATTTAAAAAATTTAAAAATAAATTTTTAGCTAAAGTTGAAAAAATTAGGGGTTTTGTGGCCTTAAGACTGTTCAGTTAGCTAAAAATAACACACTCTAAAAAAATCTCATTAAATACATACATACATACATAATCCTGAGCCTTTCTACCGTAAGGTGTAAGGCTTGGTGTCGATTGGTTGTCAGTCTTCGTTGTTTGGAGTTTTTCTGCACCACTTTTTCCATTCTTTTCTATTTTGTGCCTTTTGTCTCGCTGTGTTCCATTCTAATCCCCTCTGCTGTGCTGCCTTTCTCACCTCTTCTGCCCACGTCCTCCTCGGTCTTCCCACTCTGTTCTTTCCACCTGGTCTTGCTTCAAAAGTCTGTTTCACCAGTCGGTCTTCTTCCATTCTATACACGTGTCCTAGCCATCCTAATTGTCTTTCTTGTATCACTTCGTTCACTGCCTTTACACCTAACTGCTCTCTGTACGTTGTGTTCCTAATCCTGTCTTCTCTTGTTTTTCCTTCTATTTTTCTCCAGAATCTCATTTCTGTGCTTGTCAGCCTACTTCGTTGTTTATCTGTGACCACCCACGATTCACTTCCGTACACTAGAGCCGGGTACACTACTTTTTTCACTACTTCCACTTTGGTTTCTTTCGGTATTTCCGCTTTACTCAGAAAGGTGTTTTTTATAGCGTTGAAAGTTCTTCCTACAACGGCTGCACGCTCATTTATTTCGTCATCTATCTTTCCGTTGTTACTGATATATGACCCTAGGTATTTGTATTTGTACACTTGCTCTATTTCATTCCCTTCTATTGTAATACTGTGCCTCCTTTCTTCTGCTGCTATAACCATCGTCTTTGTCTTTTCTATGTTAATTTTCATGTTTGCCTTTTGCATTTCCCTATTATATATGTTTATGTTTTCCTGTAGTTCTTTCTCTGTTGCTGCTAAAATCACCATGTCGTCTGCATATAGTAATTCGGACATTTGCACCTTTTCCATTCTCCACCTCCCTACGTTATATTTCCTTGTCTCCTTTTTACTCTCCTTAACTACTTCATCCATAATTACTGTGAATAAAAATGGGCTTAGTACACAACCCTGTTTTAAGCCTCTCGTTGTGGCAAACTCCTCCGATTCCTCGTGTCTGGTTCTCACTACATTTGCCGTCTCATGATATAGTGCTTTGACCATATCTATCTCCCTTGCGCTTGCACCTCTATTTTCTAGTGTTTTCCATATGTCTTTTCTTCTAACTCGGTCAAAAGCCTTACTAAGATCCATAAAGCATAGATGCACTTCCTTCCCCTTTCTTATTGCCTTTTCGCTGATTTGCCGTAGTATGAATAGGTTATCCTGTACTCCTCTTCCCTTTCTAAAGCCACATTGACTGTCTTCTAATGTGTTTTCTAGTTTTTCTCTTAATTTGGTTTCCCATATTCTCGCCCATATCTTGCCCAGTATGCTTAGTAAAGTGATTCCTCTGTAATTGTCACATTCTCTTATATCACCTTTTTTATACAGTGGAATTATTACACCCGTCTGCCAATCTTTTGGGGCTCTCTTTGCTTTTATCATGTTGTTCATTAGGCTTAATATTCTTTCCCTTCCTGACTCCCCTATGTATTTTATCATTTCCGGTGTTATCCCATCTATCCCTGCTGCCTTTCCTAGTTTTATCTTTTGTATTGCCTTCTCTAATTCCGTTTTGGTTATATACTCGATGCCTCCATCGTCGTTCGTCGTTGTGCTGTTTTGTTCATTTTCGCTGTTGCCTTCATTTTCTTCTTCTTCGCCGTTGTCTCCTAACACCTCCTTGAAATGTTGCACCCATCTTTTCATTATGTCCTCTTCTTTTGTAAGTAATTCACCTTGTTTATCTCTAATGTTTTTTAATATGCTGGTTCGTTTGTTCCTTAGTTGTTTTAGTGTACTGTAAAATAACTTTTGATTTTCATTAAAGTTGTCTTTCATTCTGTTTCCGAATTTCACCCATTCTTCTTGTTTTGCCTTATTTACTACTTCTTTTACCTCCTTTCTTTTGTTTTTGTACTTTTCGTAGTCTTCCCTGGTCTTAGTCTGTAGGTATATCTTCCAAATATTTTTCTTTTGTCTTACTTTTTCTTTTATTTCCTCTGTCCACCAAGCTGTTTTCTTTATATCCTTATTAACTACTTTTGTTGCTCCGCAGCTTTCTACTGCTGCCTCTAGTATGCTTTGCTTTAAGTAGCTCCATTCTTCCTCTACGTCTTTTCCCCTTGGTTCTGTATTTAGCTTCCTTTGTATTATTTCTTGATACTCTTTTCTCGTTTCTTCTTCTTTCAGTCGATAACTTCTAATGCTTTCCTTCATTACTTTTCTTCTTTTTTCTTTTGGTGCCTCTCTTTCGATTTTCATGTCCATCCTTACTAGGTAGTGGTCGCTGCCAATTTCCGGTCCTCTTTTCACTTAATTTTCGAAAAATAGCACTTTTCAGATTTTGCAATTTCGAAAAACTCTATGTTCTAAATAAGTAAAATTCACTCGGTATATATGATAGGGGCTAAATAGGTTTTTTTATTATACCTGCATCAGAATCGCCATTTAAAGCACACCTGAGCGTGCGAATACAGGCGATTAAAGCTCGCCGAGCTTTATGGGTTGTCAAGGAAACGACTGAATGCAACAACGGACATGGACGCGACAAAAACGTAAACAATTCTCGTAACTATAGTAGCAATATTATTATGCCCTCTCGATTTATCACGACAAAAATTATTTCTAAGTTTTTAGTGCGTAGTAATTTATTTCCAGTGTTGGAGGTATAATAAAAAATAGCGTAAAGTATTCGTGGATAACTGGTCTTTAAAACACTTGCTCTATTTCGAGCACTCCGGCTACGCCGTCGTGCTCGAAAATTCACGCGTGTTTTAAAGACCTTGTTATCCACTCATACTTTAATATACTATTTTGACAAGCACAAATTATTGACGTAAAAAGTTTTTTTGAAAAGTCAAAAATAAAAAATGTTCTCATATTATGCCGACTTTTTTGGCGGACACTGTATGTCCTACAGGCATTTAAGCTTTTCAGACCATTATCAAGTAGATAATTAGTGCTTCTTGTTTTCAGTTGTGACTGGTGAAGTCATTTAAGTTATTAGTATTTCTTTTTTAATTAATTGTGCAAAAATGGCAGATTATTCTTTCGAAGAGATGTCCGACATGCATTTAATGTACGACTTGGCAGAATGGGGCGGAAGCAAGACAACTTTACGCAGACCATTTCCCAAATCGACCTTTACCAAACGAGAAAACACTCGAAAGGCTTCATATTCGATTAAGGGAAACAGGATCTTTCAAAACGGTAGTTCGAGATCGCGGCAGACCACGAAATACAAGAACTTTGGACTTGGAAGAACGTGTGTTGGATCGTGTAGAGGAAAATGGAGGTGATACAACTTGAAGAATTGCATGAGCGGAAGATGTCGATCATATGACTGTGTGGCTGATTTTAAGAACCAATCAACTTTATCCGTACCACGTGCAAAGACTACATGGACTTGGTGGGTGTACGGTTGTTAGAAACATAGGCCGCCGATCTTCTCTTTTTGGCATCTGTGCTGTGATGTAGCTGGCTTTACAAATGGTGGTTTCATCAATTTTCACCTTTTACGTGGCAAGAAGAAAACACTCATGTCATTATTCAGTCCAGGCATCAATAGCAATTTCCATTAAATGTGTGGGTAGGACTTATCAACGACGTCTTGACTGGTCCTATTGTATTACCCGGACGACTTTCTGGCCAGAATTATCGGTATATTTTAAAAAATGGCTTACCAGTTTGCTGGAAGGTGTTTAACTAGATGTTAGAGGACGCATGACGGTGCACGGGTCAGCTTCGGTCACACAACACACGAATTTTTAAGCATAGGATATTCTGAAAGATGGATTGGTCGTGGTGGACCTGTAGCGTGACCTACACGGTCACCCCATCTAAATCCTTTCGATTTTTACGTATGGGGACATCGAAAATCTATGGTGTATTCCACTCTAGTTCAAGACATTGATGATCTTCAACCAACAGTGGACGGCGGATGCCAGCAAATTCGGAACACACCAGTAATTTATGAACGCGTGAGGCAGTCCATGATCCGACGAGCTCAGCAGCGTGTTGATGCCCGTGGTCATTTTGAACATTTATTATGATTTCAATTAAACAACTCCGTTTTCTGTTATCTTTTTGTATAGAAAACTGGAAAACCTCAAGTAGCTGTAAGTAAGCAGCGAACCATTTTAAGACATGTGTTTATACAGTGTGTTTCACTTTACATGGAAGCACCCCTGTATTTTCTTTGTTTTTATATGAATCGATTTGAATTTTTTACCAGTTGTACAACTCACCAAGATGCATCTATTCATGTCCTTGAGCGCAAATGACGTTATTAGCCTGGCCTACTACGATCAAGAACATGGGACGCATTGTCAATATTTTGCATCGCGTTAGAGTTACAGCAAAAAGTTATTAAGAAAAGTGGTTTAGAATCAAAAGAATACCCCAGATACCGATTTTCGTTTAATAATTCGAATTTTTAATTTTTATCCATAAATTTGTCAAAGTCCCAAATTTCAACTTTTAATATGGTATAAAATGGTGCCATGAAGAAACAACATTTTTATTATTGTTGCAAACGTCATTAGCTATTAATAATGGCTGAATTACGTTTAACTGTTGCTGAGAAAGTAGAAATAATTAGAATTACTTGTGAAAATGCAAGATCCAATAGGGAAGTAGCTAGAACATTTAATGGAAGGCATCCAGGGCGTGCACCTATTTATCCTGGCACTCAGTTTCTGACGATGCAAGCAGGGCCCAATTTTCGATGGTGCAATAGTTACATTAATGCCATATCTCTTAATACTAGTACGAGGATTAGCGTCATAAGCCGCCAAAATCATTTTCTCCAAGGGATGCTCTCGACCTATCCTTCTTGGTCTGGGATTAACAACATTTCCAGTTAAATTAAAAACTTGATTAATTTTTTAAACAGTTCCAGGATAAATAGGTGCGCTCCCTGGATGCCTTCCATTAAATATTCTAGCTACTTCTCTATTGGATCTTGCATTTTCACCAGTAATTCTAATTATTTCTACTTTTTCAGCAACAGTTAAACGTAATTCAGCCATTATTAAAAGCTAATGACGTTTGCAACAATAATAAAAATGTTGGTTCTCCATAGCACCATTTGATACCAAATTAAAGGTTGAAATTTGGGACTGAAAAATTTATGGATAAAAATTAAAAATTCGAATTATTAAACGAAAATCGGTATCTGGGATACTCTTTTAATTCTAAACAACTTTTCTTAATAACTTTTTGCTGTAACTCTAACGCGATGCAAAATATTGACAATACGACCAATGTTCTTGATCGTAGTAGGCCAGGCTAATAACGTCATTTGAGCTCAAAGACATGAATAGATGCCTCTTGGTGAGTTGTACAAAAGGTAAAAAATTTAAATCGATTCATTTAAAAACAAAGAAAATACAGGGGTGCTTCCATGTCAAGTGAAACACACTGTATAAACTTTTTTCCTTACTTTTAGTCGTAAAAGCCATCTGTGTATAGTCAGCCCACCATTTTTGTTACACCCTGTATAAAAGCATCTTTTTCATAAACTATAGTCCAGTTGCAAAATAGATGACACCTACATACTTTGCTTGCTTAAACAAGAAGGAAGATTCCAGTAGAGTAGATATCAAAATTCAAAAGGAGCTTTATCTGTAGAAATTATCTATCTTTACTATCACTACTACTGCCACTATCAGGATTAATGTTGATAATAAGTGGCTTTACTATGCATTCAACAGGCGTGTCTAAGTCCCACATTTTTTGTTTCTGTTCTACGAATTCATCACTGTTTAAAATTTAGAAAAGTGAATACTCAATTGCCACATATGCAAACTATTTTTAATGAAACCTTATCGCGTGCCGCATAACATTTCTGATAAATATACAAATAACCAGTTTTATTACCGCAAATGCTGCGTTGATTTGTATCACATTTTTAAGCAGTGGCACATTTAAAATATATTTACCATTAATCTCGTACAAATATTTCAGAGCCGCTCTTCTACGAGTGATTTATTATTTACTCGTTTATTGTTTACAGGGGTACGGTGTCTTGTTTGGAAACTGGACTATATTTAGATGAATTTAGGTACAGCACACAAAGAAATATCACCTTCCATAAATTTTTAAAGAGTAGATACTTAAATGTTACTGGTTTTTAGTTAGTAATATTTGTAGTTGTTTTATAACATTATATATGAACAAATAAAAACTTTCTTAATAATTTTAATTACTTTTCTAATTTTAAAATGTAAGTACATATATAATAGTGCTTATAAAGTCTATGTTAGTGCTTAGAACGCTTATTTTACTACTTATAATGCCTATTGTAATGTTTGCAATGCCTATTTTATGCCTATGCTGCATATAACATTCCTATTGTAGCTTTGTTGGTGCTTTTTTGAGTGTCTATTAACATTTATTAGAACCTATTAATCCGGTCTTTAGTCATAAGTACAGTCTAGGTCGTGTAGCCGATACTGGAGCCCCCATAAAATTCTTGTTCTCTGTAAGTTGATATTTGTCATGATCAAGTCTAATGCAATATTAAAAAGCAGCTGAGAAATTGGACAGCCTCGTTTAACATCTTTTAAAATATATATAATACATTTATATACCTATATCATTACTACATTTCCCTGTATGTAGCATTTGCAGGTTGAGTTTGCATAAAGTGTTCTTTAATCATGTAGATTAGCTTTGGGGGGCATACCAATAAGGTTTAGTATTTACCAGAGGGCCGAGTGGTTTATATAGAACCGCGGTTACTACACTATTACTACGGATTTAACTAGTGCGTCAGAACGGAGAGCTATAATGAATATTGAGAATTTTGGTTTGCAATGAGAAATATTCTCAAGATTATAGAAGAGGAACACATACACATTCTTATAGATCTGTTCAAAGTCATATATAAAACAGGAATTATACCTGAAGAGTGGCTCCTATCAACATTTGTCGTTATTCTGAAAAAGATGAACGCCAAGCAATGCACAGAATACAAAACAATTATGATTCATGTGCTAATAGCTATTTATGCAACAAGTGCTAAAAGTCGAGGTTTATGCACGAGACATGAAAATTATGAAACGAAGCCGAAGGCTGAGTTTCATAACATGTCTCGTGCATAAACGACTTTTAGCACGCGTTGCATACAATATTTTATCTACGATCTTAATTTTACTGTTATTAATCCATAAATATCGATTTAACAAAGGTTTGCATCTGTGACAGTTAGAATTTATGTCATAATAAAGAGAGGGCCTTTGCGCGCAGGCGAATGTTTGGGAAACCAATACTGTCAAAGTCAGTTATCAAAGGTAATTATTAATACTACACATTTGACTGTATTCATTACATAACGCTTTAATTATTTCAAAAACACTTTACCTCTAACGCAAGAAGTAACTAGCATAATTTTACAACTTCACTTCCAGTTCGAAATTGTAGTTTATAACCTCACTTCACTTTATCTCACACTCGCGCTAAAAGTAAACAGCTGATTTCTTTAACCACGGTAAACTATAAAACGTAACTTTTAGTGTAAAAAGCTAGCGCTAAAAGGCCTACTTTTAGTGGTGGTCGTAGATAAAAGTCTTTGTAAGATGATACATAAAAGAATATACAAAAAAGTTGAATACGATATCAGTGAGACTCAGTTCGGGTTTCGAGATGAACGGGTACAAGAGAAGCACTTTTCGTACTGAACGTTATAGCACAACGATGCTACGATATCAATCAGGACATCTATGATTGCTTCATAGATTACAACAAAGCCTTGGATAAAGTACGTCACAAACACCCTATTCAACTTCTCAAAGAAAAGAACCTCGATACTGGAGATATTGCGATAATTAAAAACCTCTACTTTAATCGGAGTGCTGTTGTGATGATGGAAGAAGGCTACACAGAAGAAATAGAATTTAGAAAAGGAGTCAAATACAGATGCGAGTTATCTCCGACACTCTTCAATATATGATATGTTTTTAGAACTTTTTCCACTGTCTAGGGTGTAAATCACACAACGTTTCGGGAGTTTTGATCTACTCCCGTCTTCAGGTGTTCTTGGTTAGTTCTGAGAAGCACTGATATTATACGTTTTTCTAAGCAAATTTGTGCCTCCGCCGGGGTTTGAACCCGGGACCGCTGATCGCTAGTCTGCCACTCTAACAACTAGGCCACCAGGGCGGTTCAACATGTACTCGGAAGAAATAATGAGAAAAGCACTGACACATGAAACAAGAGGAATCAAAGTCAACGGTGTTCCTGTTAACAATATTAGATATGCAAATGATACGGTTCTGTTGGCAGAAAATCTTGATAACTTACAAATGCTAGTCGACAACGTAGTCATGTCAAGTGTAAAATATGGACTGCCACTAAACGTAAGGAAGATGAAATGCATGGTATAACAAAAACAGCAAGAAATATGGATATATTTACATAAATAACGAACCTATACAAAAAGTCGATAGATATACATACTTGGGCACAATTATAAATAAGGATAATGATTGATCTGAAGAAATAACAATCAGAATAGCAAAGGCAAGAACAACGTTTTTAAAAATGAAGACGGTATTTTGCAGTAGTGATCTAAGTTTAGAACTGAAAACAAGATTAGTAAGATGTAGTAAGTATTATTATACGGCATGGAAACATGGACGCAGTAGAGATTAGATACTCGCAGACTACAAACATTTGAGTTATGGATATACCGAAGACTAATGAAAATAAATTGGACATACAGGGTAACTAACTTAGAGGTCTTGAGAAGAATAAAAAAAAAGAAAAAGAAAATTTAGTCACCATTAAAAAACGGAAACTGCAGTATTTGGGACACGCCATGAAATGTGATAAGTAATTTCTGCTCCAGCTCATAATACAGGGGAAAAACTGTGGGAAGAAGACGCCAATCATGCCTAAAGAATTTACGAAACTGGTTCAATTGCACGTCTAACAAACTATTTCGATCCGCTGTCTCAAAAATAAATATTTCCTTGATGATTGCCAACCTTCGTAACGAATATGGCACTTGAAGAAGAATGAGATATATTTTACCTTGACGTAATTATAAAACCATTTTTGTCCTACACTCAATTTCAGATAATAGAAATTAAACATTTATATTTTATTCGTAAAGATATTAAGAACATAAACCTCGGAAAATACTCAGTAATTGCACTTAGGCTTCCGGTTTCGTTTCTCAGTTATCATCTGACGATCAATATTTTATATGTAGTAGAATTTCTTCGTGCTCATGTGTATGTTACGCTACGCCATTGTTTCATGAAGTCATGACCTACTCTACGCTTTCAATATCAAGAGAACCGGTGTGTCGTACAAGTTTCTTAAAAGTTGTATCACGTCACCATTCCATTTTAGCATCTTGCTAATCTAAAAACCAAACCTCAAAAGTTTAGTATCTGTGCGTTAAAAGGCAAAGATTTGTTTTTAAAATTCAAATAAAATATGCCACTAATAAAAATTTAACATTTTGGTAATACATGTGTTTATATCATTTATTCTCTTTTGCAATTTAAGGAAGTAAAATGGCGCATTGACATTTAAAACGTGCAGGCACTTAACTTTTACTCTCGGTAACTGAATATTTTTGCAAACGTTACAATAATAGTTAAAATAAATATTGAACTCTAAGGCATATGCCGCGATGTTTGCGCAAGCTGGTAGCGTCAGAGGAAGCAGGAAGTTTTTCAAAACTTATCAGCTCCAGTCGCATTTCGCATGAATACGTTATTTACTTTATTAAGCATTCAAATATTTGAACTATAGACAGCGAACGTTATATAGTTTTGTTGCTAAGTCTTCTTACAAAATGGAGAAATCGACATTTAATATTAAAATACGAAGCTATAATTCTCCTGCAGATGATAATCTGCATTTCCTTAATATTGCAATAGCAAAAAATAATGTGGCGATAGTACCCATGCAGTAGTTGTATGTATGTAAATATAAAGAAATGGAATTAAAAGGGAAAGGCTGAACTTGTTTGACGGACGTTTAATTAAAATTTGAAATTGTAATTAATTTGAAAGAACAGTGGAACTTCCTTACTTCCGCTGCTGGATACTTAATTCATATTAAAAGGCGTTGCATATTTGTATCTATGCCAATTCTTTATAGATCGTTTGAATATATGAAAGCTAAAGTTGATAGCGCTTAATTAAGACCACTTCAGCTTATTTGGGAATGATATTAGCACAATGTGAAAATCAATATCACATATTTATGTGAAATATTAGTTAAATATTAATGACACCGTGACGAGTCGACTATTTTCACGTAGGTTTAAATTATTTATACGTTCGTACAAATGAATTTTAATCTTGTGTAAATCATTAACACATTAGGTTAGGAAAATTGGTATCTGCGTATATATTTGACGTCAAGAATTTATTATTCCAGTGTTATATCCTCATTGCTCAGCAATAAATTAAAGGATTTTCCTATCCACAGCTGAGAGCAATTTATTTAGTTTGGTTGTCCTAAGAGAGTCTCTTAATTTACGAATCATTTTAAATAAAAAAATGGACAACGAAAGCCTTTTTGTAATTAAACGGCTCATTAGTTAATTATGTGTGTTGTCAGTCTATTTTTGTGCTTCACTAGAAATTTGTCAAGGCGACATAACAGCTTCATACAAATAGAGGACATAAAAAGTGACTCAACAGTCGATTAATCGACTAAAATATTGTTTGCATGCAACCTAATAATGTAACTAGACAATGTAATTATCAAGAATACCAATACTTCTGCCAGCTATGCAATTTAGTTAGTATTGACGAATCTGGACTTTCAAGTGTATCTTAAAGACGCAACTTCGAAGGCGGGCTTGAACTCTTTGGAAAATAGAAGGAAATTATTTAAACTGTTTATTTCTTGCAAAAGAAGCAAAAAGTAGAACTAATGGAAAAAACTACTTTTTATCGTTATTAGAATACTCCTTAATTTACTGTCATATTTTGTATTTAAAATGTATATATGCATATACAGGCTGTTTCAAAATTGCACAGAACAAATATAAGAGCGTTCTTCTGCAGAAAATTTTTTTTAAAAATCATTCATTTCAAAGATATCTTTGATGAAGGAATTAAGATAGCAATTCGTTTTTAAAACGTTTAGATTTAGTAGGCTGGTGTTTTGCGTTCATTATCTATTTGTTTTACATAAAACTGTCAGAATCGTTATGAGTGACACATAAGGAGCACACTTCGTACAGTTACTATACATATACACTGTGCTTTTTATCTCGTTGCAGCGCATATTACGTCCAGCGTTTCTTCATTAGTGTTTAACATTTGAATAACATTTTAAATAAACTAATTTCATGCCGCTGCAGCAACTATGAAATTAGTTTATTTAAAATGTTAAACACTCATGAAAAAAACTCTGGACGCAATATATATAGTAACGAGATAAAAAAACACAGTGTATTTTAGAAAAAAAAGATAAACCTGAAATAAACTATTTTGGAACACATTCTTAAAATTTGAAACTTTTTACTATAGAACAACGCCCATATATTGTATGTAACAAAAACATATGTGTTAGAACAAAACACCAGCCTACCAAATCATAAACGTTTTAAATACGAATTAATATCTTTAATTTTTTGATCACTGATATCTTTGAAACGAATGATTTTAGAAGAATTAGTTTTTTGAAATACCCTGTATATACAAGCAATAAAATTAATTTAATGCAGGAACGTAAAATTCATTGTAATTATATCACTAGGTAGGTATCTTTAAAGTGACAGTTAATTTTTATTCCCCTCGTCTGAATGACGAAGAAAGTATTGTAATCACGAAAAAAACACCTTGCGAGATTTCTTAAGATCCTCACGTTTCAGGGTCCCTAGATGACGAAAAACAGTTTTTATCAATTCAGCCTTTCTGTTGGCGGTATAACTCGAAAACAATTTGTTTGAGGAAGGCTAGCATGCAGATTATATGTCTACATGGCATGAAACGGAAAAAATATCGGACAATTATATACGGGATGAGCACTTTAAAAACATATAAGTTTGTTTATTTTTGCTTTAAGTAAGTAATAGATAAAAGTAATAATTTGCACATAACTCAGGCTTTACGTTTCATTGACAAAAATCGGAACCAACAGATTGCAACCAGCACTCGACTCTTGCCGTGTGCAAAATTATCGGTAAGTATGTCTCGTTCTTGTTATACTACTATTAAAAATTGATGAATTTTATGCGTACATTGCATTTACAAGCTTAGTTTTGAATATTTCTCAGTTATTCTTAAATTAGTGGAAAGCGTATTCTTTCTAAATTCAGGTGATATCAAATAATCTCAAAATTATTTTTAACAAATGCTACAGAAATTGTTTAAATAAAGCGTACGAGGTATATGCGGTATAAATTTCAGCATCCAGGTATTTTGAAAACTATTGCACATAACGGTATACTTCCAGCATATGAAATGTATAAAAAATAATGAAGTAATTTTTAGTGAAATAATTATTTGCATTGATTTATTGGTTGATACTGGACTGCAGCAAAGTTAAATCCATGCCCAGCGCTAAAAGGTTAAATATAGCTGCATCGCAGAAATTCTAAAAGTATCGGTGGCTGCAGCGGTGAACGCCCGCTAATACGTGGTCTAACGCAGAACAATGAAATAGAATGCGCGGGCTCTTTCGCAGACGTTCGAATCCTATCACCGGTAATATTTTTTTAATTGAAAATTGATGTAATTTGCATTACCAAGTGTTTCCTTCTATAGTTTCAGTATTATTAGATAGTTGAAGATATTTTTACCACTAGTTTCCTTCGATTTTTAAAATTATTTAGTGTCACAACGTCTACTTGCGAGAGTAGTTCTGACAAAGCCCTTTGCAGATTTGTTGAACTCATTTTCCTTAGTTTTAAATATAATAAATAAGAAGTGCGAGAAACCATAAGAAGTGCGAGTAACTTGGAAATGTAATTATGATATTTAGCGTATGTATATTTCTTATTAATGATGGTTTCTGTTTTTATTGTTTATCTATTGCGGCAGAAATATATTTTTAAGTTTATCGCTGGGAGCAACTAAAATAAATTTGAATTATTTTTATCTGCTTTGGCAAGTTTTCTTATCTTAGTTTATTTTTATTAAGCAATTAAATTAATTCTACACCTATATACATATATAATTCACTGTAACTTATTAATTATAGCAGTAACTGTGCACATGGCTGTAAAATTTAAGTGCGCACATGTGAATGTTAGGTCATTAGTGGCAAATTTTTTAGACTTAAGAGATAAGGTTATTGCTTCTAATTATGACTTAGTAGCTGTGACTGAAACATGGTTAACTGAGTCCATAACAAACCAATTAATTTATATCGATGGGTATGTTTTTATACGTTTTGATCGATCTAGCAGAGGTGGTGGTGTTGGATTTTACATTAAAAATCAATATTCTTTTAACGTAATTCAATCTAATAACGTGATTGAACAACTCTGGATAAAATTATTTGTGGGCAAAAAGAAACATGTTATTTGTGGAGTTATTTATAATCCTCCGGGTTCTGTAAACCAGCACACACAGTTCTTAAATAATTTTGAAGATGCCTTGTCTACACTAATTCCCACAGCAGACCATTTGTTTTGTTTTGGCGATTTCAACATAAATTTATTAAATTTTGAGAGTAATCTTAGTAGTAATTTCATATCCTTAATTGAAGGAATGGGTCTTAAACAACTCATTAATGAACCTACCCGTGTTACTTTAACATCATCAACTCTTGTTGATTTTATCCTAACAACATCTCCGGAGTTGGTGACTAATTCTGGTGTTATTGGTTATTCTGCTTCAGATCATGACTTAATTTATTGTGATATAAATACACATATGCATAAATCTACTCCCACGTTTCGAACCTACAGAAATTTTAAGTATTTTGATCATTTAGTATTCTACGACCATTTGCAGTCGATTCCATGGCGGAACATACACGATTTTAATAATATCGATGAAAAGGTCGACTTCCTGACTGACAATCTGACTATTCTTTTTAACCTGCATGCGCCTTTCGTAACTTCCAGGTTTACTAAGCCTCCTTCGCCCTGGCTAACGGATGGCTTAAAGGATATGATGTCCCTAAGAGATGCGGCATTACGCAAATTTAAAATAACCCAACAACCAGGCCACTGGGAGTATTATAAACAACTACGTAATCTAACTACTGCTGCGGTAAGAAATGAGAAGAAAGCTTATTATCGGCAAAGATTACGAAATTCTCCCTCTACAATGTGGAAGGATTTAAAACATTTAAATATTAAATCTAAATTGAACACCATTCCCCCTTACTTGTCTAATGCAACAGAAATAAATAATTATTTTGTTAATGCAACTCCAGTAAATCTAAGCGATAATGCAGAGGTGACACATTTTTACAATGGCAATACGTTGGAATCTGTGGTATCTCGGTTGACTTTTCGTTTAGTTTCAGAAGACGAAGTTCTTAAAATTATAACTACTATTAAAACCAGGGCCACCGGTGCTGATGGCATTAATATTGTTATGCTAAATATGTGTTTGCCTTTTTTGCTTCCCTTTCTTACTCATATCATAAATTTTTGCCTCAGTAATTCCGTATACCCAAACTCCTGGAAAAAAGCTCTTATAATACCTTTGCCTAAAGTACCACATCCCCTCGAATATAAAGATCTTCGTCCTATAAGCATATTACCAACAATATCAAAGGTCTTAGAGAAAGTTATCGAACATCAGTTACGGAACCACCTTACAGTTAACAGAGTCATCCCGAACTGTCAATCGGGTTTTAGACCCGGTCATAGTTGCTGTACTGCTCTTCTCAATATAACTGATGAAATTATAACAGCAACCGATAAGGGTATGCTAACGGTTCTTGTTTTATTGGACTATTCTAAGGCTTTTGATAACATAGACCATGAAATCTTAATATCTATTTTACACTATATTGGCTTAACCCCTGACGCGATCAAACTCCTATCTAACTATCTTTTGTATAGGTGTCAAGCAGTCGTCTCGTCGGGCAGTCAGTCAGATTTTCTACCTATTAGTAAAGGAGTACCGCAGGGATCTATATTGGGCCCTCTCCTGTTTTCTATTTATATTTCCACTTTTCCGTCTGTGTTGGAGTCTTGCAAGTGTCACTTTTATGCCGATGACACACAACTGTACATATCGTTTTTGCCATATGATCTTGATAACAGTTGTATTATATTAAATAATGCTTTAGAATGTTTGAACAATATATCTAAAACACATGGATTACATTTGAATCCTAAAAAATCTGTTGCTATTCTATTTGGTAGTAAAGTAAATCGAATGAGAGCTCTTGGTGACGTAGTAATAAAGATTGGTGATGAAACATTGCCCCTACAAGACTTTGTTGTTAACCTGGGTGTAATCATGGATTATAAACTGCGTTTTAAAGAGCATATCTCTAAATGTCTGAGAAATGCGTATGGCGTATTAAAAATAATCTTTCAAAATCGATATCTATTTGATACAAAAACTAAAGCTTTACTATGCAATTCGCTTGTGTTGTCAAAGGTAAATTATTGTGATGTTGTGTACTATTCCAGCATAGATTCTCGGGATGTAAATAGAATCCAATGCTTACAAAATGCGTGCATGAGATTAATATATGGCATCCGCAAGTATCACAGAATTAGTCACAAACTCAAGGATTTAAACTGGTTGAATATGCGTAACCGACGTTTGTTACACGCGCTTTCTCTTTATCACGATATCTTAACTAAGGAAAGTCCATCATATCTTTACAATAAAATTACTTTCCGTTCAGATGTACACAATTTGAATCTTAGGTTCAAAGGGTTACTCACACCACCACTTCACTCTACTGCTTTTTTCAAACGATCGTACTCTTACTGTATAGTTAAAACTTTTAATGATCTACCTAACGATATAAAATCGCTTTCAAAAAGTAAATTTATATTGGCTATTCGAACACTAATGCTAAATGGTGTTGTATTTTAGATGTGCGGACCTGAATAAAAATAGAGGATAACTATGTATAGTGCATACATTTTTATGCATTTGCATAGGTATACACATGTAGATAATTTAATTTTTTTTTGTTATTATTACTACTAGTAAGGTTATCTTATTGCAAAACATTTATATATTTTTTTTTCTTTCTCTTTTTGATTGGGCTATTTACTACTATTGAGTATCATATACGTTTTTAATACATATGTTCTGTGCTGCTACTCTTGTGTGTGTTTTGATTTATATATTTACTTTTAAGTTACACTCTACAATCAATGATTATAATTATCAAGTCGGGGTTTAGTGTAAGAGCAGTTGGCAGCTTGTCATAGCTGCTGTACTGAACTCCGCCCCGTATTTAATTAGTGTTAGTTATAATGTATTATTTGAAGTATCTAATAAAAGACATTATTATTATTATTATTATTATTATTATTATATTTACAAGAATACCAATTTTAAAGATATAGTGAACCCAGTGACTTGCCTGCTGAAAGAATATACAGTACTTGAACACAGTTTCGATAATAATTGTATTCAATCGAAGTCACGTAAAAATAGTTTACCAAAAACCAGAGATAAAAACAACTTCGCTTTTGATTACGAAATTTTAAAAAAATCAACGTGATGAGAACTAGCAATTGTCTTTCTTCAGAAGCACCTTTCTTTCGCTGCCACTGTTATTACCTGACAGATATATGTAATTTGTCTATATAATCAGTAATCATTGCTCTCGAATGCATTTCCCTGATTTAGTTACACAACCGCTTTCATCTGCTCAAAATGTTCAACCATCTGTTTACTTTTTTTTTTCATTTCATTTTGTTATATCTCTTTTTGCGTACAATAAACTAGACCTTATCACTTACTTTCGATTTGGGATTTGTGTGAAATTGATTAACGGCTACTCAAAATCGGATGCACCTAAAAATGTTTAATGCAATATTTTATAAGAACATAAAATTCATTATGTTGTAGTTACCGTTAATGATAGGTTTCGACTCCTCAGCAACTAGATGATATAGTAATTTTTCAAATTATATATATTGTTTATCATATATCATAGTTCTTTCAACTTGTAATTTTTTTCCATAACCATATTTCTTTGCTGCTATATCAATATACAGGGTGTTACGGAATTGCACAACACTATTTTAGGGATGTGTTTTCCAGCACGAAATAAACAAAAACGTTTATACAAACATGGGACCTAAACGGCTTCGTTTTCAAGATACAGGATGTTGGAAGTTTAAACAATGATTTTTTTAATAGGGATAACGCCTATAGGTATTCTAATGAAACTAGGTGTAGGTTAGTATTTCATAAAGTGGCATTGTTTGGCCAAAATAAATTTAATTTATTTTCACCAGTGGCGTATATAGGAGCCACCTCAGTTACCTTATTTTAGAAAAATCTGGTACGCCACCGTTTTTTGCCAATACGACAAGTTTCTTAGCTTCATCCATTGAAACTATACAAAAGATGTATCTCTTATTTTTGTAATACAATAAACCTTTTTCGAGAAAAACGGAAAAATCTGTACCAGCAATTTCGTTCATTGGACGTTAATGGGATCTAAACGGCTTCGTTTTCAAAACAGTTTAAAGAACTTATTAGAAAATATTATTTAATAACAAAAAACTTACAATAGCTACAAAACTTTTGGCTAAAAAATAGTGGCGTGCCAGATTTTTCTAAAATAAGGTAAATGAGGTCGCCCCGATGTACGCCACTAGTAGAAATAAATTAAATTTATTTTGACCGAACAATTCCACTTTATGAAATACTAACCTACACCAAGTTTCATTAGAATGCCTCCAGCCGTTTTCCAAATGTTTGAAAAAAAATTTTTAGTTCGAAGCCATTTAAGTCCCATGTTTGTATGAACTTTTTTTGTTTATTTCGTGCTGGAGAACGCATCCCTAAAATTGTGCCGTGCAATTCCGAAACACCCTGTATAGGTATCTATATTTTCTTTTTAAACTTTTTATCTAGTTTCCACATTCCCTTTGCTTGCTAGTCGTGGTGGGACAACTGTTTTGTATTTTTAAGCGAAGTTAATGATCGCTTTTGGCTAATTAGTATTGTTAAGGTTGGCCAACATTTTTTTCTAAAAAAGGTTTGTCACAGTCCTTTACTTGTTTGGCAAATTTATAGGCGTCATAAAGGTATAAAATATATTTTGCTATACATATATGGAGAAATGGTCAGCATCTACATAAATCAATAAAATCTAATTGGTTTAAATTACAGCTTATAATAGTTATTCTGTGTTGACCTTTTCTGCTGATTATTTTGTATGAAAACTCAATTAAATTGTTTTCTGAATTTTTAGTGATCGATACCTTAGGTAAAGAACATTAAAAGGTTATTGCTCTAAGCAGCAAGGAAGTGAATTTCCAAGCAAATGTAGCTTTTAAGTATTTTCGTTTCTTTACTGTTTTGTATAGAAAGCCATTTTCAGAAACCTAATATAGCTGCAGTCTATAATTTGCAATACTTAACTAAACGATCTTTGTATGAGCATTAGTGTATTTTGTAATAGCTTCTTTTATTTTTTCTGGAGTGCAGTAGTTTACAATTATGTAGTTATGAAAATAATGAAGTAGAGGGCAATTTTGAGGATTTTAGGGGTCGATATTTTCTGTAGAAGTGATCGTCTTATTTAATTTTCACTAAAACTCCAAGTGCAAGTTTTTCTGTAAATATTCATATTGATATCACATTAAAATCTCTCGCCAAAACGCTCGTCTAGACAATTTTGTAAACACACACAGGGCCTTCAGCACTTCAAAAAAAAAGTTGAAACACTGCAGAACATTGATTTTATTCACGCCTTGGTTCTTAATAACACGAGATATACAGCGTGTCCATTTAGTTCGCTGGTCTTCGATTACTCCTCTACCCTTTTTCCAATAAAGCGTTTGATTGACGCAATCGTAGTGTGGTTGAAAGGGGCACATTTTAAAATTATTTTGACGTATACAATGTCTCAAGAAAGTTTGGCTAAAAAAAGTAAATATTTTGTAAACGGATTACTCTGTATTCTTTTGTGGTTGTTTAAGCCTTTATGGGTCCTACGTTCAACCCTAATTTTTCTTTTAAATTGCTTTTAGTGTTTCCAACTTATGGATCGTTTGAATATTTTTGTTAGTAAGTTTTCACTTAAAACGGTACTTTTCCCCACTTTGGAATATTCCATATATGTTTTTAATTTATTGGGACGTTATGTAAGATACAGAAATACTAAACTTTCTCATCACTTGCAAATTGCATATGAAGTATCAAATATTTATTTAGTCGTACAGAATGCTTGTATTTCTCGTACTACATTTAGATTGTGGACTTCTTAGACCACTTTGATTTGTAACAGTATTACATGTTGTACTGTAGACCAGTGTGTCTCAAAGTGGTGGTCCGCGGACCGGTGTTGGTCCGTGAGCAAGATGCTGCCGGTCCGCGAAGTCGTTTATTGATTTCCTCGAGGTAAATTGGGTGGCCAAGCTTGCCTATTTAGGTGACATTTTTTCCATCTTCAATGATCTCAGCGCCTCAGTGCAGGGAATGATACTTCCGGTTTGATGATTGTAGACAAGACTGATTAATAGAATCGAAAAGTAGAAGCATGGAGAAGTTGAATATCAAGAAGTTGTTAGGATATGATATACAAGGCATTCATGGACGACGCAGCAGCTTGATGTTACATCTCTAAGAAATGTCATCTGCGAACACTTTGCTAACACGACAGAACGTTTCGAGTTTTATTTCACAACAGAAAAAGATCCGCGCAAAGAAAATGAATGGGTCCGTAATTCATTCGTTCCACTTACAGGTATCTTACCTGTCATTATGGAAACTAAATTGTTTTAGCTTGTTGCTGATGAAGGACTGAAGGTCAACTTCGAAAATATGTCACTCACATCCTTTTGGATAAAAGCGATACCAGAATATCCCCATTTCTCCGATATTGCCTTGAAAAACTTTTTCCTTTCTTCACCACTTACCTCTTGTGGGACTGGCTTTTCAACAATGAGTTTAATAAAAACAAAATATAGTAATAGTATGAAGATATTGACCAAGAATAAGCAAGGCCATTTGTCACATTAGGGTTGTGTTGTACGAAGCTGGTTGAACTGTTATAAAAATGAAATAGCCCATGATGCATATTATATCAAAAGCCTGTTTAGCAAATTGTATGCGTTCATGAAGAATTTGTTATTGGTTTAATTGATGAAATAGCTATTACTATGAGTTAGATTAGATTAGATTAGATTTAGATTCCACGACTGCCTTTTGCTGTCATGCGCACGTCAGCCCTTCGGGCTTTTTGTACTGTCAGGAGTTTTCAAGTTAGCAGGCCGACATCCGTATCTTTTACTAGACTTCCAATGTCCCCTACTAGCTTGCAGTTGTCAATAGAGTTAAGGCTCCAATCGAGTTGGTGTCTTTTACGCTCTAATGCTGGGCATTCAAAGAGGATATGATAGGCTGTTTCATCATCTTCTTGGCATAGTCTGCAAACAGGTTCATCTCTATAAATATTGATCCTGTGCATAAATTCTCTGAATGCTCCAGTGCCTGTTAGTAGACTGACTGCTTGCTTGATTCGAGTTCTGTTCAGTCTCAACAGGGTTTTGGTGGTTTGTGGATTCGAAGTTTTTAGCAATATTTTGCAGTGTGTTGCTTGATTGTAGTTTGTCCACCTTAGTTGGCTAAGCGGGCTTGGTTTTTCTTAATGCTTAGACCTACTATGAGTTACTAGGGTACCGATTAATAGCATATTACTTTACAAGGGATGTAGGTAAGATTTACATTACCGAGAACCGTTTGATGCCTGAGTGAGCGCAGCGAACGAGGGCAGCAAGGTGCGAGGTAGTGTAAATCTTCCTACATCCTGTGTAAAGTACATATTTTTTTACTACCAATATTTTATGTAAAATAAATGGTAATAGCGTAAAATTATTACATTTTCTAAGTTATATCTAGTAGCCTATTTCGGAGCTTGGGGCGTTGTTTTAGTGCTGTGACGTTTTGTTTGACAGTTATAAACGTACTGTCAAAAATGTGTGAATATGATTGCGAGTGATATTTTGTGAGCTTTGTCCTTGTATTCTGATTAAAAATGGATAATAGTACGAGCGATAATGGTTTTCTTCATGTTAATCAAATTGCAAACACGGCATCTCGTCAGTTATAGTAAATGCGGTATGTAAATAATTCACTTCTCTAGGGAAGTAAGTACATTGTCATGGAAACTGTAATAATTTTTGTAAATGTTTCCTACATTTCTTAAGACAGTGTAAGGATCACTTGCAAGGAAGGTAGTGAAATAAATAGATTTTCTTAAGCCTTGACCTACCATAAAAAATAACATTTTAAAAAGAATTGTTTACTTCCCTCGTCTAAAAGACGGAGGAAGTATTGAAATCGAGAAAAAATTACCTTCCGATATTTGTTCAGACCTCCACGTTTCGGGGTTCCTATATGACGAAAAACTGATTTTCTCAATTGCGTCCGTCCGTCCGTCGATCCGTCGCGTCGGTTCGTCCGTCCGTTCGCCCGTATGCTCGTTTACCCGCCTGCCCACCTGTCTGTCTGTTGCCGGTATAAATCAAAAACAATTTATTGGAGAAAGGTAATATTTTGCATGCTGGTTAGGTTTACCTAGCAAAAAACTGAGAAAATTTCGAAGAAATATATACAGCTTGAGCACATTAAAAACTAAAATTTTGTTTATTTTTCCTTTCACTGAGAAATAGATAAAAGTAGTAATTTGGCCTTGACGAAAATGAGACCTAACAGAAACAGGATAAACATCACAGAATAATATGGCGTCTGTATAAAGCGGTAGAAACACGTATAAGCACACGTGGCGCAATGGTTGAAGCGGCCGCAAGCGGCGGACTAGAAATATTAGTCTCATTCGCTGCGAGCTCATTGCTCGAATACCAGCAACTGCATTTGTTTTTATTTGTAAATTGATGTCATTCGTGCTAGCTAAGTTCCGTGTAAAATCCTTTAGAGATTTTTGTTTAGAAAAATGAAAATGTAATTTATTCATAAATACAGGAGATGTAAGTATGGTTCTAGTCTCATTGTCACCCGGTATATATTCTTCTAATGGGCATCCTAATATAGTATCGGTATAGTATCTGTCATTATGTTTTGCAAAATTTTAAATCGTTAAAGCAAATTTGAAATACTTGATACTATGTATACCAGATTTATGTATCGTATGTCTTGCGGTTTTCTTTAAATGTCATTGGCGTGAATAAACATAATTTGGGTCATTCTGTTGCGGGTTACTGCCCTACCGTTAATGTTGTTCCTTTGATTACATGCATATCTTTAAAAATTTCCGATTTGGTGTATAGTTAGATACAGCTGATAACGTTGTCGAAAATGGAACGAATTATCTTGAACTTGCTATTTTTTCACCTCGCTACCTAACAAAAACCGCGACAATGCGTATTGTCCTCGGGCGGCGACATGGCAATTCTAATTTCGGAACGTTTTTTGACACTAGCCGCCGGTGCTATTTGTAATCGGAAGAAACGTCCGTGACCCGTAATAGAAATGGATTCGAATAAAGCCGCGACCTCAAAAGTCGGAAGTGCAGATTTTCATGATACGGTTATAGCTTCCGGTAATTTCTGTAGGTATACGTTCGCTGAACTTGACTAATTTAATTCGTTTCACCAATTTTTGCATGTTTTGCGGCCGCTTTTTGTGTGCAGAACATGGACATAATTAATTGCTCCGGTTTTTCACGCCCCGATATGCACCAGTTTATGTTAATTAGTAATCGGTGATTGCTGGTCAAATGTTCCGAGATGGAAAGTTATTTACTATTACATCAGACATCGCGTGCAAATAAAATGGGCATTTAAGCTCTATAAAAATGGTTTTAACCAATTGTACATTGTTGTGATTAAGGCTGCTGCTCTTGCGATGAAAACAGCTAAGCACCTTTTCCAGTCTGTGCATACTAACGTTGACTTTTTTCGAGAATAGCTCTATATACATACTAAATTTTGCAATCCTTTCTGGACAAAATACTATTATTACATATTTAAAATCATTTAAATAGTTTCCTACTAAATCGTATAACCCACTTCTGTGCTATAATTGCTCTAATCCACATTAACTCAAAATACAAACGATCCCCGAACTAAGTAGTTAAGTGTAATCAACAGGTTTTTAATCTTGTAATTTGTAAATGTCGCACGTGTTAGTTAAATTACGATAGTGGAACTAGTTGTATCTGTCGCATGACATGGAAAGAACCATGACTTCTTGCGTTTTATACAGTTGTTTGTATAAATACTGTAAAGGCTCCACTTTGAGGGTACCTATATAATTCGCTATATTATTAATTAATTTATTTGTTATATTAGTTCGAGCAAAATCCAAAATGCACAATTCTCTGTTTAATATTATTATTGTGTTTGAACTTTGCCTGTCATTTTATTATATTGGTTAAAATGTGACCTGTACTAATTTACTGCACAAAATAAATGGTCGTATGCCTTTTTCAATATTTTATTTAGCTGCAATTAATTTGGGAAAACGCTAGCTCAGTAGAACAATAACTCTTTAATCCCAGGGTGAGTTCCTAATTTACAATTTATCTGGTGCGGTACTGTACACCGGAATTAGTTCGAATGCGCGGTAGTTAAATGTTTACCAATCTGTCAAAAATCCCACAAAATGGTTTATGTCGTGCAGTCAGCGGTATTTACGTTAAAATGAGCGAAATTATGAACATTTGTAAGGTATTTATTCAAATCTTCGCGCTTTGGCGGCAAATATTTTTGTTTGTTTCAGATAGGTAATTATTTCGTGACGTTAGATGGACGCCGTCTTAAATTTTGCATTTATTTAACCGGACGTTTTGATACCTTCGCATAACCTCAAAATTTGGGACGCCTTGCTTATTTTTCGAACTGCGCCTTTGCTTGAGCCCTGAACAAGCTGGTTTCCTCTTCAGTATGGCTTAATCTTGTATGCCTCTCGAATTCCGCCCGCTAGCTCTGTTATTTTAGGCAAATTTTCTACCTTTACTGATCGGTGGTAGCTGCCGCAATGTTCGGAAATGACCCCAGTTGGTATCTGCCTCTGGAACGGCCTTCTCTGGTGTTGATGCTGGCGGTTGCACTCCTGCAGTCCTGCCCGATGTGTAGCAGCGAAGACCCCTGGCTCTGGACCCTTCTCTTGGGCGGAATTGAATATCAGAATCCCGAACTGAACGGCTCCCGAAATCGTCGGAGATGCTTTCCGAGAAAATTTGATTTTTATGTTGCGGAAACCTCCACAAACATTCCCGCATGAACTATGACACGTGCACAACACAATAATATTGTTTTCTGGTTTAAAAATGCTCATTTCTTATATAGAAACTTTAATTGAAGTGGACCACAAATTTCACAATGTCAAGCTTAATAATTATTCTTTTGTTCTTCCTGTTTTCCGTTGTTTAAAACAAAAAACGGATCTCCTTGCTATAGTTACAATGCTAACGGAAATAAGTTTTGATGAATTTTAGTACATAATTTTACATTTTTAAATTTCTTATAAACTAAAATATTGTCTTTTTCTTAATCTAAATTGTTTCTTTGCGCCACACACATACACGTTTTATTAATTGCTCTGCTTTGCACTAACGTTTAATGCAATGATTAGTTATAGAGTTCATTACTTCTTATTTGCTTCTTCCATTTCCTGCTGCTTGCTTTTCAAATACCTTTTGCATGTCCTGCTACCGGCTTTTCTAAATTGCTCTTTCGCAATGTATTGTTATTTTATTCCAGCTTTCTTTACCTTTTACGATTCCTCACCAATTTCACTGACTAGCTTAATTGAAATCTACGCTTCTTTTACATGCACATAGCAAACCTTTTTGTGTCTATTACTGTCTTTCGGTTCGACTATTTATTTTCCACAAACCTATTGTTTAATTTTTGAAAGTCACTTCGACCCCTGTGAATAACAAGCTTTGCCCCTTGCGTTCCTTTTGCTCAATTACTTTACTATTACTGACATCTGACTTCCCTGGCATAATCTTTTCAAAAGTAGACTTAAATACCATGGACGATAGTTATGCTTAATCTTGACATTTAAGCATTTTTTCTAACTGAACAAACATTCTTTCCTAAGCATATAACCTTGCATCTCCTTAAAATGTCTATTCTAATTTCTGTTTAATGTTTACAATTAAGTATATGACAAAAATAATTCCACCTGCTACCTTACAAGTTATCTACGTTTCCAAATATCACCATTGTTAATTAAGAAAGCAGTTTATAGCTGCCCTTTTTAGTATTTTTCTTCATATAACTTTCTACACAACAAAAAATGTCAATTTTCAAAAACGTATCAAGTGTTTGGAAACCCAAAGGAAACGTGTAATAGTTTTTTACTGTCGCTATTGTTATTAATATTCTGTTTACATTTTTATTATTATTTCATCTTTATTCGATCTTTATTATGATCTAAATTAGTACTAATAAGTTGTTGATTGTGAAATAATAAATAAAATGCAAGAGTGGACAATACGAAAAAGATGAAGTAGAGAAGATCGCATACTATGAAGACGACGTAAAGCGATGTAAAGATATTTATAGGAAATTGTGTTACCAAATTAGGAAGGGAGCAGATATACAAGCTAGCAATAGGCAACTGCAGAAGGCACATGGAAAGCAATATTAATGGTAATACACTCTTCAAATTTGGTATAGAACGAAATTTAAAAATTGCATCTACTTACTTTCAACACAAAGAGGCACATGATAATGTTGGATAGCATGGTAGTAAAACAGATAGATTACATGTTTATAAAAGCTAAGGATGTGCAGAACGTTAATAATGTAAGGAATTGTAAAGGAGCCGACGCTAAGGAATTGTAAAGGAGCCGACGCTAATTAGAACCATTTTTTCCGTAAGAACCAAAATAAATCAATTTATATACAGTGTGTTTCACTTTACATGGAAGCACCCCTGTATTTTCTTTGTTTTTGTATGAATCGATTTGAATTTTTTAGCAGTTGTACAACTTTCCAAGAGGCATCTATTCATGTCCTTGAGCGCAAAAGACGTTATTAGCCTGGCCTACTACGACCAAGAACATGGGTCACGTGTCAATATTTTGCATCGCGTTAGAGTTACAGCAGAAACTTAGTAAGGAAAGTTGTTTAGAATCAAAAGACTACCCCAGATACCGATTTTCCTTTAATAATTCGAATTTTTAATTTTTATCCATAAATTTATCCAAGTTCCTAATTTCAACTTTTAATTTGGTAGGTATCAAATGGTGTCATGGAGAAACAACCTTTTTATTATTGTTGCAAACGTCATTAGCTTTTAATAATGGTTAAATTACGTTTAACTGTTGCTGAGAAAGTAGAAATAATTAGAATTACTGATGAAGATCCAATAGAGAAGTAGCTAGAATTTTTAATGGAATGCATCCAGGTGTGCACCTATTTTTCCTGGCACTTTGTTTCTGACGATGCAAGCAGCGCCAAATTTTTTATGGTGCAATGGTTAAATTTAATGCCATATCTCTTAATACTAGTATGAGGTTTAGCGTTATAAGTCGCCAAAATCATTTCGTCCAAGGGATGCTCTCGAACTATTCTTCTTGGTCTGGGCTTAACAGGATTTCCAGTTAAATTAAAAGTTGATTAATTTTTTAAACAGTTCCAGGATAGATAGGTGGACGCCCTGGATGCTTTCCATCTTGCATTTTCACCAGTAATTCTAATTATTTCTACTTTCTCAGCAACAGTTAAACGTAATTTAACCATTATTACCAGCTAATGACGTTTGCAACAATATTAAAAATGTTGTTTCTCTACGACACCATTATTTGATAAAATAAATTTATGGATAAAAATTAAAAATTCGAATTATTAAACGAAAATCGGTATCTGGGGTATTCTTTTGATTCTAAACTACTTTTCTTAATAACTTTCTACTGTAACTCTAACGCGATGCAAAATATTGACAATGTGGCCTATGTTCTTGATCGTAGTAGGCCAGGCTAATAACGTCTTTTGCACTCAAGGACATGAATAGATGCCTCTTGGTGAGTTGTACAACTGATAACAAATTCAAATCAATTCATACAAAAACAAAGAAAATACAGGGGTGCTTCCATGTAAAGTGAAACACACTGTACAAAAAATTGGAAAAAGAACAAAACGAGACAGCGATATTGCAGATTAAACCTGGGCGTGGTGTAAATTATAAATTACCCAACAGTAGACACAACCTGTAATAAACATTATTAATAGCAAGGGAGACAACAAGCATAGAAAAAGAATGGCTAGGAGCTAGAACAAATAATACTAAGGTCATCAGATATATTATTATTCGAAGATAATAATCCAGTCCATAACACGAAGAAACTTAGAATGATATTTTTTACCAATTGTACCAAGTAGAAAAGGGAAAAAGTAAGATTGAAAGGAAGGACCTTCTTTTGTAAGGATGAGGAAGGAAATTTAGTAGGTGTAATCACGGACTACATTTACACGGTCCGCTAACACCGGTGTTACAACATCAGTTGTTGTTAACACCGGTGTAAATTGTCGTGTAAATGGGGTTCAATGCCAGTTTTACTAGAACCGGTTTACTAATGCTACACCACTTCGCCAAGAGACGTGACGTTAGTAAGCGGGTGTAAAATGTACGTGTAAATGGATACTTTCGACTTACACCCGTTTTGAAACAGAACTACCAACATAGTTGTAAAGACGGTTGGTTGTTCTGAGTCGCAGTTGTCAACCACACCAACGTCACTCTGTTGAATTGCATCAGCTGTGTTATTAACCTTGTAGGTTATGGCGGTATTGTTTATAATTTTATAATAACAGATAGCGTCTGACAGAGTGACAGATGGAAAATCTCGAATCAGTTGGTCACACCGCGACGAGGTTTTAGATAACACCACGCTAACACCGACGTACACTTTAACGCCTCTACAACACCCCTCGTGTAAACGCACGTTTTACACGAGTTTTAATAACAACAGTTTAAATAACACCAGCGTTAAATTACCGTGTAAATGTAGTCACGGAAAGATTAGAGAAATGTAACGAATATGTTAAAGAAATATTGAACAAATAAGATACAATAAAGAAGAATAAATCTAATATTAAATAGAATAGACAGGAAGGAATATATATATCACATACTAGTACTGAAAATGCGTCAGTACCGAGCCTGGAAGAAATAACGGTTAAATTAAAACATTGAAAACAATGCACATAAAAATGGCACTCGTATAGCGGAAGTGCTAACCAAAGAGAAAAATACTTTCAACTATTCAGGAGATAGGGTATGAGGAAAGAATGTCGGGAGAGGTAGATAGAGATCGTACTGTATCATCTATAAGAAGGGTGGTAGCGTTGTGTGAGGACTATAGTAAATTGTATAAAATATAGATTGAATAAAACAGCAAAGGAAGTAATTGGTGAATGTAAGTGCAGAGTGACCAGATATTTATCGTATAATTTAATTTAATTTAATTTAATTTAATTGGCACTCAGCCAACAGCCGTTAGGCCAATTATAGGCGTCGCTGTGCAGTTATGAGGACTTCCAACCCCACTAACGACTGTCATGATGTTGTATGACCGCCGGGACCAACTTTTTTCCGTGATAGCCGTACCACGAGGGCGCCGAGAGATGCAGCCGTGGAACTCCCATCCAAGTTCTGACCAGAGACAACGTTGCTTAACTCTGCTGATCGAATGTGGACGCTTGTTCAAGCTACATCACTCGGGACCAGCGCATAAAAAATTGTTATGAGCTCATTCTACGACACATATACGCCCTTTCGCTGATACGCTTCTGAGTTCCCTTTCTGTTAAATGTACCGGCTTATTCTTTTTCTTCATTACTTTTGTGTTTTCTTAATATTTTCCAGTGTCACTAAATATTTGCTTCCTCCTAATTTGGCTGCACTCACAATTGCAACGTCTAAATGTAAGTGTTATTTCATGAAATTCCTCATTAGTTCATTTAGAATGTTTGGGTTGTATGTGTCCCACTTGAGGCCTAACAGTGCTTGAGAGAACTGTTAAATTGAGTGGTAGAAACGCGAAGCACTTTATTGTGGCCACGAAGAACAAATTTTCTATTTTAATTAACGCCAAATTAGAAAGGAGTCACAAACAGGCACAATAATATATGCTAATTACAAGGAAGTAGCAAGCAAGCGCAATATGCTTATAGCATGCCACCACATACGTAAGAGTTCAAAGTATTTCAGTAAATATACCGATGATTCCTGGACAACTCGAAGGTGATGCCATAGAAGTCGGTAGCTTCTAGTTTACAGAGAGGGAACAATTATGCGTTTTACATTGCTCGACATGAGATCGTATGCTAATACTCTCAGAACCGCAAGACGGCGTTGATAAAGCAAAATGCAGCGGACAATTGAAATCTAGAAGAATCCAAAATGCCGCAACAAGGATTGTTGGTAACGAGGATGGGAAAGCTCAGTAGGAACTGCTAATTCGGCAGTTAATACCAGCTTCTTCTTCTTTTTATTCGTAACATCTTGACAGATATGCTCCAGCCGGGCCTGAATAATATATATTAAAACTTAAGTCGCGTCGGAGTTGTTTATAGGAACTTTTCTATGAAGAGGGACAAATACTGAAGTTGTCTACTCATATGGACAAATCCCAGTTTCCCATATTTTTTGGCAGAGGTTATATAGCATTTTCAAACCAATGAATCCCGTTTATTTAAAACCTTCGGCAGGAACTGAGTCTATATCTGTAGCTTTATTACGTTTCAGATTTTGTACAGCTGCTTCCACTTCAGCCATATGAATATCAGGTTCACGTTGAAAGTCATAACAGGAAACATCTTGTTCTTCATTTCGATTGTGTGCATATAGGTGTTCACAGTATTTTTGGCACACGTTCATGACTTTATCTAAATCGGTACCCATAGTTCCTTCAGCATCTTTGACTGACCAAGTTTTTGGTTTGAATTTACGAGTTATCAATTTGAGCTTTTGAAGCAAGTCTCTGGTGTGGTTGTTGTTCGCATGGGATTCTAGTTCTTTATATATGGCTTCGATATAGGCATTTTTGTCTCTTTCGCATAGTTTTTGTGTTTGTCTGGTAATTTCCTTGTATTCTGCCGCTTTGTGTTCACTCTGTTGACTAGACGTTTTAAGAGATTTTCTTAATTGTATTAGATTGAGTGTGTCAGTTGTCATCCATGGTTGCTTTTGATTAGTGGTGTTTTGTTTTTGAGTTTCTGAAATAGCTTGGACGATGTGTTGTTTCAAAGACTCCCATAATTCATTTGGATTTTCATAAGTAAAAAGTTTTATGTCATTTGTAATAATTTTATTGACATGGTTTTGAAAAGATACTGTATCAGTAATCTTTGACAGAATCTTCTGTTTGGACCTGCGACACGTTTTCAATTTTTATTGGAAAATTCACATAAATAACTGATGGTCGGAACCACAATCTGAACCAGGTAGTGCATTACACTGTCTTATTGTTCTTCATCGGGTTTTTGTTAGGATAGAATCGATCTGGTTCCGATATTTTCCATCTGTTGATGTCATTTGTACAGTCGACGAGTATGGTGTGGGAATACTGTGTTTGTAATTGTAAATCCATTGTCCAAATAAAATTTTATCAACCGTTCTCCTCTTTCATTGCCCACACCCATACCATATTTGCCAACGACATTTCGAGTATGGTCATCCATCCTGGTGTGAAGATATCAGACTTTAGCATTAAAATCACCCAAACTCACTCTCAGCTCTCTGTTAGGTAGAGCGTGTAGGGTAGTTTCCAGATTAGCACAAAACGGTTCTATCTTTATCAGTAGCCTTAGCCGTTGGAGGGTATATCTGAATAAAGTTGATGATTATTATTGGAGTTGCATTAATTCTTCTTCTTCTTATTATTATTATTATAGGCCTTGTTGCATGGAATGACACATATTTGCCGCTCCTCTGGAATCTGACGCAGATATGGTTGGTGATATAGCCTCCCTGCTGGGGTCCGACGCTAAAATCACCGGTTTTGCATCGCTGGCTATACTGTCACGTCGTTACAGTAGTAAACTAGTTGTTTGTTAGTTCCCCAATTTCACGGTGTTAAGATTGACTTCCAAAAATTAAAAACTAAAAGTACGAGTGGCTAATTACAACTAAGAATAAAAAGGAAAAAGAGCTCACATACCTAAAATCTCCCAGTTTTGCAATTCAAACCGCAGCGCTGTACGAATCCTCGAATAACGCGCTAGGTAAATCAAACTCAATAATCTCCGACAAATACAACCTATATAAATCCGTGGTAGCGAGTGAACACAATACAAGGACACCAATTTTATCCAAGCAAAAAACTAATAAGCGGCCTGCAAACTAGGCCAAGGTCGACCACGGATTTTTCTGCTCGCAAACAGCTTGAAAGATGCAAGTAGAAAGAGAGGGAGAGAGGCCAAACCGGGCTGGGTGAGACAAGACAAAAGCAAAAACATATCGCTACAGGTGCAGCGGTAACTCAAATAATTAACCCAGAAACAGATCGATATTTCGAGGTGACGGCGCTTCAAGGACGACCAAAACCACTTCAAGAGTTCAAAATTACGGCGTTCAGACAGGGGTATCAAAGACACATTAAAGGAACCGGGGCGATCTAGAGAGGTTAAAAAGCGTTATTTATTTCTTTTTCATTCATGATCTTCTCTTTTGTATATGTTGTTGTATATGAAATATTTTTTATCGTTCCCATTTTGTCTAGCTTTTCGTCGGTATTCTGTTGAGATTTAATCGGCGTTCTTACAGTTTTGTTACTTTTTGAGATTATATCCTCGTCCAATTTACTATTGTATCTGATATGAATAGACTTCAAACAACTGTATGATAAAGCATATAGGGCTAAACTGTGTAAGACAACGGAAGAGATTCAAATGGCAGCTTAAATTATACGATTGCTGAGAGTGTCTTTGAAATTATCTAAAAGCAGAGAGGATCTTCACACTACTTATTCAATTATGTTTGTGGGCTGTGCGATTTCTTAATTAACATTCAAGGTTTTTACTATTGATAGCTTGATAGCTTTTATACTTCCCTTAAGTCACATAGTCACAATAAAGTGGGTAGCCAAATTATTAAAAACACTTTGAATATATTTCTGAGCTGATGATGGCTTGAAAAGTAAGTATATGCAGCTACCAATACAATTTACTGCAATCTCGGTTCTATATCCTTAATTTGTGAAATTTAAGTGATTTTAGGCAGGATTTAAGCTGGAAGAACCAGTTTGTTATCATACATTGCGGATATTGCACTTTTGTCAGTTCCATAGAGAACTGCAACGGTGATGCTTGAAAAAAGTCTTCAAGTAGATTTTGTTACGTAATAATTGTCAGTATCCTGTTGTATTGTTTGCATTCGAGAAAATAATGAAAGGTAAATTTGATGCAAAAAAAGCTCTGAAGCTGAATCTCTTTGCAACAAATTGCAGTACCAAACAATTTTAGCAGCACGTCAATTTTTGAAATTCCCAAAGAATTTAGTCCTGCATCAAAGTATGTGGAAACAGACAATTTGGATTTGGTTTATGGTTGAGTGAAGCAAAAAGGTAGTTCAAAAAGTAACTGATTTGGATTTCAAACTAGAAGCTTTTACTACGGACATTTCTATAGAAAACTTCCCAACTCGTGGACCGGATGTGTTTTGAGCTGAAGCTTTCACTGTTATCAAAGAAGCAATCAGGGTTGCTCTAGATGAAAGATTTTTCAAAAATAAGATTAAGATTGCATGTTTGTAGCTTCGGTTCACATTTTTGCTAATTTGAGTACGAAGGTCTCCCTACATAAAAAACAACTTTCTAAACTGGCTATCTTAGTTAGGGTAAAAGTGTCCTTCCTGCGATACAATTTATTGCAGATTGTTAAATTGTTTCATTTTTTTTCAAACAGTTTGACCGCAAGAACTGATGCCCTTTAGTAACTCACTTAATGAAGACAGTGATGAAGAAATATATGTCAGAAAATGAACCTAAATCAAAATAGAGCAACCTGAAAAAAAATATATCCAGAAAATGCAAAGAGTAAAAGAAATGTAACCACAGCCTGGTTATTTTGTATACTCCAACCATATGCACTTATGCAGTCCTCAGCACTAACAAATTAATTTTTAACGCGGGAATGTATATTAACGTTTAGCTGCCCGCAGGTTTCTTATGAAAATTTAAAATAATCAAATCTAAATTAAGGGCGGCTCCGTTTCGGGACTTATCAGAAGTAGTGATGGGCATAACCGGACAATTTTCATAACAGAATTATTTGAATTCAAATGATATTAATAACCGAATGATTATTTGAATAATCATTCGAATAAATTTTGGCTCTCGATTCGTGTCGATTTCGCCGGTTGGCGGTTTGCCGGTTGGCTGTTCACCGTCATCTGCATGGACACCGTAACTTGCAGATAGTAGAGGAACTCAGTTAATCGTTAATTATAATAATTGTATAAATTATTTTTATTTGATTTCTAAGGAGTTTAAACCATTGAGAATAGCTATATCAATACTAATCATAAAGAAATTATAAATATGCGAATACAAAGTATCTATTGAATCTATTTTTAGTTCCAAAAATTCTCTATTGGTCACCCTTCCCTTTTCGCTTGCAAATCATACCGGTATATTTTAGAATCCATAATTTATCTACGTTCAGCCTTCCGCGGTTCTAAGGACGCACATATTATATGACGACGGATGGGCATCGACTGCTCCGTTATTAAAAATTAAATATAAATCTGTTACGATATTGGAAGATCTTATTTCGCTTTCTGTTTATCCCTTATTAGGCATAATCAACAGCGTTTCGAAGCAAAAATTTAGGCCGTTATAAATTAATACCAACACAGCTTCGGCAAATCTCATACTCAGGAGAGCGTTATCTTTAATAGGAACGGCTCCATAAATTTAACCGGTCGACTGGGAGTCTCAAATGTGTTAATAACATCAACAAGCAGCCGCGAGCCTCACTTGCGTCAATCAGTACAATCTGCCTTGCTTATGGTTCTGAATGACGTATTATTTACAGAATTTCGATCACGCGCAGGTCGGTGAGATACGGCACGTAGTACGTATCAAGATGAGGTTATTTTTCATTCGAATACTTGGAACGAAAACCGAGTTACAGAGGTTATTTCAATAACCGGATAACTGGTTATTTTTTATTCGAATAAGCCCATCACTAATCAGAAGTATATGATAGTGAGCGTGGTGCTTGACGTTATCTAATTGCGCTTCTCGAGTATTACACATATTTAAATTATTTAAAAAAATATATTGGGTTAAATATTGCTATTTTCACACAACTTTTGTAAGTGTCTGCCTTATATTCTAAGAATGGCCTCTTTGCCAATTTCACTGATATTTATCAAATCATTACGGAACATGCAATGGTATAATATAGCTGATATTGCAAGTCTGTCATAATCAGTGAACACTACATGCACAACTTGATTTGATTTATCTATTTGATCATCTCTTGATTGAAAACGTACATTTCAGTTCATACGTGGATATGTTGAAACTACTGGATGTGAAATTATAATTTTAAGACGTTATTTCGTGTTCATGCACATATTACCGTTAGAAACGGCTTTGAAATTATTTTAGTTGTGCTTTGCTTAGTTCCCTTCTCTGGAACAGATTGGAAATATTGTAGCACAGAGCAGTACAACAAGGAAAATCACCAAACTTTACAATAGCCGATTTTGACTATTTGTAACGGCAAAAATAAATTTAAATGTTGCGACCAATTACGCCACAACATTGCCGGTCGTGTGGGAAACAACTTGCGCTTTTTGTGCAACAAATTAAGGCATGCACATCACGCTTCTCTTAATGGCTTGGTAATTTTTCCAAGTTGCACGGTTAGTTTGGCTAAAAATCGTTGTGTAATTTGAGGAGAACGCTCATGAAGGCACCGTTAGAGAAAGACCTAACCGATCTTGACACATCAGGAAGAGAAATCTGGAGTAAGTGCATCATGGAAACGGTTCGTTAGGGTAAACTGCGCAAATTGTAGGAAGCGAGCATGGAATTGTTCCAATTTACATTTTGTTAAATTGCTCGCGTCTTTATCTCTTTGTTACAGCCTTGCTAGCCTCTAATTGCTGCTAAAGGCTTAAATAATTGCTTATGTAATGATAATTAATAAAGCACTTGCGTCACGTTCGGTTTTGCGCAGCGCTGCCTTTAATAATGCACAATTTCCACGCCGATAGTTTATCAGCGATAACCCTGAGGCGCTACCTATTTCGTTTCCAAATTCTAATAAAAATTCCAAGGATTAATCGGACGCAACCACCGGAGCCAGTATATGCAGATTTTTACACGAAACCCTCGTGTGGGATACAAACGAAGTTTTAATTGCACTCTCGTCCTTGTTTTGCGCAATGCCGCCATATTTTCAAAATATTTCCTGGATGTTAATTAATTTATTTAATTAATCTTCGGTTACCACATGCATTTTGGATTTTAGATTTCACCGACATGACGGTTTATCGGTTCATGCATCGTTGACCAGGGGGAATTGTTAGAACTACCGGAGTTCACATGGAATTTTCCATTTTTAACAATTTGAAGTCTTCCGAACTTTTATTATGTAGATGTTTACATTACAGTTCATTGACTTAAGTGTGACATCAGATGTTAAACAATAAGACGACGCAAAACTACTCAAAGATAATAGTAAAAACGGCAGTTTTTATATAAATTCCATATACCCCTCAGTATTTTTTATTGCTGTATTTGTTAAAAGTGCGTTTATATCTGATGTGTACTTTTGAAAATTTGAATTGTCACAATATTCCCAAGTCATGGTAAACACTAAATAACTAGATTGATTTTAAAAAGTCAATGATCTCTAATCACAACGTTCATATTGAAATACGTACGTGTTTTTTTTGGAAATTACAAATGATGATCAAAGTAACGTTATAGATAGTTAATTTTCTACTTGGTCCTGTGACATTTTTATTGGAATTGAGCCAACTTTAATGTCCAAATACTAAAAATATAGTTTAATGACCTACAACATTGCTATTTAATCTTTTTGAACTGCCATAATTCTCATTTATGACTTAAGAACTCCATTCGGTTATTTTACATTATGCATACATACAGGGTGTGTAATGTAGTTCATATTTTTTATGTTCAAAACAGACAACAAATATAATGAATTAAAAGAATTGTCCCTTGTACTTGTTGTAAGTTTCTTAGCGTCCTTTCTTCTTTTTCCGCTCTATTTTTTTATATAGTCCTTCGTTTCTCGTTTCCATGCTTTTCTGCACGTATCATCCATTTATTTTTGCTGTGTCCCTAATGTCGTCGGACCCGCCTATTTTACTGATTGGTAAGATTCTAGTTTGTGGTTTAGCCTATTTGTTATACTTAATTGTGATAAATAATTTATAAAGATCTGACAGGGAATCTTACCTTTGTCCAAATATTTATTAAATAGCAGTTTCAGGTTGTTTATTAACGGTTCTCCAGAGTTCTTGATTTCTTCACTGGTAATTCCATCTTCCAAACGCTTTACCACTTTTCATTTGTACTAGCTAGCACTTGTTCGATTTGAAATTTCTTAATGGTAGGAGTACATTCAGTTCCTATTTTGTGATTTATTTTCCTTTGTTGAATTTATAAACAATATGATGAGGTATACTTAGAACTTATTAGCTAATTTAATTAGTTCTATCTTGTTAGTTATTTATTCCCCATTTCTCTTCTTAAGCTTAAACAAGTATATATTTAGTTCCAACTGCTAATTTAGATATTAAAACTTTTATGCTACCATTGCCTTCTATTATTTTTGTGATAACGTTTCATTGTACTTAGATGTCACTATTAATTACTTTTTTGCACTTGCGGGACTAAAGTTGGCACTTTAGTCACTTATTTCAGGGACTAAAGTAGCTCATTTAATCTCTAGGGACAGAAGTCATTACTTTAGCCCCTAGGGGCTAAAGTAAAAATGTTACCGTATCTATGGTAAATTTATGTATTCTTAATAAAAATTCTATTTAAAATTAATCAGTTGGCAGTACTGAAGTGTATTGTCAGTCTATGTCAAATTCGAGGTTAGTAGGTTAGGTTTTGTTTGTCATTTGACACACACTGATGCAAAGCTTAACCTGCAAATCTAGAATTTGACATAGACTGACAATACACTTCAGTACTGCCAACTGATTCAGGCTATCCAGGGCCTGCTGCAATTCAGTTTTTAAAAAATCACTCTGTACACAACATTCTTAATAACATTCGTATTTGTCAGTTTGCAAATTCACAGATTTAAAATTTTTCAAATATTTGATGATAATGTTCCCAAAAGTGCAAAAAATAGCGTATACCACACGGGACTAAAGTGCCTAAATCCCTTGAGTGATTATTTTCCTCAGGCCCTACGGGCCCTCAGGAAGTAGTATTCACTCGCGGGATTTAATGATGCACTTTAGTCCCTCATGATATAATATACTATTTTATTGTGCTTCATTTATTATTTCTTCTCATGTTCCTACGTTTTTCAGTTGATAGTTTCTTAATTTATTTTGTTTTCCTTATTGTTAGTTTTTGATTGTTTTATTACTTTTGTTGAATCTTTTATTGTGTCTACCATATATTTATTTATTTCCATTATTGCCGATTGTTTAGATTTGGTTGTAATATTGCGCGTGTTCTGAGATTCACCACTGTGTTATACTCTTAAGTTTGTGTTTTCGGTATTTCGTCTTTGCACTTCTGGTTATTTTGTACCTTTCTTTTAATGTCAATAGAAATTCGTGAACCTGGTTCATCCAACATCCGAAAGAAAAAGTACAGAAACATTTTTTAGTCTGTCTGATTTTGACATGATTCAGAGCAGGCTGTAAAAATGCTTTTTTAACAGTTAAAAATTTAGTTACAAACCAAATTTGACCTTTCTCCAAAATGTAAGGTTAACATTTTCGTATAATTTCCGTTTTTACCAGAGTTTGTCCACTTTTACTTCACTCGTCTGAGAGACGAAAAAAGTATTGTAATCGCCATAAAATTACTTTGGAGGAAGACGATATTTTGTATACGGAATATGTGTCTGTTTGGCACAAAACCGAGAAAATTTCGGTCAAATAAAATTCTAGCTGTTTTTTTCTTTAAGTCAAGAACTGCTAGTTAAATAAAAGTAATATTTTACACATAGCTCAGGTTTTCCATTGAAGAAAAAGGGAATATTTTGGACCGACCATATAAAGGGCGAACACCTTAAAAATAGTAATTTGTATACCAAGGCACTGGCGTTTAACTTTTTATCACGAACTATCTGACCCGGCAAACGTTGTTCTGTTCAAAAATAATTTTTTGTGCACACATCTTCTGAATATGAGCCAAATCAGACCATAAATACACATTTTCGTAAATATCTCGAAATAGTGGCGTATCAGATTTTTTTAAAATAAGGTAACTGAAGTGATGCACGCCACTGGTGGAAATAAATTAAATTTATTTTGACCAAATAATGCCATTTTATGAAATACTAACCTACACCAAGTGTCATTAGAATACCTCGAGGCGTTTTCCAGATTTTTGAAAAGAAGATATCTTTGTTTAAACTTCAACATCCTGTATCTTGAAAACGAAGCCGTGTGCTTGGTTTTCATCGCTGAATCTATTTCTAAATTTACGGAATAGCTTTACTGAAAACCCTGTATATAGATGTGGATCTAGTTGCCGAGGCCCGTAGGGCCAAGGCAAATAAACCGCATGAGGGATAAAAAGGAACTTCAGTACCGAGGGGTACATTACTTTTTTTAATCAAGAAATCGTGATATTACATCATTTTAACCAACTTTTGTACTTTTCTACGATATGTTGACGTCGGTTGACGAATATCTGCCGCCCCGCCACCTACAAAAATCGAAAATAAATGGATTACTTCACTGCCGTTTTCTTGTACTTTAAGGCTGGCGTTTGGCTTATGTTGAAATAATAGGGACAGATTGATACATAGGAATCACTTACTATCGATTCACACGCGTCGCATGAAGTTAAACAAGGCTTCATTTCAAAGACGAATGTTGGTTAATCAGGATAAGCAATTTTATAAATGGTAACAGATTCGCTTGCGCTGTAAAATTGTGTTTAAAATATCGACGCTTTTGTAGGCATTTTTCATTTGTAGTTCTGTCATCCAACAGTAAAATTTACTTGTGAAAATTAGAAAACAGAAACTGTAAAATGGCTTACAGGAAGATACGACTTTGATCTTTCATTTAAGACCCCATTGAACTATTTCTGACGTTTAGTTTTTGATAATAAGTGATTCCTAAAAAATTTGAAGCGGTTGTCATTTAGGGCGAATATTTCATTGGAATCGTCGGAAATTCGTGCCGGTTTTGTAAACACCTGATAAAATTTCCACAAAGATAGCGCACATATAGTTCAGCCATTGTAAGACAGATGTCGCTTCATAATTAAGGTTGTGACATTGCACGAATGCCGGGAAATTTCTACTTGCAGTATACAGGCTAATCCGAAATTTACAATACGGTAAATAACGAATTCAAATGATAGTGGATGGTTATTATTAGAGCGTAGATTTCTAGCTATTTTACTATACGTAATAATTAATAGCTGAACAGAAATTCTTAGAATGAAATACGAATTGTAGATACAAAATATGAAAAGGTACTCATAACCCCCAAGGGATTTTTGAAATTATTTCTCCCTCAAACTCGTGGTAACCATGCAACTATAGGCAACGTCTTAGCAACCATACAATGAGGTAATTCTTGATGTTACTTACACATTCTAATTTTAAATGTCATTATGACATTTTGAAATTTCATACTATTTTTACTAATATAAATTAGTAATTTGGAGATGAAATCAGCTATGTTAGTATTGTATTAGCTTAGCTACTTGAAATTTCTACATGAAAAATAAGGTTCAATCAGAACTCTGTATTGTCAAAAACGCATTAAAATTTTATTTAAAAGGTTATTATAACGTTTCGCTGGTTATACAAGCTTCATCAGATAAAATAAATTTAAAATACAAGCCTTTTGCAATAGTTAATCTGAAAGTTTAAACAAGCAAGCAATTAGAGAATAAGTGAAAGAATAAAACCTCACATTTAATACATACCAAGAAAAAACATATCGTATCTTAATGATTAGGATTCATTACATCTTCTTGTTTAAAATTGAAATATAATTTTTCTTTTTCCTTCAAAACTCCAACTTTTGTCAATAAGTATTGAAAAACAAGATAGGGTTGTGATTATTTTCTGTTTTTTTCGTATGTTTTCTTAAAAATTATATTTCTAAAAGACAGATATTAAAAGTTAATAGAGAACAGTTTTTGTTAAAAGAATAGTAATCACCTTTGTAGTTTTTGTCGTTTTCTTTTAAAGTGTATTCTTTATTATTCTTCTTTATATTTCTTGATTAGTCATTAGTAGCATTTTTTTTACAATAAAAATAATCTTATTAAACATCCATAATTAATGTTGTATTTTCAATCATTTTTGTTTTTCCTGTAACAGTTTGGGTTTATGTTTGTTTCGTATTACTTCGACACGAAGTGTACGAAGTATTGAAATTCCCTCATAGCGAAAACCACTCTGAGTCAAATATCTCTAAAATTCGAGCCAACCGACTGATGAACCCACTATATCAAATCTCCGTCTCGGCGGTGCGGATCTTTTGGTGAAGATCCCAGCCCACTAGATCAATCCCCCGTATTGGGGGGTGCCTAAACGTGCTGTGCGGGGGATGTATGTTCGTATGTGTACACGATTCCGGTCGCCAGGAACCTTCCTGAAGTCTTGGATCATTTTCATACGATAGGTCCTCCGAAAATGAAGGCAGCATCAACTTTTGAGCTATGGTCGTCGGCAAAAAATTTTTTTTTTTTTTTTTAATAAATAACTGGTTCATAGCATTTCATTGTATTAGCGAAACGGAGTGATGCTGAGTATCGAAGTATTTTTGGAAAGCACGGAAGGGCGCTTTTCTTGGGTGGGGGGTTCCGTATATTTTTGTTTATTGAAATTTGGCTGGAAATTAATTAATGCTAATGTTATTAAGAAAGTGTTAGTTTATTGATTAAATCTTTACCTTTAATTTTTAAGAGTATTTGGATTAAGGTAAAATGACTAATGACTAATCAAGAAAAATAAAAAAGAATATACACTTTAAAAGAAAACGACAAAAACTACAACGGTGATTTCTATTCTTTTAACAAAAACTGTTTTCTATTAACTATTAATATCTGTCTTTTAGCAAAATAATTTTTAAGAAAACATACGAAAAAACCAGAAAATAATCACAACTCTATCCTGTTTTTCAATACTTATTGGTAAAAGTTGGAGTTTTGAAGGAAAAAGAAAAATTATATTTCAATTTTAAACAAGAAGATGTAATGAATCCTAATTATTAAGATACGATATGTTTTTTCTTGGTATGTATTAAATGTGAGGTTTTATTCTTTCACTTATTGCTTGCTTGTTTAAACTTTCAGAATAACTATTGCAAAAGGCTTGTATTTTAAATTTATTTTCTCTGATGAAGCTTGTATAACCAGCGAAACGTTATAATAACCTTTTAAATAAAATTTTAATGTGTTTTTGACAATACAGAGTTCTGATTGAAACTTATTTTTCATGTAGAAATTTCAAGTAGCTGAGCTAATACAATGCCAACATAGCTGATTTCATCTCCAAATTACTAGTTTATATAGGTACAAAAACAGCTGTAACCCCAAAATTTAATTTTTACTAATATTGCTAGTAAATTAAATATTGTATGCACCATGGGACATATTCATGTTCTTTACCTTCGGTTGACTTACAGACCTCAGATTAGAAGCACTCGGTCTGTAACACATGTCAACCCAAGGGAAAAACATATTCATATCTCCGTTAATGCATAAGTATCTATTATTTTTAGGTTGAAAAAGAATGTTGTTCGGCAACCGTTTTTGAAGTGATTACTACCAAAACTGCCATTGAAGTAGACGTTTCTCTTACTGACACAAAAAGTGTATTTTGCAATGCAACACTTTTATTTCCTAGAATTAATAGTATATTGTTTTATTAGAATTAAAAGTGGCACTTTGTTTGACGAGCAATTATATTTGCATTTGCAAGACAAAGCGCACCGTAGCTGAGCAAATGCAAAAATTGCAAGGGTCACTTTTATTCCAAATAATACATACTATTTTTTCTGCAACCTAGAAAAGTACAAAATATTAAAAATTTTAGATGATTGATTACTTTTGACGTTTCTCATTTAAAAATCATTATGACAACTACATTCACAGACGACCAAATGGAGGTTGCGTTTAGTTCCATGGAAGTAAAAGTACTTCCTAGGAACTAAAAGTGTTACATAGCAACATACACTTTCTGTGTCAGTAAGAGAAACGTCAACTTCAATGACAGATTTTGGTATTAATGGTTATTTAACCAACAAGTGTGTTAATAAGAGTGATTAATAATCGAGAGATTTTAACGCGTGAGCGAGTGGAGCGAGCGAACGCGTTAATGAGCGAGATTATTATCACCGATTAACATGAGAGTTGGTTACAAGACTTTTCCGTCAATCGTACGTTTATTAAAATCCATCAAAAATATTTATTAGTTTTGACATTTCAGATACATTTGACGTTTAGTACGTATGGTTGTCGAAACCGGAGCAATTTTGCGGCAATTAAAATACTTGGCGGTTGGAAATCCACTTCTGTTGCCGAAGGATACATTGAGAACTCGATATGTATAAAATACAAACTGCCACAAAGATATTGAGCGAAGCGTTTTCTAATGTAAATATTTATATTAATAAATCCACGGAATAATTTAACCTTTAGTTTTGACATTTCAGATACATTTGACGTTTAGTAAGTATGGTTGCCTATATAAAATCATTGCGAAAACGGGTCTATTAATGCATGATTTTTTAGACAAATTCATGCATTAATGAGTCGATTTATAAACGATTGACGGAAATAGTTATTTACTATACAAGTGGAATAACAGCATCATTAATATACGTGTGTGTAAGTTACAAACGAGTGCCACTTAATATTCGTAGAGACTTGGTCTTTCAATATGATGGTGCACCAGCGCATTTCGGTTTAAATGTTCGAGATTATTTAAATGCACAATTTCGAAACCGATGGATTGGGAGACAAGGTCCTATTCTTTGGCCTGCACGTTCGCCAGATATGACTCCAATTGATTTTTGTATTTGGGGTCATATTAAATCACTCGTCTATGTGACACCTGTGGACACAGCAGAGGAGTTAGTGGCTCGAATTATTCTGGCTTTTGATGACATTCGTGATCGTCCGCAGATATTTCGAAGAATTACCTTGTGTGTCGACAATGGCGGCCATAATTTTGAACAATTCTTATAATTTTTGTGTAATACCATTTTTTAAATATTAATAAAAATTGCAACCGCTGGAAATCAATAAAATCGTTACTTTTCACATTGAGATTATTTCAAGTACTCAATTCGTTAATGTCGTATTATCTCGAAACGGAAGTATTTCCGAACACTAGTTTATCATTAAAAAGTGTTGAATAACATGCCCTCTCTCAATTCTGAGAATTAGGAACAGTTATTCTGAAACACCCTGTATATCGTATCTGCGTACCCCTCCTTGAAGCAGTTGCCTTATTATTTCTTCTCTTTCGACGTGCGAAATTATGTTTAACCATTGTTATATTTGTATAACTAACGTCAAATTCTTCGTATTTATTGATATCGCACATGCACAAAGTTGCCAGGTCAAAGAAATACAATAGGTACACGAGATTGGAGTTACAAATATTACCAGATAGCTTTTTATGTCTTGTCATTTTTATAATCTATTTGCACCTGTTGTCTGGGCACGACGTTACAAAACACAAACACCTGACATCTGTTCAGCAGAGAACACCACCTTAGTTAGTCGTATACTTACCTAAAGTAGAAATGTTTATAACTAGTTTGACTATAAATTTCCAGGTGGTAGCATGTTGCAACACAATAAAGCGAGAGGGAAGATTGGAGCATATTCTTTGTTCCAATCCCCAACCTTAATGACGAATTCGACGTTCTTGACTACCGGTTTCAAAAAATCGTATTTTCTTTGATATTTTAAAAATTTTTAGTTTAAAAACTTGCGAGGGAAGTTCCGTGTAAAGCCTTCTACAGATTTTTTTCATTTAACTCTGAACGCATCAATAAATTGCTTGTTTTGTTTCCTCCAATATCTCTTTGGCATTTTGTATTTAAGTTAATGACGTGACTGCTACAGTGTCAGTGTCAAATTATACAGTGACAAAACAATTTTACCTTAAATTTTGGGGAAATGTCAAGTTTGGATGGTAACTAAATTTGTATCCTGTTAGAAAAAAAATCACAGCCTTAGAGCTTATGAAAATCAGACAAAATTCTAAGTAGGACTTTTACTATGACCAAAACAGTCGGTGTCTAACTATACGTCATTGCAAATATTTTTGGATGCCGGCAGGCCATGGGTGCATATACAAGGTGATTTATAACGTACGGAGGAGATTTTTAGGGTAGATAGATGGGACTAGAGTAAACATTTTTTTCTACGACTACTACTAAAAATAGGCCTTTTAGCCCTAGCTTTTTTCACTAAAAATCACGTTTTATAAATTAGCGTGTTAAAAGTGAAATCAGCTGTTTACTTTTAGCCCATGTGCTATAAGCAAACAGCTGGTGTCGAATTTTGAATTTCGAACTAGAAGTGAGGTTATAAAGTTATTTTAGTTACTTCTTTCGTTAGAGGTAAAGTGCTTTTTTAAATAATTAAAGCATGTAATGAATAAAGTAAAATGTGTACATTTATAATTACCTTTGATAACTGACTTTGACATCTAATGGCTGCAGAAACATTCGCCTGCGCGTGAAGGCCATCTCTTTATTATGACATAAATTATAACTGTCATAAATGCAAACCTTTGTTAAATCGACATTTATGGATTGATAACAGTAAATTTAAGGCCGTAGAAAAAATATTGTGTGCAAACTCGTGCTAAAAGTGTTTATGCACGAGACATGTTATGAAACTCAGCTTTCGGGTTCGTTTCATAATTTTCATGTCTCGTTCATAAACGTCCACTTTTAGCACTTGTTGCACAAATAGCTATTATTAACAAATATTTGATGAAAAATCAATAATAAAAAAGTTACAGTGGTTTAAAGGTCTTAAGGTCCCACTGATTGAGTACTGCTGAAATTAAATTGTTGGACCAAGATTTCTTTGTTTCTTTTTCAATGTCATTATAAATTTTTTGTAATTATTGATTATTGTCTTATAATTAAAACAGAACGAATTTAAGTTTTTTATCGTTTACTAAGAAAAAATATGTTTTACAACTTATTTGAAAACGTGGTGTACATAATTTTTATTTTTATTTATGTATTTACTTATTTTCAATTTTAAATAATGCAAAAATGTATTTTTATTACATTAAGCACGTTTTTAAAATAACATAAATTTAACAAAGACAAAAATTATACAAAGAAAATAATAACAATAACCACATAAGCATAAAAATTCACCAAAATCACAAAAAATGTTCAAATGCTGCCCCTGCTTTTCAACACACAGTAGCGCACGACGAATCAATCAGATGAGCATTCTTACCAACGCTGAAACGGCTTTGTTTGTTTAAAAGAACCAGAATGGCATCAGTTTGCCTAACAATTTATATCCACAAAGCGTGCCCCACGAAAATCAATACTAATTGAGCAATTCCGCTGTTTTACAGCGCCTATTCGCAATCGAAAGCTCGCAAACATGCCGCGACAGGAAAAACTGCAGGTGTTTATCTCTAAAGAGGTCGCTAGCTGCGATAAACCTGAGTTCATTTGCTACACTATTTAGTTATAAGGTGGTCCGAAAGAAGTTGTTAAATGCATTGAAGTGAAATTGAAACGGGGCGCTACAGTCTACTCCCCTTCTTTAAAGCTGTAACACAACTAGCATATTCCATTTGTTTATAACTACAACATTTACTACTGGTTCTATTCTAATAGTGTGGATCATATGGAACATTTTGATCACATTTTGCATATGGAAATGCAAATCGCAAAATCGCAATTTAAAAAAAAAATTACAATTGTTTTTTACTAAAAAAATATATATTTCTACGATCGTATCAAAATTACAACTTTTTGTACAGTTTCTAGTGTCAAAAATGACGTTTGTAGCACTCTTAATATTACTGCCCGAATTCGGTCTTTTTAGCACGTTGCCATTGGTGGTGTGTTTTAAAACTATATTAAAACACGCTTTGCACTAAATTTGAATATAAACATAACCTAGATACACGTGTATAAGTGCCATTAAAGCACTAGCGACGTTAAAAGCACTCCGCTTTGCGTCGTGCTCTTAAACTCGTCGTACGTGCTTTACAGGCGTACTTATACACTAGCAGCATAATATACTATTAAATTTGCTTTGTCAAGTAAATCCGACTGCTTTGAAACGTTTTTAAAACTGTATTCTGCAAAATATTCTTTCAAATACAGGTGTGAACTTTTATTTGTATTTTGTTTCATATAAATTTGTATTTTGCTGTAATTTATTTTAAAAATTAATTGTATTTTATCGAAATCATTGTAACTAATTCGGTTATACAATAATCTTCTACCAAAATGATTCCTTTTACACTGTAGTTAACAATTGTAATAAGTAGATGTATATGGATTAAGAAAGAGTTTTTTGTAGTTTTTTATTTTGAAATATCTAAAAATCTAACCTAACTTGTAGGTATTTTTTTCAAATTTGAGAGGTTTAAACTGATGTATCATATGTAATTTGGTTATTCTATTACCTTTTCGCTACATTTTATGTAGACAGTAATTTTGATTTTGCTCTAGACTATGTAAATAATGTCTACCGTGTATGGGCATTGTAATACTCAGTATTTAGAGGTTATGATTGGCTTACATATTTGTATGTTTTGATCGTGGGTGTTTTATCGCGCTTGTCCGTAATATGTTTTATTATTAAAATATGGTTGGGCGGTCTAAAAATAAATTTCTTGCCGAGTTAGGTTTTATTTTAATAAAAGATAATTGCAGAAATATTCTTCAATATGTACTGTATACAAAAAACAGTTGACAAAGATCGCATTTATTTCGCAATCTTCAGCAAAGTATGTATTACAATTGACATTACTGTTATTGTCTGCATTGTCTAACATCAAAACTGAAAATATAAGATCTATATAAGTCTACAGTCTACAATATCCAGTGTATATAAACTTGTAGACAGTTATATATTTTACCGGCAGTCTCTGACGTCACGGGCTCATGACGTTAGCTAAAGTAGGTAGGTTAGTTAATGGCCGTGACATGAAAACATACAGATCATAGCTACACGTTGATTGCAATTATCGATTATAATTGAGCTTCTTGTAATTGACAAATCAGTAAGTGGTTTGCACAAATAGACACGTAAATGATTGTTACAAACAGGTCAGTACATTGTCACCGTAATGGCGAATTGCATTGTTACCGTAATGGCGAGTTGCTAGCGTTTTAAAATATTTGCCTGTGTTCAATTCCTGTGTGTCAAGGCAATTATGCAAACGTCAATGAGGTAATAATAATTCAGTGTCTACTGCGGTAGAAAACAATTACAGTTTAATCAAGAATTTAAGCCGTGGGGGGGCTTGTTGTATCTATATAACACGGTCGTGAAACGTGAATGTAGTGTTGTTTAATTATGTTATATTCAATGAATTATCTGCGCGTTTTGAAGAATAATTTTTAAATGTTCATAACAAACAAAATTTTGTGTCGCAGTTGGTTGTAAAATTTCCTAGGGAGCAGAATTGAGTGCTGATATAGCAAAGAAAATATGGACAATTATAGTTAATTCTACAACCAATACTTTGATTAAAAATAATTGTGGTAAATATAATAATAATCGATTGAGCACAGGAAATAAAAGTCGAAAACTAAGTACGTTAACAAATAAATAAATAAAATTTCGAGTTTTATATTTATTAAGTATTATTGATGTTGCGCTGCCAAAATTATGGTTTTTGCTTGTAAACTTTCATTATTAAAAAAGCGAATGGGATACAACTGAGGGCTCAGTTCACGACTGGTAACCCCGTTTCCATATGAAGCCCTTATTTTTGAGGTTATAAACATTAGCCTATTCGATTTAACCGACGTTCTACCTACCTGTGCTGACGTCACGTCGGAGAGCGGTGACCTTGTCTCTGTGTATTGTTGATTTTACACCATGTACACTACGTGCTCATCCAAGGTGGTGTTGACCTATTACCGAGCTTAATTCAACATAATACATACAGAATTATTATTATAGATGTCAAAGCAACCTCCTACATAGGATAATAGAAGGGGTTAAACGACGGGTTTAGCTATGTATTCAAGAAGGTGATGGTCACTTTCCATGTTTATTATGAATTTTATACCTAATTTCTTTATAAATATTTATTTTAAAAAGTTATGTTTTGCAGTTAATATTTAAAATTTTAAACTTAGCAAACACAACTATGCGCGTGTAGACCAAATTCGCACTTCTTTTAAAAAATCATCGTCGCGTGTCTAGAATGGAATTTTATTGATTTATTAACACCTATTTAATTAGAATGAAACGTTTGCTGTGAGTATTATTAAAAAATACTTTGCATCCTAACATTGCTCTAAGAGTACCTGAATTGAAAGATTCTTGACTTTATACTACAAAATTTAGCTTGGCATCTCGTAGAATAAAGTTAGAAAAGGAGAACTTTGCTTCTAGTTCAAATAAAAAATTTGTGATATAGAGATTTAGATTTAGCTCCTTAATCACATCTAGGACAGATTCCAGTGAAAAAAGTTAATTGATAAAACATATTGCAAATTTAAATCCGCTTTCCAAGAGTTAATTTTTAATGGTAAGGAAGTTCAGGACCAGTTTAAGGATAAATAGAATCGGAAATAGTGTAGCAGCTAAAAGAAAAAATTACAACGGCAACTTTAAATTGTGGCCATTAATTTGTTTAGCTCAGTTTGGGGTTTGTGATTATGTGGCCAGAAAGGCAAGCCGACCAAACATTAGTTACGAGTCTCCATGCTCCCACTCTGCAGGTATAGTCTGTTTGAGTTTAGCTGTCACAGCAGATATCTCGGTTATTGTTAACGATATGACAAAATGTTATAGAAGAAAAAATGTTCTACATTTAATTTTCTATTATTTGCCATAGGCAAAAAAACAATTGAGCATCAAATGTGTTAGATGTAGAAAATACATTCAAAATTTTAAATCGAACGTACCAAATTTTATTACATATTCTAAAACTGTAAAAATTCTCTTTACTACGATATAGCAGATGTCATAGTTATTTAATCAGTTAAAAACATAAATCGATAATTAAGTAACAATTGCACGCTTACGCAGATAGAGCTTTATGCGAAAAAGTAGGTGGTGAAACAAATGAAATTCAGTTGAACAATGTTCTTTAATACTGTCTTGACAACATATGCTATTCAACATAAATACAACATAACATGAACAAAGTAACAATAAATTAATAAGTAACCTAAGTTTAAAATTTCAGTTCATAATAGCTAGAGGGTTTGTCCAAAGTGACCTCCGTTGTTTGAAATACATTCTCGAGATTTGCTTATTAAGTTTCTTCCTGCTTTTTGCAACATGTATTGTATTATTTGGCCACAGGCCCCATGAATACGATTTTTAAGAACGTCTAGATCTTGTGGACAAGTAACATAAACTTGTTGTTTAAGAAAGAAAACGTCACACAAAAAAAAATAAAGTAGGGACATCTGGCGATCTTGCTGGCCAGTTGATGGGGCCATCATATCCTATCCATTTTGCACCAAAGCTTTCATTTAAAATATTCCTGACATTTCGTGCATTTTGGGGAGGTACTCCATCCTATTGAAACCACATATTGCGACGTATTTCAAGGAGTATATCATCCAGATTATCTTCGAATTCTATCAAAAGAAAATAGGCATATCGTTTGCATTAAGCAATCCTTGATAAAAATAGGGACCTATTATATTGTCGCCTAATATGCCAAGCCACATATTACTGGAAAATTTGTATTAGAATCTGCATTCCTGAAATTGACGTGGATTCTCCGTATCGCAGAAATGATAGTTTTTCTATTAGAAATCTGGTTATTATTGAAATTAGATTTATCGCTCCAAAGAATTAAATTTCATAAATATTGATTATTGTTACGCCAATTACAAAATATCGCCTTCCTGTCAAAATAGCCAGCTCTTAAACCTTGTACTAATTTAATTTTATATGGCGACGTTTTGTTTTTTAAGTATAGAAAATGTTTTATACTGACATTCCTAAATTAGCCACTGCTTGACGTACCTATTGAATTTCATGGATGTGCTCTAAAATACAAAAATACGAAAATATATTCATCATTTGCAGCACGTCTATTTCTTGTCCTTCGTACTTAATCACTAAAACAGCTATTTCTGTGTAAATGACTTTCGAGCCTTGTAAAAGTACGAGGATGTGGTTGTCTCCTTTCTGGATACATAGCTTGATACATCACACAAATAACAATACGTACGAATTTACTCAGTTAGTTGGACAATAAAGCTATAGCAATTGTATTCACCGCCTACCTTCCAAAAGCGATGTGTTCAATTCGCCTAAGCGTGCATTTGTGACTTAATTATCGATTTGTGTTTTTAATTGATTAGTAACTATGACGTGCTATATCGTTGTAAAGAGTTTTTTACAGTTTTAGAATATGTAATAAAATTGGGTACGTTCCATTTAAAATTTTGAATGTATTTGCTACATCTAAGACATTTGATGTTCAGTTGTTTTTTTCCTATGGTAGATAACAGAAAATTAAATTTAGAACAACTTTTCTTCTATAACATTTTGTCATATCTCTAACAATAGCCAAGATGTCTGCTCTGACAGCTAAAATCAAACAGAGTGTATATCATGTTGGGTAACATGCCACAGAAAGGAGATATGCCCATTACATTCTAGCGAGAAGATCATCAAGATACCACTTTTATTAAATTTACTATAAGTATATGGTTAAATATAAGTGCTAAATTGATCTGACATAAAAGCTAATTTTCACATTTACCATAAATAATTAAAACATTGTTTGAATGGATGAGAGTAATTAGAAAGGCAAATACATTTATTACTGTGTCAATTATTTGCTATTATTCAGTTGTCTTAGTAGGAGATAATTCAATAGGCTATTTTATGTTTATATTCTAAATACATAATGCATCAACGTTTCCTATGAGCTTCATTACTTTTATCTTTCTGTTGATTATTTCGGTAGAGTATGCAGGGTATCTTGCACAGGGATCGTACTTTGCCAAATCTATCATCACGTAATTTTTACCAAAGATACGTGGCTTTAAAATCAGTTGCAGGACCACATGTTTCAAGAAGCTGGAGAAATAACACTGGAGAGTGTACGAAACTCGGTTCAATTACTACGTCCAGGTTCATTTTGAACAAATTTTGTAATTATTTTTTAAAAGTATAGTTTTGACCATATTTTATTGTAAGAAAATTCTAATGATTTAATTTGAACTACCTGATTATATATTTAAAACAGCATGTTTTTTACCATTCTTACATTTTCAAAATCACTATACTCGAAAAGTATTGATCTAATTCTCTTCAGCTTTTGTTGTCTAATACCCTTAGTGTTCGTGCGCGAATTTCGAGACAGTCTGTATGACTTCCTCCGATAAATGTCACAAAGAATTATTGTTAAAAAGTGATTTTTAGAGGACCATTTAGCCTGAACCCTGTACTTTAATGTGTTATGTTATTGTCTCGAACTTCAAACATTTAATTTCTTGTAGAATTTTTCTTTTTTAACTGCATTAAAATTAGATTTGGCTTTTCCTATACCGTGAGTTCATTTAAAAACGGGACAGAGACTGCCATGGAATTTCTGTTTTAGATTCGAACTTTGGTTAACAGCCATTTGTCGATTTATTAAACTAACCTCAAACAAGACATACGCTTTATTAAACTCAAAAACAGAAATTTCAAAGCACTCTCTTTGAACATTTACTGTAATTTTTAACGTTTAATAAAACTTATGTCTTGTTTGAGGTTAATTTAATAAATTGAGAAATGGCTGTTAACCAAAGTTCGAATCTAAAACAGAAATTCCATGGCACTCTCTGTCCCGCTTTAAGATGATCTCACGGTACTTAATATAACAAAATATTGCATACTTTTATCTATGTGCTAAGTGCTTCAAACAAGCAAAAAATATACCATTAGTCTACCACATCACCATCATCAATCCGTCGATGTGGGAAACCTACTTGAAAAGTTTCTCACAATTTCAATTTATATCATTAGGTGCTGAAAACCTCTTTCAGATTGAATAGTTGAAGCAATAGCGAGATGTCTTTATATGAAGAAGGATGCTGTCATGCTGTGATATTAGCCATCGTCAGACTAACCCCTACTCAAATGGTTGAATTCTGATAATATGATAGATATAAATTCTCTCAGTTCTTGTAGCCACAGGTTCCATAAAAGAAGTTTTTATCAGTCAGTTCCTGGTAGTTTTGAAAAGAATAAGTTGTATATCGCTGTTTTTCAAAGAAGCCCCGAAGCTTGCATTATGAATTATTATTGGTTATTGTTTATCCTGAAAGATAATTTATTTCCACGTATTTATCTATAAGGATATCATTAACGCCGTGGAGCCAAAGAAATGCCTGAAATTGTTAGTAATTTCTACACTGTTAAAGGATTAAGCTAAGTAAATTTTACAGTTGGCTTAAATTTGAATTTAAATAACTAAATTAACACCAGGATGGAGGAGTTCAAATGTAGAATCGGTTAGTTACGAAACTAGTAGCACAGTTCAATAATGTACTTGGGCATTAGAAAGCTATTAAACCAGAAGTCTAAAAAATTACAAGTTTCTTTAGCAGGAAAAACATCGCAAAAACTCAGTAATGCTGACAATATGTTAAAAATTGAACAAACGCACAACATATTTACGTGGGCAGTTAAAGTCAGCTCTGATATTTCTATATCAATTTTTATGAGTCATATATCCAGAAAATATATTTTACATGAATTTTTATTGCTTTTATCGACTTAACGTTACCGCTTGTAGTTGGGCGTCATGTAATTTTTATCAAAACAATATTTTTCCTACAACCAACACCTCAACGCCGTTATGTTATATAAATTGGAAAGATACAAAGATATATTCTACCAATAAACAGATTGTAAAATATGACACTCTGGAAAGTGGCAATTAACATATTTCAGAGTCGCTACCTTGTTACGAAGGTAATTATTTTATAAATAGACTGAATACACTATTGATTGATAAATATATAACAGAACTTTGCTTTTAAGCCAATCCATTGGTTGAGTTCATTTTATATAAATTTATTTTTTTCAGCAATCTTTGTTGTAATTAGACCGAAGCAAATAACGTTGGTGTCAAAAATCTTGGGGTTTTTACTGATCACTTTTTTCAGAGAAAATCGCGTTTCCGCTTTTCTACGATCTGTTGTACGTGGTTTATCGTTTTCTTGCCCTGAAAATGTTTTATAATATTAATAAAATTCGCACTCTTGTTAACATATGATATTCATCTTTAGCCTTCTGGGGTAATGGTTAATTTATTTAGATAACAAACTTAATATATTTAGTTTTCAATAACGAGGTCACATAGTTGTTGCTTATTTTTTGCCAATGGATTATTTGAAACGGTTGTTTTTTTTTACAAACGCCAACACTACTGGTTTTGGGCAAACAGTTGTAAATTTGCTGTTAAACGTTTTAGGAAAAAAGTACAAACATAAACACAAATATTTATACTTAGAAGTGATCTTTCTGTACTGAAATATTTACTATTGCATCTATTCTTCTTTTTTCGACTTTTAGTACTCAAAGGTAAATAGGATTGTTGTAACTTATAAAAATGTTCAAAAAGTAGTTTCCTCTTGTCTCTGATACATAGGTTCCGGGTGGTGTAGCTTGAACAAGCGTCCACGTTCGATCAGCAGAGTTAAGCAACGTTCTTTCTGGTCAGAACTTGGATGGGAGTTCCACGGCTGCATCTCTCGGCGCCTCGTGATACGGCTGTCACGGATATAGTTGGTCCCGGCGGTCGGTCATAACAACATCCTGACAGTCGTTAGTAGGGTTGGAAGTCCCCATAAATGCACAGCGACGCCTATAATTGGCCTAACGGCTGTTGGCTGAGTACGAAATAAATAAATAAATATTATGTTCTATTAGGTTGGTAATTCGTCTCATCGAACTGTTCGTTTCAGGCCGTGAATAGATCAGTAGTTTATCAGGGATCGCCAAGCAAAGAGTTTGTGCGTGGCATGGGCGGTATCGTTACGTGATTGTAGCTATTTGGGAAAGTCTTACCGTGCCAATTGTGGCAAATTGCCGATTTTATCAGATCCCAAAACGCACCTTATCAATCTGAAATTGCGATTCCCGTCTCGTTTGAGTGCCCCCGGATCGGATATATTTAGGAACACTCGTATCCCTGTAATCAGCGCCCTGTATATCGACTCCTGCTATACCGACGCAGCCTGGAAGAAACATCTCATTGTCGGCGTGTAGATTGACGACTACGCTTGTAACCAATCTTTGAATTCCCTTTGTGCATCTATCCCGACGAAATACTTGAAAAATCTCTTTTTACATGGCGTATAAATTGACGCTCATCTTGAAGTTACACACTTTGGTTTCATCCAAATCCGGCCGTCAATCACAACTGCGTCATCGACCCCGCAATCCTTGACAAACTTTTAGCCGCTTGCGAGCCATTGCTCCTGGCCAGGATTTTTGCTCAACCCTCAGTGACTGAAACTTTCCTTGATTTTCACATTTTTTTTGTCAATTGAATTGCTGCACAAACTAAGTTGAAGCTGTTCTTATTGCATGTGTGATTTACCGCAAATGTTGAATATGTTATATCTACTAAGCTTTAATGTGTTTTATAGAATAAGTTTGTAGTTATGAAAGCTTTGGGGTGTATTCACTATGTTGTGTAGCAATACCTTAATAACTCTGTTTTCACATGTGGAATTGCGCGACGCGACGTCACGAACAGGTGGAATTCTTAGGGATTATTTTTTACTAATGTTTGTTGCGATTATGGTCTTACGCTGTTGCTCCCTTAAATGTATTTTTATCGATGTTATCTGAATAGTGTTCAAGGGTTTCCCCTGTAACAGTTTATTACGGTTTATTATTCCTACTTCTGTGTTTCTATGTTCGTAGTGGAGAAACTTTATTCTTGCGTTCATTGCACTATTTTCCTTAATTGTAGAGCAGGCTTTCTATTAACTTTCCACTCACTGTATTTGTAATATCCTAATCATTCTTCTCGTTTTCTTGACACTATATAGATTTTCCATCATAGTCACAGTCTTCATCTGTCTCAAAATAATCAGTAACACCGACATCATCTTTAAAAACACGAATAAATTTTAAAGCGTACCTATTATAGAAACTTACCTTTATGATCAGTCCCACAATCAAATATTAGCGACTCTTCAAACTAAAATTACAATTTAACCACATGTTTACATGAAAAGACAAGTTATTGGTATAGATAAGCCATAAATCACGTACACTTTGTTCGAAGGAGCTACTACTTTAAAATTCAAAGGAATTACCGACTTCGTCCAATATCGTAAAATAACGTGAATAGAATAACGTTTTCAACTTGAAGAAACTACTTAGCATTGTTACTATAAAAAAGCCACAATATGACAACACATTAGGCTTACTTTGTAGTATCAGACCCTTACTTCATATTTTTAGTGTTGTTTTCCTTTTATGGTTCGAAGGGAACTCACACAGAAGTAGTGGCGCAGTATGCTGAAAGGTGTTACGAGTCTACACTATCCTGACTTAGTGTGCCACGCAAACAAGTTTGACAATTTTCGTGATGGTTGATAATATAGAACAAAGAGTATGTGTGAAGTGTTGTTTTCTTTTAGAGCAATCGAGCGCTGAAACTGTTGCAATGCTTCCAGACGTTTTCAAGGAAGAAGCTTTAGGTAGAACGCAAGTGTACGAGTAGTATTCGCGTTTCAAGTGACATTTACCTCATTTAAAACGCGAGTACCACACCTACTTTTTACGTAAAGCTTCTTTGTTGAAAGTTTCTCGAAGCATTAAAACAGTTTTATCGCTCGTTTTCTCTAGAAGAAAACAAAACATTACACATATACTCTTTGTACTTTACTATCAGCCTACACGAAAATCGCCAAACTTACTTGTAAACGATTGGGAAAAGCCTCAGAAAACTAGCTACGCCACATGGCAGACTGAGTCAGAATAGTGTGGACTCGCGACAACCATCGACGCATTGCGCAACTACTTCCAGCTCGCGCATCACATTTGAATTCCGATTTCACACCGAATATGATAGGAAACGGATCATCTATTTATTTATCAGCCAAATTCTTTTTAAATGCTCTGTAAGGTTGACACAGTAATGATTGCACGTCAATTTTTATTAATAGCTTTACTTTCGCTTCAGGTATGTCCAGATGCCCATGGGTTCGTTACCACTCAAATGTATAAGTACAGGAATAAACAGTTTAAAAATAAAACGTATAATATTTTTAAGTACAAAATAAATCTTAATTGGTAATGATATGTGCCCCGACACTGTGTAAACGGTATAAGGGGTTACCTATTATGTATTTATGTATGTACATACAATTATAACATAGAATTCCCTGGTAAACGGGCTTGATCGATGCTACTTGGCGGTTGGTAACCCACTATAAACGTCGGTTCTCCGGTGTACTTGGACATGGGTCTGAAACATACGCTATAATGTCGCCGAAAATGACGATTGTTTACAAATTTTGTGTGCTGAGCAAGTTCATGGAATAACTAGTTGTACAAAGCTGGTGGCGTAGGATGTTAAGCTCGCCAGGCCGCAGCGCTGCTTTGGTATATAAATTTGGGACCCCGTGAATAACTTAAACAGGGCCTGTTCCCCTGAAGCGAAGTCCGTCTTTTCACTGCTTGGTTTTGCGGGAATCGCTGGAAGATTGATTGCGCCCTTAAGTGCGCCGGCCAGCAACGTGAACTATCAGGGTGACGTCGTTGGACTTGCAGTGCTGCTGCTACAGCTACGCTAGTATTTTAATGCACTTCTAGGTTATAATAACCTCAGTGAAGCCGGTTCTTTATGGTCAACGTAACGTAGTGGACGTCGGGTGTGCTCTTTAGGTTAAAGAAGCAATCTACTAGACGGGTTCCCGTCACACGGCAGAACTGCGTCAGGTTCAGGTTAGGGGAGGGAGTACTCTACGAGACAGGTTCCCATCACAAAGCAGAGCTAGGTTAGGAAAGTAGTGGGAGAAAGGCGGTTGGCCTTCGGAGGGGGGACCTAAAGCTGGATGTCAGGATCAGGATCTCAGGTCTCAAGACTCAAACGATTGAAATGGATGCGGAAGTTGCTTTTGTATTTTTCGCTCATCATTATCGATGCAGTCGCTCCAGGTACAAGTAAGTGGGAGTGGCGCTGTGCGTGCTTGTACGAGACTTTGTCCACCGTTGGTGGATATCTTCTTATCTTCTGCTCGAGCGTTAGGGCGATGTAACCGCAGATTGTGACGGAATAAGCGCCGCACAAATTTCTGGCGTAATATTGATGCTTTAGATAAATTTGCTACTGCCGCTAACGTTACACCATAGAATCACGTATTTTTTATTAGTTAACAACAACGTTTTAAACTGCGTTAAATTTGTTGTCAAAGGTTTTCCTAAACCACACAACTCAAGAATGAACGTTTAAAAGATTTCCAGTTTTATCAATCGACGCAATATCTTACAATATCTGAAGTGCTATTAGCAACCTCATCTTTAGAACCTGATATCTCCTTTATCCGTGTCATCAAAACTATTACTTTTTTTCTGCTGTAACACGATTTTCTTCTTAATTTTTGTATACCTTTCAACTAAACTACTTTCTGTAGTTTCTCCTGCTTTCTTTACTTCTTTTGTTTTTATGCGCCTCTGTACAACGGTAAATGATATATATTTTAATGATGCTATGCGACTTTGCAGCTTTCTTTACCCTTGCTCTTACATCAAACTTTGTCATCAGTTTACACACAGATTGAGTATATACATTCATACACCGACTCTATATATGACCATGCTCAGATTCTTCCCGTGGTCCAGGTGGTCATACTCATAACCACTTTTCAGTCAGGCGAGTTTCTTATGTTTCAAATTATTGAATGAAAGAAAAAACGTTCCTAATGTGAATTATAGAACAAATATATGATAGCGAAACAAAAATTAACTGCTTCTAACTTAATTTTGCCAATACTGAAGTTAAAGCCGTCGATTTTAGGTTATGCATGTGTACTTTTTGTGTTGCCAACATAAAATCTCAAACATTATCAGTGTGACTTCTAATTAAAATGCGTCAGAATTGAACGACAGCTTGTTTTAAGATTTCTATAACTCATTAAAGAATAGTAGGAACTAGGGAGTTTAAGTCCTATTTACGCTACCGATACTAGTCACATAATCTACTATACATATATATGCAAAATAAAAATTTTGTTACAAAATCAGAAATTAGCAAATTTTATCGCGCATTTTTGTATGTTCTAGGAGGAGATTATTCCATAACATATCCATTCTTCGCACCACTTCGGACACGACGTTCTATCGAATTCACGGAAACTCGCGCTCACTACTTAGTTCTGGAAGCGCCCGCACTAGGTCGAACTTTCGATTTGCAGCTTTCGCCCAGCGAGACCCTTCTAGCACCAGGTTTCACGGTTTTGGAGACCTTCGCCAACGGTTCGCAAACGATTCCACACCACGCAGAAGATCTCACGTGCTACTACAGATCCAAACAAGCCGCTTTGAGCCTATGCGGAAGTGTGGTAAGTCATACTTACAATAAAAGTGACATGTAAAAAGTCGGGGAATAAAAAGGTAAAAGATGCCAGCTATATAGTTCAATTTTTAATGTGGGAATTTATGGAATATAGGTTAATAAAAAGAACGCTCGTCACTGTAAAAACACGTGAGGTACATTAAAGGTGGTTGCTAAATATAGCATGATAAAGGGGTGGTGTTGATATCTACATTGAGGGCTTGCATGTCGTAATTCAATTGTGTGTGAAAACAGATATCGGAGATATATAACGACAATTATGGTAGAATGTGTATTTATTTTTTGGACTGGTTTTGTTCGACCCACATAGTGTAATCTACTTATTGTAAACTGGCCGTGATATTAATCGATATTCGTTGAAACGGATTCCAATTATTTATAATTATTAAATCGTTAAAACACAAAGTTGAAATTATTTTCATTAAAACCGATTGGATTTATCGTTACAAGAATCAATTGTTTAACATATTCATTCAAACATACCACGATATTCCTTCATTATCATTGCTGAATTTGAATAATTTCAACTATAACGTGTGTCTGGCAAAGACTATAATCTAACAATTTAAACTAGAAATTACTTTTGATATTAAACTTTTATAAAAACTACATATCGTTTCAGCGAGGCATTGTTCATCTCGACGACAAAAATTATTACCTCATCCATCCACTACCAACCAGATTTTCAAGCAAAGAAGTCAAACCCCACATTGTGATTCGAAAACCCCACAGCTTCAACCATGATTCCACAAAAAATGGGGAAGAAAATAACTGCGCGCATGATGCAATACGTAATTCTAATAGTTCGTTTACACAAAAACCAAAAGGCAAACGAAAAAAAGCACATTCCACACTGCCAATCCAAACCGAGCTTCCGGACACGCAATATAAGCATGAGCGGTCTACATTTGACAATTCCATCAAGACCAACACGAATAGTCGAGAAAATCCAAAGCCCCTGACTGCTGTTCAAGAAACCAAAGAATTTGGGACCAAAAGTAACTTACACGAAACGACCAAAAAACGAAGTAAAAGAGATGCATTCCAATTGGATGGTCCCGTTTTCGTCGAAACCGCCGTTTTTGTCGACAGAGATCTCTTCGACCATATGAAATCGAATTTTCCAGTCGACACTGAAAGGGAACTGATTCGTTTTGTTTTGGCCATGATAAATGCTGTAAGTGCTCCAAGTTGATCTTTTTTAAATTTAATACCTTTTTTGTATCGCAGGTGCAACTCCTTTACCACGATCCAAGTTTGGGACGCCCTGTAAACTTTGTACTGAAACGCTTAGAAATTTTGAAAGACGAATCCCCGGGGTTGGCTAGACCCCCAGATATTGATAGGTTTTTGTCGAGTTTTTGCAACTGGCAAAGAACAAAAAATCCAGCGGGAGATCGAGAACCGCAACACTGGGACCATGCATTGATTTTAACTGGTCTAGATTTATATGTCCGTAGTAAACATGGGAAAATTTCCAGTCAAGTTGTTGGTATGTAAATAATATTCTGTAGGATTTACATTTTAAACTCTATTGGCTTATTAGGTAGAATTGATTTTATTTTTTAGCAATTTACATTTACGAAAGTAGACAGACAGGCACATGGTTCAATCGGAAATATAATAACGTGATAAGAATGGGTTATATAGTGTAAATTATAACATAGAAAAATTTAATCATATTTTTAAATGTCTTCTAAATCTAACAATTTGGTTTTCTTAATAGTTAGTTCAAATACGCATATCAGTTGTAATGAGTACTTTCGCTGCTCCACCAATGGGGGTCAATTCTGTAATGCGGCTTGCATTAGCGCCGTTGTTGTGTTTAAATTTTGTCATACTTCATTTTATGGCCTGTTTGACTACCTAGCTAACTCGGTACATTCTTTTAAAAGTACCTCAGTTCATAGCTGTGAACCATCATTATCTGTCAAAAGCAGCAAGCTGGCCTGCACTTCTAGTGTTCCCAGATGCTGAAAGTGACTTCAAACAGTAATATGGAAAAGCCAATGTGTTTACACAAATAAACATAGATATATTGACATTTTGAATACACAAAACAATAAAGGAAATAGGATTAAACCCTAAAATAAATTACCATTCTTAAACACAATAGTTTAAGACACAAATAAATCATTAACGCGCAATAGCTTGTGGCTACACACCTTTACAAGTCAAACGCTAGCAGAATAATTGTATCTGCAATACAATTACATTTATACAACCTTAAAAAATCGTCAAAATAACTGCCTTTTACGCGAATATCAAACTGCATCAAAATCCGTCGTTGGGATTTGATGCCTAGCAAGCCGGTATCGCGATTTGCGTACGTATTTATTTGTCTATAAAGCGAATTCCTGTACGATCGCAAAATTTTGACAACACAGCTTGAAGCGAACGACTATCGCTCAAACTGCAATAATTTCCTGCATCAGGTTATCTTAAGCTTCAGACCTGGGAACTGCTGAGCAGCAAATGCAAATTCCCAACGAATATGACGGGGAAGTACCTGGCTTCTGACTATGGCGTCTCTCTGGCTGTCTTGAAACTCTTTGACGGCTTTGCAATTGCGTAGTACTTGTTTTGTACATTAAAATAATATTTGCTTGAAGTGTAAACACTGGTTTGTGACACATAAACACTAGGCAGCAAATTGTATTTCCTGCGTGGCTCCAGCCGCTTTTATTTAGCTCGATTATAGGTGATTTCATACTGTAAGACCCAGGTAAACGTGCACCTTTTGGGCTGGGTACACTACGAGTGACTCTAAGTTCCCCGCGACCACTGTTGGTCCATATCGAATGCTACACATACAAAATTGAGCTTTTTTTCTTTATGCTAGGTTACAATAATTAAACCTAATTAACAATGAAAAAACATCAAACACAAACTGCCTATATACAGGGTCCGGCAACGAAGCGGGGGTTGAAGATATATCTAAAACTATGAGAGCTACATGAATATTGTGTATATACAAGTTGTATGTACACACATGGTGCACATTGCTAAAATATTTTTAATTATACAGGGTGGCTCAAAAAAGTGTGGCAAATCAAACTTACTTTTTTTTTTAATTGAATGCCCTATATTTGAGTAGCTTAAAAGTTTTGCATTGCAATACTCATCATTTTGATATAAAGTTGTATGGGCCTAACGTCAACTGTTTTGGAGATATTAACAATTTTATGCACAAAAATGCTGAACTTCAGGCGGCTGCTGTATGCAACAGAAAACAATTGAATGAAGCAAAACGTTACCAAAAAATCGTGATTTTCGTGAACTACCTTTCAGGTATAAAATGGTGTATTTGGGTATTAATGCTATACAGGGTGCTCAATATTTGCAAATTTAATAATTTTGATTTGTTTCAAATGGAACGCCCTGTATATAGGTATTTTTGAAAAGCCCTTTTACTGAGCTTTTTTTTGTATCTTACCTCATACCTCTAAATTAAAATGTTTTTCAGATATGCGTGTTTGAACATAAAAAACAATTTAAGCCCTTAAGATGCGTTATTTCAAGGGTTAACAAACAAACGCCATTAAAATAATAATTTAAACGCTTGAGCTCTCCAAAAATGAAAACAAAAAACCTGGTTTAGAACATATAAATGCAGTCAGTGTTGATACAAGAAAAAATAAACACGAAAAAGCTATAAATACAGGAATACATTAATTTCAAGGTCAAATAAAATCAGATTAAAAACAAAAGCCAATATACCAAGATTCTATACGTAATTACATTAAATGTTCAAATTGCTCTCTTTTCTGACTCAGAGTATTAAAGCTGTACAGAGAACTCATAATCAGCAAATATAATTATTTCGATTTATTTAAATGGAACACCCTGTATATCCTTGTATTTTTGAAAAGTACTTTTAATAAGCTTTCTTCTGATATTTCATTTCCTATCCCTAAATTCATCTTAAGGGGCTTAAATAGTTTTTTATGTTCAAACATGCATATCTGAAAAACAGTTGAATTTAGAGGTATGAATTAACATATCAAAAGAAAGCTCAGTAAAAGGGCTTTTCAAAAATACAAAAATATCAGGGCGTTCCATTTGAAAGAATTCGAAATTATTAAAATTGCAAATATTGAGCACCCTGTATAGCAGTAATACCCAGATCCACCCTTTTTCACTTGAAAGGTAGTTCACGAAAATCACAATTTTTTGGTAACGTTTTGCTTCATTCAATTGTTTTCTGTTTCATACAGCAGCCGCCTGAAGTTCAGCATTTTTGTGCATAAAATTGTTAATATCTCCAAAACAGTTGACGTTAGGCCCATACAACTTTATATCAAAATGATGAGTATTGCAATGCAAAACTTTTAAGCTAGTACTCAAATATAGGGCATTCAATTTAAAAAAAAGTAAGTTTGATTTGCCACGCTTTTTTGAGCCACCCTGTATAATTAAAAATATTTTAGCAATGTGCACCATGTGTGTACATACAACTTGTATATACACAATATTCATGTAGCTCTCAAAGTTTTAGATATATCTTCAACCCCCACTTCGTTGCCGGACCCTGTATATAGGCAGTTTGTGTTTGATGTTTTTTTCATTGTTAATTAGGTTTAATTATTGTAACCTAGCATAAAGAAAAAAAGCTCAATTTTGTATGTGTAGCATTCGATATGGATCAACAGTGGTCGCGGTGAACTTAAGAGTCACTCGTAGTGTACCCAGCCCGAAAGGTGCACGTTTGCCTGGGTCTTACAGTATGAAATCACCTACAATCAAGCTAAATAAAAGCGACTGGAGCCACGCAGGAAATACAATTTGCTGCCTAGTGTTTATGTGTCACAAACCAGTGTTTACACTTCAAGCAAATATTATTTTAATGTAAAAAACAAGTACTACGCCATTGCAAAGCCGTCAAAGAATTTCAAGACAGCCAGAGAGACGCCATAGTTAGAAGCCAGGTACTTCCCCGTCATATTCATTGGGAATTTGCATACAACGAGTCGCTCAAGGGATGACGTGATCCAGTACGAGTGCTGCTCAGCAGTTCCCAGGTCTGAAGCTTAAGATAACCTGATGCAGGAAATTATTGCAGTTTGAGCGATAGTCGATCGCTTCAAGCTGTTGTCAAAATTTTGCGATCGTACAGGAATTCGCTTTATAGACAAATAAATACGTACGCGTACGGCATCAAATCCCAACGACGGATTGCGATGCAGTTTGATATTCGCGTATTAAAGGCAATTATTTTTACGATTTTTTAAGGTTGTTTAAATGTAAATGTATTACAGATAAAATTATTCTGCTAGCGTTTGACTTGTAAAGGTGTGTAGCCACAAGCTATTGCGCGTTAATGATTTATTTGTATCTTAAACTATTGTGTTTAAGAATGGTAATTTATTTTAGGGTTTGATCCTATTTCCTTTATTGTTTTGTGTATTTTAAATGTCAATATATCTATGTTTATTTGTGTAAACGCATTGGCTTTTTCATATTACTGTTTGAAGTCACTTTCAGCATCTGGGAACACTAGAAGTGCAGGCCAGCCTTCTGCTTTTGACAGATAATGATTGTTCACAGCTATGAACTGAGGTACTTTTAAAAGAATGTACCGAGTTAGCTAGGTAGACAAACAGGGCATAAAATGAACTATGACAAAATTTAAACACAACGGCGCTAATGCAAGCCGCATTACAGAATTGACCCCCAATGGTGGGACAGCGAAAGTACTTATTACAACTGATATGCGTATTTGAACTAACTATTAAGAAAACCAAATTGTTAGATTGGTTTATATATATTTATACATATTCTTCAAAAAATCAAGGTTTAGGGTTCCTTCTCATGAGGCGTTTTTGCAGTGCTGCAGAGTGGGGCCGTGGAGTGACAGGGTACGCGATTGTGTGGCGCAGCAGGCAGAACTGCTAAGTCTCACAGCAGCGCTACCAAGTGGCGTGCCACGCGTTTCGCCAGCGAAACCGAAATAAGTAGTCTGCCACTTGCAGTGCATCGAGATGGACGCAGACGCACAATCTTTTGCTGTTTCTGCCTTTGCGCAAGAAATTGCAAAAAAAACCTCGACAGAAGCGCCAATTTTGGGTTCATACACATATTCTATCTCGAGCAGAGAAAGGTCTGCATCATACCTTGTACGATGAACTTCGGGACTCCGGCTATAAGTTTTATATGCATTTCCGCATGAGGAAAACCACCTTTGATGAACTTTTTTCAAAAGTTGAAAATTTGCTTCCCTTCCTGCGGAGGCTCTTTCGAGAATCGCTACCCGCCACTAGTGGCGCTGCAAGTCGCGTCGTGTGAAGGGGTCTCGCGGCCAGCAGCGCGCGTTTCTGGTAGCGGAATTCTGCTACAAGTGGCTCAAATACGCCACTTATCGTTCGTTGAAGGTTCCGTGTGAAGGCGTCTATTTAAAACAATGTTTCCCTACCAGCGGTGCCACTCTGCAGCGCTGCAAAAATGCCTCGTGAGAAGGTACTCTTAAACGGAAGGTTTGCAGCCCGATTTGAATATCGCCTTGTGGTTGGGCAGCATTTAGCTTTTAGGTATTATGGCACTTTTTTGAACAATATATTTTTTTCCGCTATGTTGCTCAATTAAGTTCTATTATTATTATTATTATATATTTTGTTCTGGAGTCACAAACCATGACAATTTTTGGCCCATATTTAGCAGGCTTATTGGGTACTATAGTAAGATGCCTGTTGTTCGTATAGACTGCAAATGTTTTGTCTTCTAAATCTTAAATGAATTCGAGAGTGCCCCCTTCTCCCTCACTCAATACGCTAAACTAACCAAGGCTACAAAACAATATTGTAGGTAAAAAGGAAACAATATTCTTACGAAAAAGGTTCTCCATTACTTTTTTATGCTTCACATACTCTCTGAAAATATATGTGTAATTATCATTCTCCTTGTATAGATTGATAAAACTATAGTTGAAACCTGTTTCTGAAGATTTTAGAAGATTTTAAAAAGACGTGTAAATGCCAAACAAAATAATGTTCTAACTCAATAAACACAGGAGATACAATGGGTTATATGATTCATCACAAATGCAAATTTGCACCTTTAGGAGTTGATTAGGGCAAAATCCTGAAGTACTTTTCAGACATTTATATTGGGAACCTTTGCAAGCAAACACCAAGTGATATCTTATTGGGTGTAACAAATATTGAGGAATTCATGAAAGCATAGTTTACCCCATTTCACTCCCTTAGTGATGGAATTTCGAAAAATCCCTTTTAACCCACTTTATTCTGAAATGGACCCACGGCAAAAACTATTTAATACTTTTAAACCCCTACCTCTTTTTGGTTTTCCCTCCTTTTACCTCTTTAGGGGCAAAATTTTCAAAATTACTTAAACCCCGTTTTAAATCTTTTAAAAATACATATATATGCCAAAAAAGAATGTTCTAACTCAGTAAACATAGGAGATATGAAGGGTTCTTTAATTCACCCCGAATCTAGATTTGCACCTTTAGGGGTTGGTTAGGGCGAAATGCTGAAATACGTTTCTAGGTATTTGCGTGGACAATATTTGCAACTAAACGGCAAGTCGATATCTTATCGGGCCTAAGAGGTATTGAGGAATTCGTGTAAACATATTTACCCCATTTCGCCCCCTTTTGAGCTCAATTTTAAAAAATCCCTTAAGCATGGGTCACACGATCATTTTTTTGCATCAAATTTGCTTGTCATACACCAATGATGACGTATTTCATGACATCAGCCTCATAGTTGTCAAACATTTCTAAAAAATAGGACGGGCTCTATTTCGGTGCAACTTTTTCACGCGATTCTGCGCAGTGCGTGAAAGTGGTATTTCACGGTTTAGGGTTTTTAGGTTAAGAACGCATTTTTACTTCAAAAATAGCCATGTCTTGGACGCGTGAGCAAGTGTCGGCCCTCATAGACGCCTATCAACAAGAGGAGGTCTTGTATTTCGTAAAAGACCCCAGCTATCATAACAAGCTAGCACGGAATGAAGCGCTAACGCGCATTACCCTGCAAATCCATCCTGAAATAATTTTTAAAACTACCACCATCTTCACATTTCAATTCTGTGTGTACCATTGACAACACCCCCCGTTCTTGGTCACGTCGTTGTAACCACTTGCGGGACCACACTTTTCGAGATGTTCGCTGTTTCTTATTACACAACGCTAGACCTAAACCTACTAACGACAGGATAATCACTTGCTCTTCCATTTTGAAACATAAATAAACGTTAATAATTCGTGCTTTTACAGCAAATCATAACCTCACAATAACAGCTGATTCTAATAGTTGCACAACAAGTTTTATGGTGTGACCACCCTGTTTGATAGAGAGAATCAAACATTGTTGTATGACGTCACGGAACGTGTTTGACAAGCAAATTTGACGCAAAAAAATGATCGTGTGACCCATGCTTTAGTGGCACTACCTTACAAAACAAATTGAACCTTCCACCCAAATTTCAAGTTCCTAGTGCCAGTGGTTAGGGCTCTGTGTTGATTAGTCAGGGTTGTGACTTTGTTTTATATATACAGTGTGGAAATAAAGTAAGGGATAAATTCATTAACTTTGTTAATATTAATTGTTATGAAAAATCTTGAAGGGATATAGCGATTTTTATTATAGGACATACACTACAACCACTTTTATGTTGCTACGTCATTTGTTTTAAAAGTTATGATGTCATCGGCTTTTTTTTAAATGACAACCTGTATTTTTTATTATTGATTTCGGTAGTACTGTTTATGTTGTTTTCAATGATATAAAATTTTCAATATGTTACATCTGAATAAAATCGAGAAAAATGGTCTTAAATTTTAAATATTAAAAACCAACGAAATAGGCAAAATAAATCTAGTTACCTTCGTTTGACGGAAAGTCATTGACGGCATATTCGTTTTTATTGAAATTTAAAAAAACAATTGAAAAATACAATAATAAATAATAAAAAATTCAATTCTCTGTGTCTCGCTTAATTGTACCATTTTTATTAATAAAATAGTTTGCTAAAGGTAAATATATACCTCTCAAAACGGGATAAAAAGTACTACCGAAATAAATAATAAAAAATATGAATATCGTGAAAAACAAATTACATAAGAAACTGAGAATCAGCTGAAAATATTCCCAATGGTTAAAATCGCTACACCCCTTCGAGATTTTTTAATTAATATTAACAAAGTTAATGAATTTATTCGTTACTTTATTTCCACACTGTATATATATAGATGTAATTGCATGCAAAATGGGCAACAACCACGAAAAGTTAGCAACTGCTCATCAATAGTAATATAACAACCTGATTTGTATGAGTTTCTGCAATTGTCAATTAGCATATAGGTACCTTATTGCCAGGCGCGTGCGGAGACTCTACAGAGGAGCCGGGCATTGAAATTTTGGGAAAGGCCCCTAAAACATACCCGTGGCCAAATTTTAATTTTTTTAAGGTTGTAGGATATAAAACGGTAGAACTTTAATCGAGAAATATATTATAAACAGTAATTGGTGTCGTAGAATTAGGTAGGGTTACAAAACTCAAAACTTAGTAAATAAAATGTAGGTATTCAAAAATAATAGTTACTGAATGTATCAATGTCGAATGTAGCTTGAACAAGCGTCCACGTACGGCTGAGTACAAAATAAAATAAAATAAAATAAAATAAAATAAAATAAAATAAAAATAAATAAAATAAATAAATTAGTCACGAAAGAAAAACTTTAACCACGACGCCCATGTGGGTCGTCCAATACAACATTACCTGTATTAAATCTCTTTAACTTATATTTTATTCTGAATGTTTTTACACAACATGATATTTGATATTAATAACATTTAAAAATTATAAGCAAGCCTTTAATTAGTTGCTATCTATCCATAATAATTATTTCTCTTCGACTTTTCTTCCCTCACTAGTGACTGACTAATGATGAACTTGTTTTATTTGAAATAACTGTAGTAATATTTTTAGTTTGAGAAGGTGTTGGATAATAGCTATTTATATAGCAAGTACATAATTTGAGGAGTCTATTTTATGGCCGAGATAGTTTTGTAAGGTAGGTCAATAATAGTTATTAATGTATTAAGGGCATAATAGATTAATTATAGTCGAGGAAATGTTTAAAGGGCGAAGCAAAGCGGAGGGCTTTAAATGTCTCGATGGTTATAAATAACGTGATTATGCACGTGGCACATACAACATCTTATTTTATTTTACTTTTGAAATGTACACAATTGAAGGATTCAGACTACTGCGTCATCGTTGTGCTGAAGCTGTGAATATTTGGTGTGCTATGGTTTCTATGCAGATTGTTGGTGTTGCTATACTATATTGTTAATCTTTATTATACTGCCTAGCAACTTTATAGACCCTCAGGTCATAACAGTCACATTACGCCCGCTATTAAGAGTCAGCATAGTTATGTATGTACCAAGGACATTATGAAGATGTTTATGCATTTTTGAGGGCGACAAGTTTACAAGCTTGAGGGCATCTGGCCCGACGGTTTATGCCGCCCGAGGGCAAAAACATCAAGTAAGGCCCATGATGCATACACTGTTTTATTTTCCACTTTGAATACGCAAATAACTTGAAAAGCGTTATAGACTATATACCTCTTATCACAGATATAAACAAAAAATCAGTGAAAAATAAAATGAAATAACGTCAAATTATGTACTAGCTGTATAAAAAGGTTTATATTCGACTGCTAAAACTGAAAAAAAATCGAGTTTATACGTTTGACGTCTATTGTGTAACAGAAAGAAATTTGACATTAGAGTGGCTTGGTGGATCTTGACAAGCAGAGCAGTTACCAAATGTTCTTACAGCTGCGTAAACGAGTAATTAATCATTTTAGTTTAGAAAATAAATTTGCACAAGATATTTGCTTAATTTGGATTGTGAGAAGAAACTTGTATAGGTTAGACTCAGATGCCGAATTCGCTCAATTGCTCAAATAGAATACTCAGTACGAGAATTGCGTAAAACCTAAATTCGCTCAATTGCCGAATTAATTGCCATATTCTTGCTCAGTTGCAGTATTGGCCAAATTAATTTCGGTAATTGGGCCAATTTGGCATCTGAGTATTATACACATCAAATACAGTAGAACATAAATTATACTTGCATATAACCACAAATACATACGATACACAACTACATTTGCCAAGGGAATTTCATCTTCAAAGTCAGTGTCAAGACTTTCTTCATTTTCTTGCCCTTGTTCATCTTGATCATGTTTTTAGCTTTATCTGTCTCATAAATGTTTTCAAAATGTCTTTTTGGAAACTGAGGCCACAGTTTGGCAAACGTCATTAATTTTTCCTTAATTTTTTTGCTTTTTAGAGGGCTGGAATAACTGCACAAATTCTATTGAAGGAGTTCACCATAAAATAATCAATGATCCACAAATCTGGTGTCTATATTGACTATAATTTGGTTCTTCACAACATTATTAACGTGGTCAAACAAAAGTGATCTTCATCTTGATAATTTATATTTTTTTAAAGAACAGACTATTGTAAGAATAGTCCTAGGGCCCGGCAACTCCGGGCCTGCCGGGAAATGCCCGGTAGCCCGGCGGGCCAGCACGCCCCTGCTTATTGCAGCCAAGGGCTCTATTTCTTTTCTGATTGCCCTTGTGGTCTTTGACATTAAAACAGAGGCAGTTTATAGGAAATGTAAACCTTTTTCAGCTTACTGTAGCCTTACAAAGTACCATCCCTGTAGTCTTTTTAGTGCTGCTGAAAAAAAATTAATATTCCGATAAGCTCTTTGATTTTTATAGTAATCATCAAAGAAGTTTCTGCTTTTTATTGAATATAATTTTCGAATTATAATGAAACAGCATCAAGAGGGGTTGAAGCATCTTGAGCAATGTATTTTATCCTTTGAATTATGTGCATTTTATTTCTCTTTGGTATTTTAGATGTTTTTCTAGCCACTGCTGACTAGCAATGTTCAAACCAGGTGCATTTATTATCTGCTCTTTTCAAGCTCTTTATGAGTCAAGAGTCTGTTATTATTTCTATAGTTTATTGTGCAAATGAACTTGAACAATAATATCTAGAAAGTAAAATATTGTGTTATAAAATTTGCGAATTAAATTTTACACCAACAGTAATCTATTGTCAGAAACTAGTATAAGCTTATTCGACTAAATTACTTGAGGCATAAATGATGAAACTACTGTGAATCTCAGCATTATTGTAGATCACCACAATTAAAAATACAAAGATGATTTAGAAAGTGCTTTGTGATGTATGAATGGTTATCTCCCTAGGTTTAACATGCCTGTAATGGCATGTACTGCATATAGTCTATGATTAGCTTCTTACTTCTCTATAATGTATGGTTCAATGTATTCACAAAGAATGCTATATCAAATTTTCTTTTGGGGACAGCAATTTTAATTCTTCTTAATTTTTTAAAAAATGTTATTGTTTACTAAAATCTTAGTTACTTATGAATAGCCATTTAATTTTTTCGTATGCAGATTGACAATAATTACATATACATATTTTTAAATCTATAGTTTAAACTAATTGTTATAATTACATTCTATCAATAGTTTATTTTAATAAATACAGGTTTAGCTCCGGTGGCTGGGATGTGCACAACTACTAGCAGCTGTACTGTAAACGAAGGCAGACACTTCGAAAGCGTATACGTAGTCGCCCACGAAATTGGGCATAAGTAAGTTCAGCAACTAAACATGCGTCTACTAACATTAAAGGTCTTTATCTACAGTTTAGGTATGAGACATGATGGTCCACTTGCTGATAATGACTGTGATCCTAGTAGTTACATAATGTCACCTACATTAGGTAGTGGAAAAATAACTTGGTCGGCTTGTAGTCGTCGATACTTGCAACAGTTTTTGGAGTAAGCTTTATTGTACTTAACTTAGGTACAACTTCTAACTATTTTAAAATTACAGAACGCCTCAATCCAGATGTCTGTTAGATCATGGAAGCTCAGCTGGCCAGCTAGACCACAGTGCGGAAGGTGCTCTTCCTGGAGAACGTTTCGATGCTGACCAGCAATGTAAGTAGCCTCACATAATTTTAAAATATTTTTATACCAATTATGACGATAGGTATGCTAAAATATGGAAGAGGCAGTAGACACTCCTCTCAGCAACCACTGGATGATGTATGTAGAGATTTACACTGTGAAAGAGAACGTTACACTTGGACATCTCATCCAGCTCTCGAAGGCACCATGTGTGGGCATAACCTGGTATTTTGTTATTGCATTGCACTTTTCTAAAAATAACATTTAACTGTTTTCAGTGGTGCAGAGGAGGCAAGTGTGTAATAAAAGGTTTGAGTGCCAGTGCTGCATACATCATGTCTGCCGGGTCACCTTCAAGAGTTGAAGCGGTGGATGGAGGTTGGAGCCCATGGAGGTCTTTCAGTGATTGTGCATCTGGTTGTCTTTTTGGGGAAGAAGGCAGACTTAGAAGTGGCAGTACGGGTATTATGGTTGCCACCAGAATCTGCAACAACCCTCGGTATGGCAGCTATGAGTGGGTGGCCCAACATGACTAATTGGTTTTATTTAGGCCTCAAGCGGGAGGTGCCAAATGTGAAGGCCCAGACAAAAAGTATCAAGCTTGCAGTGCTAAGCAGTGCCTTAATGTTCCCCGCCTTACTGTAAGGGAATTTGCCGAGCAAATATGTAGCAGAGCTAAAGATGTAGATAAGGATCTTACAGGTTCCGGATTCCAAAGACTCAGTTCTGATCGTAAGTTTTCTTGTTAACAATCTTTGACATCTTTCTTCTTCATAACTAGCAGTAATCGTTCTTTTTGATCAACACTAGAAGGAGGAAGGTTTGCACTTAGTTAGAAGGTTCGTGACCAGTCATTTTAATGTGAATGTTAAACAGGAAATGGCACAAAAAGCTTCAAGTAATAAATTGTAATTATAAAATTAATAGTAAACACCAACAATATTGATACCTACATTGAGAAAAAAATGTTTGCCATTATACCTCTCAAATTGACATGTTTTGTGGTTTTTTAAAGCGGTACACCTCGACACCTGTCGGTAGATGAGGAGCTGATAATCTATGTATGTATGTAAAGCAGTACATTTTGACTAGAACCTGGGTTCAAGAATTTGGAAAGTTAATCGAAACTGGGAAGTTAATATAAGTTGAATTTAACCAACGCATCTACACATGTCCGGCGCTGTGCCGTATTTTAGCCCGCAGTGTCAATGCAGCTTCCGTACCGTGATTTTATATATCGTCGCCGAACGTGTTTTCGTGTATAGTTGGTCAGTCGTTGTGTGAATTTGCGAATATGAATGAAGAACAACTTACAGAACTGGTTCGGAATTCTCCTGTTCTTTATGATCGATCTAATCGGAAATATATGGACACAAGTTTGAAACTTAATATTTGGGCTGCGTTCGGTAATGTACCTCTACCAACTCCTTTTGCTAACAGAAAGAGATTGACAATAACCATCGAGGAAACAGAGCTGTCAGAGGTACCTTTCCGAACGCAGTTTTGGAATAAGATAGGAAGCAAAATGAAAGAAGTTGGTAAGTAATTTTTTATATAATTATAGTGTCCTATTTGATTGATTGATATTGAGATATTAAGTGATTCGGATAAACTGGAACGCTAAGATATATAATATTCATGAAAACATAATGTTAGTTTTTAAATTTTCTCTTCCTGCCATGGTGCAGATCCAACGTCAGAATTAAAGTAATCTTTGAACAGTTCTCTCACACGAAAGGCATTTCCACTCTGTATTGGCAAATTTTCAAGTCTTCCTTCTTCTACAGTTTCATTCGTATTTGCATTAGATTTTTCATATGTGTATGTGTTTCAATCATTTTTTTTAATGAAATTATGTAAAACACAGGTTGCAAGTATTATATGGTCTACATTTTCTGATTTGACTTGGATTCGCCTGTTATATATTTTAATTTTTGAGCCAAAATGCCAAATACGTTTTGAACGATCCTTCTGACACGACATAGACGATAATTAAAGATACGTTTAGATTTATCCAAATCTTGTCCCGGATAATAATAAGTTTTTAGAGGGAATGCTTCGTCACTGACAATTACATATGGAGCTTCACTAGTAGATGTGCCTGGCAGTGAGGCATTTCCTGGTATAGGTAAAGTTCCTCTTTGAAGTGCTTTACCTAGATTAGAATTTACAGAAGTTCATCACTGTTCTTGCTGTATGCACCAACATCGAGAGCAAGAAAATTGTAATGAGTGTCAATAAGCGCCAACAAGACAATTGAGAAGGTTTTTTTGTAATTTAAGTACAACGAACCATTATTTGGGGGAGCTTGGATGGTAATGTTTACCATCAGGGCTTCCAAGCAGTTAGGAAAGTTCCATAGTGTGTAAAAGTCATTAGCAAAGGATTTGCACATCTCTGCTGAAAGATTCGGCAACCTTTCACTCATAAGGTTGTTCGTTACTATCTTTCAAGTGTCCATGACAAATTTATACACTGTTCTATGTCCCAAGCAGTAACTGAACGAAATTGTTTTTAGGGAATTTCCCGTCACTAGGTATCTGAAAGAAAGAAAGCTAATTGAAATTGAAAATAAAAGTATGTTACGGTCTTAAACGGTCTTTACGACACCGCACCGGCTCATACAACAACTAAACGACCGGCGCGGTCGATATTTGACAAAATTGGTACAAAGATTCACCTAGGCCGCTGCCCATGCCGCAACAAGATAATGCCGGCTAAGCATTCAGTGGAGCAAGGGCGGGTTCTTTACGAGATTACCTAAGGGCAACGGCCAGAGGGGCGGTAAATAACAATAAAATTAAATTGGACGCCACCCGGTTTGATAGACATACGAAAACATAAGGATAGAGAAAAACCGGGAAATCAGGTGGGCCTACCTTCTAACGGACACTTGGCAGTAATCTGAACAGCAGGCCGGTTCAGCAACAATGGACCTACCTTTTTGAAAATTCACTTGGCAACTGACCAAACTCCTTTTACAACTGTAACACAAAATCACACAGAGCGCATGCACAATAACAAGGAAACCACATTTAAAATGATATGACATGTATTGACACAAAATATTAGAAACTGTATACAAAAAGGAACATGTAAATCCAAAGTGTAAATACGGCAGTTCAATGGTTGCGCAACGTCTTAAACTAATATCAGAAAGTGACCTAAAAACTGTACAGCTACAATATAGGCCAGTCAATAGAGACATTCTACCTTGCAAAAGGTCAGGCAAAGTTCTAATTTAGCATACTTGTAGAGTCGCATATCCTAATCGACATACTAAGTTTGCGACCTTGAAAGGGCGCCGCTCGCAACGCCATCTTGATAAAAAGGTACCAAAAATCAGTTTTTCGTATATATCTCCTCTCCTCTGCCATCTAGGCTGAAACAAGTTTTTACAAGAATTGTAGGAAACAAAATTGCCTACAACTTTTGTCTGAAACTTTTTTTTGTCAGATGAATAATTCACGAGTTGCAGCTACGTAAGGCGGAGCAAATTTTCGAAATTTGCGAAAACGCTCCACTTTTCGTCGAAATTTCGGTTAATATCTATTAATTGTTATCTAATTCAAGATTTTACTCATTTTCGCACAACAGTGCGGATGTAGATAGCATTCAATTTAGAAACAGCGTTCATGTCATAGATGGTGGATATTTGTTGCATAGAGTGGTATGGCGTCGCAACGAATCGTTCGGATCGATTTGCACAAATTACGTGCAGTACGTCCAAAGACATTACGATTCGAATACAGTTGTTGTTTTTGATGGGTATCCAACTGATGCGGCTACCAAGAGCACGAAAAGTGCAGAAAGACTTCGCCGATCAAAAAAGAAAACTTCCGCAGACGTACATTTCGACGAGTCGATGGTTCCAACTGTTTCGCAAGAACGATTTCTAGCGAACGAAAAAAATAAAATTCGCTTGATTCCGATACTAAAGAAGAAATTCGAGGATTTCAATTTCATAGTGAAACAGGCTACAGATTTTGATTCCGTGTTCGTAGTTGGAGAAGGCATAGATCTTCTATTTCTGTTAACAACACTAGCAAGAACCCATCCCAATATTGACTTCCGAAAGCCAGGAAAAGGAAAGACAGTAGAAAAAATATACTCTCCCCAAAGTCTACAGCATGGAGAAGCAGTGGCAGACAACATACTGTTTTTACATTCATTCAGCGGTTGTGACACTACGTCTTCTCTGTTCAACCAAGAGAAAATAAAGTTCCTACATATACTGCAAAAGTACGAATACCTGAGCCAAACTGTGCAAGTCTTTAAAGAGCCAAATGCCGATCCGGAAGTCGTAACTAACGCAGGGGAAAATTTCCTAATCGCGCTTTACGGAGTTCCAAAAGAAAACGTCACTTTGGATTCTCTTCGTTTTCAAAATTTTGCAAGATCCGTTACAAAAAATAAGTTCAATCTTGCTGCTTTACCACCTACAAGAGAAGCTGCACGTCAACATTCTCTTCGGATCTACCACCAAGTTCAGACTTGGTACGATATAACAAACAATCCAGAGGAATGGGGATGGCAAAAAAGCAAATTCGGACTCACTCCGGTAACAAAGACAAAAGATCCTGCTCCTGAGGAACTACTGAAATTTATTTCATGCAAATGTAAAAAAGAATGTGGTCGAGCGTGTGGTTGCAGAAAAACAGGCTTGAAATGCTCTGTTATCTGCACATTCTGTAATGGTGACTCTTGCGGGAATGTTTCACAGATTTTGATAGACGCTGAAGATAATTAGACAAATGAGACATTAGTTGACAGACTACTGACGTTTGGCGATGAGGATTACGATGAAACCGCTGAAAAAGAATCAGAAAAGGATGAGAGCGATTCTCAAGAAGATGTCGATATCACACAATCTGGACCATCTAAGGCATCTAAAAGAACTCAAAGACGTAAGTAAAGTCGTGGATTAGGCCTACTGGGGATACCACATAAAAAAACGCGCCGCTTACTCTACCCCATGCTGGTGTGGAAATGAGTAAAAACTTGAATTAGATAACAATTAATTATTAACCGAAATTTCGACGAAAAGTGGAGCGTTTTCGCAAATTTCGAAAATTTGCTCCGCCTTACATAGTTGTAACTCATGAATTATTCATCTGACAAAAAAAAGTTTCAGACAAAAGTTGAGGGCAATTTTGTTTCCTACAATTCTTGTAATAACTATTTTCACCCTAGATGGCAGAGGAGAGGAGATATACACAAAAAACTGATTTTTGGTACCTTTTTATCAAGATGGCGTTGCGAGCGGCGCCCTTTCAAGGTCGCAAACTTAGTATGTCGATTAGGACATGCGACTCTACAAGTATACCAAATTAGAACTTTGCCTGACCTTTTGCAAGGTAAGCCCTAATTTATGTCTCTATTGACTGGACTAAATAATTTCGTGAAGCGGTATGAACAATACGTTCTATGCAAATAAGCTATCTTAACTGACAGTAAAAGAACACAACTTTTCGCTAAACAACAATAATTTCGTGAAGCGGTATGAATAATACGTTCTATGCAAATAAGCTATTTTAACTGAGAGCAAAAGAACACAACTGTTTGCTAAACAACAATAATTTAGTGAAGAGGTATGAATAATACGTTCTATGCAAATAAGCTATCTTAACTGACAGTAAAAGAACACAACTGTACGCTAATTCGACGCAACACACCGTATCAATATCAAACTGCACGAACAAACGTTATTAAGTAATACAGACCATACCTGACAGAGCTTGGCTGTGCGGTACTGACGCCCTTTGCCGCTGTAGCGACCACCGCCCCAGATACTGCATATTTGGACGAGACGGGAAGCAAATACTGTGACAACTTGGCGGGAGGCTGTGAACCGGATGCATGGAGATTTATCCTCACAGTGACATGTAATGCGAAGTGCGAACGGGAGGCAGAACGACATGACAGCTTCGCCGGTACAAAACTGCTAAATGAGTCCCCCTAACGAGAAGAATCCGCCTAAAAGGCGCTTAATCGAGGTCTGCGACCCCGCGGCAAATTGGAGACTCAAAGGTTTGCGTTCCAACGAACACTCACGCCCCCCCACACTAAACAATGTGGAAACGTACGGCTGGACAACGTTTCAACAAAGTCACAAAAATTCACAATATCAACAATCGCTGTAACAGCACAAGAATCACGGCCTAATTAATGCAATCGAACTTTCTGCGAAACCAAAGCCACGCCACGCGGTACCAGTCCACTCAAAACAAAAGCCGTGCCGCCACCCGAAAACTTCCAAGGGCCGAAGGGGGCGGCGGAGCCTCTCCCGCAAAACCTTCTAGGAGAAAACTGCACGTTCAAAACTGTAGCTCGCTCCTAACTAACTGCCAAAACGACGCCCAGCCGACCGACGCCTCGTTCCATCCGCCAAAAGCCGTCAGCCAATCAGAGCGTAAGAAGCCAGCCGGGTAAAACAAAATAATGCCTGCCAAGAACGAAAGCGTCACCAAGCGCTTTGGCGGCCAATCGGAAGGCGGCATTGTTCACCGGACAAAAACAAATTAAAGCCGGTGTAACAAGGAAGACATAAAGGGTGGCCCAAATCGAGGTAACTGCGCTAACTACAGGGTGTTCGAATTCAAAATTGCTAGGATACTTGATGAAACGTCAAAATGCTGGAAACTGGTTTGAAATATAAATAAGCTGCCCTAAAAGCTTAAATGGTAAATTAAATGACTGAAGACTGCAAAATGGCTTAACAAGTAATTGTCTTTAAAATCTTTTCAGATTCATCGTGTAAAGCCAGGAACAACATAAGCGACAATTATCGAAAATCTCAGAAGAAGACTGTAACTAAGCGGGGAGAAAACAAAACTTTATAATTATTTTGAGCAATTAAGTTTCTTGAACAAATATTTTGGTGAGAGCAGGAGGAAGCATTGATAGTCAAAAAGATGAAACTGATGATGAAGACAACATGAAGACCAAGAAGTGAGTGGACAGGATGATACTGGGGAACCTTCTGCAGCTGATTTAAATGATGAATTACAAAGTTATCCATCGCCTTCTCCAAAGTGTAAAAATTCTTTTGAAGTTCCAGAAATATCATTAATGCGAAAATCTGCATAAAAAAAGTGAAACTCCAACAAACAGCTTCGGCAAAATTAATGGAATACCTGATCCGTAAAAATGAAAATGAAACCTACACTACATCATCACCACACCCGTTGACGCATATTTATCTGGTCTAGCTCCAACTATAAAAACTTTAACGCCTTATTATTTGAATTTAGTAAAATGTGAAATATTTGCCTCGGTGCAAAATTATGAGATGAAAATGCTTATGGAGGAACGTTCAAATGAAAGAAGATCTTATTCCAACATTTTTCACAATATGACACCACATTCTGGGAATTATTCATCTTCCTCATCATCAATTTCTACTCCACTGCTATCGCCTGCTCCACAATTTCAAAAATACGCAACAGCAGCAACATTAGATGACCATCAGAACTCCCTTCCTGGTATTGCAATTGCAAACAATAGCGACAATTCCTTGTCGAATTAGCTATTATCAAGGTTTTCTGAATAATTAAGTTTGTCTACTAGCATTTTAAACTATTCCATATGTCTAGTTTAAATATTAATAAATAAATGCGCCAAACACTTGTATTACTTTACTTACCTCAAACAAACTGCTAACTGTTTCTTCGGTGTTATAGCTTTTCTCCAGAGGCTATCTTGCTTTTTTAAAGGAACTTCTATTTTATTGAGCAATATGTTAAAACAATTTTCAGACATACCTACTAAAATAGTGAAAACATTTTGTTCCATCATCAACTAATTCTTCTTTTCTTCCATGCCTCATGTACCCGGTTTCGCTTCTTCGCCTGATGCACTTCCTTTTCCTCTTCATCCAAAATTATAGCAATCATTGCTAATTCCATATCCATCCACATTGCCATTTGGAAAATCACTGACTGAAAACTGACCAAACTGTACGGGTATGTGTGCATAGGCGTCACTGATACGTCACGAATGTCACTGACACGAAGCTAACACGGAACTAACACGGCACTGATATGTGTGAATAGACTTTTATGCATAAAAATAATGTCTTAGCGAAAAGATAATTCCAAGTATTGCGTCTAATTTAACCTCTATCTGTTACTGTTATGAGATCACCATGCTTAAGGTGCCTACCTTGGACATCTTGTATGTGTTAGATCAGGGGTCTCCAAACTACGGCCCGCGGGCCAACACCGACCCGCGAGCACCATCAATCCGGCCCAAAATAGTTTATTTTGATTACATTGCAAAAATTACAATGTAAGTAATTCATACAAAATGATAATCAGATGTTTTTTTACCGACCACTTAAGAAACACAATAACTGACATAACTACATAATGAAATTTAACCTGAAGCAACAAAACTCAATAGTCTTCTCCACGAACATTTATTTTACAGTTAAAGCTGGCGACATGTTTTGAAACTGAATTGGTTTAGTCCTCAGGCCATAATGATCATTAGTAGTAGAAGCATATGTTAAAATTGAGGTTAAAATAAGGTTAAGATCTTAAACGTTGAAGACGAGGTAGGAATAATATTAAAAAACAACACATTGGAGAAGAAAAGTTAATTAACCAGCAAACTACGTTATAAAGATCGTTGTACTGGTTAATACATCAAAATATATAAATTTAAAATTAAGCAAGTAAAAGAGTAGATGTTATTGAAGACGAACAGCATTCGCTGTCTGAGTCACTCACTCGCCGGCTAGTCCCAATACGAAAATTTGGGCGTAATTCAAAACTACGGTATGTTGGTATAATGAGCTACCTGGGTTTTGGCCCTTGGGACTTAGTGGAGGAGTCAATGTGGCCCTTAGGCTAAAAAGTTTGGAGACCCCTGTGTTAGATCATGATTCATGAAAAAGTTGTAATTTTAAAGTGTATCCCAATATCCAATAAACCAAAGTAACAAACCTGTTATTAATTGGTTTCATGCTTTTAGTGTTAAATAACAATACGTATTTTTACAGCTGAAGAAGCATGCACTGTATGGTGCCAAAAACGTAATGGTGGCAGCAAGAGTAGAGGATGGACTTTTCCTGATGGCACTGCTTGCCAAATTCGTAGGAGCAGATATGGTAAACCTAGTTATTGCATTAATGGACGTTGTGAGGTATTAAAGAGCACTTTAAAATTAAACAGTAGTAATATGGGGAGTTTTAGGAGTTTGTGTGTGATCCTTATGATGAAGCACCATATGCCCAGCTCCCGGATCTATGCCCCATAGACAGGGAAGACAATGATATTGCATGGACTACTGGTGCACAGCATAGGGACAGTCGAGAGCACTGGAGTAGCGCCAGTGGATGCCACTTTAATTGTATTTCTCCTGGGTCTGGAATACGATTAGTTGTGAGGAAGATGAAACGATCACGCTCCAGCATACAGCTATGTCAACCTGATCAATATGTTAGTAAATACACATGAAAACTCTTTTAAAGGCTTTTAAAGCTCATGAATTTTCACAAATATTCCGTTTGGTTTTTATTTTCTGCTTTGTCTCTCCAGTTGCTTTGTTAAAACTTTTTTAATTAGTCTGGTTTTGTTCATTCCAGCAATATTTAGGTGTTTTGGTCTAATTATGCTTACAATTCCTGGCGTTTTAAATAAGTTCATTAGTTTTTTTGTTATCTGTTATTGTGGTTAAAACTTTGTACAGATGAGCAGTTTACAACTCCGAACATGAAATTCTGTAAATAGGCAACACAGAGTGCAGGTACAAGGCAACTATAATTTTAAAACAAAGTATTCCTGTAATTATGATCAGAGCTATTTTCAGTACTAGTCGAGTGCATTTAGGGTGTGACCTCGGAAAAATCCTAGAGAGCTGAAATTTGGTTTACACCTACCTTTCGTCGTTTCAAATAAGGGTTGAGAAGTCCCTAACGATCCGTTGTACACATTACTTTTTACAGTGCTCAGAAGGTCGATTTTTCGGTTTTTCAACTATATCTTCGTTCCTATCGACTTTACGACTACGAAGGTGCAATAACAAAAGAAAGGTAATAAAATTCTCTACAAAAAATGTTATCTATAGTTTTTACATACAAGTAACAGATTTCACGGAAATTTGGTTGGAAAGTTATGAGTTTAGGAAATATTATTATTCATCTTCAATACTGTTGATTGGAGCAAAGACCCTTGCTCAAAGGCATAAATAGAATCAATCTCTGGATTGTCAATGTTCTGGTCGCTTTCGATTTCGGTTACCTGCGAATCCTCCACCAGTGCAGCGTTCAAATAGGATTGTCTGTGACAATGACCGCAAATTGGTGTGCAGACGAGTCCCAAATTACGACAGCCACATAATGGTCCTCAGCCTTTCGTGCAATTACAAATAATCATTTTTAGAAGACAGTCCGGAATAGGAGGTGCTGATGATTTTTTACGTGCAATAAGTTGTCCTTCAATATCCATCCCCAATCTTCTGGATTCAATTTATCACCCAACCAAAGTCTGTACTTGATAGAAGACTTGGTAGAGATGCTCCTCAGCTGCTTTGGCTGTAGGTGGTAATAGGCTTAACCTTGCAGATTTGTCGGACGGATTTAGCGAAGCACAAATAACGATAGGTGTTTATGGAATCTTCCTTAACCCTTAGACTACGGCGTGGGGTCCTCAAGGTACCCCAGACTTTGTTTTTCTTGAACATCTTTCTAGGTATTTTTTAAATAAATTTTCCCTCTCGCGTATTTATCACTTTTACAATTATACATAGCATGATGTATTTGGTTTTCTGTTTTTAATATCTGCATACTTTTGTTGAACAAAAAAGATGCGTGGGGTCTCCAAGGGACCCCACGCCGTTGTTAATGTGTACCATTTTTTTCTACAAATCAATAAGTTGATGTCAGTTTTTTTATGTGTTTTACGACGATAATGAGGACAATATTTTTGCAAGAAGTAATTCTGATGTTGTAACTTGTTTATACCCTTATCTGAACCCGTGTATATTATCTCAAAGTACACTCTTGAATTGAGTAGTAAGTGAAAATAAGGATAAGGGATGAATGTTTTTTGTTTTTGATATTTTGTACACGAGCATCCGATAAAAAAGTAAATATAAGATGTTTATAATGTCACTTCTTCGTTTGCAAAAAACATCGAAAAGAAAATATTGTCTCCACAGCGAGTTGCATCGATCACATCGAAAATTGACAATATATTATACTTTTTCTTTAATTTATAAGAATTCTGTTGTTACCTTTTTTTATATTTGTAATGTGAGTTAATTTTCAATATATTTTACCATTATAAACACTTACTCAAATGTTACCATACGTTTTAATATGTTTATAGCTGGGGTCCTTCGAGGACCCCACGCCGTAATTACCATTGGTCTAAGGAACGCAGTAGTCTAAGGGTTAAGTGGAGCGCCATGTATGCCCAAAAAATATAATAATCCATTATGAGCAATTGATTTGTGGGAAGCATCACATTTATTGAAAACTTAAGCTGAATTCTGTAAGTCCTGTCTTTTTTGCAATAATTTCAGAGCTCCTGTTTTTCCCTTATGGAAAAGAGCAGATGTCGTATCACAACCAGAAAACGCATGTAAAAATAAAATATGGTCCTTGCTCTTTTCATGTGGATAGAAACTTCGGGAAGAGAACGTCAGCATCACCCTCAGCCTGTTCGACGAGGAAATTTGTGGCTTTGAATTTCTCTGACAGCATCGAAAGCAATTTGCATTTGTTAGAAACAAACGTTTCCTGGTTGACGGTTACATTCATTGTCTCGTCAAAAATTCGTCTGCAGATGACAGTTTTGAAGATCGGCGAAGTTGTTCCATAGCTTTCACATTGTTTTTGCTGTTGTTATACCCATCAAAAACAATCACCGCCTTTTCACCAAAATTTGTATGGACATAGTTAAAAAGTTGCCAGTGAATTTTTTAATAGCTTCATTTTCCATCGAAGTTTCTAATCCCTCCATGTCCTGAATATACAAATGGGCCGATTTTGCATAAAGAAAATGTCCTGCTGCGTGAAAATATGGTAGCATTTTTTTACAGTAGTTAAATGCATCTTCCAATTTCCCATTCTTTCTGCTCTTACAAATTCCTTTGCAACAGTAATCATTACGAAATATTGTCTCCACAATTTCGCAGTAGGGCTTTCATTTTGTAACTCAGAAATTTTGTCGCTAAATTTTTCAACTAACTAACATTTGGCTGTTCAACGTCTTCAAAAGATAGCGATGCTTTGTCTTCAGGAGCAGAACAATGATATTTGCTAACCTCATGATTTTCCTACCGAATTTCCGTGAAAACTGTTGCTTGTATGTAAAAACTATTGATAACCTTTTTTATAGAGAATTTTGTTACCTTTCTTTCGTTATTTCACATTCGTAGTCATAAAGTCGATAGGAACGAAGATATAGTTGAAAAACCGAAAAATGAACCTTCTGAGCACTGTAAAAAGTTATGCGTACAACGCATCGTTGGGGACTTCTCAACCCTTATTTGGAACGACGAGAGGTATGTGTAAACCAAATTTCAGCTCTCTACGATTTTTTCCAAGGTTACATCTATTTTTCGATTAAATGCACTGGACTATACTCTGATGCTTTACTGATCAAAATGGTTGTCACTGTGCTGAAACGATACAAAAAATAAGTTTAGGAATTTTTTGTGTATGCAATGGTATATACCAAGACAAAAAAAAACTGGGACATTTAATGTTTTTCCGTTGATTGTTTATTTATGGGTTTCATTAATGCATAGAAAATCGTCTATTAATAACCCTTATTATGAATGATTTTTTATTAATGAACGATTTTTAAATAGTAATTTATGTATTTAGTGTGTAAAGAGAGCTATTTTGGTATGAGGATGCGAGTTTCGTGCCGAGCGGTAGCGAGGCGCGAAAAAGCAACCCAATACCAAAATGGCTCTTTACACTCGAAATACATACACATTTTTTTCTACGGTCCTAAATAAATGACAAAATTGTTAAATAATTAAAATTTCTTTATAACAGGCTACCAGAAATACATCACTGACACTGTGTAACACAATAAGTACTTGTACTGTATAAATAAGTGTAATTTTAGTAGAACACGAGACGTTTTAGGAAAATAAATAAATATCTTATCTTCAGATTCCATCTTCAACTTCACAAAACTCACAAACTCAATAAAAATGTTGCGTGATGATGGACGCGGCGGGATGCAATTGTCAATAATTTTAGCCAGTTCCAGAAAAATGACGAATTACAATAATAATCGGGTTAGCCATGGCGATTAGGGTTTCCAAGTTCCGGGACCAAAAGTGTTTTCGGGACTTAGGAGCTAAATTTCAAGTCCCGGCACTAGTCCCGAAGATCCCGAAAATGGTCCCGAAAGGAGAATAGTGTTCAGGTGAAATTTCCGAATGCAATTTCTACAGAAAAGCAAGCGTTCATTTTTTGATTTTGTTTGAACTGCAAAGTGATTGTGTAATTCTTTCGTCAAGCTGCCTCGGATTATGATAATTTTATAGGAACAAACTTTACATTTCGCCAATTGTTTATCTTCAATATATAAAAGTTGCCATATTGACTTCAAATCGTTTTTTTTAAATGTAGAATGAAGGTAGGTTGCGAATCGGAATTCATTCTAATTGTAACCCAAAAATATAAATTATTCAGCTTCTTCGCACATAATTTTAAGTCTACAAATTTGGTTACCTTACTGTTACTACGTACACACACGACTACGCGTAAAATATATTTAAATCCAACAAAAGAACTAGACAAATACATAAATAGAAGAAGATATGCAAATGTGGCTGAAACAACACACAGGTTTAATTCTAACCTACCGAAAATAATACCTCTTCTGAGTCTCCTGCCTACGCAAAAGACAAATAATGCAGAATGTGCAAAAAGTATGAGTAATACGCCGGGCGCCGGTGAATACCCGTCCTAATTCTCTGATATCGAGTATACGCACGCATGTTGACATGGTCCCGGGACTTTGCCTGGGCTGTCTGTGGTCCCGGGACTCGGTTTCTGTGGTAGAATCCCGGGACTGTCCCGGGACCGGATCCCGGGACTGGAAACCCTAATGGCGATACGTAAAGTAAAATGAAGCGACACGATTATTTCATTAAGACATTGTTTACGTGGTTGCGATGTTGAAATGGTTACTAGGGAAAAAATGTGTGAATCGCTAATTTTTCACATTGACAGTGAGCTTTTAATAGTCAGTTTTAGAGGTGACCATAGAAAAAATCCTTTTTAATAACCCCTATTAATGAATGATTTTTTATTAATAGACGATTTTGTTGTAGGTAATCAAAGATAACATTAATGTCAAAACTTTAGTGTCAAATTCTTTTCGTGGAATAAAATTAGATTTTTCTTCAAATTAATAAGATACGATCAACGGAAAATATTGTAACTAACTCATGTGTTAATCGGCGATTAATAATCTCTACAATTAAGGCGCTCGCTTGTTAAAATGTCTCAATTATTAATCGCTCTCATTAACATTTGTTAAATAACTATTATTGTGACTGAATATCTATAATTGCTAGGTATTTCTGACTTCATTGCCAACTTGTTTAAACGTTGTACTGGGTGACCATAAATGGTTGTGATTTTTTTTCTTAGTTTGGCACTGTAAGTCTATGTCAAATTCGAGGTTAGCAGGTTGGGTTTTGCATCAGTTTAACCTCAAATTCGAGGTTAGCAGGTTAAGTTTTGCATCAGTTTGTGTCAAAACTGACGCAAAACCTAACCTGCTAAGCTTGAATTTGACATACACTCACAGTGCCGCCAACATAAACAGTGCCAACCTAACAAAGGAAAATCACAACCATTTATGCTCAGCCCCTCCGCAGGGGGTAAGCGAAACATCTTACTTTGGTGTGTAGCGACACCACGGACCTCAGCGTAGAGGAACCAACCTCGATAAAAAATACTGCTGCCTTGCAGTGAAGTGTTGCTTCACTAAAGGCTAAGGGAAGAAAACCTCGAAAGAAAATTACCCTGCTAGAGCATAGTGGACGAAATTATAAACTGGAAAGTTATAAAATATTCCTGATATAGGGCAGCAGCTATGTCAGTAACTTGGCGAGCACAACAGAATTCATCTGCGGGATGGTTGCCAAGTATTAACCATAGGCGATAGGAAAATGACTCCAACCCGGTTAAGGTACTGCGTCACAGAAAGAAGTGGGACCCTACTGTGGTTACTATGTCCCATGATCACCCATGATGCAGTCTGAAGATGTTTTATGTTTGCCTTGCGACCCGATTGGCAATCGGCGCTGCGGATCCAGGTCTGTATGTGTGAAGTTAGCTACTGGCCATGGAGGAGTGGATGACCGGGCACTCCATGGAAAATATGCTACCGGAAAAAGTAGTAAATCACTACCAATGTTAAAGTTGAGTACTTGGAACGTTAGAGGCTTAAATCAACTCGGAAAACTTCATATAGTAGAGAAACAACTGGAAAACATGCATGCATCTGGTATATCAGAAACGCACTGGAAGAAAAGCGGCCATTTTATATCTGCAACAGGAAATCTAATTATATGCTCTAGTAACAACTCGGATTCAATAAATGGAGTAGCAATCATCATCCACAAATCAATAAAAGATTTTCTGTTAGGATACGAAACTGTAAGTGATAGAATAGTCGCCGTAAAACTTATGGCAAAACCAGTAAATGTTAATATAGTACAAGTCTATGCATCAACTTCACTGTCATCAGAAGAAGATATAGAACAATTTTACAACTCCTTAACTCAGACAACTGATAATATACCAAATCGTGAACTACTGTTTGTCATTGGGGATTTTAATGCGAAAATTGGTGAAACTGTTGACGATAATGATCTAAGGGCAACTATAGGCAAACATGGTCTGGGAAAGAGAAACCAACGAGGAGAACGGTTATTGGATTTCTGTATAGAAAAGAGCCTGTTTGTAAGCAACACCCACTTTCAACATCACAAACGCCGACTCTACACTTGGCGATCTCCTGATGGCAAGACACGTAATCAAATAGACTACATACTAATAAGATCTAGGTGGAAAACATCAGTTAGAGATGTGAAAACGTATCTGGGTTTCGATTGTAACAGCGACCACAACGCACTCGTCGCAGAAATATGTCTTAAACTACGAAAGCTGGAAAAAACACCTTCTAAGCAAAATAGATGGTTTTTAGGAAAAGATCAGTGCTACATCACTAGCGTTACTGAAAAGCTGAAAAGAATTTCACATGAGGACCTCCACAGACTAAATGCAAACGACCTCTGGCAGCAACTGAAAACGAACATCGAAATATCAGCTAAAAGTTGCAAAGCTACTACCAAACCCAGAAAACCGTGGATTACTAACAAAACCTGGGAATTGATACAACAACGCTGTAGTATAAAGTCCAAAGGATTAGACGATGACAATACCTTTGCTCAATATCAATATCTGACGCGGGAAATTAGAAAAGCTGTCCGGACTGACAAGAACAACTTTATAATTGGTATTTGCGAAGATGTCGAAGAACATGCATTGAAAAATGAGCCTAGAGATCTATTTACTAAAATAAAACAATTATCTCGAACATTTCAACCGCGCTCACTTCCAATAGAAGACAGCTCAGGGAAACTGTTGACCACAAAGCCAGAAATAATTAATAGATGGCAGCAGTATTGTAAAAATCTTATGTCTTGTGAAAACGTAAATCGAGCTGAACTGAACAATCTGCCGCCACCAGAACACCTAGAACCGGCTATCCTAAAATCCGAAATAACTGCAGCTCTTAAAAAGCTACACCACCATAAGGCACCAGGGGAAGATGGCATTGTTACCGAAATGATAGAAGCTACAGGCGCTCGTGGTATAGAAATTATATATCGTATCTGCGATAAAATATGGACATCTTGTGTCTGGCCTGCTGACTGGACAAAGTCAATCTATATACCTGTGCACAAAAAAGGAACCCGCAGTAAGTGCGAAAATTATCGAACTATTGCACTAATTTCGCACACAAGTAAGATCATGCTTTACATCATTCAAGAGCGATTGAAACCCTACTTCCTGCCACAAATAGCTGAGGAGCAAGCAGGGTTTATGCCAGGCCGTGGTACTAGAGAACAACTTATGAACGTTAGACAAATGGTCGAGAAATTTTATGAATTTAACGTTCTGGCATTCTTTTGCTTTCTGGATTATTCAAAAGCTTTTGACACCGTAGCATGGGAACAGTTATGGCGAATTCTGGGAGAAATGGCTGTACCAGAACACCTTGTCCGCCTGATACGGAATCTTTACGTATCCAACCAGTCCTACGTAAGAGTAGAGGATCTACTCTCTGAGCCATTTGTTATCAACCAAGGAGTTCGTCAGGGTTGTGTGCTATCACCTATTTTATTTAACATATACGGCGAATGGATAATCCGAAAAGTTACAGAGAACTGGCGTGGGGGCGTATCGATTAGAGGGAGGCAAATATCAAATTTGCAATACGCGGACGACACAACACTGCTAGCCAGTACCGAAGAAGAAATGGCGGATCTTCTTCAACGAATTGAAGTTTGTAGCTCAGAGGTCGGCTTAAAGCTTAATCGTTCCAAGTGTCACCTAATGATCGTAGATCGAGCAGGAGTAGTTCCACGGCACCAAAGGATAATTACTGATATTCCAACAAAAAATGAAGTAATTTATCTCGGAGCGCGTATTTCCAACAACAGCGACTGTGAAGGAGAAATAAAAAGAAGAATCGGGATGGCCAAAACAGCAATGACAAGCTTAACAACAGTGTGGAAAGATCACAAAATAAGCAAAGCTACAAAAATGAGGCTAGTACGAACATTAGTATTTCCGATAGCAACCTACGCTTCAGAGACCTGGACAATAAATGCAGCTTGTCGTAGACGCATTGAAGCATTTGAAATGTTCTGTTGGAGAAGAATGCTCCGAATTCCCTGGGTCGAGCGACGAAACTAATGAGAGATGAGTTAAGAGAACTTCGTAACGAACAAAAAGCATATCACAAGGAAATGGCCGAACTACGCGAGGAAAATGAGAAAATGAAGACCCAGGTAGAGGTATTAACCAGTAAAATTGAACGAATGGAAAGAAATGAAAAAAGAAATAACATTGTAATAAAAGGTAAAGAATTTAGCGAAAAAGTAACAAATGAGGAAGTGGAACAGTTCTTAGCCCAAGAAATAGAAGTAAAGGTGAAAACGAGTTCCGTAATTAGAATAAATAAAGGTAAAGGGAAGGAAATGACACTAGTTAAGTTTGCAAAGTGGGATGATAAACAGATGGTAATGAAGAATAAGAAAAAACTCCAAGGAAAAGACATTTATATAAACAACGACTTAACTGAAGAGGAAAGAAGAATACAGAGAATTCTAAACAATATTGCTAAAGAGGAAAAAGACAAGGGCAAGCGAGTTACAGTACTATATAGAAAATTAATAATGGATGGGCAAGAATGGGTTTGGAACACTAAGAAAGCCAAACTGGTAAAAGCAAACCGAGATAGTAACTCAAAAAACTATTAGGAAAGGTAAAAGATGGAAGAAAAGAGACGACTGCAATGGAAATGGATGGCGATTACGGAAGACGGATTACAGATGAAGCAGAATGTAATGAGAAAATTGAAGCCAAGAAAGAAGAGAAATTGGAATTCAGAATAGGAACTTGGAACTTAACTACATTACAGGGAAAAGAACCTGAATTAATAAATGAAATAGAAAAATATAAGATCCAGATACTAGGTGTAAGTGAGACAAAGAAAAAAGGGAAAGGAATAAGAGTACTGGAAAATGGTTACACTTTAAGATTCTCAGGGGTTGATGAAGCATGTAGAGCTAAAGAAGGTGTGGGAATAATAACAAACCCGGCAATAGAGAAACTGGTAACAGATACCGAATTTATAAATTCAAGAATAATTAAAATAAACCTAATAATAAAGGAAACAATAAGTATAATACAAATTTACGCCCCAACAGAAGACAGTAGTGCAGAAGAAAAAACAGAGTTTTACGATAAACTGTCAGAAATAACTGAAAAGGAAAGAGATCGAAATGTGCACCTTATAATAATGGGTGACTGGAATGCTCGAACGGGAAATAACGAAAATATTGGATTAGGTACTATTGGAAAATATGGTGCAGAACAAACAATCAATAATAATGGTAGAAAAATGATAAATTTCTGTATAGAAAATCAATTACTTATAGGAAACTCCTTTTATCAACATAAACAAATCCACAAAATCACATTCGAAGCACTACAAAGAAAAGCTAAAAGCGCAATAGATTACGTCACCTTCAGTAAAAATTCAAAGTATATAATAAAAGATATTCGTGCCTACAGAGGAGCGGAATTAAATACTGAGCATAGATTGGTTATAGCTAAATGCAAATTTGAGTTGAAGAAATCAGTCAATGAGAAAAAGTATCAGAAAATAAAAATAGAGAAATTAAAGGTAAAAGAAAATATGCAGAAATATGCCCAACTAATAGAAGCGAAATTGTTAGAAGAAGAAAGAAGAACGGAATACAGAAATAGTGATATAAATGAAAAGTGGGAAGTACTAAAAAACATAATGATAGAAGCTGCAAAAACAATATGTGGAACTAACGTAATAAAACCAGGAATAAAAAGAACAAGATGGTGGAATGAGGTTGTTAAGGACAAAGTGAAAGAAAAGAAAAAAGCCTGGAAAAAATATCTGAAAACAAAAAATGAACATGATCGACAGACTTATATAAATAAAAGGAACATAGCTAAAGAAGCCGTTAAACAAGCCAAAGAAAACTCATGGGAGGAATTCGGAGTGGAACTACAAAATAGATATAAGGACAATCGGAAATACTTTTGGCAAACTGTTAAGAGACTAAAAGGAAAAACTTCAAACCGGATACATAATATAAAAGATGAAGATAATAAGTTGGTTACGGAAATGAAATCGATACTGGAAGTATGGAAAAGGTACTACGAAGAAAAATTCAAGGGGCAAGGAATGGCAGAACAAATAAATGAAGTCGTACAGTCTGAAGAAGAAGCTACAGAATGTATAATAACTAGAGAAGAAGTGGAGTATGTAATAGGCACAATCAAGATTGGAAAAGCGGCTGGGAAGGATGGAATTGCTCCGGAGATGATTAAAATGGGAGGACATAAAGTAGTGGATTGGATAACCAATATATTTCAATTGGTCTGGACACAGGGGAAGATACCCAATGAGTGGGAACAAAACATAATAATGCCACTGTACAAGAAGGGCAGCACAAACTGTTGTGACAACTACAGACCACTGTGCATATCGTCAGTAATATATAAATTATATACTAAAATCCTTGAAAGAAGATTAAGGTCCGAAACAGAAGATTTACTAGGAGAGGAACAGGCAGCATTCAGACCTAGAAGACAGACCCAAGATCATATACATACAATACGAATGGTAATAGAGAAGAACCTAGAGAAAGGGCAAGAATTACGATTAGCATTTTTGGACATAAAATCAGCATTCGACAACATACCAAGAAATATCATGTGGGAAGTATTAGAAAAGTATGGGGTTAATAGGATATTAATTAATGCAATTCGGAGTGTATATAGTAATGTTGAGGGATATATCAGAATAAATCAAGAAACATCGACAAAATTCAGGATGACGAAAGGAGTAAAACAGGGAGACAGTTTAAGCCCCTTATTATTTGTAATTGTAATGAATGAAGTGATGGAAAAATGTAAGAGTAAACTGTCCAAAACAAGAATAGGTAATAGAAAGTTAGAACCAGTATTCATACAGTATTTGATTTATGCAGATGATATAATATTAATAGCAAAGAATGAAAAACAGCTACAAAGAGCAATAGACGTGTGGAAGGAGGAACTGGGAAGGGCGGACCTAACTATAAATTATAGCAAAAGTAAAGTAATGAAGATTAGTAAGGATCAAACACCGATGAAGGACATAATAGTTGAGAACCATAGTTTGGAAGAAGTCCAAGAATACACATACCTGGGAACAGTAATAACTAAAGATGGGAAAGTAGAGGTAGAAATATTAAACAGGATAAATAAAGCCAACCAAATATATTTTGCTATAAATAATACACTCATAGGAAAAAAGGAAATAAACAAAAAAACCAAAAGACAGATCTACAACACGATATTCCTACCAGTACTTACGTATGCATCAGAAAACTGGATATTAAATGATAAATTAAAATCTAAAATTACAGCGACCGAAATGAAGTTTCTACGTAAAGCAATGGGATACACAAGGAGAGACATGATTAATAACAACATTATCCGAAATGCTATGGAAGTGGAACCAGTGGTTAAGAAGATTGAAAACAAACAACTGAAATGGTACGGGCACGTATGTAGAATGAGTGAAAACAGGATCCCAAAAGTGGTAACGGAAATGAAAGCAGAAGGAAAACGACAACGAGGTAGGCCAAGAAAAACATGGGAAAAACAGCTAGAAGAGATAGTAAAGGGAAGAAATAGGTCAATTCATGAAGTGAAAGTGATGGCAAGAAACAGAAAAGAATTTAGAAAGTGGGTAGAAGCTAAAAATGTTTAGTTAGTGAAAACCCGACGCCTAAGGGCATAAGGGAAAGACAAAGAAGAAGAAGGTCGGCTTAAAGCTTAATCGTTCCAAGTGTCACCTAATGATCGTAGATCGAGCAGGAGTAGTTCCACGGCACCAAAGGATAATTACTGATATTCCAACAAAAAATGAAGTAATTTATCTCGGAGCGCGTATTTCCAACAACAGCGACTGTGAAGGAGAAATAAAAAGAAGAATCGGGATGGCCAAAACAGCAATGACAAGCTTAACAACAGTGTGGAAAGATCACAAAATAAGCAAAGCTACAAAAATGAGGCTAGTACGAACATTAGTATTTCCGATAGCAACCTACGCTTCAGAGACCTGGACAATAAATGCAGCTTGTCGTAGACGCATTGAAGCATTTGAAATGTTCTGTTGGAGAAGAATGCTCCGAATTCCCTGGGTCGAGCGACGTACTAACATATCAATTCTTCAAGAGCTTCACATAGGTACCGATAACCGACTACTTCGGAGCATTCAGAAAAAAATCCTAAAATTTTTCGGTCACATCATCCGGAAGGATGGTTTAGAAAAACTAGTAGTACAGGGCAAAGTAGACGGTAAAAGAAAAAGAGGTCGCTCGCCAAATCGTTTTATAGATCAAGTACCACACTTTACAGGCATTCCACTAACACAATGCATGCAACAAGTAGAAGACAGAGATGCGTGGCGGGCATTAACACATTTTTGATGCAGAAAGGGGTCACAACGTTCGAAAGCGAACAACGACTTAAGAGGGGTACTTGTTTAAAGCTTCATTTAAGCTAATTCACCAAAGCAGTCGATGTCTAAGGTGTATCTGGTACTCGGTATGCCTAGACCTTGTCCATTACAAACACACAAACAATGCTAAAATCCCTGTCAAGAGTTGTCCCAGTTTCATTTGTGTGGGATAGTAATTCGGCAATGAAAAAGTCTGAAGCTTAACAAATATAATTAGCATCATATTGTTACGTTCTTAACGTTCGGGCTATTCAAAATTATATGACAAACATGGATTCAAATATTTATTTACACAATGAATTATTACGATTATTGTTATTTACAAACACACGAGAGAATTATCAAGCAGATTACAAATTACTTTTAAACTACGGCACTATTTCTAACAACTATTATTATTTATTTATATCACTCTTAAACACTAACGATGTATTTCTATTTATCTGGTGGTCTATTTATTTATTTCACGCGTTTTATTTATCTGGGAGCTCGCCGCTCTGATGTTGAATTCGAACTGACCTCCAGGTCTGAAGGCCGCGCATTTATATTTCACTGGGGAGATTCCAGAATCCTCGCAAATGCATTCCGGCATTCGCAGGTGTTGATCTCGTAAGCGACCGTGAGTCATTCAGTACACCTGGTTGTAAGGGCGCTTCCCAAGCATTCGACCGCTGTGACTCATATTTCTGCAGCCGCTTCGAGAAGCTCTGGAACGCTCGCGTATTAATCGCCAAGGCTGCTGACTCATCCATCCCTCGGCCCTCAGGATCGTAACACTGCCCCCGCCTTAGGTCGTTCTGTCCCAGAACGAGTTGCGTCGGGTGCCTGTCACTCGCTCTTGTGGGGATTCGATGACGGTATTTACAGGCGGTGCCCTTCTTGCACACGGACTGGTTGAAGAAGTAGCAGTCCACTGTGGGCTCAATGCTTCGCGCCGGGCTGCAACAGCAGACCTCGATCTGGATGCCGGTCTGGTCGAAGACTACTTCCAGCATGCTGCGTACGACCCTCCAGTCCAACGAGTCCAGGCCGCATGCTAATTTCGGCATCGCTAGCCGGGTTTCGCCGTTCTTCACCATCTGCTCTTTAAGGTCCAAAAGAGCAGACCAGAGCTCCTGGTAACTAGGTTTTTCGTGAGACAACCTTTTCGTCACCAGGTAATAAATGGAGCTGTTGCCTTCCTTCAGCTGCAAGGTTCTGCCAACCTGAGGGGCCTGCTCTCGCAGCTGGTTTAATCGGCCAAACTGCTCCCGGAAGGCAGCGGCGATCCCCCTAGACATCCGGAGGTCCTGGGCGACGCAGTGTGCCAGGGAATACTGCCGCAGGGTGTCGAACAGGTCACGCTGCACCTCTGTAGTAACTCCGAATCGCGCAGTCTTCGTACCCCCATAAGCGGCCATAAACTCCTGGAAGGAGGTTCCTCCGGTCCCTAGTCGTCTCAGGGGTTGTTCCGTGACAGCCTCCACTTCCTCATTCGTTCCGGCATATGGGGCCAACCGATTGAAGTGCACCACCCTGCACTTTCCTCGAGGAGGTTTCTGGATTCGGTATACCACGTCATTCAGTCGAGCAACTACAGTGTAGGGGCCTTCCCAGTTTCTTTGGAGCTTGGGGGAGAGGCCACGACGCCTCTGGAGGTTATGAAGCCATACCAAATCGCCAGGCTGGAAACCACCGGCCTCAGCGCGGGCATCATATCGGTCCTTCATTCGGTCGCTGGCACCCTGAATGTTTCGGCGTACGGCGTCGTGGATCTCTTCCATCCTCTTCTTCAGGTTCCCCACGTAGTCCTCCCCGGCCGTTTCTTCGCCAGGCTTTCTTCCAAACTTGAGGTCACATGGCAATCGCAGCTCGCGCCCAAAGAGTACCGTAGCTGGGGTGTGGTTGGTTGTCTCTTGTACTGCCGATCGGTAGGCCATTAGGAATAGGTGAATGTACTGGTCCCAGTCACGCTGATGTTCGGAAACCACCTTGGACAGATGCTTCCCCATGGTTCGGTTCATCCTTTCCACCATGCCGTCCGATTGAGGATGGAGGGCAGTGGTCCGGGTCTTGTGTATCCCCAGCAGCTTGCAAACGTTCTGGAACAGTCCAGACTCGAAATTCCGGCCCTGGTCGGAATGTAATTCCAGGGGGACTCCAAAACGGTTGAAGCACTCCTTCACCAGAACATCAGCTACAGTACCGGCCTCTTGATTCGGAAGGGCATATGCTTCAGGCCACTTGGTGAAGTAGTCCATGCACACCAAGATGTATTTATTTCCCGCTTCGGTTTCGGGGAATGGTCCAACGATGTCGATGGCTATCCTCTCGAACGGACTACCGACGTTGTACTGCCGCATCGGAGCTCTACGTCTACCAACCGGTCCGTTTCCTGTAGCGCAGGCTTTGCACCTCCGGCACCACTCTCGGACATCATCTTTGCAACTCGCCCAGTAGAACCGGTCTCGGACCTTCTGCAACGTCTTCTTCAATCCAAAGTGTCCCCCAGAGGAGCCATCATGCAGGTGACGCAGAACCTCGGCCACTCTACTCCTTGGAACCATCAATTGTGATCTCGTTGCCCTACCGTCCTCGTCTTCCAAGATTCTAGTCAGGACGTTGTTCTCGAGCTGCAAGGAGTCCCATTGCGCCCAATAGGTCTTCACCGTTGGGTTGGTGGCGGAGACCTCCTGCCAGGTAGGTCGACGGCCATCTCGCTTCCAGGCTATAACTGTGCCTAAGTCGGGGTCGTTCTCCTAGCTGTTCTGCAACTCGTCTAGCTCCCACGAGTCGTCGACTACAGTGGTACGATTGATGGGTACCGCACGACTCTCCAGTCTCGAACAGTGGCTGCAGTCCGCAGGGCAGGGCCTCCTGGACAACGCATCGGCGTTGCGGTGGGCTGTGCCAGGTCGATGATTTATTTCAAAGTCGTACTCTTGTAGGCGCTCGATCCACCTAGCCACCTGCCCTTCAGGGTTCTTGAAATGCAGCAGCCATCTTAGAGCAGCATGGTCGGTCCTCAGTAAGAATCTTCTGCCATACAGGTATTTATAAAAATGCTCCACGGACTTGACTACTGCCAGAAGCTCCCTCCTGGTTACGCAATAGTTACGCTCTGGTTTGGACAGGACCTTGCTGAAATATGCCAGGACTTTCTCTTGCCCATCTTGGACCTGGGACAGAACACCACCTATTCCGACATTGCTAGCGTCAGTGTCGAGGATAAACTGGCCTTCCTGACGTGGATAGCAAAGTACAGGTGAACTGGTTAAGGCAGCCTTGAGCGTCTCGAAGGCCTCCGCGCACTCAGCACTCCATTCGAACTGTCGTCCCTCTTCCGTTAGACGGGTTAACGGTTTTGCGATGTTCGCGAAGCCCAGCACAAACCGTCGGTAGTAAGTACAGAGGCCCAGGAAGCTTCGCAGTTCATGCTTATCCTTCGGGATTGGCCAATCCTGCACTGCCTTCACCTTACTCGGGTCTACTGCTACTCCCTGGCGGGATACGACGTGCCCCAGGTACTGTACCTCTTTCTGGAAGATGTGGCACTTCTTTGGACTCAATCGCAGGTTGGCACCTCGCAGTCTACCGAACACTTCCTCCAGGTTTTTCAGATGCTCGTTGAAGGATTTGCCCAACACTATGATGTCGTCCAAGTATATCAGGCAGGTCTGCCAAGATAGACCCTTCAGGACGGTGTCCATCAGCCTCTCAAACGTGGCGGGGGCATTGCACAAACCGAACGGCATGACGGAGAACTGCCAGAGCCCAGTTCCGATAGTGAATGCAGTCTTCTCCCTGTCCGCGGGTTCCATTCCGACTTGCCAATAACCGCTCTTCAAGTCTAGCGTCGAGAACCATCGAGAACCGGAGAGTGTATCCAGTGTATCATCGATTCGTGGCAGAGGGTAGCTGTCTTTCTTGGTCACATGGTTCATCTGTCGGTAGTCAACACAGAACCTCGTTGAGCCATCCTTCTTCTTGACAAGAACCACAGGGGAGGCCCACGGGCTGCTGGACGGTTCGATGATCCCTTGGTTTCGCATATCTTGGACAATCTTCTCAGCTTCTTCCCGTTTGGCGAGAGGTAACCTTCTTGGATGTTGGCGTATCGGTTGAGCATCCCCCGTATTGATTTTATGTTTAACTACGTCGGTACGGCCGCTGGGATGATCTCCACACTCGAAGACGTCTTGGTACCGGGCCACCAGATCTTCGATCTTCTTCCGTTCTTGTTGGCTCACGCCCTTGCACGTAGACATCACGGTGTTAATTAATGCCTCTGGGCAGTTCTTCGCCTTGCGGCCGCTGCCACTAGTGATCGTTCTCACAACGGCGGAGATCGGTGTGCACCTTCCCAGGATTGTGTCTCTCCTGACGGTTGCTGGTTCCCTGTTGACGTTCATCATCCTTACTGGGACCTTAAGCCCAGTCTTTACCAACGTCTTCCCAACCAGGATACCATGAGTGAGCTCCTTGTCATAATCAGGTTCAATCATGCGCACTACGTTGCCCCGGAGATCGCCATCCAGGTATGCATCCACGACCCTCTCGGTTCGTCCAGGCAGAGTAACATCTTTCGCCAATACCACTCGTACTGCGATCTCTTCTCTTGGGTGTAGGGAAAGCTCCTCCCCACCCACGTGCAACACGCCGCGTCCCAAGTCCAAAGTGAACCCACACTTATTCATGACATCCATTCCCAGGATGAACTTGTCCGCAATGTCAGCAATCAGGACCCGATGCTTGAGGGTTTGATTCCCAATCTTCAATTTCACATCCATCTCCCCATGTGTGGTCACTGCGCCTCCCGTGGCAGTGCGAAGGCGTGTCCTGGTGGGCAGCAGCTCACCCTCGTCTCGTATTACGTCAGACCTGGCGATGGACTTCGTTGCTCCAGTATTCAACAGCAAAGACCGAACCCTTCCATTTATTTTCCCATCAATGAAGAGACTATCAGGCTGGCGCTGCACGGACGACACATGTATAGGAATCTCCGGGGCATGGCAATCACGAGTCGACTCTCGCCCCTTCTTGTCGACCCGCATTAGTTTTCCGACGGCTCGTCAGACACTCGGGCTCCTTTCTTCGGACAGCGAGCCCTAAGATGACCCATCTCTCCGCAGCTCCAGCAACGGGGCCCCTTTTCCCTCGTCTCCTGCCTTATAAGTCGTCGCAACATGTCCTCCATAGATTCAGGCGCCATCTCCGTCGTGGCGACACCGCGGACACGACCATGTCCTCTGGAGGCAGTCCTTGCCGCTTCAAATTCCAATGCATGGGCTAAGGCCTCTCCCAGTGTCCTATGGCGCCCCAGACGTACCGCTTGCTGAGTATCGGCGTCTTTAACTCCATCTACGAATGTTTGGACGGCTAGCTGCTCCAGGAAGTCCTCCAGCGCCGATGGATACGCGAGCCGAACCAATCGAGCAACATCGGCCTCCAGTTCTTGCAGAGTCTCCCCCGACTTCTGAATTCTGTTCTTCAACTGGGCACAATGCACATGCTGAAGATGACCATTGCCATAACGCCGTTCCAGACGATTCACCAATTGCTGGAAGTCCCTCTGCTGATTTTCTGGAATCATTTGCAAAACATTCAGAGCATCCCCTCGCAATGTCAGGATCAATGCGGTCGCTTTGTCTGCCATTCCCCAACCATTAGCAACGGCTGCGGCTTCAAATTGCTTCAGGTATGTTGACCATGGCGTTTTCCCATCGTAAGAGGGCAGTTTCATGTGCAAGCCAGATGTTGCGGGCCTCACTGGGGCAGTATCTTGGGACAGAGCAACCTGAGGGCAGCAACTCGCGATAAGGTAGGCTGATTCACTGCAATTGGAGAAGAGCAGCCAGCAGATTCAGAGAGAGCTGGTTGGCCTTGGCCACTTCGTGACTGCAGCTCCAGTATGTCACTCCGAACTTCGGCCAACGCTCTCTCCATATCTTCCCGAAGTTCATCCTTGAGGTCTTCCTGAGTGACTCTCAGTTTTTCCTCAAGTTTTTCTCTAAGATCCTCTTGCGCGGCTCTCAACTGTTCCTTCAGTACTTCCTGTGCTTCCTTTTGACCGGCTTTCAATTCTTCCTGGCCAACTTGGATCTCTTTCCTAAGATCCTCTTGTGCTTTTTCCGCTTTTTCTTGCGCCTTCTCTGCCTTCTCCTGCCCAGCTTGGATCTCTTTCCTAAGATCCTCTTGTGCTTTTTCCGCCTTGTCCTGGCTAACTTGCATCAGTTGCAAAAGTTGGCTTAATTGGGCTTCCATTTTGCTGCTTTGAGATCTCGTCAAAGGCATGCACCAAACTCACTTCAATTTATTTATCTGACCGTCGTTTTATCGGTACTTGTTAAATAATTTATTTATTTTAATGTTTGTTCGATAATTTTTTTATAGCCCCCGGTTCAAAACCTCACACCGACACCACTGTTACGTTCTTAACGTTCGGGCTATTCAAAATTATACGACAAACATGGATTCAAATATTTATTTACACAATGAATTATTACGATTATTGTTATTTACAAACACACGAGAGAATTATCAAGCAGATTACAAATTACTTTTAAACTACGGCACTATTTCTAACAACTATTATTATTTATTTATATCACTCTTAAACACTAACGATGTATTTCTATTTATCTGGTGGTCTATTTATTTATTTCACGCGTTTTATTTATCTGGGAGCTCGCCGCTCTGATGTTGAATTCGAACTGACCTCCAGGTCTGAAGGCCGCGCATTTATATTTCACTGGGGAGATTCCAGAATCCTCGCGAATGCATTCCGGCATTCGCAGGTGTTGATCTCGTAAGCGACCGTGAGTCATTCAGTACACCTGGTTGTAAGGGCGCTTCCCGAGCATTCGACCGCTGTGACTCATATTTCTGCAGCCGCTTCGAGAAGCTCTGGAACGCTCGCGTATTAATCGCCAAGGCTGCTGACTCATCCATCCCTCGGCCCTCAGGATCGTAACAATATTTTTAAATCACACTTAAAATAATTACTCACACCATTGAGTAGGTATCTTTTTGACCATTACTAATTCTTTCCATTAGTTTGTAATCTTCTTATTTGAGCCTCGATACTTTTGAGATGCTTAACTATCTCTTTCCTACTTCTTTTTTTGTAAGCTGAAGTCCTTCTCTCTTCCTCATGCGTTTGATATATAGTTTCGTTCATTCATTCTTTAGCTTTTTAGCCTTACTTTAATTAAAACATTTTCCAAATTGAATTGTAAATAAAATGTTACATTGCCGACATGTAGCAGTAAAGTTTGTGCCATTGCCATTATATGGTGCTAAAAAAGTGACACGTGCAGGCAGGCATAGCATATACATTTCGATATAAGGATTGTTCCAACTTTTTATTTTATTTTTTTAATTTAATTTTATTTTGGTACTCAGCCAACAGCTGTTAGGCCAACTATAGGCGTCGCTGTACATTTTATGGGGACTTCCAACTCCACTAACGGCTGTCATGATGTTTTAATATCTTCATTTTGACATTTTTTCGTTCTTTTATAGTAGTAGTGATAATTTTCTAGTGATCCTTCTTATAAAAATGTTTCAGGGTTGTGGACGTATAAAAACACCATATCAGCATGCATCAGTTGTATGCAATAAATATAAAGAGCGAGTAAGGCGATTGTCCGGGTTTGGAATGCAAATATCTGCTGCATTAGGTAAGCAGTCAGAAACTCCAATGACAGTCACACTCACCTACATTTCTTTGCAGAGGATCCTGACAGACCTTGCAGGGTTGCATGCCAGGATGAAAACATTCCTCATCGCTTTTATTTAGTCAATGGAGAAGAAGGCTGGTTTCCTTTTGGCACTGATTGCTCCAAAGGGATGTCTGATAAGAAAGCATATTGCATTAGCGGAAAATGTTTGGTAGGTAAGCAAACTTTGAAGTTTTCTGGTTAATATTCATCACAATTACAGGAGTTTGGAGCTGATGACACTCCATTGTCTGAAAGTGAATTTACGCTTCCACTGCTGTCGCGTTCAACGCGATCTTTACATAATAATGGCACCAAAGTAACTGCCGTTTTGGATGAGAGTGAATTGGAAGCTATTATTCAAAGGCTTAATAAAACGCTTTCAGGTACTATACAGCTTCTTTTATAAAATAGTTTATAATTCGTTTTTTGATTGATTTACAGGCAGAATTAACTCTGACGAATCTTCACGCAGCTCCAGTAACTTTGAAATAGATTTAAATAATCCTATTCATGTCAACATGGACATGACATCACTAGACGAAGCTGTTCCTTATTATTATAATACAAATAAAAATGATAATGCTTTTAACTACTATGCCTAAGTAAATATGTAAAACAAGTGTAATATAATTAGTGTGTACCTATATTTAATTCTTGTTTTATTTATGACAATTTTGTTTTAGGGTAGACGAAAGTAATAGTTTTATGTTGTATGCAGTTTTTCAGAATTACAGGCGACCTTCAATTACATTTTTAATATTTCGCGAAATTTGAGCAAAAAAGATTAATAAGTATACATAGAAGCATGATTGTCATATTGCATATTTAATATTTACTGTTGCTGTTAATTTTTCCCAAAAAATGGTGTTATCTAAAAGGTTATAATAGCTTCCTATTGTCATCTCTTTTGTACTCTTTTGTACTGTTAGAGAAAATGATAAGCCCGAAGAGTCACAACAGTCAAGCCTACATACAAAAATATATTTGCAGTAACACTTGGAAGCTCATAATATAGACATTAGAGATATTGCAGAAATCTGGTGTTATGATTTGTTTGGAGAAGTAAAGTGAATAAATTATTATTTTAACAGTGTTTGTTATTCCTTGACATAAAACATCTCGAGGGGTTGAAATTATTTTTTTTATCTTCAAACTTGTATACCTGAGGAACAATTGAATTTAGGGGTATGAAGTAGGGTATCATAAGAAAGCCCATTAAAAGAGCTTTTGAAGCATATAAAAATATACAAGGCGTTCCATTAAAAAACCGAAATGATTAAATTAGCAAATGTAGAGCGCCAGAGCCACAATTTTACACTCGAAAGATAATTCACAAAAAATGTTACAATTTCTGTTACTCACAGCAGCTGCCTGGAATTCAGCGTTTTTTGTATAAAATCGTTAATATCACCAAAACAGTTGACATTAGATGCATACAACTCCATACCTATAAGGGGATCAACAAAATTTCATGTCTAGATTGGTGTGGCTTATTTAAGGCTGCCAACCGTCCCGCAATAGCAATACTCGTCCCACATTCAAATAATGCATTGATAGCGTCCCGCAAGTTCCTCATTCCTTAGTATAATCTTTTGTTGTGAAAACTGTGAAGTTTTATTTTCCAACTGTAAGTGAATAGTACGTGGTACCAACATACAGACAGATCAAAAATAAACTTGCTTTTTGTTGAATTAGAATTGTAACTAGCAACCAGTGAGACAAATGTCTCATTTAATAAAACAAAATAGGAGATACTGACAATTCCGGTTTTCGAGAAATCACGTGATTTCTCGAAAACCGGAAGTGTCACGTGATTGAAATTCGGTTTCTGACCTGACATGATTATTCCAAACATATAACTTTCATAACTTTTTTCTCTATCTCTTACGGTTTGGCTGCTGAAACAGCGTCCCGGACGGACCAGCGTCCCGGGCGGACGGAAATCACGTGATTTCTCGAAAACCGGAAGTGTCACGTGATTGAAATTCGGTTCCTGACCTGACATGACCATTCCAAACATATAACTTTCATAACTTTTTTCTCTATCTCTTACGGTTTGGCTGCTGAAACAGCGTCCCGGACGGACCAGCGTCCCGGACGGACGGAAATCACGTGATTTCTCGAAAACCGGAAGTGTCACGTGACTGAAATTCGGTTCCTGATCTGACATGACCATTCCAAACATATAACTTTAATAACTTTTTTCTCTATCTCTTACGGTTTGGCTGCTGAAACAGCGTCCCGGACAAAACAGCGTCCCGGACGGACGGAAATCACGTGATTTCTCGAAAACCGGAAGTGTCACGTGACTGAAATTCGGTTCCTGATCTGACATGACTATTCCAAACATATAACTTTAATAACTTTTTTCTCTATCTCCTTCGGTTTGGCTGCTGAAACAGCGTCCCGGACAAAACAGCGTTCCAGACAGACAAGTCTATTAGATAAAGGATTTTTTTTTAACTTTTAAAATTTGTTTTCGACATTTTGTTTAACTTATCCACTTGTAATTTTAATATTACCTATCAATTTAATCTATAAATTTGGTTTAAATAACATTATTTTGCATAGTTCTGTAACTGATTATATTGCGTTAAAGTCAGATGAACTAATAATATAAATTAATTGTAGTTCAAATGTAGCTTTATAAAGTTCAATGTAGACAGTGGTCATATTTTTCATAATTTTCATCAATTTTATTTGTGATCGCCTTGTATTACGAATCTATTAAGTTTTCATTTCTTCAGTTTTAGGCTAAAGTACGTTTTTTTTTTATAATAACTGTCAAAGTGTTACAATGTTGGTAGACATGTGATTAAAACGCTAGGAAATTTTTATACCTCGTGTTGGTAGAACTTTTTCAAAATTATGGTTATGTGTCAATTTTGAATGTCAAAGTTTCTTAATTTGAACTCTTCACAAATGTCTTTTTTTAACATGGAATCATCATCATCATCAATAAAATCTGATAAAAAAAGAAAACCAAGAAATATTTTAAATGCAAAAATGAAGCAAGCAATATTAAATTATGACGTATCTGTCAAAATGACAATAAGTTTTTTAGTGGAAGAAAAGAACTAAAAATCTATGTACCAACATTATTAAAACTAGGGACCCTGCAGGAATGCAACTTATCCCCTTGAAAGTTGACCTTGACAATTATTATAGAAAAAAAAAGTACCTACTTTACCTAATTTATTAAAATATACAATGACATTTTGACAAGCCGTTGTTAATTCAATTTTAACTCATTATTTATTACTTGTCTTTGCTTTTCACAGTCATTGCAAAACATTATGTACTAACCGCGAACTATAAGTGACACTTACAATTCATGGGTATGTAAGAACCATAATTTTTTTTTATTGTATAATCTGCATATATTTTTTTAACTCAAACTTCCCCCTTTTTGACCCCTTCGCCGCAGAGTAATCATGTCCCGCATTGAGGCCTTCAATAGTTGGCAGCCTTACTGTGGCCCCATATAATTTAAATGGAGCCACAGCATCCCCTAGACGTAATTTTTTTTAAAATAATTAGTACTGCAACACAACACTTTTAAGATACATAAATATGAAGCGTTCTATTAAAAAAGTAGGTTTCGTTCGCTATACTGTTTTGAGCCACCCTGTACAATAAAAAAAAATTAGTAGAAAACATGCACCACCTACTTACAACTTTTATACCAACTATTTTTATGTCGGTAACTCTCATCGCTGCCGGACCAGCAGCCGTTAATAAGTACACCGTGCCGACCAATTATAAAAAGGAGGTGGAGTTTAGTAATGGCACCGAATTCAAAAAAAAGATAATATGCTTATAAGAGTACACGTACATTTAAATTATGTTCCGTTTGAAAGAAAAATCAGAGAAATGAGCAAAGAGCTCGTAAAGCTTATAAAGCAAAAATATAAAATACATAAAAATTATGCATTTAATAACTTTTACTTTATATATATACCACATATTGTAAATTCATTGATTACCAATTTTATCAATGTAAGCATTCACGTGCTTACTGTATGTTAATTCATTAATGCTCATAAATAAATAAAAAATGGGGATACATTTCAGTTTCTAAGGGAAATCCTCTAATTATTTAGAATTTTATGACGTCATTTTATCTGTTTAATTTTCTATGATTATCACAAATGTGAATCTATTTAACAAAATGTAGTGGATGTTAAATTTGTCAGAATTCAGTTTAAAAGATAAACTTATTTTAGTGTAAATTTTCTTTTATTTGTAGTTTATGGGAAGACAAAGCTATCATTTAACTGAAATTTTAGAATTTCCCGTGCAGTCATACTAACTTAAATTTTATTTTAAACATGTAAACATTGTATATTTACCCAATTATAACCTATAGTTATCAATTTTAAAATATTGGAATATGAAATCCTATTAATATAAAAGCTGAACAGTGTCAATCATCCTAAGAAAATAGATATAAAATGGTCCCAACATATACAAGACTTGTGTAAAAAAATTGCTACATACTGCTTTGCATTTAAAAAACTGAGAGAGGTTGTAAATATAGACATATTGAAAATGTACTATTTTGCCTACCTGCACTCATCAGTAAGTTATGGTATAATTGCTTGAGGCTCATCTCCAGAATGTAATAGGATTTTTAAAATGCAGAAGAGGGCAATTAGATCAATGATGGGAGTAAATGCGAGAACCAAATGTAAACAGTTATTTATCAAATTGGGTATAATGACGGTTCCGGCAATCTACATATACGAGCTACTACTATATGCTAAACGACAACTGGCAAATTAAAAAAAATTACAAGATAACCACAATTATAGGACAAGGCAAAATTTTACATTGGAAATACCTAAACATAGAACAACTACCTACGAAAATAGTCCAAAATATGTGGCCATAAGCACCTACAATAAGCTGCCAAATAATTATAAATCCCTAGATTATAAGACATTTAAGAAAAGTATTTTTAACCTGTTGATAAATAGAGCATATTACTGCCACAGTGAATTTTTAAATGACATTATTTGAGTTTATATGTACTAAATGTAACTTGTAAATTTATCGTTGACTATGTCTATTTACTATCATGTATCAAAGAGACAAATAAAATTATCTTATCTTATCTTATCTTATCTTATAAAATTTAGGAAACTTGTCGAATAATGTAGATAGGCATTGCATTGGTAATGTTTACAAAATGTACGAGGACAACACTGGAAGCTAGTCAACCCAAAAGGCGTCTAAGCACGATAATACTGGTATAATAATCCAACCAAAAATTGGAAATCTATTTCAAATTAAGTAAGTACATCATGGAAAGTGTAAGTCATGTCTAACACCCGTATTCATAGTCGTTCGCCAGCGGATCGCCGGCGACTCGCCGGAGTTTCGTTATGAATAGTATGTTGGCGGCACTGTACGTCTATGTCAAATTCGAGGTGATCAGGTTGGGTTTTCAGTCAGTTTTGACAGAAACTGACACAAAATCTAACCTGCTAACCTCGAATTTGACATAGACGTACAGTGCCGCCAACATACTATTCATAACGAAACTCTGGTGAGTCGCCGGCGATCCGCTGGCGAAAGACTATGAATACGGGCGTAAGTTATTTCATACAATCGATACATAATTTTAAAGTCAAACAGCTTTCAAGTATTGACAGTTAATCTATAAATTGAACATGTAACTGTTTTGTTAAGACATTGTAACATTTTCCATGATTTAAGTACCTATGTATTAGTTGTTTTTTATTAATTATTATTATTAATAAAAAAATAGTCTAAAAGACAAAAAGAAAAATACATGGATACGAACAGTAACAAAAGTAGACGATATCGTAGAGCGTATGGCAAAACAAAAATGAGAATGGGCAGACCATGTTGCGAGATCCAAGGATGGATGGACAAAGAAATTGCTAAATTGGAGACCATCGACTCACAAACGACCGACCGGACGCCCACAAACAAGATGGTCTGATGATGTTAAACTAAGTGGAGGCTTTAAATGGCAACAATTAGCACAGAATAGACCGAGGTGGAAACAGGAAAAGGAAGGCTATGTCACAAAGTGGACAGAAGAAGCCTAGAAAGAAAGAAAGAAATATGTATTAGTTGTTTAACCTTAGTTTTTAAAACCGTATACTAGCATAGAAAATGTTGAAAAACGTATATGTCTTTCAAAATTGCCAAATGCATATGTTAAATTTGAAGGTTATTTACAAAGTGTCACTGAATGACAATCAAGCAGTCTGGCCTGATTTTAAATAGCTTTCCAATTTCTGGAATTCTCTTTTTTATAAGCAAGCTATTTTTTTAATTAAGCGCCATTACTAAACCCCACCTCCTTTTTATAATTGGTCGGCATGGTGTACTTATTAACGGCTGCTTGCCGGACCTCGTATATAGGCACCCCATTTAACAGCCTCTACGCGTTACTTCGTAATAATTAGCTTTTAATGTTGCAAAATGCCCGGAATTTTTAAAATTTAATTTTGTCTATGCGAAAGGGGTCATTCGATTACTATTGCCTCGGATAAACTCAGGTGTCAAAGTTCGTTACTACTGAAATATATAAACACAGGAATAATAAAGTCAGCAATAAATTGTATATTGTGGTTAACTAATATACATAATAAATCTTAATTAAAAATGCTATATACATAAAAATATAACAGAAAATTCTTTCGGTCGAGTAATTCCGTATTTTGATGTTCCTAGACGGCCTCCAATCCAATTGATAAGTTGGCTTTGCTTGGTGGCTCCAGTGTTCTCGGGTCTTGAACGATGTGTCTGAAACAGATTGTATTCGTGCCGGCAAAATGGCGTTTGTTTATCTATTGCGGGCTGGCAAATTACTGTTAAATACAAATGACATAGAGCTGATGGCTTTTACTTCCAGTGCGTTAAGCCGTGCAGGTCGTCGTGGTTTCCTCCTTGGACCACTCAGGATAATATAAACTGAAATTTTACCTTCGTGCAAAAGTCCGTCTTCTGACAGCTAGAATTTCCGGTGACCGCTGTAGGCTTGCGGTCGGTTTGGCTTCCCGATGAGCGGGCCAATTTACCTGCGTCGCGTTACTTGGATTATGCCGACGCGCCGTAATGATTTCGGGCGTTCCGAGGCCCTACTAGCAATATATATATAATACATATATGGTATCACTTAACGACGCCCTCGACGATGTCCGGTAGTGATGTTAAAACGAACTCTCGTTAAATTTAGATGAAGAATGCGTCTAAAATTACTACTATACTATTTATTACCGTAAGAATTAAAATGTTCAATTATTAACCCTCGTCCGGCGGAATTAATTTTGTAACGTAGGCGGCGGAAATAAGTCAATTTTGATCCAGCGGAGATATTGTACTTTAGCTATCTTTTTTAGCTGTATTAGTTGTCTTGACTGTTAAATAGTAGTAATTTATTATATTTATTAATAGAAAAATATACGGTACCCCCCACCCAAGAAAAGCGCCCTTCCGTGCTTTCCAAGAATACTTCGATACTCAGCATCACTCCGTTTCGCTAATACAATGAAATGCTATGAACCAGTTATTTATCAAAAAAAAAACCAAAACAAAAATTTTTTTGCCGACGACCATAGCTCAAAGGATTTCAGGAAGGTTCCTGGCGACCGGAATCGTGTACACATACGAACATACATCCCCCGCACAGCACGTTTAGGCACCCCCCAATCCGGGGATTGATCTAGTGGGCTGGGGTCTTCACCAAAAGATCCGCACCGCCGAGACGGAGATTTGATATAGTGGGTTCATTAGTCAGTTGGCTCGAATTTTAAAGCTATTTGACTCAAGAGTGGTTTTCGATATGAGGGAATTTCAATACTTCGTACACTTCGTGTCGAAGTAATAATTCATGCATGTATTTTGTGTAGTAATCTTCAAAACAGGCGACACACTTGCCGATAATTTTGCCCGTAACAAGAGTCTTTGTGCAGATGCCTGTGACTTAAAAAAGATAAAAGTCTTATTTAAAAAAACCCATGTTGCATCAAATTTGACCGGTTTCCGCCGTCCGAGGATTAATAGAATGAGTATTGACAGAGAAGAAACACTTTCATTATTAAATAATTAGCTCAAATTATTTGCTTTCAAAATAGTTCTTGTGCAGTAGGTACCTATACAAAAAAGATGTTATACGACACACGGCCTGACAGGGCCGGACTGGGTGTTTGAACCGGCATGGACGAGTGACACCAAACCGCCCCCTTTTAAAAAATGCCTCTTTTTATAAGGCAAACAAACCCAATTATTAGAGATAAGAAACTATATTTGTTTTTAGAGAAATATATATGTTCCAAAAACATCATTTAGGTAATACACAAATATTAGAAAAACAATTTAAAAAATAGTATCAACTCATATTGCACATTGCTGTAACTATGTATAAAGTAAGAAAGAACAAATGTAGTATTAAGATTAAGGTAGAATATCAAATTACCAGTAATTTTTTCATGTTTTTACACTTATATGTCAGTTTATGCAAAATATTACCATTTTCAATACACCAGAACATCTTTTTTGGAAGATAGTAACATGAAAGCTACCAAATTAGCTTGAGACAAATAGCTTCTTGCACTATTTAAATAAAAGTTAATTTAGAAAAAGTTATTTCATATGCAAATTGTGAAATAGAAAGTGTTAATAATTGTTATTTATGTATTAAGGGCATAATCAATAATTATAGCACGAGGGAATGTTTAAAGCGCGACCCGAAACGGAGAGTTTTCAATATCCCGAGGGCTATAATCGTGATTATACACGTGGTACATACGTTTTACTTTATTTTGGTTCTCAATATGGACAAAAATCAAATATTTAGTATTTTGGCTACACACTAAAGCACCTCTATAATACGAGCATGCTTGTCAGCCATGTTGAATCACATCACAAAAGGGGCAAATTCAAAAAATTAGTAACTTTTCAGAAAATGAAAATATGTTAATGTCTATACGTTTAATAGTACTAATTCGAGGCTGAACAGCCGGTCATGCTCGAAGATTTTGAAATCTTAAAAACAGAAAAGACCGTAAATAGTTCATTCAAAAATGAATGAATGTTTTAGGCTTACCTTATATCCAAAAAAAGTATTTCTTAGTCTTGAAATAGACTGATTTTTTAATAAAGAATATGAGAGGCAACGCATAAAAGGCAAAAAGACACAGGAAAACGAACACAGTTGGCAACTCAAACACAACGTTAGAAGCTAGAACAGCCAGCATAGATAATATAACCCACAACAAGTGAACTGTTTGACGTTGTAGCAGTGTTGCCAGATTTTTTCTGCATAAGTCGCCAACCCGGTCATCAGATGTCGCCAAATCTATCTAAAAGTTAGAGTTCCTATATGTACTAAGAGTTGAGCCATTGGATCCACAAATCAAGGACCATGTGATACAGCAAAGATATATTTCAGTTGTTTCGTTTGAAAGAAGTATGCATAAAGTTTAAAATTGGCAAAAATCAGGTACTCCATGGTTTGTGGATCCAAAACAAGTCACCCTACATGTCCCAACTCTTTCATATACAGGGACTCTACTAAAAGTCGCAGCCCAGGGAACAACTTAATAATAACAATAATAATAACCCTATTTTACTTTTTTTTCGAAAGAATGTTGCTTTATTACTTGATTACACACTACACATTTTCTTCACAAAATTAAATATTTCATCAAGTTCTTGTTCTAAATCTCCTGTCGGGGAGTTATGACTTGCCGGAAAATAATGTTTTTTTGCAAAATAATAAATCACCAAATTTGCGACTGCGACTTTGTAACAAATCGTGTGGCACAAACTGCTTTAAATTCACCAAATTTGTGATAAGTCCCGGAATCTGGCAACAGATTAGGGTTATGTTTTGGTTGCGTCATGGCCACCAACATGTAAACGCGAAAGTACTGTGATGCAAGATTTTATGCAACTTGTGCGGCATGCGTCTGCTTGTATTATAAAGAGCTCTACTACACACTACTGCGTCATCTTTGTACCGACTCTGTACATTTTTGGTATGCTATGGCTTCTATGCAGATTTTTGGTGTTGGTGTACTAAATTGTTGGAGTTTGTTATACTACTTTTAGCTACCTTATAGGCCATCGGGCTATAAAAACCTTATTACGCCTTCTATCGAGGTCCATTAAACAATATTATGGTTGCAAAAAGACATGTTTTTTACTAGTGGAAAATAGTCATTTATCTACCAAGGGCGTAAGACGGGGTTTATTTAGTTGTCATTATGGATGTAAAAATTACATTCTTTTTTAATAGTGAAAAAAAAACATTTTGTAACTTTTGCTTCATAAATAGCTATTACGACACTTTTAGTGTCGCTTAGCAGGCCATAAAGTAGATACTCTATTTTCTAGTGATCTATTATTTTTGGTATTTATATCTGTGATACGAGGTATAGAATGCTTTTTGAGCTTTTCAAGCTTTTCAATTTATTTACGTATTAAAAGTGGAAAATAAAATGTTGTATGAACCACCGGTATTACTTGATGTTTATACCCCTCGGGCACAACCATTTATATAATACTCTTGGTACATAAATAAATATTATGGCGCTTGGGCCGTAAAGTAACATAGTACGCCCTCAAATATAGGGAGTAAAGTGACTAATTCCACCCGGTCGTACATAATGTTAGTTTATTAACGTTACTATTGATGACGTAAAAAATTACTTTGTCAACATAACCTAGAATACCTAAAAATTTTTGTGTAATGCCGATTTGCAGAAAATATTGTACGCAACACGTTGGAAAAATCAGTACTGTTTCAACTTGTGAAGCAAAACACTCTGATTTTGCAGGCACAAAAAACTATTTTACAATCCTATAGTAAAATGTCAATTTTGTAGTTGTCATTGTTAATGTCAAAATTAGTGATGGGCATAACCGGACAATTTTCATAACCGAATTATTTGCATTCGAATGATATTAATAACCAAATGATTATTTGAATAATCATTCGAATAAATTTTGGCTCTCGATTCGTTTCGATTTCGCCGGTTTGCCGGTTGGCTGTTCACCGTCATCTGCATCGGTATCGTAACTTACAGATAGCAGAGGAACTCAGTTAATCGTTAATTATAATAATTGTATAAATGATTTTTATTTGGTTTCTAAGGAGTTTAAACCATTGAGAATAGCTATATCAATACTAATCATAAAGAAATTATAAATATGCGAATACAAAGTATCTATTGAATCTATTTTTAGTTCCTAAAATTCTCTAGTAGCCACCCTTCCCTTTTCGCTTGCACATCATACCGGTATATTTTAGAATCCATAATTTATCTACGTTCAGCCTTCCGCGGTTCTAAGGACGCACACTTAAAATTTTAAACATCGAAATCCACTTCTTGTAACACATTCATATCATATGACGACAGATGGGCATCGACTGCTCCGTTATTAAAAATTAAATATAAATCTGTTATGATATTGGAAAATCTTATTTCGCTTTCTGTTTATCCCTTATTAGGCATAATCAACCGCGTTTCGAAGCAAAAATTTAGGCCGTTATAAATTAATACCAACACAGCTTCGGCAAATCTCATACTCAGCAGTACGTTATCTTTAATAGAAACGGCCCCATAAATTTAACTGGTCGACTGGAAGTCTCAAATGTGTTAATAACATCAACAAGCAGCCGCGAGCCTCACTGGGGTCAATCAGTACAATCTGCCTTGCTTATGGTTATGAATGACGTATTATTTACAGAATTTCGATCACTCGCAGGTCGCTGAGATACGGCAAGTAGTACGGTAGTTATTTTTCATTCGAACGAAAACCGAGTTACAGAGGTTATTTCGGATTATACCGGTTATACCGGATAACCGGTTATTTTTCATTCGGATAAGCCCATCACTAGTCAAAATGGCATACACTTTTTCACGCTTTCCCATAAATTTGTATGTTAACATAATCTATCTAAATAACATAACATATCTAAAACTTTGTGTTCATTATAGAATTGCAAAAAAATTGTATGCAATACGTTGCAAAAGTTCGTATTTTTTTAAATTTTTTCACTCCTCGTAATTGTTCAACGAGCAAAGCGACTCGTGAAAAAAACCCTGATTTTGAAACTTGTTTCATAATAACTAATATGCTTTTTCTAGATCAGGGTGTACTTCAGCATATAAATTATATTTTTTCAGAACGTAGTAGCAACAAACTATACATTTTTAACAAAAGTTGATATCAACAGTACGGTTTTCTGCTTCATAATCATCTTGTTCATTTTTATTTCCCTCGTCTGAAAGACGAAGAAAGTATTGTAATCACGAAAAAATCACCTTTCGAGATTTCTCCAGATCTTCACGTTTCAAGGTCCCTAGACGACGAAAAAGAGGTTTTCTTAATTCCGTCTGTCTGTCTGTCTGCCTGTCTGCCTGTCTGTTGGCAGTATAACACAAAAACTATTTGTCGGAGGAAGACGATATTTTGCATAAATATTACATATCTACCCCGCATGAAACAGTTATAATTTCATACAAATATATACAGGGTGACTACCTTAAAAAAATAAAATTATGTTTATTTTTATGTTAATTTTGAAATAGAAAGAAGTAATAACTTTCACATAGGTCAGGCTTTACATTTGCCGAAAATAAGACTCAACCGATAGACGATAATGTCACAAAAGAATAAAAACGTTTCAACAATAACAACGTTTTCTTCAAGACAGGCGCGCGCCGGACTTGTTTGAAAGCGGCTTGGTAGCGCAGTTGGCTTTATCGATGCAGATAGGATCTATATGTAGGGGCGCTCTGCAGATGCGGTGGGTTCAAACCCCAGATATACATTTTTTTTATTTGAAATTTTTTTAATTTATTGGAAAAGTGAAGATATTTTTACTCCTAACTTAATTTGATTTTTAAAATTATTTAGTGTCACAATGTTGACGAGGAAAGTTCTGGGTAAAGCCCTTTACAGTTTTTTTAACTCCGATGGCAACTTATTCCACTTGGAACCAAGTTCCATTTGTAGATGATTTTGCGCCACTTCAGGATAAAACTTGGTTAGCTTTTTGTGGAAAATGTGTCAACAGGTATGGAAAGAAAGAGAAACGACGGGTAAAGCATTCAAAGTCTTGGGACAACTCCTTGTGAAATGCAAATTTGTATTCTTCGATACTGACAACTTTGTCCAGAGTCACATTAATAGTAATTTATTATACAAGACGATCAAGTTAAATTTTACCTTATTTAGAGCTGGATTTTGTGGTGCTTCATCGCAACTTTCGTCGTGAAATATTTTTTTTTCTTTCGTATTCTCTTCTTTGCGATTTATCTTTAGCTGGGAGCGCACCTTTTGTGCTTGCACAGCAACCATTGTGTGAGGTGTGTGTGTGTGTGTTATGTTGACCTTGTTACTCTATCTCTTAGATATGTGCTTCTGAGTAGAGCACAGTTAATTTGGTGCCCAACTGTGAATGGTCTCACCAAGCCCGGTTCAAATCGCAAGGCTGAGGCTGCGGAAAATTCCGGCCCCCGCGGGATTCGAACCGAGGACTTGCTTAATGCAAGGCAAGCGCTTACCCATCTGCGCTACTCAGCTTCTTTTGTTTTTTTATATTTGTTATAAAATATGAGTGGATGCAAGCCAAATAGGTACTAATTTTTAAAAATTACGCTTCCAATTAATTAAAGTGCATGGAAAATACTTGTACAAATATTGCAAAAAAAGCACGAGTGGAATTAGGCTGCAATCTCAAAGATGAATACTTTCTTTTTTAAATAAACACTGCTAGGCCTTTTCAAATTAGATTCGGAGCGATCTTTCAAAGCAGCAAACAAAATTAGGTGCACTTGGATGCAAATGCCGGCCGCCAGCTCAGGGATTGGAGGCCGTGTAGTTCTTAAGAACGTAAATTAATCGGTAGAACATTAATTATTAAAAGCCCAGAGCGCCAACAATTTTTGAAGATAATGGCAAATGCACCCCGGTGATCTAATGAGAAATTGTAAACTCTATACCTAGCTAAAACACACTCCCTGAAAGATAGCTTCAATAACTGCAATAAAACCGTAGCTGACTCACCCTGTATACTGGCAATTTGAGATAATTTCATTGCATGCTAATATCACAGTACATATTTACAATAAATCATCATACAAATAGCATAAACTGGAATTGTAGAAATGTAACACTCCGCCCTTCTGTTATTAAGGGTGTCGAAATTAATTAATCACCATCGGGTAGCTCTCTCAGTCGGAATTAATTAGAGTTCACTCAGATATACACCACAAGCTTAGCAAACAAACAGCAGGATAATATTAGACAGTTTAATTATAGTTCAAAATCTATTTACAAACATAGGCATTATCCAATAGAACAAAATAAAATGTATTTCACAATAAAATTGGTAGTTATACGAGACGTCCTGTTGCGGAAACCTGGCGTTACTGCAACCCGTCATACATCGGTGCGTTTGGAGGACCTACAGTTTGTGCCCTGGTAGAACGACGAGACGCCACTGCCGCGTTGTTGAGCCGTCGAAATTAGTCCCAGAAATACCAATCGTTAAGCTTGAATCTCGGTCACAATGTCAAAGGCACGTGTATAATTCGGCTATGTTAGGGCTATTTACTTACAACACCTGGTCGTGCGGGAGATTCGGCAAGCCCCCTGTGAATTGGGTGTTGTGTTTGTGCTGGGTGCCATAGACTGAGAAGTCGACGGTGGATTCCACCTGGGGCCCGGCTTCGAGTCTGGAGCGGACGTCGGGGAAACGTTCCCACAGCGCTTGCCCTCCGGGGATCCTGTAGGAGCTTGGTTGATTGGTGAGTAAACCTCTGTAGTCAACAAATATTTAGAACAAATTTAAACGGCCTCTAAGATTAGCGATGTGCCGGCCCTCAATAATATGTAATCTGACACGGCCAGGGCGGGATTTATTATTACGCTGAGCTTAATTATTACGAGAAGCATGCGAAACGGCCTCGTGTACGAGCCTTCGTCTCCAACATGTCTTCCGGGGAATTGTTACAAATAATTGTTGACGGAGCTTGGGCTAAAATTTAGGCTGGCTTCAGGTTATAATATTGACAGTGCAAACCAGTGAAGCGGTCCTCGGAGAGGTCGTCGCTTTCAGGAACTGGCTTTCGGGACGGGGATTCGTTCGGGTTTTAGCTAGAAACACGGCCTCCTAGATTGGAGTATTCGGTTCGATTTAGCTACAGGGTGCAGGATTTCAAAGTGTGAGGGAAGAATTCTCCTTTAATCGGACGGGACGGACAGTATTGGGGATGATCTGAGACTGGGTGGAGTGAATGCAGGAAGGAATCCCTTGTGAATCGGTCGTGAAGCCGCTTTTATGTCCCCTCTTCGTGCTTCGTGCAACCTAAGTGGGAGAACGGCGCGTAGGTATACCTGCGCTTCCTCGATGATGTATTTTTATCGCTGGTCGGGCGTTCTAAAGATTCAAACTCTGATAAGTAACGTAGAAATCGCTATGGGAGAACGCGCGAATTATTTTTAATTCAGAAAAACGCGTTCCCGCTGGGCGAAACGTTACAGAAACGCTCTAACTTAATAACTACATGCACTAACTATACTCACAGTTTCGGACACAACAGCAGTTTATAACATATTAAAACAGGCAGCTTCGCAAGCTACTTAGCCGCAAAAAGACCCTGGAGGATCAGGTCTGGGGGAAGCTTATTGCAAATCTCGAGGTTTCGGCCGAGAAGTTCCTGCAGCCGTCGGTGTTAGTACTCAGCGTGAAATAGCGCTGCTCCAGCGGGATTAAAATGCCAAACCTCGGGGCCAAATGCACCCCACAGTACGGATCCTTCTTGTGCCCTAACTGAGCGCTGGCGACAAGGGAAAGCGGTTCCGCGAAGGCTCGACAGAACGTCTCGCGGGCCCTGCAGCACGTTGCCGTAAACGCAGAACGAAAGAGCGGCGCGCCCCAGGTTCAAAGTGGCCGCCGTGCCGGACAATCTCGCAGTCGCGGCTAATCCAAGACCGGCATTAATTTTGCTTGGTACTGCTTGATGTAAGAGGGAAAAAAGAAGGTTCTAGTAGAACACGCAAGGGCAGGCTTTCTAACGCGAAATAGCTACTCAACCCAGGTGATTTTTGGGCACAAAAAGAACAGCTCGTGAGTGCAATCACTGACAAATCCGCCGAAACGAAGGAAACATCGTCCTTGCATAAGTTCGAGGTCTCAAATCCACGAAGACGTGAGGGTTTACAAAACTTCACTACTTCAAGCCAACCAAAAACCTTATACAAGCATCCCCGAACTTGTGAATTACACCTTTCATGAACTATTCGCTTCCAGTTGCTAGCGAAGAAGAAAGAGCGTGTCAAGGCCTGCCATCGGTTTTCCCCAGATAAAGGCATATCGCAATTGTCACGGTCAAAGCCGGTGCGCAGTGCGCGGGAAAAGTAATATTTGAATTCACGTAACAACACACCTATGAAGGTTAATTTAATATACAGAGAGATTCATAAGTATGGTCATTAAATTTGAGGGTGGTTAGAGGACATTAAACAGAACCAGTTTGCATAATAAACTATACTTCAAAAATTAATAAGTAATAGTTCCACAAGAAAAGAAAACATTTACTTGCTTAAACTAACCGACGGTCACTGAAATTAAATTCTATCAACAAAGTTTGCGATGTGGTTGCGATAAGACCGAATTTGAATAAAATTCAGGAACAAAAAGCAGTTGTTTGTTTATTGGAATCACATTTGGTGCAATAGACTAATGTTCTCTTAAAAATTTATATCAACCCTAATACGATATTTTTCCGTAAGCGATTAATTTTTAGTGCGATGTAGGTACTTTTACTGAGGCCAGTCAATTTTGATCCGGATATGAATAATTCTGTATGTAAATACGTAACTTACTAATTATATGAGTCTGCTATTTAATATAGTATATTACATAACAAGCTGCGAAAGTGCCGTATATCATGCGAGTATATTTGAGAAACGAGGCTATTTTTCCCCAAAAAAAAAAAACATATTTTTGCAATTTTATGAATTTATTGTTCGTTAACGTTCGTTATGATAACGACTGGCTTTCGTATCTGGGCGTGGGAAAACTATTTAACCTTCGTTTAAATATATAAGTTTAGACTGAATTTTGTTGCTTGGTTACATGGACCGATGTAGCAAAAAGTTGCTACTTCGACGTCACTGTCGACAAGTTGACACTTCCATTGTCTACTCTATGGAATCTACGCCGCACATCCCTGGTCGTCACACAGTGGTACCATGAAAATAACATTATATTGCGATGGTATTTAGCCCTCAAATCGGCTCTGATTGCAGTACAAGCAAATGACAAATTAAATCATTAGAGCACAGAGTTGTAATAATGCAAGCATCTGAGAAAATTCACATAAATTGCCAAATCATAATAACACTGGTATAATTCGCCAATGAAATTGATTGTAATTGAATGGGCACAGAAATATGGAAGCTCAAATTCCGTGTATTGGGTTTAGCAATGTAATTTTAATCGTAATATAATAGATTTGCACAAACTAAAAACCGAATCTAAATTAATTAAGAACTGGCACAAAAAGTTCAAGTTAGACACAGCTTAAAAATGGAAGCGTAGAAAGTAAAGTCATTAGAGAATGAATAGCAAATGAACATTTTAATAAAAGGTAAGAACAAGAATGACTAGAAGAATAAGGCAAACAACATAGAAAAGCCAGGCAAGTCATTTATTACATGAAAATACAAGACTTGGGGTTTTGAAGAGATTGAAATAGCAAGAAATTAGATGGAATTCAAATAAGCAAGAAATTAGACAATGTTGGTGGATTAAAAAACTAGTCAGTGCAGTGATAAACAATGGGCATTTAAGTGTTATAAAAATGAAGTGATCAGCACGTGTTTGTGTACCAGCACAATTGGAGGCAAGAAATTCCAGGTATTTGAGTTTTTGGCGTTCCGAGGCGACGACGGCAGCCACGGCTTGGAGGCGATTTCCCGCAGCATCAATCTGCAGCATCGTGGGAAGGCATAGGGTGTCAGGATTCTTCCGGCAGCTCCACACATCAGGCAAGAACATAAGCCAGCATCACGAGCAGCCCGAGGAGCAAGATTTCAGCCAGATTCATAACAACGAAGCCCAGCTACGACAACCAAAGTGAGGTTAGTGGATTTTAAAATTTCGACTCGCGCAATCGGCGTGAAAATTTGGGCATACCTTAATTACGACCTAGAGAACACGAAAATCGTAACAGTTCCCGTGGGTGGCGAGGTATTTTCCCAGGATTTTCAATTAAAATCGTCAAGTGGAGCCCCATAAAACAAAATGCGAATACAGCGTCCTTTTTAAGAATGCACCAATAGCTAACGATCTGGAAAAACAAAGGAATACATAGACGCCACTTGAAGGCAATTATTCAAAATCTTACCATCAAAATTTGTTCATTTAATTGTTGATAAATCAATTTCACACGCGAGCTGAGATAACGAGAACTTGTTGTGATAGATTTGACGTACCAACGGCGCATCACGCCTACATTTTAGACATTCTGCCTACAGTTCAGAGGCGTACCGTAAAAATTTTAACTAGGAAAGTGAGGAACCCAAGACCTGAGATTTTGAGTTTTAATTTCATGTCTCTGTGTATAATTGAGCTAGCGAAGTTCGTAAACCAGATGAATGGATTAGAAAAAGGACAAACTACCGTAAGAGTAATTCTCAAATTTGGCGTACCCTACGAAATAAATTAATCAGTTAGTTTGATTTTAGCAAGTGGTAGAACTAAATTAAAAATTGTGTGGTGACTCTTTTTATTTATTACACTAATTATAAACCTACAAATATTATACGTATAGGGTCATTGCAATATATGATAAGGGGCATACCACATTGAATCCACTATTTTAACAGACTACGAAAACTAAATTAGTGTTCTAAAAAGCGCATAGCAAAAACTGTACCATGCTAACAGTGCGCCTAAATATCAATAATGGGCTTGCACCGACTCATCTTTGTTATTTTATGAAATACAAGCATATCCAAGAAAAGAGATATGAGTGTAGATATTTACATTTTCGAGTAATTCTAACAGCAATAAGTATTATAACTAGATCGCGGATTAAAAAGCATTTATTTTTAGACAATAAGTGCTTATAATAAGCCTTTAAATCTGAAATAAAGCCAAAACAGAAGCCAAAAGAAGCACTCACAAAGGCTAAATAAGAGAAAAAATTCAAAAGGTAGTTTATTAGAAATTTTATTGACAAAATAAAAAGAACTAATAGTAGGGCTGCTTATCATGCAAATGTGGACACACCGGACAAAAGCACCAATTTTTTCCAGGTGCTACTTAGGTACTTATCTTTCAATTTTTGATAGGGAGTGTGACTACATTCTTCAGCTATGAGAATCATCATTGTCCTTCTTCACTATCTAACAATGGAAATCTGCCCTTCGGAAAGAAGTCTGATCTTATGAACCTTCTGGACAAGGGTTCTTCAAATGATCCTCTTGATTATGTTGATGTGAAGCCTCTCGATAGAGCCGCTGCGCTGTTGTGCATATCCTCCCCCCAACTACCACATCTGATGATTATACTGATCACACAACAATAAACAATTAGAAAGCTGTAAACGGGTTGATGTAGTGTGGGACAAATACAATCCGACAAACCTCAAAGAAGCCACTAGAGAAAAGCGAGGTAAGGGATTTAGGAGAAAGTGTGAAGGAAGAAACAAGCACCCACTTAATAAGTGGGTCGATTTCTTAAAAGACCCCACCAACAAACAGAAACTTTTTACACATCTTTAAAAAAAAATGAGAAGTGTCGAACGTGCCGAAAACAAGCTAATTGTCGTCACATGTGATGCCGAAGTTGTTCTCCGAGGAACTGATGGGCCCATGTCACCACGAGGAAGCGACACCAGGCTGATTATCCACTTACAGGATGCACTTTTGAATGGCTGTAGTAACTGTATGGTGCGTACTGTTGACACGGACGTAGCGGTGATACTCAGTGGCAAGTTCCATCACCGGATGACTTTGTGTGCAGTTGTGAATATTTGTGTTGTTTTTGGTAGGTACAGGCAAAACATTTAATAATTATATTAACATTAATGCTATCTACGAGAAGCTGGGTGTAGAGAAATCCCAAGCTCTCCCTGTATTCCACAGTCTCACGGGATGTGATACCACATCATAATTTTTTGGACGAGGCAAGAAATCTGCGTGAGAGGGATGGAATTGTTATCATCAAGTGACACATGCCTTTACCTACATGGTACTCCATCCTTACACAGAACTTGATATTGATAATGAAAATTTTAAACTACTAGAACGCTTCACCATGATCTTGTATGATAAGAACTGTGATTTAGATAATGTGAATGAAGCCAGGAAGGAGTTGTTTTGTCAGAAGAGCAAGTCAATGGAGAAACTTCCCCCAACGAAGGACACATTACTCCAACACTCCAAGCGGGCTGCATATCAGGCAGGAGTATGGTGTACCGGTGAGCACAGTCAACAATATGCTTCTAATCCAGAAGACTGGGGCTGGACTCAGAAAGTAGACAGTGCATCATGGGTTTCTGTATGGAACATCTTACCTATTGCTTCAAAGGCCTTTTTATGTGAAGATTTGAAAGATTTATAATTGGAAAAAATAATATAAAATCTTAATTACTTCTTTAGATTTTTTATTATTTACCCAAAAGTAATATGTTTGTATAATTTTAACGTTTTTTATGCAAGGCGCTTTTTAAGAGAAACATTTTCAATTCTAATTAATATCTATTAAAACTCTAATCTAGCTCTGTTAATGAATTACTGTTACAAAAATCCTGTAAATGTTCTTTTACAGTTGTCTAAACGAGGAGATTTTTCTTTGTCCAATTTACATGTTCTATAAAATCTCCTCATTTACACAACTGTAAAGAAACACTTACAGGATTTTTGTAACAGTAATTCATTAACAGGGCTAGATTAGAATTTCTAGAGGCCATTTAAATATATATTAATAAAAACTCTAATCTAACCCTGTTAATGAATTACTGTTACTAAAATCCTGTAAATGTTCTTTTACAGTTGTCTAAACGAGGAGATTTTTCTTTATCCAATTTACATGTTCTATAGATAGATATTAATTAGACTGAAAAATATTTCTCCTAAAAAGCGCTTTGCATAAAAAACGCAAAAATTATTCACACTACTTTTCGGTAATTAATAAGAATATCTAAAGAAGTAATTAACATTTTATATAATTTTTTCCAATTATAAGTCTTCACAAAATACAAAAATTGAAAAATTAATTTTTAGCTAAAGTTAAAAACTAGATTTTTTCTGGCCTTGAAATTGCCCAGTTAGCTAAAAATAACACTCTAAAAAAAACTCATTGAAATCTTACCTAATTTCAGAAAAATAGCACTTTTTGGATTTTAACAATTTCGAAAAACTCAATTTTCTAAATAAGTAAACATCACTCGGTATATATGATAGGGGCTAAATAGGTTTTAAAACAAGCACAAATTATTGACGTAAAAAGTTTTTTTGAAAAATCAAAAAACAATTTTTCTATATGCCGATTTTTTGGCGGTCATTGTATATTAGTGAATAAATATATAGTCTGATACATAATAAGTTATAGGAAACCTGAAACAAATAATTTAGTACTGTTGTTTTTGGCGTGGTGTTAGGAATCCTAACACCACGGTTTTTGGCACAAATGTTCCTTAGTATCCTAGCAGCAACCCTTCAAAAACCCTTGCCTCTGAAGGGTTTGCGTCGTAGTTCTTGGAGCAAGGAAGGGCCAATAACCCAGTAATATTAAAAAGTTTCAAGGAAACCTAAAACAAATAATGTAGTATAGATTTTTCGATAAATGTTCCTTAGTACCCTAGCAGTAACCCTTTTAAAGTTCCCGCCTCTGGGCTGCCGGTGTTGTAGCTTTCTTGGGCAAGAAAAGGGCCAATAGCCCAGTTATATTAAAAAAAAAGTTTAAAGAAAATCTGAATCAAATAATGTAGTCTGACCCAAGAAAACTACAACGCTAGTAGCCCAGAGGAGTGGACTTTTGAAAGGTTACTTCTAGGGTATTAAGGAATATTTACTCAAAAATTAATACTACTGTATTTGTTTCATATTTCCTTTAATATTTGTCTCCTATTACTGGACTATTGGCCCTTTCTTGCTCCGAAAAACTACAACGCAACGCCGTTAAAGTTCTCCTAGTAATACTGGGCTCTTGCCCTTTCTTGCTTCAAAAAAGCTATGACGCCGACACCCCAAACGCGGGGACTTTTGAGGGGTTGCTGCTAGGGTACTGCGGAACATTTGTGGCAAAAATCAGGACTAAATTTTTTTGGGTAAAAGCTATTATGCCTGGGCTAATAATGGCACTTATTGCACTTGGGAAATTGGCATTTGTTATTTTTATCCTACAATTTGTTCATGCTAGGAATGGTATGGCGATACCTCACACTTGGTGTGTTTATTTAGTGACTTTAGGTCAAAGTCCTACATAGAATTTTGCCGATACTAAGGAGTTCCAACCCTAGCAACGGATGCTACACACCGTCATAACATGGGATCCACGGCTTTACATCACTTCCGATTGATGGCATTGTGGCTTTCATCCACATTTTTTTATTTTAAAAACCTCATCGGAGTAGGCAGAATACTTAACCACTGAGCTACCGAACCTGGCATTTAAAATCTGATAATTAAAACGACTTGACACTTCTACTATTGTAAAAACTGTCATATTTAAATTATAGCTATTAACATATCTAGGAATGTTATGAGTATCATAGCTGCCACAGATGTTGTTTTAAGGCATCTAAGGCTGTTATAGTGCATAACATCCCTGGTTTCTACAATAGTTTATCGATTGCAGTATGGTAATGGTTGCCATGTACGATAAAGTAATGTTACCGTACAGATACAGCTGTTTCAGTAGTTGTTAGCACTGTTAAATTAATATAAAATAAATGGACAAGGGGTAATAAAATTTAAATAAACAATTAACCCCATAATAGAACTGTAGTATTTTATTCTAATGTTCTGTATTTCGCGAAAACTGAAAGAATGAACAGAATTAAATAAATTTTTCTGGAAGTGTAAACGATAATAACACGTTCAAACGTCATTGAAAGAATGACGAAGTTACAAGAATATGCAATGTTACATTAACGTTATAAAAAATGCAGGCGTCTGCTTGGGTTTAGTAATATGTTATTTTAGGCTGGACGTTTCTCGACTGCGCGCACAATTTTTGGCTTCTGTTTTCCTCTAACCCATTTCGTCGGCGAAGCCCGACTTTCAAACGCCTAAGCGTGACTGAACGATTCAAAGCTGACTATTTCATGCTATTCTAGAAACAACTGGAAAACATGCCCGAGTGAGCGGATCGCTAATTTTCCGAACATATATATTGGTATGCACCTGGGCACAGCTTCAGTTTCACGCTTAGACCCAAAGTGAAAACAAGCACAAGGTTTTCAGCAGTTAGGTGACTAGGACGTAAAGTTGAGAAAGGTCAGTGGGTAGAGAATTTATTTTTACAGCAATATTTATATCTCCTGCTGCTCTTGCATTTCCACGTCCTACTCACGGCCATTCATTTTTTTATAATTTGGCACGTTAACTGACTGTTTTAAATTTCAATTGCCTGTAGTGCTAATTAATTATGCAGATAGTGGTGCCCAAACACCCTTGCTGAATTATTTTCTAATTTATGGTCATAACTACTGGCATATTTTAATTGATATTTTTAAATAACAGATGTCTATCACACCCTTTTTCCGCGACTGGTGGGACGACCTTGACTTGAAACGTCCACATCGCCTGTTCGATCAACACTTTGGCAGTGCGCTTAGGAGGGATGAGCTTTGGGACTCGTTCAGCCGCTTTCCACGAGGTTCCATCTTCGACCGCCATCACAGACCATGGACCACCAGCTTAGCGAGACAGGATTCCGGTTCCACCATCACCGCCGACCAAGAGAAGTTCCAGGTCATCCTCGATGTCCAACAGTTCGTTCCTAGCGAAATTACTGTAAAAACCAATGGACAAAACATCATCATCGAAGGAAAACACGAGGAAAAGCAAGACGAGCATGGGTTTATATCTCGACACTTCTTAAGGAGATACGTTCTTCCTCAAGATCATGATGTGGAAAAGGTTGTATCATCGTTGTCGTCTGATGGAGTCTTAACCGTCTCTGCCCCTAAACGAGGCGTTAAGGAAGTCAAGAACGAACGAATAATTCCCATTACCCAGACTGGACCTGCCAAGGCTACCGTTACGCCCATCATTGAAGAAAAGTAATTTTGGTAGCTTGATAGACATTTTTATTTTTTATATTAATATTTGTTATGCCTGTTAAATGATGTACAAATTGTAATAAAATACCATTTTTTATAATGATCTTTGTTTTGTAATTCAATTGCGCAATTCAAATAGTTTGTGGAATTTTTAACTACAAGGTAGCAATTTTAATTACTACGGGTATGGTGCTCAAGTAAGGTAGTAATGTACAAATTGAAGGTAAGAGAATAGAACTAAATACAGTTACTAAAAAATGGCATATTTGGCTTACAGTATTTAGTTTTTCCTAAATTGATCTAATGTACTATTTAACAACACATATAGTGTAGGTATTTCTATTCTCCATATCACTTTGCTCCCATTTTTTCTTTTTAATAAGACAAAATAGCTTTTAGATGCCTACTTCGAAAGAATTACAACAGTTTCTATAATTAATTATTATCTTATAATTTTGCTTAAATAAAATATCAGATTGACTTATGTTAGAAATAATTTTTTTATACCATCACCTCCTTTCATACAACCATTATACTTCAAAAATAAACCTCATATAGCCATTGTAGGACATTTCATATGAAAAATGAATAAATAATTTTGTCATCATCATCATCATCATAATCTATAGTCTCTTTTACCTTTCAGTGTCGAGTTTAAAACATAATTCGAAGATTGAAAATGTAGAATAATTACTATTTATTCGGTAGAAGATCAAATAAGTAAATAATCTAGCAAAATCGTTTGACTAACAGATCAAAAGTCACATCATAATGAGAATTTAAACCTTTGGCTTGTGTCGGCATCATAAAAACATGCAAATTGGCATTTTATCAAAACTTACAAAGATCACACCTTTAAGTTAGATGTTGAATTTTGAATGGCATCGAGTGGTAATCTGAAGCCGTTGGAAAAGTTTGCGTTTCTAGAATTCTGCTATACTAGGCACTCTATGCAGTCATGAATGTATTTTATTGAATATATAAAGTTAACTATAAATCTTTTATTTTAAAAAAATATTCGCAAGAATTGCTGTGACAAATATTTGTCCTAGACTCCTAGAGACATACTACCCTCAAAATTTTTCGAATTTTACAAGATAAAAATTGTTAAAACGTTGTTTCGGGTTTTACAGCAGATAAAATCGATCAGTTTTTATTAAATGCAACTTTTAGTTTTTCAGCATTTCATATTACTAACATTTCCAAAATAATAGCTTTTATAAATTTAAAATTGGTTTAAACACAAAAAAATGGATAAATGGCGAGAGCCAACTTTTCGAAGTGTAAGCTATGAAAATACAACAAGCTAACAAAATTATTGTTAGTAATTCACCATGCGATTTATTTTTTTTTTCAAAAGATACAAATTCATATTCCGTAAATACTGTAAATTGGCTTAATCCGCCAACATAAGATGGATCTTCAGTTTTTTTTTACTACCTTTAGCCCACCACTTTAAGTATCTCTTTTAGGCTGGGTGGTGCACCTACTTTTCGGGTTATTACCAGCATCAACCATCATAGACAAATTCTTCAGTTTGTCTTTATTTATTATTTGGATCAGTTCTTATACTAAAATGAATAACTAATCGATTACAATGGCAGAGCAGTATAGCAGTGAAGTTTGTGCCATTGCCGTTAGATGACGCTGAAAAAACTAAACCTGTTCGGGGACATAGTGCTCATAATTATGTACTAAATAGGTAAAATATCTGTTTATCATAAGACCGGAACAGTAATGTGAATTATATTAATTCGCAAAAAATATTGCATACTAGTCAGGTATCAAGAACCATACATTCGATCATAGGGTGTGAACTCAAAGATATAGTTTAGTAGCTAAAATAAGAAGCATGGCAACTTTCATATTATTATAATTGTAACTTAAATACTGAAGAAGCTGATACTATTAGCGAAACGTATATTTCATTATTCATTAAATTATACTATATTACGACAATGATTTTTTTCATACTACATAAAAATCAAGCTTTTCTTATATTAATTTGATATAATTATCTCCATTAACCATTTTAAACTTTTAAATTAATTATCAATTTACTTAATACTTGAAAAGCTATCGTTCATCGACAACTTATATCAAAGCCATCCCCATATATCTATGCATCCATGAACTACTTTTCGTACATCGCGTGTAGAGTCATGCTAAGTGCTCGTAGAAAATTGTCGAACAGCCGCTGTCCAGTCTTCTACATCCTGCAGACGAAGCTTTGGAGAATCTTCTCTTGCCTTCCGTGTAAAACCACGCAGCTTTAGCTCGACATCCTGCATCATTTCATTTACTGCACCCAGTTAAAAGTCATTTATGGTTTATTATTTTCTGTTATTATGTTGCATGTGTAATTTATTGCTAATTAAAAACTTAGTACCTACCCGTAAATTATTCCCAAATTTTGTATGTGTTTGTACGTAGTTGCCGTTGAGAAATAGGACAAGCCCATCTACTAGATTCGCTGATAACGCACACATAAAATTCTCTTAAATTGTTTTGTAAACAAGTTGCTACGGTAACAGCAGCAAGGCTGATCCGCTTAAATATAATATTTGGAGTGTTATCTTAATATAGTTCTTTTTTCTATTATTTTCTTTTGTAAAGCGCAATACAGTTCCGCATATTTTGAAAACAAGGAAGCATTTTCAGTGATTCAGAAATAAGATAGGGTGCAAATCTCTGAGCTGAGTATGGCACACATTTCCAGAAAACTTGCGCAGGATTTTCTATGACGGATTGTCTTATTACATCACTGGCTGATAACTCATCATTGTGACGTTCTAAATTAATACGAATTTAATCACGTATCACTGTATCTTCAACATACATTATTTCGAATGCCTTGAGCGAGCTCCCTCTGATTTAAGTTTAAGGCGCGCCCCTATCCTGAAGAGCTATGAAGCATCCCTTGGCACATGTCGTAAACGGATTTTCCAGTAACACTCTTCTTATCTTCTTCTGGTGACGAACTACTTTGAATTTTGTGTTTTAGATAATGTAATTTGATTTATTTTTTAATATCTTTTGTATTCGTTGTGCCTATTATGTTATAACGTTATCAGTATTTTCCCTATTTTTACGGCTTTGTAATTCTCGTATTGTACCTTGGTACTGAAATATATTTATATCTTGCAACATACAATGTTCATTTATTTTTAGCGTCCATGATTCTCTCTTATTTGCAATCCTTTGTTATTGTGCGTTGTATGCTAATCGTTCTTATAATTTCTTTAAGGGTAAGATTGAAAAAACTGACAGGATAGTCTTCTGAATACGTTTGCTTATTTTTATTGTTTTGGTGGCTATACAGCTATTTATGAGCATCAGCCAAATCTACATATCTTGAACCAATTATTTTTCACCAGTGGACTTTTTCGTTTTCTACATTTCTACTGTAACAACAAATTTGGTGCGAAAACAGTTTATGGGTTTTCTAGTGTTGGCTTTGCTCGTAGTTGTCTTTCTGAGTAGCTCATTTATTTCTTTTTTTTATAATATCGTCTAACGTACTATCAGCGTTGCATCTTGGAGAGGTTCTGGTTCTGGGGAATAATACACCTCATAGGTTTACTTATAATATATTTCATATCACATAGAAGTACCAGGTGGCCAATTATGAAGGGCACTCGGCCCTATCTCGAAAAGCAATTGTCGTAAAGACTTGGGGTAAAAAAAAAATGACTAAAGCGGCCAAGAAAAAATGCTGGAAATTATTTTTAAGTTTCTAGAATGGCCGCCAAGGGGCGTAATCGCATTCTTGAATTTTAAATCCCGTTCTTTGAGAAATATTCTTGTATTACAGATAGCTAAAATGGACATCGTTTTAAAGCTGAGATAAATTCGATTCTTTTTCGCTAAATTGTGTTTGCTCTATCTTTTAAGGGAAAGTGGTGGGGGGTGTCCGAACATTTTCGGAAAGAAATGTCAATAACTTCAAAATGACTGAATGGCTTTGGTCAAACTTAGAGGCCTTGAAAAGGGATTTTCTTATGCTATCAACGCTGCCTTGAGCGGATTGATTTAGATTGCTTGTGTCGCCGCTAGAGGGCGTTTTGCGACAACACTACAAATGAAATGGATTTTCTCAAAAAAATTAAATGCAACAATATCACTTTTATTGCAACAAAAGATAGCCAAATAAGGGTCTAGCACGCTAGTGAACACCGCATTCCGATATTTCTTTCCTAACCTAAAATATCAGTAAAAGAAATTAAAACTCGAAATCATGTCGCATCTTTGGGAATATTTGCAGTATACCTGCCATTATTAAATCCTAATTATCGTTCTTGTAGCAAAATATATATAAATTTACTGTTAAAATGCCAACACTATATTTAAAATGTCAGTAATAATTAATACTCATTAAATTTGATTGAATATTGCCTTTCTGTCCACACGAAAAACTTTGACACTTGGATGGCGCCTATCAGGATACTCCATAGCATAGATTCTAACAGAAACAGTTGCGTTTTCATTGTTTGAAAATAAACACGAAACATATCAAACACTTCTACAGGTGGAAAAGGCATTCTCTACAAATAAGGCCACCAAAATGCACTATAAATAGCTGCAATCTTAATATGATTAACACTTAAAACACCACCATTATAATTTTTGCTAGTTTGTTTTCCAAAGCACACTTGCATTTGAAAAATTTCGAATTTCGTGTGGACAGAAGAGCAATATTAAATAATATTGAATGATGATTAATTATTATTGACATTTTAAATATAATGTGGGTATTTTAACAGTAAACTTTTATATATTTTGCTAAAATAACGATAATTAGGATTTAATAATGGCAGGTATACTGGAAATATTCCCAAAGATGGGACATTATTTCGAGTTTTAAATTCTTTTACTGATATTTTAGGTTAGGAAAGAAATATCAAAATTCGGTTTTCACTAGCGTGTTAGACCCTTATTTGGATATCTTTTGTTGCAATAAAAGTGATATCGTTGCATTTAATTTTTTTGAGAAAATCCATTTCATTTGTAGTGTTGTCGCAAAACGCCCTCTAGCGGCGACACAAACAATTTAAATCAATCCGCTCAAGACAGCGTTGATAGCCTAAGAAACGCCCTTTTTAAGGACTCCAAGTTTGACAAAATCCGTTCAGCCATTTTGAAGTTGACATTTCTTTCCGAAAATGTTCGGACACCCCCCACCACTTTCCCTTAAGAGATAGAGCAAAAAGCATTTAACGAAAAAGAATCAAATTTATCTCAGCTTTAAAACAGTGTCTATTTTAGCTATCTGTAATATAAAAATATTTCTCAAAAAAACGGAATTTAAATTCAAGAATGCGATTACGCCCCCTGGCGGCCATTCTAGAAACTTAAAAATAATTTCCAGCATTTTCTCTTGGCCGCTTTAGTCATAATTTTTTTTACCCCAAGTCTTTACGACAATTGCTTTTCGAGATAGGGCCGAGTGCCCTTCTTAATTGGCCACCCGGTACATTTTCCCTAAATCATATTATACAGTGATCGGCAAAAAGTGGGAATTAAATGGTAAACATTTTCATTTCGAGTTTTTTGGCAAATCAAAACCCTGGCGATCGGAGGTGGTTAAAACACATTACAACTGGGCAAAATAAAAGTTGTCACGTGAGTTCCGTTAACTGTCAATTGAAAATAATTGCAAAAAATGCATTTACAAGCCAAGATAGAGAAAAAATACTAAAAATGTTGTTTAACATGTAATTTTCTATGGGGTGCAAAGCTAGTTCACGTCCGTAGCAGAAGCTAGGCTACACGTGCACCCTGGATAGCGCTAAAGAACTAGTACAACCGGCAGCCCAACCATCCAATAGGATCTCCTGGCTAAAATGCACAGAGGTACTTTAACATACATATATTTTACTGTGCATTTCCCTTGCCATACGATAAATAAATAATAATAATTCTATCTAAATAAAAAATTTTGGTTCAATATTAAAAAAAATCCTAAAGTTTTAGAACACTTAATCTGAATAAAGACAAATCTCCTCATTTAGACAACTGTAAAAGAACATTTACAAGATGTTTGTAACAGTAATTCATTAATAGGGGGAAAATGACCATTTGCCTGAATATCAGTCATATAACGAAATTCGGCAAAGATAATGTGCTTCCTTCTCTCTTGTGTAGGGTAGTTGCAGCCTATGATACTTGTTTCACTTCCATGGTCGGCGTTATATTCAGTCGAAGTTGTGTCCTATGTTTTAAGCACTTAGCATAGGCCTAGGCAAATGATCATTTGCCTAAATTTACTATATGCCTAGTACATTATACACAATACATTGATATGATAATTAAATGATAAAGCATTCAATAACTACACAATAATAAAGCAGCTTAAAATAATGTTCCTAAAAGGAGTGATGGTTTCCTTTTATCATTGGAATTTCGGTTTCTTACAATGGTATCTGCAATTCATTTGTAAATAGTCCAGTTTTGATTGCAATTGTAATACAAATTAGTCAAAACTTCCCTGAAAAAAGTAATTATTATTATAAAATGTAATATATAAAGGTTTAATACTTACATATTTGGTCATGTAGTTGAAAACACACACAATCTCAACTGTTAACTTAAAAATATGATTTATGACAATTAGACAATTCATAACAAGTAATAAAAAAACTGTATTATAATGTGTTTGATAACCATTGGTTTTGGCGGGTAGTTTAAAAATAAACAGAACAAATGGGTTGTATAAAAATATAAATTGAATTGACACAAGTCCCAATTTATATTGAATTTAAGGGTCAATTTTAGACGTTAATGTACTGGTATGTACCTGTTTATATTGTCATACACCTAAAGAGTGTGATAGACATTGGCGTAACTAGCGGGGGGGTCAGGGGGTTCAGGCCCTCCCCAGAGTGCAGTCTGGCCCACCCCAGAAAAATAGAGGTTAAATAAATTTAAAAATCTGCTTTTTTTATTAACCCATTTATACTAAGGAGTTGGTTATCGACCCTCACACATTCTTACATTTTCTGGTTTTATTACCTTTTTTGGCTTAAAAACATTATAGTATAAATACTATATGTTGGACGGATGACTCTACTGAATAATAATATACAAGAGAAAACGTTATTAATTAGCTAATAGTTACTTTGAAAACACTGCTTTCGTCTGAATATTTTTTTTAGTTAAATTTACACAATTTTTGTTAGTTTCTCTTAAGTTTAAACAAATAAAGGATCAATTTATTTGCACAGAAAAATAAAATTGCAATTATTTCATATGCGGGTAAGTAAATGAGTTGAAAACTTGAGTGCATCGGTAACTACTCACTGGGCACATACAGCTAGCTGCCTATTATAGGATCGTCCAGTTCAGACTTAAGGTGACTTGCTATTTAGATGTATGCCTTGCCGAAAGAGTTGAGTTTATAGCTTTAAATCGTACGATTCAGAATTTTGTGTTAAATAGTGTTTTATGTACCGCAAAGAGCATTTTGTGGTGATGAATTTCCACAGTTGCTAGCCCAAGATAGAATAAAAAGATATCACAATAACAATTAAAAGGATACTGATGTTTTTCAGAAAGTATTTGCTTCGAGGCGGAGAAAAAAATAAAAATTGTGTCTCAAAAACGTGCAAATGGAAACCAAGTGATGTTTCTCCTGGAATAATATTTTTTATCGTCAACCTCATTGAGTTGCAAGAGGCAATCTATACATTTTTATGTTGTTTATGAACCGAAAAATAATTTATTAATATGCTTCTTAGACACGCAGTATTACGAGAGTATGTAGCACCCATAATTTCTGCAAACCAATAGATCAAGTGTACCATCGAAATGTAACTTGCCATAAACAAATGTTTGTTGTTTTCTAGTTTAACAGTTCAAATTTAGTTACTATACAGTTAGTTTTGAAATAAGTGTTGTGCATCGAAAATGAACATAAGGGGGGAAAATTTTAGAGCCATGATTTACTATGACTTTAAAAGTTCCCTTTCTCTGAAAGAAATGACTTCGTGCTGATTTTGGTGGCCAGGCGCATATTTCTGGTTTAATGAATTTAAATTTGAACGAGTTTCAGTCAGCGACGATTTTTGCGAAAACAAATTTCAACAGTTACTGATACGAACGTAGACGCTGTGCGAAGAATGCTTCAGTAGGACAATCGAGTCACTTACAGAATTATTAAAAGCATCTTGGACATTGGCATGACTGCAATACACAAGATTTTACATACTCATTTGGGTGTAAGAAAAGTCTGTCTTGGGTGGATACCACACAGTTTAACAGACACACAGAAACACAACAACAGCAGGTGGAACAGTATAAGAAATATGATAAAGGTAGATCTAAACCAGTTTACATAATAACTGGTGACGAAAGCTGGATATATGCATTTGAACCCGATTCTAAGCGGTAGTCAGCACAATGGGTGATTCCAACAAATCCTAATCCAGTTAGAGTGAAGCGATTTTGAAGAGTTGGTAAGAAAATAATTGCTTGTTTCTATTCAAAATCAGGACTTGTCCCAACTGTCGTTCTTAAAAATAAACGTAGGGTTATTGCAGGATGGTACACAACTATATGCCTGCCAGACGTTATTCAAAAATCTCGGCTTATGGCGCCCAAGGGGTGAGATCGTTCTGCACCATGAACATGCTTCTAGTCATACCGCACCTCAAATAAAATAATTTTTAGAGATCTTCGAGTTAAAATTGCTAACTTATCCACCATTCAGTTCCGATCTAGCACCTTCCGATTACTTTCTAGTTCCTCCATTAAACGATAAAATGCGTGGTGTACGATTTGTAACTCCCGAAGATGCTGTGGAAAGCTTCAAAAACCTTGTTTCTCAAGTGACTCAAAAATTGTGGAACTTATGTTTTGAAAATTGGTTTTACCGAATGCGTAAATGTTGAGTTTAAGGGTGAATACTTTGAGAAAATAATAAAAGCAAATTTTGGTTACTGAACATTGTTTTATTAGACTGCAGAAATTTACGGGACTGCCCTTGTATAAGGCATCAAAGAACAAGCAAATAAATTTATGCGAAAAGGTTATGCATGTACGTAAATTCCTGTCTTCATAGGTATACATAGGTATTGATGATGGTTGGTTGGGGGGCCTGGCCCTCCCCAGCCAAAAATCCTAGTTACGCCAATGGTGATAGACGAATATTAGTACGAAATTAAAAATTAGTGAGTGCATCGATTATTACTACACAAGGATGAGCTGCCAACCATAACGAGGATAGCTGTAGCAGAGATTTGGTAATAGAATATTATAGAAGATAAAGAGCTGGAAGATAGAAGCTCACAAGTGAGTCTATTAACCTTCAACTTAAAATAAGACACGTATAATAGGAAAGTCGTAACATAAAATATATCTGGTACTTACAGAGTTATTAAAAATTGAATTCAATTGAATCATAAATTGTATAATCATAAAATTGTAAACAGACAGTAATATTAATCTAAAATTGATTTAACTGAAATTAAGTATTATCAAATATTATTAACAAAGGTGTTAAACGTATGATAAAGGCAGATATTAATTGCTTAATAAATACAATTTTCCTATATCTTGCATTATAGTTATTTATTGTTTATGTCTTAATCTGATTTTAATAGTAACCCTGAGATAGAGTCGAATAACTAAGGTTATTACAATTACCTACTAAAGACTGTGGACAAAAGGTAAGATTTAAATTAACTGAAATCAAATAATAGCTATTTATGCAACAAGTGCTAAAAGTCGACGTTTATGCACGCGTTGCATACAATATTTTATCTACGACCTTAATTTTACCGTTATTAATCCATAAATATCGATTTAACAAATGTTTGCATCTACGACACTTCTAATTCATGTCATAATAAATAGTAGGCTATGCGCGGGCGAATGTTTGCGAAGCCAGTGCTGTCAAGGTCAGTTACGAAATGTAATTATTAATAGTCCACATATGACTGTATTCATTACATAATGCTTTAATTATTTCAAAAACACTTTACCTGTAACGCAAGAAGCAACTAGAATAACTTTACAACTTCACTTCCAGTTCGAAATTGTAGTTTTATAACCTCACTTCACTTTTAGCACTAGAGCTAAAAGTAAACAGGTGATTTCTCTAACCACAGTAAACTATAAACGTCACTTTTAGCGAAACAAGCTAACGCTAAAAGGCCTACTTTTAGTAGTGGGCGTAGAAAAAAGATATTAGACCAATATGTATTGACAGAAGACAGAAAGTCAACATAGTCAACATAGAGTTGAACGTTCCGTACATGCAGTAGTTGAACTAGACTTTGTTCAAAAAAATCTCGGTTAATAAAGCAATTTTAACACTTGAGTAAATTATTGCTAACTAATTAACTTCAATTAACTTACTTTTTTGGTGCATTTCCTAAATAACATTTCTAATTGCCACTCTATCACAATAATAGGTATAATCTATTCCATCTTTAAAAAAACGATAGGTTGCCATGCTTTTCTTTTTCTAAATTGGCAGTACTAAGGAAAGCAGTAGTTATATTTCATTTCTTTGTGGTGGCAAACTTTTTCTAACTAAATTTGAAATGCCGTGTTGCCAATGCTACCAAACCAAAAAGACAAGAAAATATGTCAATAAATGTCATTATGACACTTTCCTAATCTCTGAAAAATAAAGTGATAGTGTAAGTGATTATTGTGAAAAATTTAATAAACAGCATGCCCAATGTTGTGTCTTCGGCGACGAAAGCAGTGTGTTAAAGTGCTACACACATTTCAGATGAGATAAAACCGATCTAAGCAATGATCAAATTATTAGTAGATTTATGAACATTTTCAACGTGAGTACACTGAATTCCTATCCCATAAAAGAATTTTCTTAAAAAGTGCATCATATATTTATAGGTAAGAAGATCTGTTATCTATTTAGTCCAGTCAATCTGTATATTTGACCTTGCATTAAATCGGGTAGTTCTGATTTTTTTATATGCTTTATATGGTTGAGGCCTAATAATGAATCTAAGTTTTCGACCTCGGCCGAGTACCGGAAGTACCTTAAATAACAAAAAAACGCGAAATTTTCGACCGAAATACGGTTTTTGTCAATTTTCATCCAGAACCACTGGATTTTCAGCAAAAGTTGTTATATCCTGTGTTAAATTAGAGGAAATGTTATACAATTTAAGACCAGAACGGTGTCTATAGACCTAATAGTTTTGAAGATACAGCTTTTCAAAGTTTAACAAATTTTTCACATTTTGCATTTTTAGGATTTTAGTCGGTTCTACCGCGAAAGGTTCGTAGTAGTACAACACAAATAATGTTAAGCAAATCAATCTGCATTCAAATTATAATAATATGAGACAAAAATGGTCCTTGGTACCTCGTTCTGTGATAAGCTAAGTTGCATTGTAGAATTGTTGAAAAATAACTCAAAAACTGTCTGTACCTAAAAGATATCTTCTGTATACAGGGTGATTTATAACGGGCGGACCAAACTTCAACAGTGTGTTGGGGAGGTCATTTTGAGTAAAAAATGTCAGATGAACATAGGTCGTATTCCATTTAGTTACCCAACTACAAGAGACCAAAGTTTTATTAAGGGGAGGGTAAAGGTAAAACCGCTCAAAGTAGCCAATGTTTCAAGCGTCATATCTACTACGTACGAGTATGTGGGCCAACCATATCAAACCTTTTTTTGTATGATAGCCTGTAGTTTTATCTGTCAAACGATATGGATTTGATGGAAATTTATTGGTAGGAAGGGCATTAAACAAATATTTTAAAAACACATTGCAATTTATCTCCAAAGAGTTTTTCTCCCAAACGGCTTGTCCAATCTTAGTCTTTTTTATATCAGAATTATTCTTTTTCACAGTTGTAGTGTATGAGATAAAAAATAGAGTAAATTCTAAAAAAATGTAAAAAATAAGTTTGAAAAGGCCAACTTCCCTTTGTAAGATTTTTATGAAATTATCTCATTCGCTAGATAGTATTAAGAAGCCTAGGACATTGGCGTAAACAGAATTTGAAATTTATGTTTCGTTATAAATCACCCTGTATACTCCAGTCAAATGGTAGAAAATAGAGGAAAGTTTTGGTATAGTTTTGATATTTGGTTCCTCTATGTTTTTTAGGTCGCTGAACACACATATCAGGTTTGCCAACAAAAATTTTGACCGGAAACATGTTTTTTTAAGCAAAAACCGTGTAAAAAACCGATTTTTTAGTCTTTCTAAAATTATCCGAAAGCTATCCATTATTCATAAATGTTGAGCCTATATGAAACGAAAGAAGATAAAATTTCCTACATTTTATGAAGTAGAGTTTGTTTTCTCCGATCAATCGTTCAACCACGAGAGCGCCGCGAAATTATATTCCAGTCAAATGGTAGAAAATAGAGGAAAGTTTTAAGTCTTGATATTTGCTTCCTATATGTTTTTTGGGTCCCTGTACGCGAATATCAGGTTTTCCAACATTTCATTTATGAAGATTCATTTCATATACTATTTTTGATTTACGAAAAATGGATAGTATTCGAGTTACTTTGAAATAAATTGGGATAATTTCCTTTTTTTTTGCTTTTAACACCTAACTTCGCGGCGCTCTCGCGACTGAACGTTTGATTGGAGAAAAAAACCTCTAGTACATAAAATGTAGAAAATTGTATCTTCTTTCGTTTGATATAGGTTTAACATTGACGAAATTGGATAGTTTTCGAGTAACTTTAGAAAAACTTAAAAAAATCGTTTTTTAAGACCGTTTTTGCTTAAAAAAACGTGTTTCCGGTCAAAATTATTGTTGGAAAACCTGATATTCGTATACAGCGACCCAAAAACCATATAAGAACCAAATATCACAATTCCACCAAAACTTTCCACTATTTTCTACCATTTGACTGCACTATAACTTCGCGGCGCTCTCGCGGCTGAACGATTGATCGGAGAAAAAAAAACTCTAGTTCATAAAATGTAGGAAATGTTATCTTATTTCATTTCATATACGTTCAACATTTACGAAAACTAGTTCTTCGGGGTTAAAATTGACGAAAACCGAAACAAGGTAGAAAATTTTGGCTTTTTTTAGTTATTTGAAGTACTTCCGGCACTCGGCCGAGGTCGAAAACTTAGATTCATCATTAGGCCTCAACCATATAAGACATATAAAAAAATCAGAACTACCCGATTTGATGCAAGGTAACACCCCCTTTTGATGACAGATTGACTGGACTAATTCTATAATTACTAAAAATAATGTAGCACATTATGGCAACATCGGGCATTCAGAACCTTCAAAATTCCTAACCTAACTTTACCGCAGTTTTGTCAGTTCATATACAGAGTGATATCTGTCAGATTGTCATGGCCAACCATCGTTTTTTTAAAGATGGAATAGATTATATCGCGTACAAGCGTCCTTAAACCTTCTTCTGTTTTGGGCATTAAACAGCCTGGTTTGTTTCTACTCTTTGCGATGCATTGTTCACGGTCACATTTAATTGTAGTGCATTTGCAACTCGCTATAATAAATAAGAATATTACACGATTGATACTACTGAGCCGGGTGACCATTCGACGTTGAGGTAGGATAATAAGACTAGGCGCGAAACATACAGGGTGTTGCAAAGACTAATGCAACATATCAAATTCTTAATTTCAGTTAGTTCAAATATTAGCTTCGTTATTGATTTTACAGCATAATTCCGTTCAGGGGACTACATAATTCCGTAATTTCAGTGTTAGAGTAAATAAACTTCACTAAACTCTTGTCTAACTATGTCATGTGTCGCCATCTACTAAAGTTACCAATGTATGTTTAGGTTGGCTATCTGTGTGTAACCGTTCGATTCTAGATCCTTAGCAGTTCCTTGTACGACTCTTACATGTTCACGTCGGTCTTACAATAAATATTGTATTTGTTAATTAGTCGTTCGAGTTTTATTACCGAAACCCATTTACCATCTCATTCAGCATTCATCATTGCCCTAAACATCAAATCGACCTGAGCTATTTATTGTCAAACTTTGGGAGTAATGTTATGAATAGGTATTTTACCAGTTTCTTATCTAAATACCCCTTGAATGAAAAACTGACTTCAATGTTAGGTGCTACTTTTATTTTTGTGTTAAGAGTCTCTGATCAAGGCTGAATTGATATATTGATTTACATTTTCAAAATTTGGCTAACACATTTTTCAAAGTATTTAAAAAATTACGGAAAATACTTTTCACAAGGATTATGACCAGCAAAGGTGTATATCATGGCCGGAGAGAATAAGATGTAATAATCAATAATTGTCCGGTTGTGAGGTTCGAACTCACTACCTGTTGAGTGGATATGCATTCATATTGGTTACCTATCTCTCGAATAGCGTTTAACTAAAGCAAAGGGCTGCATCTTCAAACAACCAGTTAACAAACCAATTAACAGCTTTGAACTGGAAATAGCAAACTCTTTATAAATGCGTTATATCATAATGTAGATTTGGATTTTATTTTATTTGAACTTCGCCGGGTGAAAATGACTTGAATTGTGCAGCTATTGTTGAAATTGTTAATTTAATAAGCAAAGGTTTAACTGTTTTATTCCGTTACTAGCGTCCTCTAAAACTATTGCTTTAAAAATAAAACTTAAAAATATCTCAACTATGAATAATATCTTATGTCATTAATAACACTTTGATTTCGAAAACAGAGGAATTTTCCAAAACCGATTTTGTGTGCCTGACGCTCATATTCTATTTATAGCTATGTTTACAGCAGTTAGAAAAGTACTTTAGAGCTTTTTCATTTAAATTTAAAATAAATATTTAACAAAGGTTTACATATTGCCCGACGAAGTGATTTCAGATCAAATATTATCAAGGACAACAGTATCAAATTACAAAGTATTTTTTCAGAGATTAGTAATTTCGTATTTATATTTTTTTAAATGAAAAATCAACAAGTGCTACACACGAAAAGTTAATGATATTTAAATATTTAGGATTGAACTGGTGGGCGAAAAATATTGTTTATTAGCCAGAAGTGTGAGCGTCAGTGCATACTCATAGATACTGAACGAGTTATTTTGGGCGTCTGGCGTTCTAGACATCCATGAAAATTGTTGCTTCTCCATCTCTTGCTCACACGTTTTGTGAGTAAAACTCAGCTCTATCTTGCCGGTTATTCGAAACGATCCAGAGCAAACTGAGGTTTATTGCCGATCTAGAAACACCTGGAAGGTATGCCGAGTGTAACCCCAAAAATCTCTGGTATATATTGAGATGCATTAAAATGAAGCCTCAGTTTCGCTCTTACGTTCACAGTGGAAACAATTACACTACACTTACTCAAGTGTCGAGCTATCAATAAACCAAGGTCAGTCATATTTTTATTTTACTTTTATAAATGAACATTAGTAGGATTTATTAGAAGCTTAGATTGTGAATTTTTGCTTTTGATCAGATTGTTTCTTAAATTAAGCTTTATATAAGTTGCTCTAAAAGATTGCTTTCACAAAAGTTAATAATTTCATTTTTCCCAAAGATGTCTAATATTCCAATGATTTTGCGCGATTGGTGGAGTGACTTGGAAGGCTTGCGGCCACCCAATGTACTGGATAGGCAACAATCCAGCTCCAGTATTTCTGACAAGAACGCATTCCATGCTGTAGTTGATGTGCAACAATTCACCCCCAAAGAAATTACCGTCAAAGTTAACAACAATAACGTCATCGTTGATTGCAAACACGAAGAGAAGGAAGACGAGCATGGGTATATATCCAGAAACTTTTCTAGGAGATTCGTTGTTCCCGAAGGATACGACCTTGACAAGATTGCGTCGAGCTTGTCTTCAGATGGGATTTTGACCATCTCAGCACCTAAGAAAACTGCTACCGAAACCAAGACTGAAAGAATTGTTCCTATCAACCAGACTGGACCTGCATCTGCCAATTAGAAATGCCGAGCAGTCGTTTATGAACTTTTATATTTTTTATATTCCTGTGTTGATATACAATTGATGTAAATATTTTAATTAAATATTAATTTTTAATGTTTTTTCCTTAATAACTACTAGAATATTACCAGGTAGATTTTGCTACAATACTATATTGGCTTTGCCTTTAATTATCTTTAGAAGTGCTACATATAAACATTTGATTAAAAATAGTGCATGATTAAACACTTATCATTAAAATCTGGAAATAGAGCAGCACCCATGATTTAATTTACAAAACAGTAGAGCGATTTTAATGAAAAATAACTGATAGAAACAAATAGTAATGTAAACATGGATAAATCGTCCAAAATATTTTGAGCTTAAGTTGCAGCATATACGTATTTGATATCTACACCAACAATTCTGGAACAAGAACGAATAACATGACAGTAAAGACATGTAAGTACAGTATTCTCATTATTAAGGAGCAGCTTCTATATTTACTTCGTTATATTCATCTTTCATGTAAAATTCTCAAATAAAATTTCACAAAACTAAAGAAGGAAAATCATTTTATTTTGGGAGATACAGAAAATTAAAGGCAGCACATTAACACCCCACCAATCCAAAGTACAGACGACACTTGGCATGACCTGTTAATGAAAAAGGCGTGGAACCAACAATAAATAATGATGAAATAGTCAACTTGTTAGTCCCATGTCACCCATTAAACCTTTCACCCCCCTCTGAAGTAATGCCATGAGCCCTATAAAAATCACAAAACGCCAGGTTACGACTTCACTAATGAGGCAGATGCTAAAGAAATTTTCGAAAGAAGCAGTTATCTCACTACCATATTTAATCAGATGGCAAGCTTGTTATACTTCCCCATGCCATGGAAGTAGAAACAGGTAATAATGTTACTAAAGCTAGTTAAACTATCGCACTTAACTATACTCCTACCGGAATACTGCTAGACCACACTAGGCAAATTGTTTGATAAGCGCTTTCTGAAAAAACTCAAGGAAGATAATGACTACGCTAATTCCAAACCATGTATTTGGTTATCGAGAGGCTCACTCTGCAGTCCAAACAAATTCACCGAATCTTTAACCAAATATCCAAAATCGTGGAGGAAAAAATCTGCACTGCGGTATCCTTAGGTGTATTGCAGGCATTTGATAAAGTGTGGCACACCGATATATTATACAAAATAAAGCAATTAGTACTACGATTAGGTATCTACTATATATTACTAAAAATCGTATCTCACCGACGGCCACTTTTTAATGAAGTATAACAACCACTTACACATTATACATACCACTTAATAAAAGCTGGTGGCAGCATCCTAGGACCATTTCTTGCTGGACAAAAGTAGTTGCTTGCGGAGTGTTTGCCTTTCTAGTAAATGCAGTTTTTATCGTGTATTGGGCAAGTACACAATTGTAAGCAGCCAAGTAGTAACGCATTAACCATACTTGCCGCTCGAAGCCCTTTAAAATGTTGTCTCCAAATTTTACTTACTATTCGAAAACACTAAAACATATATTTGCTGTGATTATGTTAAGTGTTATTTTCAGTATACACATGCCTGGGAATAAATGTTTTATGATAAAGATAAAACACATTTTTTGTTAATCACTCCATTTCGGCGTCCCCTAAAATTTTGCGATTATCAGGCTTCTGCCATAATATATTTCTTGACACCAATAAATGTTTGAAAAAGCTTTGGATTAAATATCAACTGCACATTTTTCCTTAAAATGTTAATAACGTGATAACTAGAGGAAATGCATTGTAATAAAAAATGTCATATCTCGAAAACATACAATCCAGTGAAAATGTTTCTTTTTAACAGTTTAAGCACTTTTTTAATAAAAACTTCAGTCAGATCTCAACCCAATCGGTTGATTGGTGCTGTAATAACAAATTACCATTTACTAGAAAAAATGCAGTTTTAACATTCAGTAAGAAAAACAGCCTAATAATTTTTAATTAGAAAATCGTACCACACTCATTAATGACAAATAGAAAAAGTAGTTAACGAGCCGTAACCAAAACAACAACAAAATTTCTTGGACATTTTTTGTAGGTAGACCAACCTAACTGTGAGGGTTTGTGTCGTTACGATTTTCTTACGGAATCTGCATTCGAGCATTAATTCATATCCGGAAATTATTTTCCGTGCATTCCAACAACTTCCTAATTTGCCCTCGAATCCCGCTCCGGCAAATTAATACGACGTTGTTGGAACGCACTCAAGAACATTTCCGGAAAGAATTAATGCTCTTATGAGATTATATGTGAAAATACAAGGCGAAATTTTTGAGAGTATAATAAAGGTTTCTGAGTAACTTATGACGATACCTTAAACTTCAATGATCATATAGAATCCAGATAGTGACACATGCTTATAAAACGGTGGTTTTTGTGATGAGACAAGATTAACGGCCCATTTTGAGTTTGTCGTTTGTTGCTTTAAACCTATTGATTTCATACCTGCTTCCTTTTATTGATGGTTCCATGGATTGTGAGAGTCAAGCTAACTTTATTCGGCAGTTTTCAAAAACTGACACGGTGGAATTTTGGATCCAAGCGCACCTCCTCTCTGCGTATCAGCAAGTTAAGCCGTTTGAATGTGAGCTGTAGGAACCGTGTTGTTTACCCAGATTTGCTGAAACCAGCTTCGTGGTAATTTCAACCGAGTTGCGGACCGTGCAAATTTAATTTTTTACTACACGTAGTCGTGGGCCGTTATCAACCTTAAGGTAAGTGTTTTTTCGTTAGTGTTACTGATTATGTGATTTGCGTTAAAGCACGTTAGGAACAGCTAAGCCCGCTTCGCTATATTTGTTGGCTGTATTTAGCTGGGAGAACATTTTATTTATCACATAAACCGCTCCCGTTTGTCATAGACTAAAACTGTCCTGCAGATTGCCAAAGGCTTTCTTGCTTTTGAGGAGATACAGCCACCAGAGTTTTTGCTCGCCTTTTTGATTTCCTTTTCCACCAGGCCTCCCACTGGAGCTGCCCCATGAAAACTAGATGACTTTGGCTGCGTTGTAGCATTGGCTATCGATAGATTTGCGTACTATTTCTCAGGTGAGAAAGTAGCTTTTTTGTCAGCGTTTCATGCGCTGCATGTCAGATAGGATGAGTTTTTGGCTGCTTGATCCCTGAAAAGTAACTGTATTATGATTATGAATGTTGATGCTATCAAACGCACAATTTACTTTTTATCCAACATTTCAATAATTTCTTTTCACTATTTAACTTTGTCCATTTTTTTTTTTGCTTTCATATTTCTCTTGAATATACGCGGTAAATGAGTTTTATTTAGACTATGAGTTGGGATTTCGGCTGCTCCATCGAAAAACACAGTATCCAACATTTTCTGTGAAATTGAGCTGAATGGTCATATGTAGATACTGTGTTGTCCCGCATCTTTCTAGCTAATCAGATTTGAGCTATCTCTACTGGTTACCTATTTACAGCTACCCATAAACACAGTATCTACATGCATTTATTCTGTTCTCCAATTCAAAACACAGCAAGTCATTATAATGTTCGAAAGAACCAAAGAAAACACAGTATCTGGTAGTTACTGTGTTTTAGAAAAAACACCTAGCAAACTTTTTTGTCAAAATTCTGTGTATAACACAGTATCTACGAGATACTGTGTTTTGTTGCAGACATGCTCATTCAACGTACCTACATAACCTTAATTTGTGAGTGTTTGTTATTGGTGTGCAGGGCGTTAAATCATAAATTTTGGTTATTTTTTTGTTTTTGTATTTGTTTAAGTTGTCCAGCATATCTTTTTGATAAAAAAATTTGTATAGCTATCGTAAAAAAAATAATAAAACTGTTCTTGTAGATACTGTGTAGAAAATTAATGTAATCCTCACTTCCGCCCACCCATTGGATATCAAAACACAGTAACTACATTTTACCATGAAACTTTAGGGTTGCAAGATTTTTGGTGAGACAGTAAAAATTATATTTTAATACAGACTGCAAATATACGGGATTTAACTTTGGGAATGCATGCAGAGTGTGGGGCCATCCATCTAAAGTGTTTCCTTGTTTCCCAACATTTTACTCATTATCACATACTGTATTATTCAATAGAGCAGCCGACTTATTTGTTGTTGTCGTAGTTGCTCTTTTGTAACTTGCTTCACCTTTTATTCAGTCAAGAACTTTAAGAATTATTGCCTAACCCATGACATCAGCTCGCCGACAGTTTGAGCTAGTCCGAATTGTGATCGCCTTTTGAGGAAGAGCGATACACAACCATCCAGTTTTACAAAAATAAATACACTGAAATTGTTTTATTATACTCTGATCAAATCAAAACTCAAATATGCGTCTGCTATTTGGCACATTCTATCAGTGCTGGAAATCAAATAGAAATGGTTCAAACAAATGCTTCAGATTACTATATTTTAGAAAACATAAACGCTATCCAGACTCGAATCATGTAAGATCGACAGGTTTACGCAAAGAATTTCAAATGCAAAGTCTTGTAATATAAAAATATTCATTAAATTTAATATTTTGAACTACAATTTGGGAACTAAGAATTTAATATCCAGATTTCAATTTAAAATTCCATGGTCAAAACTTCTGCTGTCTTTTTTATTCCCGTAGCGACACTTACATACAATGCAACCCTTCTGGCTATAGTAATATTGTTTATTGAATTGTGCAGTTTAACAGTTTAATTTTAGTTCGTTGCAATATAGCAGTATCATAACATATCATAAGTCCTTGAAACTAAGATTTGTCTTCCAGCCCTGGCAATTTTGATTGTGACGCTTTCAAGCTAGTTTATTTTTTAAAAATTAGGCTTAACTGTATTCTGTTCTGTGCTAGAATTACTTGTTTTTACTTGTGTATGTTAGTGTCAACCATATAACAAAAAAATCAAATTCCGATACTTTTGGAATGTTTCAAAATGGTGGGTGTAACTCACATATGAGCGCAAGGCGGCAACAGGTTGCAAACAGTGCAGTTCGAGCCTCCCTAAGCCCAGTGATGGAGGCAGGCGGTTAAATCTAAAATAACATAAACTTACTGATCTGTAAATCTCATCGATACTAATGATTGTACTCACTGGGGGTGGCCGGTCCCCTGGCCCTTTCGTCCTTCCGGCAGCGAATTTTACACTTGGATTTGCATCAGTCAGTATCAACCCCTTAGCATATCATCGCTACGTTTACTGGCTGGGTTAGCTGTCGGCACCTATCGCTTTTACTGCCTAACATTAATCCGTTCGATTAACTAGTGTTACGACTAGTACCGACTACCTTTCACCGTAAAGTAATTACTGTAGATCTCGCCCGAGCTGCTGCGGAAGGACAAGCATCCGCGGGATCACTACGGATCCACCCCCTGCTTACATATAATTGTCCAGCACGAACACAAATCTCGTCCGGCTGCTGCGGAAGAACATGCTTCCACGGTATCAATACTGATTCCCTCCTGATTATCATGTAATTGTCGAGCATGGGCGAGAACCTCTGAAGTCTACCGGGTGTTGTAATTTCCAAAAAGCTACCAAACATCATTCAACTGACTAAGATAGTACGCGCATTTTACTCTAGCTAATCTGATTCACTACCTAAGAATACGCATGGTAGCGCTCACCGATTCGTCTTTTATTATTGCAACTTAACACATTATAAATAATTATTGGTACGTATAATCGCCTAATAACTTGTGCCAACAAATAACTACACAAAATAGTCCACCCACGTCTAGTCCCTATCACAGCATTGAACGTTCTCCCATTCCGAGTTCCATTTCTATTCCAGCACCCCTCGACACGGTGCATTGGTTGCACGTGTCGTCCGGGTTTCCGAAACAAGAGAGATTATACCGAGTGGCCATAAATATCTGATATCACATTACCTTTGGAATCAACACCGCTTTATTAAAGTGATGAATGCAACTAAACTAAATGTCATTAATGTCATCACAACTAAAATTCCTATCTGTCAAAAATGATTACAGATTGCAATAAGTTAGAACATGAGATTTTTATAATCGAGCCGTAGGCTAAACTGCAGAATCTGGGGCACATTACCCTCCTCTTATTTGCATTTTATTACATTTCTTACCAATACTTATTATAATTGAAATATGTATAATGCTAACCAACATTTATAAGTAGCTAATTCCATGGCACCGGGATCTCAGATGTTTATGGCCACCCGGTATTACATTCCAGGGCTCAAAACATTCCAGAAATTGCCAACGTAGTAATTTACTTAAAAATAATGCACCTCAAAACCATCAAATATTTCATCCCTAACAAAAAAGTGCTATAAAAACATTTATAACATATTAATTACTATTAATTGATTTTGTTCTTAAATATGGTTCACGCATTGTTAGCTAGTGTGTTTAAGTGTTTCTTATAAATCAGGTACATACGAGTACAAGGGCAATTTTAATCTGTGTAAATTTTCTATTATTTAGTAAATAAGTTTACATAAAATACCTAATCGTTTTGATTGTTTTCAACTAATCGACAGTATGCTGGTTTTCTTGGTCGCTCTAATATCATTTGAGCGAAAGAGGTTGTAATAAATTGTCCACTTTTAGTGCAGCCAAAAGAAACGTATTAATCTTGAAGTCTATGCAACCATTAGTTCTAAAAATGTTGAATCGATGCCAAAGCATGCAGTAGCCTCGTACCTTTCCGACATAGCAACACTCATTTATAAGGACGAAGTAAAAATAAGTTTATGACGTCACGCAGTACAGCGTCATATGAATCATTGCACGAATATATTCCATTAAAGTTTGGCACGCTTCCAGGATAAATTTTGTGAGAACGAAGAATATATGAATTTAATATTGGAACAAATCAACAAGATTTAAATCAAGCCTTAAGGGAATTAATTATGATAACCATGAGTCTTTATGGAATTACTTGAACTACATCTTCAGTCTGAAATATAAACAACAGGGTTGTTTAATAAAAATTGCTTTTAATGAAATAAGTACAACAAAAGTATTTGGGCGTTACAAATACATATAAAAAATAAATATATTTAACAAGGAATCATAAAATTAATTATCTTCGGTGACCGTGGCTTTGGCTGGTCCAGTCTGGGTGATGGGAACAACCCTCTCACTGTTAACAGGCTTAACTCCCTTCCTGGGGGCGGTAATGGTCAAAACTCCATCGGATGACAAGCTGGATGAAACCTCATCGATGTCATGGTCTTGAGGAAGGACGTACCTCCTTACAAAGTGCCTGGCTACGAAACCATGTTCGTCCTGCTTTTCTTCGTGCTTGCCCTCGACGACTATGCTGTTATCTTTAGTCTTAACAGTGATTTCGTTGGGAGAAAATTGTTGGACGTCGAGTATGACTTGAAATTTTTCCTTTTCTGCTACGATGGTAGATCCAGAATCCTGCCTGGCAATGGTGCTGCGCCATGGTCGGTAATAGCGATTGATGGAAGAGCTGCGTGGCAAGCTGGAGAAGGAGCTCAACAGTTCATCCCTGTTAAGTACAGTGCCGAAGTGTTGGTCGAGGAGACGGTGGGGACGGCTGACTTCCAGGTCATCCCACCAATCACGGAAGAACATTGGTACCATGGACATCTGTAAGAATATTTGGCAATTTATTAGAAAATTGTTTCTGTAACAAAATGTAATAAATGAAGATTTTATAATATCGGAACATAATAAATTGAATTTATAATTCCACGATTAGCAATTTATTCCTATATGGTTTTCTCATTACCATAATCTTACTAAATTGTCGTATCAGTATATGTATACAAAAATAAACAAGAAAAAACTAAATATTTCTCGTAATAATATTTGTAAAGCATTAAAAATTAATCTATTCTTCTAGGTATACTATTAACTCCAGTGGTATATTTTTAAGCACAACTAAAATAATAAACTGTTCACTGACCTTTCTTAAATTTAAATCCTTGTCGGTTAGTAACTCAAAGCACTGTTTTCGCTGTAGGTTCGAGTGTGAAACTGAAGCTTAGCCAGATGCACCTCGTTATATATACAGAAGTTTTGGTAGTTCGGTGAGAAGCACACCTTCCAGTTGTTTCTAGAATAGCATGAAACATAAGGTGCTTCCACTCAGCGACTTCGAAAAGTGCGAGAATGTCAGCTTCCGGTGCTAAAAATGCGCTAGTAAAAGATGGAGGGGCAAAGCATTTTCTAGACAGGTCTGCAGTCGCTTTGCCCAAAATAACTTGGTCGGTAAAAGCAAACAGACGCACATTTCTCCAATTTTTCGAGATCTTTGCCGGTGTCAGGTAAAAATAGGCCCATGATGAAGAAGTCGTAATATTGTACTGCTACCAAATATAGATTTTATAAAGGGGACAGGTATTTACTGAAGTTATTTTGGGGCTTATATAGTTCGTTTTATTCATTCGAACTGAAAAATAACATGAAACATGCAAGATTCAGGCAAGAATTTGAAATCACTTTAAAAATGTTCTTCAACTTCCAATTTTATCATCCTAGAACGGTAGACTAACTTATGACTTAGTTAGGTACCCTCTTATTAAGTTTCCAATGTAAAATGTTGAAATACAAAAAGTGGTTAATATAAAAACAAAAATTTAATTCTGAAACCACAAATAATAAACAAAGCTTATCGCAATTATTTATTCCAATATAACAGGTATTGTTGTTATGTAGCTACGAAATACATTAAATTGCAATCTATACAGTGTGTCTAATTTTGGGGGTCCTCAAGCTAATATCAATAGGTCCTGTAATATTTTCAAAATTTGTTGTTCCTTACTAGGTACTATCAAAGACAAAAGAATCTGGTACAACTATTGATATAGATTTCAGCATTACTTTATTAGCTTAGGGCCAGTTCTACAATGCAAGTCTATACCTAGAATAAGCTATTCGAGGTATAATTGTCATAGTTTGCTTTGTTACAGCAATCGTTTCTAGGGTATTTATTCCTCGGGCAACTTTATCCTTGGTTTGTAGAACCGGCCCTAAAACAAGGTTTTAAACAATTACATTTACTTTATCAATTGTAATTCATAGCAACGTCTAACCAAGTTAAAAATTCTTAGCAACATATTTACAGCAGACCATATTAACTGTTCCAGTTTTTTGTCTCGGATAGTGCCTATAAATAATTATTATTTATACCCTTACAAAACGAGCATTAGGAGACTACAATATATTGGTAGATACATAACATATTGTGATTGCTCCCACATGTTATTAAAATAGAGTAAATAGTTTTGCTTCACCTTGTATTTAAATGAATCTAAAAAAGTTTTTGTGCTACAACCTATTTTTACTTGCTTTTGGGCTTGATATTTAGCACTGATAGTTCAAGTCACCGTAATCTTCTTGGTTGGTATGACAACAACGAAACAATCGATCCGTTATAAAATATAACGGTTTTAGAACTGTTATAGAAAATTATTTTTATTTCGTTGCTAGAGAAACAACAATCACACATCTTATTTAGGCAAACAATATTTTTGTAGTATTCAACCGCATTTTTTTAATAAATTGATAGCGTACAAATTCCTATACGACGCTTGATCGTTAAGTGCCTTATTGAAATAATCTTTAGTATACTGTTCGTGGAAAGTAGCAAATTGGCCACTAGGTCCAGATGTTTCAAAGGTAAAGTGTTTTATTCGACACAATTATTGCCCAGCACTAATCATTTTTTCTCAAGAATTTAAAGTGCCAGTCAGAGCTAGGAAAGTTATTTTAAAAAAGTAATTAATTATCAATTACCAATTACCGCCCAATGAAGTAACTGAATTACCAGATTTTCAATTACTCAAAAGAAATAGTAATTCAATTATCAAATACTTAGTAATTGTAATTGCACAACGTAAATTAGTTTTTCATTTACGTTCACTAGAAGCTGTAGTCGTATATTTGTATTTATTAGTATTTAGATAGCCATGTGCTCCTACATCGTTTTAAACAAGCAAATTAAAATTAATAAATAATTATTATATAGCAATATTATAAAATGAAGCTATTCGTTGTCAATTGTCATGGAAAAAATTAACTCTGCACTTACCGCAGTCATATTTCTCGCTTATTACACAATAATTATTAGCAAGTTCCATTGCAACATCCTGCACAGTCTACACTATACAAGACACGACAAATGCACATCTCATTTACAAACATACGCGCCTGCACCAAGTATTTCTTTGCTCGTGCACAAAACTAGCTGTTATCCGACTAGTCATAGGAAATCATAAATTGTACTTATATTGTTCCAGGAATGCCCTATTGACATTTGCTAACATGAAAGTTAATAAGGTCTTATCTTATGTTTTGTTTTCTAGACTTTTAATTCCCTATCGAGGCCAATAGTTTAGTAATTGAATTACCAGAAAGAAATTGAATTACTGCGAGTAATTCCAATAACCACAAGTAATTTAAATACTTGTAATAGTAATTGTCAAGTACTTTTTAACAAAAATGAATGTATTTTGAAAAGTTATTCAATTAGGTGTAGGTACTGTACTGTATAACTGTATATTACTCATTTGTTAACACAACTCATACTATTTGTACATCGAAAACTATGTGTATCTCTGTGGTTTTGTCAATAAGCAAAATTGTCGTAGTAGTATACTATGTAGTCCCTATTTTCGTTTTTTTTTTAAGAAATAGCGACATCCTCGTATTAGAATATGTTAACATTTTGCTAATAGAAAAATGTTAATAAGATTATGCGACTGTATACATAACAACAATCATTCAACAGTTGCAAGTTCCAAATTACCTAATTTCAAAATACTACGATACTGCATTTGTTGCCAAATCAGAGTTTTTTAAATAAAAATTTTATGAAGCGCGTGATATTCTCCTGGAGGAACACAAAACTAATTATGAAATATACGGTACCCCCACCCAAAAAAAGCACCCTTCCGTGCTTTCCAAGAATACTTGGACACTCAACATCACTCCGTTTCGCTAATACAATGAAATGTTATGAACAAAGTTTCTATCAAAAAAAAAAAAAACAACGATCCAAGATTTCAGAAAGGTTCTTGGCCACCGGAATCGTGTACCCATACGAACATACCCCGCACAGCACGTTTAGGCACCCCCAATACGGGGGAGGGATCTAATGGGCTGGGGTCGTCACCAAAAGATCCGCACAGCCGAGACGGAGATTTGATATAGTGGGTTCATTAGTCGGTTAGCACGAATTTTAGAGATATTTGACTCAGAGTGGTTTTCGATATGAGGGAATTTCAATACTTCGTACACTTCGTGTCGAAGTAATAAAGTACAAAAACTGGTAAGAGTCATAGTGCAGGATGTAATGCAAAATGTTAATATTAAGTTTATTAGGAGGGTGAGAGAGTAAAGTTTTAGCACAAAACAATAGTACTGTAATGCTGCTGGCTTGTATAGGAATTTTGTATTTTCAGTGCTTATTTTAAACTTGATTAAAATTCGCTACATTTAGTTTCAAAATGGTTGCCTCGGGTAAAGCTCAAGTGCCCATGGATTCGTTGCACTCAAATGTATAATTACAAGGATAGCACACTTTAAAGAAAAGTAACTCGTATAATGTATTTGGATATATACAAAATAATTTGTAATTAAGAAAATCTTATGTACAGTCGTGTGCAAATAAATCTGGGACAGTGTTTTTTTCACATGCAGATTCAGTTAAGAATTTGAAGAATATTTTCATGGATTTCCTGTTATCAGAGAGAGTTACGGGTTTCAGTACGTGTTAAAGTTTACTGTAACTCTTTCTGATAGCAGGAAATCCATGGAGATATTCTTCAATTCTTAACTGAATCTGCATGTGAAAAAAACACTGTCCCAGATTTATTTGCACACGACTGTACATAAATATAAAATAAAGCTCTTTTGATCTCTTGTGTTTTGTGCGCCTGACCGGACCGCAACCCAAATAGCACCTTAGTTTGGCTCGGTTGTTGCGCCTGGACCCTCTTAAAGGATGTTCAAATTAAGTAGAAATGAGTGTACGTCGGTTTGAATGAGGTAACTCCATCCGACTTGAAGCGGATCTGAAACAGGCTATATTTCTGCCAGCAAAGATGGCGTTTGTTTTTATATTTTAGCGGCGGACGAATTCAATGAAATAAAGTGTTTTACGGTGTCGGTGATGTTTACGGCATAAAGCCTAGCTGGACGTAGTACGTCCTTTGTGAATAAGTTTGGACCACTCGGAATAATATAAACTGGACATTTTACCTTTTACAAAGTCCGGCTCTTTGCAGCTAGAATCGCCGGTGAACGCTGGTGGTTTTCCGTCGATCCGCACTTACGACAGGCCCACCAATTTGTAAACGTCTAGGCACTTTGATTATGCCGGCCTGGAGATTCTTCCTAGTACGTAAGTCGAGTTTAAGGTTAAATTTATGAAAAAGTTATGATAATAATAGTCTGTGGAAATCAGCTGGTCCCGGAGTTAAACGGGGTTTCTAGCAAGATCGGGGCCGACCGGTGCTAGCAGGTCAGGGAGGAAATCAGCTGGTGTCCAAATTAAACGGGGTTTTTAGCAAGATTGGGGCCGATAGGTGCTCGCGGGTCAGGGCAGGGATCAGCTGGTGCTGGAATTAAACGGGGTTTCTCGTAAGATTGGGGCCGACCGGTGCTAGCTAGTCAATGGAGATCAGGAAAGCGGGAGCCAGGTTCCGGAGGGGACATAGTGATCACGATTGGGTTCAAGTCTCCAGACTCAAGTGTTTTGAAATGATTGGAGCGTCTCCTTTTATACTCTTCGTTATAGGGAAATTTCTAGAGGGGTTAAAGAAAGAACTGCGTGGTGTACCGGTTTACGTTACGTCCGCGCATAACGATTAGGATCGCCTTATCGAAAATCCGAACGTTATGGAGATGTAGGCAAATATTGTAACGGGAATTAGCGCCATTCAAATTTCTAGCACACTATTTGTGACTGAGGTAAATTTGACGCGGGGCTAACGTTACAGTACAATACAGAAATAAGCAGACAAATGTACTCGTAGTTTATAGATCCCCACGGTCTGATTTAACTCAGTTTCTTGACGACTTTGAAAGTAGTGTATCAGTAATTTTACCGTTGATCGATAATATACTGTGTTTGGGGGATTTTAATGTAGACATATTGAACTGTGACGGTACCGGAGCTCTACGTTTGAGATCGTGTTTAGATAGTTTGGGCTTAGAACAATTAGTTAGTGAACTAACTCGTATAGCTGCTAATAAATTTTCCATCCTAGATCACCATTACTACCAATGTGTCTATGTTAATTAAAGGAACTGGAACCATAAGCGATTTTTCAACTGAATGTACTAAAACTAAAGCAATTATTAAAACATATCGGAATTTTAAACAATTTAATTATAAACAATTCAATGATCCCCTAAGATCCATCCGTTGGAACAGCATTTGCGACTTGGATTGCATTAAAATACTACATTAAAATATTGCTTGAAATACATGTCCCTTTAAAATCTGCAAAAGTCAGTAAAAAACCCACCCCTTGGTTAGACAATGGTGTAAAAGCATTGCGATACGAAGCCCTTAGGAGATACATCTTCTAAAAAGTTGCAGCATTTTCAGTATGATAAACAACTGCGTAATTATACTACATTCGTTATCAGAATAACAAAGAAAGCGTTCCTTAATAACAAGTTCAAATCCAAGAAGCTAAACTCTTTCTAGAAAGAGTTTAAGATTCTTGATTTTTCTAAAAACAATAGAGTTCCTTTCTCATTTGGTTAAAGAAGAATCTATTAACAACTTTTTTATAAACTCGATTCCTAAAGTGTCTACTCAGGCTAATATTAAAGAAATTAGTAATCACTACAGCAGCAGTATTAAATCAAACGTATACCAGCGTCTTAATTCAAAGCAGTAATCAAAATTAACGTCTTAAAATATCTAACTATCATATAATCTAAGGATGTGGGTTGCGATGCAATCTTCTTACTGCTTACCTTTCTTGCTACCTGTATTCACCCATATAATCAATTTATGAACACGTTCGGTATATACCGAATGTTGGAAAAAAGCAAACTTTAATGCTGCTCCTAAAACACCATCATCTCTCAAAGATCTGTGACTCCTTAGTAGTGATGGGCATAATCGGACAATTTTCATAACCGAATTATTTGCATTCGGATCATATTAATAACCGATTGTTTATTTGAATAATCATTCGAATCAATTTTGGGTCTCGATTCGTTTCGATTAAGTCAGCCGGTTTGCCGGTTGGCGGTTCACCGTCATCTGCATCGGCATCGTAACTTGCAGATAGCAGAAGAACTCAGTTAATCGTTAATTATAATAATTGTATAAATGATTTTTATTTGATTTCTAAGGTGTTTAAACCATTGAGAATAGCTATATCAATACTAATCATAAAGAAATTATAAATATGCGAATACAGTATACAAGTATCTATTGAATCTATTTTTAGTTCCTAAAATTCTCTATTAGCCACCCTTCCCTTTTCGCTTGCACATCATACCGGTATATTTTAGAATCCATATTTTATCTACGTTCAGCCTTCCGCGGTTCTAAGGACGCACACTTAAAATTTTCAACATCGCAATCCACTTCTTGTCCCGACTGCTCCGTTATTAAAAATTAAATATAAATCTGTTACGATATTGGAAAATCTTATTTCGCTTTCTTTTTATCCCTTATTAGGCATAATGAACCGCGTTTCGAAGCAAAAATTTAGGCGTTATAAATTAATACCAACACAGCTTCGGCAAATCTCATACTCAGCAGAACGTTATCTTTAATAGGAACGGCCCCATAAATTTAACTCGTCGACTGGGAGTCTCAAATGTCTTAATAACATCAACAAGCAGCCGCGAGCCTCACTTGGGTCAATCAAGTACATACGTAGAAAAGGTTATATGAGTTATGAATGACGTATTATTTACAGCATTTCGATCACTCGCAGGTCGCTGAGACGCGGCACGTAGTACGTATCAGGATGAGGATATTTTTCATCCGAATACTTGGAACGAAAACCGAGTTACACAGGTTATTTCAATAACCGGATAACCGGTAATTTTTGATTCGAATAAGCCCATCACTACTCCTTAGTATTTTTCCAATTTTGTCCAACGTTTTGGAGAAAGCCATTGAATTCCAGTTGCGCAATCATCTTAAAGAATTCAGTATATTACCGATCAATCGGTCGGGAATCAGAGCAGGCTATAGCTGTAGTGCTGCACTCTTGGACATTGTAGATGATGTAATCAAAGCTACAGATCGAGGTGAATTCACATTGTTGGTGTGGTTTCTATTTTTTATTTTTCAAAAAAACTTTAACGATAATAATTTGCCCTTGTCTAAAAACCTATTTAGCTCCTATCATATATCGTATACCGAGTAATTTTTACTTATTTAGAAAATGTCGTTTTTCGAAATTGTCAAAATCCAAAAAGTGCTATTTTTCGGAAGTTAAGTAAGATTTCAATGAATGTTTTAGAGTGTGTTAGTTTTAGGCAGCTGAACAATCTCAAGGCCAGAAAACACATATTTTTCTATAACTTTAGCAAAAATTAATTTTATCAATTTTTAAAGTATTTTTCAAAATTTCACATACCAAGACTTAATTTTAACATTCAAATTTTGTTAGGTGAAAACTTAAGATATTTGTAACTGGAAAAAATAATAACAAATGTTAATTACTGCTGCTACTCTGCACTTTGCCCAGTCCTAGGGCCCCAAACTGCTCCTGGACAAACCGCTGCCTCGTTCACACTCTCCTCAGACTTCAATTACGCTGCCTGCTCTTCCCAAAACTGCCGTGGAAACACTAACTACTGCTCGACTAACTTCGAAACGCTATTTTACCTGGGCGGAAGCACTACCAACACCAACCAAACTTCCACAGTTTCCAAAAGACACTCCCAATAAAAATGATGCAACTTTTAATTAAAACTGGGATATTTATGTATTGATAATTGAATTTTAAATTGGGGAAGCCAAAATGAACAGCCACCAAGTTTGGCTTCCTATCACCTATTGTTTTGTTTTCAGATTTTATTGTTGTCATGACAATCCAACGCCTACTCTGATTACTTTGTTGCAGCAAAGCTAATACGATTTCCATACAGTTTTTAACCAAATTATTGTCACATCCATGGCAATATTGTACAAAGATTAAATCACAAATCAGCACATTATGAAATATTTTTAGATAGTATTTTACATTCATGAAATGACCAGTGTGGAAAAATGGATGCGCTAAACAGAGGTGCTCCTTCGTCCACTTATGGGTAGAAATAGGAAATGCTGTCCTGGAAAATAGCGTTCAAGTTGCGGTCGACCTCTGAGCTCTCCCAGAAACTCCATCTCGAGGAGAGTCCTGTTTGATGCATCCGAGAGGATGATGAACTTAGTAGTGATCCCCTTGTTCTGAAGCCGCTTAGGAACGGTTGTATTGAGAATGTGCTGCCTTTTACTAATACCACCCCCTAGGACTATATTGGCTTTGTTTTCGATTAGCGACAGCTGTGCTTTCTTAGCACGCTGTAAAACGTGAAAAAGGACAATATTTGTTTGGCCTTGATGTTCAAAATCGCACCACCCAGTGTATCGTGGATCATAATTGGAACGATCGGCCGAATCCTCGGCTGGCGATGGCGATGTAAAAATCTGGTGTGATACACGCACACAACTTCCTTCTACAGTGGTCTTATAATTAGCTAAATATTTGATTTTTAAATTTTAAGCATTTGTTAACAATTTTCAAAAATTACAAATTCTGCAAAAACGGTACAAAATAGAGCGTTAGTTGCAGAGACAATTTTTCTCTAAAATATTAAGCTGAATTCAAAAATGTAATAATATACTGGGTGTTCTATTTAAAATAGGAGATAATAAAAAAATAAACAAAAACAAAACAAACCCATTTTAGAGGTATTCAACTAAAAAGTCACCTATCTCACATCAATACACTAAAAATGTAATAAAAATGTAAAGTTTGAAAAAAATCGTTGGAGCCGTTTTTGAAAAAATCGAAAGAAACTGAAAAATCACAAGAGTAAACATCATACTTAGCCCAGTTAAATGTTACATCGGAATTTACATTAAATGGGGTATTAATAATTTTTGGAGGGGTATTTCGGACCATTACTGGGACTACAAATCCAGATTTGCAACCCTCAGAAACCTGTGCTCGCTGAATGGCGGTCGAAGATCTCCTAAACTATGCGTTTGTTGAAAAAAATATTTTACAGCTTTTTTAAAGTAAATTAAATTTCCTACAAAATAAGTGCTGTGAGATGTATAGTTCACGAGATACGGCTTTTCAAAGATTGACTTTTTTTCCAAAAAGTGAAAATTTTAAGTTTTCTTCATGTTTCGAGTTGCGATACCGGCAAAATGCCACGTGCTACAGAAAAGTCAAAAGCATAAAAGTTGTAGGGAATTTAATAAGCTTTAGTTTGAGCTAAAGCTGGTCATTGAATCCCAGATAGTCTCGTCAGAAATGAGAAAAAACGATAAAATAAGAAAAAGCTTTTTTTAGTTGAAAGTTGAGTATTATAACCAAAATTACAGTCTGTCGGTGATGGGATTTTGCCAGAAAAAATATTTAAGCAGAATATTTCATAAAAATGTATTTACATTTTAACTAACAGGGTCATTTAAGCCAACATTTGTGAGGTTCCGGGTATGGGATGGATTGGCATCTGGGTACCTGGGACAGTGAAGCCGAGGGTGGGGAGATGTCTTCACCCTCACTTGAAGAACTGTCATCCTGGAGTGTGGACACATTGCGGCAGGATTTCCCCCTGCAGAAAGTACACAAAACTGAGCATTTCAGCCCAGCTTTGCAGCAGCTGCATCCCCCAACGCAGCCCATCTTGCACTTGCACAAGATCAGTTGCAGAAGGGTTTAAGGTGCTGGTTCAACTTCCATTGTGATTAGATTAAGCCCCAACTCGTCCAACTTCTACCCCCAATCCGTGGGGTTTTTCCATGTCATCGGTGTTCTCGGGTCGCGGATGGCATCGTGGACAGCTGTTGCGAATCGTCCCTGGATATCGGTGTATAGAAGCTTAAAGACGTTTGTGATGCTGTGAATTGTTTCCATTCTTCTTTCGCTTTCTTCGAATAGCCGAAGTACTACTTGTAATATCAAGGTCCGTAAATATAGCAAGGTTAGAAATGTAGGTCATCCCATGTATTTCTACTATGCAATGGTACGAATATAGCGCCAAATGGCCGGAAATTAAACACCTGTAGTGAACTAGTAAATGACTACAACGTTGAACCCAATTTTTTTCTCTTTTTTGATCAACGGGAAAACTGAATAAACTAAAACCTCGCCTTGAATGGTTAGTGCAATTCAAAGATTCACATCTTGGCATTTTAATAGTATTTAACATTATTAGCTTGGTAAGAGGGTTTTTACTAGCGAATAGAAGGACATGACTGGCGAGCCGCAGGCGAGCCAGTCACCTTCTTGAGCCAGTAAAACCTGTTACATTGCGTGTATTGTTGAATATTTTATTTGTTCCTCACTTGTAAATAACTAGAAATTTACCATTTATTCAAAATGTCAAACTGACAAGCAACTAAATTCATCAATATGATACATACTTAAGGAAGACAACTCTGGCTTTGCACGCTATCATTTATCTATAAGCAAGCTTGTAAAACTGACAGTTAACTTGTCAAGATTTTACAAGTTAGTAACTTGTTAAAATAAACTTTCTTGATTAATACAGCGACTTGATAAATTGATGTTCGCAAGTGAGGAACAAATAATAGTATATTACTTTACAAGGGATGTAAGTACGATTTACACTACCGAGGAACGCTTGATGCCTGAGTGAGCGAAGCGAACGAGGGTGGCAAGTTGCGAGGTGGTGTAAATCTTCCTACATCCTGTGTAAAGTACATAATTTTTTTCGCTACCAATATTTCCTTATGTAAAGTAAATGGTAGGTAATACCTGGCGTAAAATTATGACATTTCTAAATTGTAGTAGCCTTATAGCGCTGTGGCGTTTTGTTTGACAGTTATAAACGCACTGTGAAAAATTCTTGGAAAAAATGTGTGAATACGATAGCGAATGCTGTTTTGTGAGCTATGTGATTGTATTCTGATTAAAAATGGATAATAGTACGAACGATAATGGTTTTCTTCGTGTTAACCAAGTTGCAGACATGGCATCTTATCAGTTGTGATACATGCGGGATGTAAGTAATTCAATTCTCTAGGGAAGTAAGTACATTGTCAAGCAAACCGGAACAATTGTTGTAAATGTATCCTACATCCCTCAAACTTGACAGTGTAAGGATAATTTACAAATAAGGTAGTGAAAAATTAGTATATTATGATACAAGTGTAGAAGCAAGCCTTTAAAGCACGTGCACTTCTTCTACACGCGTGTCATACGCTATTTTTTATTTATTACAATAATTGCATTATAATTCGAGAAATAGAACTGAAATCTATATGTCAAATCAGCAAACTGCCGAAGAAGCGGAATTAAGATTGATTCCGGAGAAATCAAGAGATGCCTATTGTAAAGAATATGAAAAACTGCTTATGTGGATGGAAAATAAAAATTCGAAAAGTGTAAATGAAACATTGATGCTTGCCTATAGTGATGGGCATAACCGGACAATTTTCATAACCGAATTATTTGCATTCGAATGATATTAATAACCGAATGATTATTTGAATAATCATTCGAATAAATTTTGGCTCTCGATTTGTTTCGATTTCGCCGGTTTGCCGGTTACGCGGTTCAGCGTCATCTGCATCGGCATCGTAACTTGCAGATAGCAGAGGAACTCAGTTAATCGTTAATTATAATAATTGTATAAATAATTTTTTCTACGGTCACCTCTAAAACTGACTATTAAGCGCTCACTGTCAATGTGAAAAGTTAGCGATTCACACATTTTTCCCTAGTAACCATTTTAGCATCGCAACCACGTAAACAATGTCTTAATGAAATAATCGCTTCACTTCATTTTACTTTACGCATCGCCATGGCTAACCTGATTATTATTGTTATTCGTCATTTTTGTGGAACTGGCTAAAATTATTGACAATTGCATCACGGTGCGTCCATCATCACACAACAGATTTATTGAGTTTGTGAGTTTTTTGAAGTTGAAGATGGAATCTGAAGATAATTGCACCCCGCCTGAAGTATTTGAAGCGACCCAGACAGCAACCAACGAGTTGTTGCCGGCCAAATCGCGCGGCCTCTATGAACGGCGGTACAACGACTTCATCAAATGGGGTGAATCGAAATTTCAATTATTTAACAATTTTGTCATTTATTTAGGACCGTAGAAAAAATGTTGTATGTATTTCGAGTGTAAAGAGCCATTTTGGTATTCGGTTGCTGTTTCGCGCCTCGCTACCGCTCGGCACGAAACTCGCACCCTCATACCAAAATGGCCCTCTTTACACACTAAATACATAAATATCTATTTATTTGATTTCTAAGGAGTTTGTGCAATAAGTAATTGTGGATATGAATGAAATATATCTGGATACACCTTTATGTTTTCGATTGCTGGCGATTTATAATAATATAATAATAATTAATAATATATTGTTGTATTTATATGAGTTTTACGACTCGCTATTCTGCATTAGCTCGATTACTCCTACATTCTTCCGATCTATAACCAAAACATAATACGTACATTATGTGTTATGTATTGGAAATTAAGAGGTATTTATTAAGAACTGTAGAAAGAAAGAAATATACGGGACTGCTTGCTAAGCGCAATAAAAAACAGTGGTAAAACGTTTATGTTTATCGATCGGCCGGGTTAAAGGCGGCAAAAAATTGATTTATGTTCATATTATATGACGACGCGACGGATCGACAGCGAGCTTCAGCCGGCAAGGAAGCAAGGGAGAAAACTGTAGAGCGAGACGCCCCAGTATAATCGCGACAGCTTTGCCACGAATTAGTTGTCAATGGGCACGAAAACAGCGGTTATTGAGATGGCCTATACTCTTCCAAGCTTGCTGTGTACGGACCTTGCTGTTATATTGTAGCGTGTTCTGGCTAGTTTAATTTAAATTAATTGTTTAATCCGTTTACTACAAAAATACCAGACTGAAACTGGCTTCCCAGGAAGCTCAGAATGCCAAAGTTCCAATAATAAACTCAAACTTGATTACCCAGGAAAGAATACAAAATAACGTTTCTAAACGTATAATAAATTCTAGCTAGATACATAGTAAATTATATTGTATTCGAAACAGGAAATAAAAATGTAGGTAACAACTATTGTAAATTAATAAAACTCTTCTAACGGGGCGTCTCGCTTGTTGGAATCGGGCCGTGTTAGTTTCTTTTGGAACAGCCTCTATGTAGAGTAGTTCCGATGTCACGTAAGCGGATCGTCGAGCCTGCACATATAAGATGTTAGTTAGCGGAGGCCGCTTAATGGCGGCATGTAAACAATGAATTTTGTCTTCAAATTGTTGAAAGTGTGGGCAATATTAAGTTAACTTACATGCATTCCTGGTGCGACTCGTATTTATCGCGGCCGACAGGTGTACCGCGTGTGGCGAGATTACGTGCAGCCTGTGTATTTAGCTGGTTTTTTCTTCCTCTGGACTTTTGGACAAGCAGGTGAGCGATGCTGTTGTTAAATTGATTTCGGACTCGTAGACGACGATTGCCGGGGAAAATATGAGTTTAGGCCGCGATTCGCCACTAGCATGCAGCGGGAAATGGCCCGGGAAATTCACCATGCCAAATTATTAACGTAGCCTCGTCGGGATGTCTTGCTTTCGCTACGGCAACGTACAGGCCAGGACATTGGAGGCGATTCTTAAGCCGCCCTCGTGCTGCTTTGCCTAGGTTATAATTAGTAATTTTTAGGGTCGGTCAATTAAGTACTTTGATTGTTGCGAGTTAGCAGCACGTATCTAAGGCGTCGAACGAGCGAACGGGACGGTTGATGAGCCTGGAGGCCCACCGAACTAGAGGGTTTATCTACGGCAGTGTTTCCCAAACTCATCTAAAGTGCGACCCCTTTTTGTTAAGGAATTTGTTCACGACCTCCTACTTCCCCCTACTCATCACTCAAACCAAAATAGCAACAAAAATAGCTTAAATAAATTACAAATAACTGATTGTCAAATTGTATTTTACTTTACTGTTGAAGTTTAAATTAAATAAATTAAAAATTAAATTCAACAGTTATTTGAATTGCGATCTGTTCCACTAGTAGTTCTTCTGCCAGACTACCATTTACAATAAAACTAAATGATAAAAAATCGACTGCACATTGTAGGTACATCGCGATACTTTTCCATTTTCACGATATTCGCGAAAACGCTACTCGCTACTTCGCTACTAGATGGCACTCTGGAACGTTCTCGAATAAGGTTACTAAATCATATCTTTGTTATAAGGTGCCGCCAGCTGTGCAAACATATATCTTTTGTCTCTTTTAATTTGGGGAAAAGCTATCAATTGTCTCACTCTCACTCTCACTTTCTTACAATGTTCTGTCCTTTTTAATTTGGGGGAACAAAATCTTTTAGTGACCTTATTCTTGAAGCCTCGGTGTGGCTTTATGTAAGCAGTGAAGTGCAATAAGACTTCAGTTTCAAACAGGGCGTTGTGGTGATTGCGGTAGTGGTAGTGAGTAAATATTTTACTTTATTTATCTCTTTTATTTTTACGGACTTAATATTTTGTTTTATGATTCATTTGATAACTAATTTTTATTTACGTTATTAAAATAAAAAAAATGATTTAACAAAGTGTTTTTGTCTTATTTTGAAAATTCCCGGCGACCCCCCTAGTACCTCACCGCGACCCCCCAGGGGGTCGCGACCCACACTTTGGGAAACACTGATCTACGGGATATCAGGTCGGATCTTTAGTTGATGATCCTGGAGGCCCCCCGAACTAGACGGTCTAGGTGGCAGGAATTCTACTCAAAGATCCTAAGGGTCCTCCTGAGCAGAATTGGATTAGGAACAAGGTACAGGAAAATTCTCGAAGAGCCTGGAGGCCCTCCTGAGCGGAGACAGGTGAGGAAGAGGTTCGGGAAAACTTATAAGAAAATTCTGTCTTGCCGTAGCTTCGATTTCTCCTTTTATACCCTGGGCTGGCGTAATCAGCGGTTCACGCCGGTTCGTGTTCCTGCGTTTCCTCGCGATGACGTCGCTTATTGCTCTCGGCGCGGCGCTCCGGTTCATAACGTAGTGCAAGCCAAGGGGAAACGCGCAAATTAATTTTTAATTCCAAAATCGTGTTCGCGCTGGGCGAAACGTTACAATATGTGCACCTGCTTCTTGGTTGACCGCGGTGCTAGATGTGTACCGTTTTAATTCTGCGACGTCGTAATCTGTTAGAACAATTCCCCGACGCTAGTACTTACGTATTTTTAGCTCAAATTTAGCCTGTTTCCCATTCATTTAAGCAAAATCTTTAGTTTGGTAATGCTATCAAACTTTGATTTCGCATGAATCTTGTTTTCGAGTAGCACGTATATTAACACCCTGCAATTCATTTATATTCGCCGAAATTCAAGTATACATTCACGGTTTGTTACCATATGCGAAGCGATGCAGTTTTAGCGTATTGCATTCTCAGAATTTCTTGTTGTTCTAATAGGTTTAAAGCGTCCCCTTGAGTTTCGTGCGAATCGCTTAGCTAGCTTTCTTCAGTCTAGAAATTTTCCGAGCGTTTTGCTACGAGTGGAACAAAGATCAACCAGTAAGTGGCGGTTGCAAAATTAATTTTGGCTTCGGGGATCTTAGCGAGGTCGGGCGTTAAATCCCGGCGAGGCCCTCGTTTGTTGTATTAGACCATCAGTCGAATGAAGGCACGAGTTTCGTTATCGTAATCTGCCTGTGTCGAACGTGCTTCATTCAAGTTCACCCGTTCGGAGATGTTATGCCACTCACCCTCACTCGATTATCGCCCCTTCATGGGGCTTTCAGAAGTTTCCTGTCGTTTCCGTTCTTTTCGTGGCAGTGACTTGAGATGCGGCTTGCAGCTGAGAAGAACAACGTAGTCAGCACATCTAAGTTCCTACCAGGTATTTTGTTAGTTATTAACCGTTGTATCGCCTACACATTCATAGTGAAGTGATTTTCCTGAAATGTGGTTTGGGCAAATTGTGGCCTTTGGTTGATTTAAATCGTAAGATGTTGAACAATTCCGTCCAGTTTTATTGTCTATATGTTGTTTTGTGTTTTAAGCTCAAGTAACCGTTATTGTACCATTATTGAAGTGATTGTCGCTAAATTTTGATACTGTAAAGTAATTTTAGTGGAAAAACATAACATTAAGACTAGTGATGGGCTTATTCGAATGAAAAATAACCGGTTATCCGGTTATTGAAATAACCTATGTAACTCGGTTTTCGTTCCAAGTATTTGAATGAAAAATAACCTCATGCTGATACGTACTACGCTTTGAATATAAAACCTCTATTCAAAGGTACTACGTGCCGTATCTCAGCGACCTACGCAGTGCTCAAAATTCTGTAAATATAAATACGTCATAACTCATAAACAAAGCAGGTTGTATTGAAAACACCATTTGGTTATCGCGTAACTACCTCCTATCATAAAAAATATCAAATTCTGGGGACCTGAACGCCTAAAAACTGCAAACGCATCAAGCTATAAAACACTTTTTTATTTGCTTACATCTCCAAAGGGCCTTTAACCGCCCGATCGATAAAGATAAACGTTTTACCACGATTAGGAAGCAATCCCGCGTATTTCTTTCTTTCCACACTTCTTAATAAATACCTCTTAATTTCCAATACATAACACATAATGTACGGTCAGCACCTTAGAAATCGGGCACTACACACTATTATGATATATTTTGCATGTATTTTTTAAGTGTATAAACTGGGTTTTTACAGTTATTATGGTTTTAATTGTTACGTCAGATTGTTTATTGTTTGTCAATTATGAAATGCCATCTCACATTAATGAAGTAACCGGAGCAAGAATACTCCAAAGACTAGAAGAACATATTACGTGTCCCGATTTCTAAGACGCCGACCGTACATATTATGTTTTGGTTCCTCTGCTATCTGCAAGTTACGATGTCGATGCAGATGACGGTGAAGCGATGTCGATGCAGATGACGGTGAACCAGCTGACTTAATCGAAACGAATCGAGAGCCAAAATTTATTCGAATGATTATTCCAATAATCATTCGGTTATTAATATCATTCGAATGCAAATAATTCGGTTATGAAAATTGTCCGGTTATGCCCATCACTAATTAAGACTGTTTTTAAATGTAACCATGTCAATTGTTGCCGTTTTGTCATTTGTGTTTAGAGTAAAAATTGCGTCTTTAACCTAACTAACCTTTTCGCATATTTTCAACCGTAATAAGTAATTATTGTAACGTTCATTGTCACCTTTTACATATTTTATTTCATTAATAGAGTTTATTGTTAATTGTTTATTGTTTTTCATTGGTGTTTTCATGCCTTTTTGTGTTTGTTTTAATGTACAGGAATCTAGATGATGTAAGCAAGTGTAATGAAAGGTAGGTTCGAATCAGCTGTTGCGATCGTTACCTCAAGTTGTGCCAAGGCAGAAGTAGTACTTCGACATTCAACGTGAACTTACCTGTTGTTAATTTTACCCCGATTTAGTCTGAATGTGGTGGCGCTTTCAATTATTGAACATCTTTTACCTCTCGTACCGGAGTACAGCCCTAACTCAAAGGTCGTAAAGAACCCGCCCTCGCGACTGAGTTTTTCTAGCTGGAGCACCTTTTGTTACCACCATCGTAACAGAGCTAGGGCCGTGTATTCTAAGTATATTTCCCGATTATGTCGTAGTGTCGTGTTTGTGCGGTAACAAATCCTCGTTCTTCAAAGTTCGGCTCGGAGCTGGTCGAATGTGTTGAATGAGGTCCTGGGAATCATCTGTCGAATGCGGCGATTCAAAAACTCATAGAACATGTATAGGTAGAGTTTCTCGTTGGGCCGGCAACTGGGTGTCACTTTTGCAACCAGTCCTTGTGTGGTGGCTACGTCTGCCCATGCCAGTGGAGTAGGGGCGCCAACGCTTCTTCCCACGTTTTAGTAGAATCTTTGACTATCATTGATCAGATAACTGCAGGTCCGACCAGATAACTGCAGGTCTGTCCAGGAGCGTCAGTAGTCCAGAGAGTGCGTTCACTTTACTGGTACCCCCACAATCCTTGTAGATGGAGATTGATTCAATAAATGGATGTTCAGTCGTGTTCATTAAAGTGTAGGTATTTGTACTTTATGACTTAATTACACAAAGTTCAAAAAAGTGTTGTACATACAAATAGGTATTCTGATAGTATACATTTAAGTCTACCCGGTTGATGATACAGTGTAAGCCTTTGTTAAGTGAAAAACATATTTTTGAACACACTGTACATCCATGCTTCCATTGAACCATGTCGTGCACTGAGAAAAGGAACAGGATTTCGAAGCTTGCTGCAGCTCTTCCAGGAGTTTTCTAATGTTCTCCATGTTATTTGCTACCTTCAGTTGCTCTTCTGGCATCGCCAATCTCCGGTTATTGATTTTGGAACGGATGGTGAAGAAAAAATTCTGATTTTGTCCAGAGAGTCCAGAGCTTCTTTCATAAGTTGACACAAGCAATACCGAATAAAATCAATGTTAAAAGTCAAAATACATACAGGGTGTTATGGAAATGAGTGCAAATATTTTACCAGTGATAGAACTCACCAAAATGAACAACTTTTCTATTTATCGTTTTTCATTGAATCGCATATTTTTCAATCATTTACCTCCCCTAAGTTTGATGAGCTGCTTGGTAAGCAAATCTAAATAAAAGGGGAACGACATATTAAAAACTTAAATTATATATATTATTCAATAGGCGGGTATGCATGTTTAGAGTAAAATTGTTTTGAATTTTAACTCAGTTTTGAGGGCGTTTTCAAAATGATAAATGCAGAAATTGTTCAGTTTAGCGAGTTCTATTACGGGTTAAAATATTTGCACTCGTTTCCATAACACCCTGTATATGCACACACATGTCTTAGCAGTGAGAATCTCTCCCAAGCTGCTCTCGTAGAAAGCTGCCGACCGTTCTTCAGGCGCAATACTTTAAGCTAACGCTGTTGCAAAGTTGCGATTTGAGATGGAAACATAAATATGTGAAGTACATCCAGGTCGTGCAATAGCCTGCAAGCGTATAGTGATAGTTTTGTGCAGCAAGTTTGACTTCCAGCAATATTTTTCCCATTGTTTCCTCCATGTAGTTTTGGGCCTACCTTGTCTTTAGCGTCATAGAAAATTTCACTTTATAACACCTTCTATAAAATGATATGTTCCTGCCTTCTTAGAGAATGACCTATCCATGGCCATTTTTATTTGTTGATTTCTAATTAATTGATTTAATCTTTCGTTATAATTTCTTGTTAGAAGCAATATTATTCCGACTGACTTTCATTATTTTTCCCTACCACCTGTTTGGAAATACTTGTAGCTTCTTATCGATGATCGTAATAATTTTCCACGTTTCACTAACATAAATAAATACGGCTTTCACATTCGCGTTGAAGATTTGAATTTTGCTGTTTAAAATGTTGTTTTCAAGCTTCGTTCATTTTGCTATATATTCCAAGGCCGAGTGATTTAATTTGTTCTTCAAGATGGTTCACTTTGCATATTTCTATATGTATAGAAGATATACAGTTTGACCCAGAAATCTTTTCCTTGACGTCATGTGCGTATGAAAAGCAGTCACAGAAACAATCTAAAATTATGTTTTCTGGAAATTATGCAAGAACACTGTTTGGCTATTAAAAAGTAAGAAGCAGTAACGTGCTTTGTACGGTTTTAATAGTGTTCAAAATCCACATCTTTCCTGCAGTATGTGGTAAGAAGTCGAACTTCAAATATCTACCTGCAGTAGTTATCGCGTAATGATGATCTTTAGAAAAACACATCTACGCCATTTAACCCCTTGGGGGGAGGGGGTAAATTTAAAAAAACCCTGAAAATTGTTTGACCCGATCTGTAGAAAAACATGTGCCGAATTTTAACTTCTTACCTGCGGTAGTTTCTGCTTTGAAGCGACCTGTAGAAAAACACATCTACCCCATTTATTTGGGGATTACATTTCGAAAAATCCTGAAAATGGTTTGGCCCGATTTGTACAAGTTTGTTAAAGTTGTTTATTTGAATTTAATAAATTGTTAATACAATATTTATTTGTTACTACTGTGCCTACTAAAATAATTTTGCCGGGGTCTGTAGCTTAGTGGTAAGCCTACTGATCTAAGGGTCACAAATTCGATTCCTGGTCCCGATGAGGTTTTCAAAAATAAAAAAATGCAGATGAAAGCCTACAGAATGCCATCATTCGGAAGTGATGTAAACCCGCGGGTCCCATGTTGATTCGATGTGTAGCATGTAAAAGACCCCTTCCTAGGGTTGTAACTCCTTAGTCTCGGCAAAATTCTAAGTAGGACCATATGACCAAAGCAGTCGGTGTCTAAGGTACCTGGTACTCTGCATGCCTAGACCTTGTCCATTAACAAACAAACAAAATAATTCTTTTGTATGGTCATCTCTTTCTTACTCAAGCATTCTATTTTGTTGTTCATGTTATCTCATACAGGGAGTTTATTATGACGTGCAATATGTGTAAATGCGTTTATTTTAAAAATATGGAAACGTTAGTGAGTATTTAAAACATAATGTATTCTGCGACGGAAGAAATTTTGTTGATCAAATGGTATAAAGACTTCAGTTTACAGCAAGTATGTGGGTTATTACATGCCCTGTTGTTCTTTCTGATGCTTCTTTTTGAATAAAATTATATACACTGATCGGCAAAATTAACGCATATATTTTTTTAATGGTTTTTTGTCAATGAAAGGTAATGCTACAACTTTTGTATCTACAAATTGCGAACAAATATATTTAATGATCATGTAGTTAGCTGACAAAATTGTTTTTGTCATTTGAAAACAATTCTCATACCTACTGTTTTGTATACTGTTAAAGAATACTTTCGAAAATCAGGTTTTTCTGTGCGTTAATTTGCATTGCTTTTGTTTATCGGAAAGGCTCAGTTTTAAGTTCCTTCGCTATTTTAAGTCTGCTTTTGTTTTTGTGTTGCCTTTTTATCGGTTGTTTTGAATTATGCCAGTGGTAAGTCGCGATAATGCAATTAAAGCGACAGTGTTGTTGGAAGGAGGAAGAAAGCAAAATGATGTTGTATTACAGCTAGGAGTTAATCAGTCTACAATTTCTCGACTTCAAAGACGACTTAGAGAGACTGGAAATGTCGGTAGAAGATGAGGGCAAGGTTGCAAGCGCACGTCATCGGCTGTAGGTGACCGTTTCTTGCTATTAATTTCTTTACGGAATCACACTCTTACAGCTTCAGAACTCTAAAACAACCTTGAGACCACAAAAGGGATAAGAATAAATGAGAGAACAGTGAGGAGAAGGTTAGCAGAAGGAAACCTTCACGGTAGATGCCCTGCAATGTGTCCCATTCTGTCCAGACGGTATCGGACGGCTCGATTAGCTTTCGCTCGTCAGTATGTAAACTGGAGAATAGAGGATTGGGAAAAAGCTCTGTTCACAGAAGAATCACGGTTTTCTTTGAAGGGTGCTGATAGTCGTCAGAGAGTGTGGAGAAGAACTGGCGAACGTTAAGCTGAATGTGCGATTACCGAGAAAGACAGATTTGGGGGTGGCTCAATAATGATTTAGGGGGGCATTTCTTTGAGTGGTGCTACAGACCTTGTTGTGTTTGATAGACTAAGTGTAACAGGACATTCGTATATCGAAGATATTCTGCAAGACCATGTAGTATCGTTTGCATTTGGTATTGGCGACGATTTCTTATTAATGCAGGATAATGCTCGTGCACATGTTGCTCAGATTACTAGGGACTACTTAAATGCTGTCGGTAGAGAAGTAGATAGCCATAATTAGTCTTTCAAGACACACACATTGGGGAAATGGATGCTTCAAAACTAATTAAAGTATACCTTAGTATATAAAACATTAAGAACATATATTTTACTCTATTATATTACAGTAAAACAAATAATTTATTATTAATATTAAAAGTTGTGCACGACCAGCATGCATTTTTGTATGATATTTTAAATACATTAAATAATGAGGTACATAAACTGCATACAGTTAATAAAATACATGATTACACGTATATAAAGATATATTTGAACAGTTCACTTCACATTCATTAAACTTCACAGTTCGTTAAGCAAAAACGTCCTTAATTCACTTACGTCAACACTGTGACCTGCAAAGAATTGTTTACAAATGTTGAAACTTTAAAGCATGTACTTACGAAAACGCAAAGGTCATTTGGGCGGATTCTTTGAAGAAAATACAGGGACCATAAGTACAGTATTTTGCAGCTTTCGTATATCAGCCGATGTTGTATGGCCTTGCTCGTCGAATTCCTTCCATCTGATGTAATTTTGCCTCATGTACGTGACCAGCTCAGGCATATCAATGAAAGCTGTAAATCATTAAAAACGCATTCATAGTTGCTAATTTATCTGTTACTGTACTTACCATCCCAAGCTTCAAACATATCATGCACAATATAATCAACAAATCCAATTTGCGATTTGGGAATTGAACATGTAGTCCTATCAAACATAGGCATAACAACCGGCAGGCCTCTGGCTTTCTCATCATCGGTCTGTGAGAAATACTCTTCAGCAATTCGACGAGCCCATTCTACACACAATCTCAACGGTCTCGTGGGGTTTGATACGTCGGCACACTTAATCATCATACGTTTAATTAATGTTATATTTTCAGGTAGAGATATGGGTATAAAGTCTTCAGTCTGGAATTAGCGGCTGCATGAAGTGGTTGTTTTAAACACACAGGTGAATACAAACCTCTAAGTCAGTACGAGAAGGTTTTGTACAAAAAACATTTACAAATTTTGCTAAGTGCTCAAAGTGTTTTGTCATTTCTGTTGCTAGAATCATATCGACTACATTATGTCGGGCTACTTTGTAAGTTTCTCGATCTAAATGTTTAAAAATATTTACTCTATCATCACCTAAAAGAAAATATAGCATTAGACCTAATGTAATTCATTTATGTATATTTTTTGCTCAAACTGTACTAATAAACATTAAATTATAAAGGGGTTTTTTAATTTTACAATGTGATATAACACATTATGCAACAATCTTGGTCTACGTAATAGTTTCTAAAACGATTACTTGCAAGCTGTAACGTTTTATTTTGTATTAGGTGTGTTTATAAATTAAATATTAGTTACAAATTGTAGAATCTAAAGCTGATGACTAATGTAGAGGTAATAAAAGCGTAGAAGTTTAAATATAAAATTTAACACAAATTATTCTTCTTCTTCCCAAGTAAGTATATAAGAATACGGGCCCTATAGCAAAGTTATTACGTTGGCATCATGCTGCAAAAGCCTAGATCATATCACACTATTGATCAAAATGATAATTCAAAAGAGTTACGACAAAAAAGACAACGACATCACTATAATGAGAAATTTAAAGCGATAGTGGAAAATAAAAACATAAACATAGCAAAATAGGTACCTAGTAAAGAAAGGTGAAGAAACTCAAAAACATAATAAATGAAAATTACTGGATATTACATGAGAAGAACACAGTAGACAGAACAGAATCTACCTATTATAGATTACTGTCTTGTAAGTATTTAGAAAAAGTTTGATTTTAGTAAAGAGTTAGGAGTAAAGGGGGAATCAGAGACCATCAGTGACCCCTACCTATTGCTAATGGACTAGAAAGGAATATCAAGGACGAAGAAAAAAATTAACGGTAATAATTGAAAAAGTAAACAATGATAGGTACATATAAAAAATCTGAAATAAAAGTATTGAAAAATACAAAACGGAAAAGTGGACAGGATATCAGTAAAACTATACGAAACGTATTACACAGTTGCTAAAAAGAGAGTCGTAGTAGGTACAAAGAAATCAAGAAACACAATAGTAAAGAAAATAGCTTGGTGGACAGATGAAATAAAGAAAAAAATAAGAGCGAAGTATAAGAAGACGTCAGAACATAAACAAAAGTAGCAGAAGCAAAAACAATAGCATAGAGATTATGGAAAACGCATATAATAACCACCAGTAGTATATATAATAGTATATATAATAAACCTGCACAAATGGACAAACTGGGGCAACTGCAGTCATGTCCAAGAACCATAAAACTGTATGTGACTATTGCAACCAGCTTGTCCACATATCATGTTTCCTTAATTGCTACAACAATCTTGTCCTTCAATGCGATAAAAGAAATCCTAGCTTAGATCAGCCCTTGTTTAATTTTATTTACTTTGACAATTACTATTAAACTTACCATGTAAATACAGTATGCGAGTGCATAGTCATCTACTATAAATAGTTAAAACCAAGTAATTATAATAAATTCTTCTGAATATTCTTACAAATTTTCAAAACTATTTGATGTTTCTTATTTTACTCACCTAAAGTTAACTTAAATGTTAGAGCAGCATGATGATTTTCTAAGATAGTTACATCATTGTATAAAATGGCTAAAGGATTGTCACAGTTACTAAGGAAGGCGCTCGATCTTCCTGGGTGGTCTATATCGTGAGCGCAGGCAGCAAGAAGGCTAGTTGCTTCGTCCAAAGGTTCCATGAGTGATTTGAGCCTGTCCTTCTCCAGGAATCCTGCGGTTGCCTATAATACAAAAATTCCTTGTTAGAAAATTACTTGCGTTTATGCATACTTATTTGAGAAGCTTCTGACTATGTGCAATACAACTCTTGAACCGAATTGCCTGGAGGCTGGATCAGGTTTCTGTTACTTGCACTGGTTCTTTGTCCCTAATATTTAAGCACAGGAATGAGACTGCATTCCTGTTTTAAGACAACTTAAGTCAATGTCACTTAAAGGGACGATAATTAGATAACTACCCGAAGTGCAGCCTCACACTTCAATATTTAGGCTTGGAAAGGTAGTATCGATGTAATTGAATCAAACGGTCAATGTTGATTGATTTTATTACAAAAATAAATGGGCTTTTATACAATATAACTGCTTAGATACTAAATAAAAACATTTCAAAGTGCAAAGGTATAGTTCACTAGAACGATTCTAAAACTGCAAAATAAGTAGTAAGCAATTATAGTTCCGCGTTGTCTGCGAGTTCGTGCGATGAACTTGAAGTTCTAGATCGTAATATAATATGCTTACTGTTGTGATAGCGGTCTTTAAACCGACTGATTATGAAAGCAAAACTGGCTTTTAAATTGTGAACGATATTTCGTAAATTTTGACTGAAATTTTTATCTGTTTAATTCAAAATTAAACAGTTTTCTATTTTCTGTTCTAAGGTCTCGCTGTTGTGTCATTAACAAAAATAAATTCCTATTTTTTTAAAAAGATTAGTATTTTAAGATAAAATAAACCGTGTTACGATATACGTAACGTTATCTGCTTTCTACATTACTCCACAATTTTAAAGAACTCGCTCCTAACATCGTACGTTCATTCAAACTATTCTCTCGTAATGTAAAAAGCTTGATAACGTTACTTGCATCGTAAATTACTATTTCTAATACAGTAAAGTCACACAATTCTGTAAATTATTAAAAATGAACGTACCAGAAGCTATAAAAAATGAAGCAACCAGGGTGGCAGCAAATTTATTGCCACAGAAATCGTCTGCAAGGTACGAGCGAGAATACGAATATTTCAAACAATGGCAGAAAAGAAGCGAGGTAATTGGGGTGACAGAAGACGTCCTGCTGGCTTATTTAAATCAGCTGTCGGAAAGGTTTAGTCCAAATTCGCTATGGTCCAAATGGAACATGTTGAAGAGCGATTTAGAAATAAAGGAAAATGTTCAAGCTATCAGGTTTGTAAGTGATTTATAAAAAAACAGAAATTTTTAACTGTTATTTATAGATGTTGCAAAAGGCGAAGATATCGAGAGATCCAAAAAAAACTGTTCCTCAGCGGGCTGTGGAAATTCAACGTATGAATAATATGTTGGTGACACTGTACGTCAATGTCAAATTCGAGGTTAGCAGGTTAGGTTTTGCGTCATTTTTGACACAGACTGACGGAAAACCTAACCTGATAACCTCGAATTTGACATTGACGTACAGTGTCACCAACATATTATTCATACATTGAATTTCCACAGCCCGCTGAGGAACAGTTTTTTTTGGATCTCTCGATATTAACGAAGGAAGAAGTTGAAAGGTTCCTGTTAGAAGCTCCTGATGACGATTGGTTGCTTGCTAAAATTATTACAATTTTTGGAATTGCGGCTGTTGTCGATGGGATGAATTATTTTCTTTGAAGATGAACGATGTGGAAGACACTGGCAAATACGCTGTTGTAAAATTGCGGGAAACAAAAAATTTGACAACGCGAAATTTTGTTATAACAGATGATGGGTGTTGCTTTCAGCCTTGTGCTTTATATAGAAAATGCAAGTCTACGCCCCCCTGCTGCAGATAGTTTGCGGTTTTTTTTAACATATCGAAGTGGAAAATGTATTTCTCTTAATGCTGGCCAAAATACAATTAGTGAAATACCAAAGAAAATTGCGAAGTATTTAGGATTAAAAGACCCGGAATTGTATACTGGTTATACTTTTCGTCGGACCGGAGCCACCATGGTTGTCGATGCGGGTGGCGATATTTTGACATTGAAACGAGCAGGAGGTAGGAAGCCAACGGCTATTGCCACCAGTTATGTGAATGACTTTCAATGTCCAAAAAAATGTTTGCTATTAACAATGCTATTAGTGAATGTCCGAATACCATGCCACTTGCTTCAACAGAATCTTCAGAATGTGCCGGACCAAGTCATGACGGATTCGAAAAATTTTGTTTTATGGAAATCATAATTGCTCCATGACCTTTAATATTTATGATAGCAATAAAACTGAGTTTTCAAATGTTAATAATAATTTATAATTATTGCTAAATATTATTTGAAAGTTTAATAAAATAATTCAACAAAATTGTTGCTTATTTCTGATCGTTGTAGGCAAGTTTCTAAGCAGTACCTATGTGAACAAGTACGGTCGTCTTTAACTTGTAAAATATCAACAACTTTCGTCTCTTAACTTGTAAATTTCTTTATTTGTTCCTCACTTGTAAACATCAATTTATCAAGTCACGGTATTAATCAAGAAAGTTTATTTTAACAAGTTACTAACTTGTAAAATCTTTACAAGTTAACTGTCTGATTTACAAGCATGCTCATAGATAAATGATAGCGTGCAAAGCCAGAGTTGTCTTCCTTAGTATGTGTCATATTGATGAATTTAGTTGCTTGTCAGTTTGACATTTTGAATAAATGGCAAATTTCTAGTTATTTACAAGTGAGGAACAAATAAAATATTCAACAATACATGCAAGGTAACAGGTTTTACTGGCTCAAGAAGGAATTCCAATCCTATCGCCAGTAAAAACTGTTTATCTGGCTTGTAATGTTATAGTATTATATTTAACATTACAAGCCAGGTAAAACAGTTTTTACTGGTGATAGGATTGGAATCACTGGCTCGCCTGTGGCTTGCCAGTCACCTTCTTGAGCCAGTAAAACCTGTTACCTTGCGTGTATTGTTGAATATTTTATTTGTTCCTCACTTGTAAATAACTAGAAATTTACCATTTATTCAAAATGTCAAACTGACAAGCAACTACATTCATCAATATGACACATACTAAAGAAGACAACTCTGGCTTTGCACGCTTTTTTCAGGTTGGTCTGTAGCCTTGCTTATGACGTATTTACAGAATTTCAATCTCTGCGCAGGGTCGCTGAGATATGGCAAGCGCTTTAGCATTTAATAAGAAGTTGTATGTTATAATTATTAAAAGTCTGATTTGTATGTTAATAGTATATTACGCAACAAGAGCTGTAGGAAGCATATTACAAGCGAATTGGAAAAGTCACGCATGAGCCGAGTAGCGGTGTGTGTGTAATTCCATGAGCGCGTAATTGCTCTATAGCTCGAGTTGCGTACTATACTTTTTCTACGACCACACTCATTTAGTTAAATCAAAAATAAATGTTTTATTAACTGTTAAATCATTAGTCACACCATCTTAAAAAGTAGGCGGCTGCAGTCACAGCCCTACACCTCTTCGTACAAACAACAACTGTATAATGTACGTAACTATAGTAACCAAACGTATTGCTGAAGTTAGCTGTAACGTAATAAAAAAATTAAGTGTTAGTCATTACATAACACTGTTTGTTACAACGAATTTACTAATCAAGTAAACAGTGCTTAATGAGCAATTTACTAATAAAGGAATAGAAAAAAACATATTAAAGCATCTATCAGTCTAAAAAAAAAAACAATAAAAACAGTTTATGATCAGAAACCACATACATTAAAACATTAAGAGGTCCAATCATCCACGCTCTACCCTATAGAAATCTTGATGCAGGGTAATTCATTTTCGTTAAATTGAAAGACATTTTTTGTGAGAATATGGTACTTGCAATAGTTAACAATTTTAAAGGAATACATGTTTAATCAAAGCCAAATGGGATACATTTCACATTAAAACAAAAAATACGATTTAATTTGGACCTAAAACAAAAGAATGATATAAATCAGCCAGTATTCAAAATTTGTTATGCGACAGAAAACGTAGTTTGACGTCAGGAATATGTAAATGTAGTGGGGTTACCATTGAGGAGCGGAGAACTAGAGGACTGTGGGTTTTATTTACCCTCACCACACACACCTTATTCTAACACATTATTTCGTAATTATATCGCGCACAGTCCTACTCATTGCATTTGAAACTTCAAAGCCGCTTCGCTTACTTGAAAATTTGACCACAACGTGTTTTATAGAAAAGTATGAATTTAGGTTGGTTGCAGCTGAAGATTTGTGTGTACTTAGCACAAACATACCTGTATAATGTAAAAAATGTGTGTATGACCATAAAAATCTTTCACAGCACAAGTTAATTTCACATAAGAATAAAACCTAGTCTGTCCTTTATCGCTGCAGCTGCAGTTCTTTAGCACATCACAGATTAGAGATTAGAGTCCAGTTTTGCTAATTTGATTGTGTTGTATGTTAAATTAAAAGTGACTGTGTTTATTCTTCAGACATTTTAAACCTGTGGGGAAGTCACAAAATCACATACAACATTGTTTGTATTAAAATGCTTAACGCAAACGCGCTTGTTTATTGTTTTGGGACGTCATGGAGCGGTCATGTATTGACGCGTTTTCGCCTGAGTTTTAGTATAACATCTTAATATAGCTTTAAGGAACAAAAATTAGTATGATGCCTCATTCATATGGCCTTAAAGTGCAATAACCCTATTCAATATACCACGCAAACAAATTTCACCAATTAAAACTAATAATTATTTCTTTCAATAATTTTTTTTAAGAAAATAGAAAATATACTTCCATTAGAAGTTATGTTAGCGTAACATGTTGCAAAGAAATTATAAAGATAAAAAACTCATTTTAATTTACTTTTTGTGCTCTTTTCAAATATAATAATAACAGCGTCTACCTATATTATATATATTATTTTAAACTAAACTGAATCAATTAGCAAACCAAGATGTTTTTACACATTCTGAAACAAGCAAACATGCGTTATGAATTTTAAAGAAATTTCAGGTAAAACACCTCCTCCCAATTTAGGTTTACCAACAAAAACTAAATAAATAAATAATGGGTTATTGAGCATTCAGTTTTTAGAATTAAACGAAAAATCATTCTCTTCAAACACTGCATGCGTTTCTGGATATTGAAGTTTACTTTTTCATTAGCTGAGTAAACAAAATCTATATGTTGTCGCATACACATGGTTTTTATAATTTTCCAAACAACTTTTGAAATTAACTGCATATAAAATTTATAATAATGCCCTACTTTGAAGTAAGTCTGACATAATAGGTAAGGGATTCGGCTTGTTCTTTTAATATAACAGTTTGAGTACAGTTGGTTAAATATTTATTAATTAATTCAATAGAACCATAATTAAAACCCATACATTTCAGTTTAACCAATAGCATTGTATGACATATTGTGTCAAACACCTTGTAGTAATCAATCAATCATAGCAAGAAGAAACCACTTGTTGTCATCCACAGCTTTCATAATTGTATAATAATAACGAGAAGTGCTGTTGCGTAGCTGTGATTTGGTCTGAAGCCTGACTGTAATTCTGGTGATATTTTACGCTGAACTACATATAGATACATTTGTTTGGTCATTATTTTTTCGAGAACCTTCGAGATGATATTAGCATTTTTCCATGCTTCAGGAACTACACTATTAAGCATATAAAAACCTACTATGTATGTAGTAACAACTAAATCAAATAATAATAATGAGCCATAGTTTCTACATGACCAAAAACTGATTAATTACATTAACATCAGTTAAGTTGGAAGGAATTTCACTATTGTTTTGTTGTAAACATCCATTATTCTTTGTATAAACTAAAACATACCTGCATGACATCTGCAGCGTGTGTAGAATTGTGGTAAGTATTCTCGGTATGATAATTCATTTCTATAACCGTCAGCCAGTTATACAAGGTTTTTTCATCACAATTTAAAGTGTTGGAGACATCAAAATGCAACATAAGGTTCATGCCCAAATGGATCAGAGGTCTTTTGTTGGTCAGCTCTTCTAATCGAAATATGTCGAACTCCCATGTTAAAGACGTATCTAATATGTCTTTTATTTGTGCTGGGACCTAAAAGTGTTTAAAATATATTTTTTCACTGGTTAGACTGTCAGACATACTACCTTAACTTTTGAAACAGTTCGAGCTGCACTGCGCACTACAGAGGAAGAATCATTACTGCTGCGCCTTGAAGAGACAGAAATGTTCATCTGTTGGGGCTGCTGCTACAATAAAATATTAGAAATATATTAGAAAACGGACGTAAACTTTCAGTTATATGCTTACGGTGAGCAATGCTGTGATAAGATCGGAAGTAACAGGTTCGTCACTTCTTAGCTTTAAGTCATCCTTCACATGTGGTGAATAGAGCTCTGTACTCCTCAGTATGTCAATTACCTTATCTATCGTTGTAGACACTTGTATGGTTGATTGTTCTTGTACTTGAGTTAGTAGTGTAATTATCTAAAATGCAAGAAAGTGTTGAGACTATTAGCAAGTTCAAGGTTTCAAATGATACCTTAGTAATGGGGGCTTCCAAAGGAAGAGCACTAAGTTTGGCTAGTGATGTACGCCGTAGGTAATCGCTACCAATACTTCGCACATCCGTTGATCCTCTTCTAATAGAATGAACGCTACCTCTAGGTTTATCAGGGGTGGTTGCAAAAGGTTCAATGGTTCCTGAAGTATCCATTACCATTACAAAATGAGTTGGTGCTCTGAAACATTACAATTACGATTTTAGACATGTCTTACATTTTTTAGTAACTGTATGAACGCTGAAAAACTTAATTGTTGTAACGTTTCTCAAATTTACTTGAAACTGTATGATTTGATTTTGTTACATTACTCGTCATATATAAGAAAATTTTTGGATTTTTGAACATCATTAGCCTCTTTTACTCTTTTCTGTTGAGGACCATTCGTATATACAGGCAGGAAGTGCATTCGACTTGCGTTACGCTTCTCTGCATTTATACACACAACATATTCAAGATAACTTAATCATGACCAGATTTGAACTCATATGTACCTATGCCTTGTTGTTAAACCGAGCACTTGCTCATTATAACCATGCTGACGACTCTAAGAAGTGTTGATCGATAATAGTTATAAATTCACTTATGCAGAAACAGTTTTAAATAAATTACAATATTATGCAGCATGTTTCAAAAACGTGCAAGCACAATCCATATAGATGATAAAAAATTAAAACCTTTCGTTAATGTACGTTTTTATAAAGTACCAAAAGTTGTACTTTAAAGCAAAGAAATGGGTTTAATATCTCAACTCTATTGTAAAATGCAAATATAATGTTGCATTACTCTTGGTAAGTTTATATACGATCATTTCTCACAACAATAAACAAATAAATAGCAAAGTTGCTCTAAAACAGTCAAAAGTCAATGCACTGTCAAGATCAATAAATTTGTAGAAGTTTAATTCACAGCAACTTTCCTAATAATCAACAAAATAACACAATAATAAATAAGAAACACCCTCTATACAAAACAAAACAGCATAATATACTCAAGACAATATTTTACTTATTCAATAGTCTTCGACAACTAAAGATAAAAGAGGTTAAAGATTATGTGTATATGTAAGATACTAACATTTATTTTAGTCAAGATTAGTGGCAACACATGCATGTTCAACCGAGTTCAGATTATTATTTTGTAATAAAAGCAACTTATTGTGTTTGTGTAGTGTGAGTTTTTAGAATTACGCACATTGAAATAGCAGAAAGAAAAAGTCTTCATTTAATTACTATATTACTCAAGTTAGAAACAAAATGAAGAAAGAAAAGTTGTAGATCGTACTGTGCTTAACCCTTAATTACTGATACGAAGTTTTCCAGTCTCCTGCAAGGGTGTGCCGCCAGAAACCCCTAACATTTTTTCGCCGATATTTTACTTCTATCGGAAAAATCCAGAAATTATTTGCTGTGATCATTTTAGGCTGCAATTTCTAGTAGGTTATATTATTTATTTATTGTAACATCTCTAACAGGTGTTACCCTTATTACAAGAGATGTAGTATATATATATTCTGCTATATGCTGGTATGAACATTATAGCATGTAAAGTAAAATTAAAATAGTCATCCTAAACTAAAATCAACTTTAATCATGGTTGCAGGAGATGGATCGAAGCCGTAACTTGCTACTATGACTTTCCATACTGATTGGTAAATTTAAGTCCTAAACATTGGTTACATCAATAATTAATTTTGTTTCATTTTAGTTATAATAATACTTTTTTACAACAGATGCAAACATACTGTATGGAGCTGACAAATCAATGTTGAGCAGTATGTAAATTTGATTTACAAGCTTTAATATATCAGTAATCGGAATTCTGGTATAAAAAGAAGGTACAAAGAATAAAGGTGAGAAACGAACAGGCCTAGCGGGTACTCTTAAAGTTAATAGCGAAAGCAGCTTGCTATCGTTGATCTTATTATTCCATAATTTATAACAAAATTTTAATGAATTTACGTTTCCTCTGCTGTCCAAGCTCGGGAGTTCAAATTCTTGTCTTAAATTGGAGGACCTAACAGTATGGTAATCAGGATATACTTTATATTTCTTGAAATACAGTTGTCGTAAAAGTTTGTTTTGTACTTTCTCAATTGGACTCAAATGTGAAGAGGGTTGTGATCGCCAGACTAGCGATGCATATTCTAATTTGGGTCGCACCAGTGCACAATATAGAAACTTCAATGTTTTCCAATTTTTAAATATTTTGGATTGCCTGAATAAAAATCCCAATAATCGCAATGATTCACACACAACATAATCAATATGAATTTTATAATTTAATTTGGTGTCATATCTTATGCCCAAGTCATTCACATTATTTATTCTTTGTAACACTATGTTATTTATTTTGTAATCAAATATGATTTCAGACTGTTTACGGGTGCAAGACATTATATAACATTTCGATATATTAAAATTTAAATTGTTTTTAACACTCCAATTATAGATATTGGTTATATCCTTCTGTATTTTTTTACAGTCTTCTGGTTCTTTAATTGTCATATAAAATTTAATATCATCTGCGAATAAAAGACAGCTAACATGTTCTAGTGCATCAGGTAAATCATTTATGAAAATTAAAAAAAGAAGGGGTCCTAAATTAGACCCTTGAGGAACACCAGAGTGAGCCTCATGTTCACCTGACACACTTCCATTATATTTTACCACAAATTTCCTGTTTTGCAAGTACGATGAAAAAAAGTTTAACGTATTTGTAGCAAGACCCAAAGAATGCAATTTACCCAACAGTACGTCGTGATCAACCTTATCGAAGGCTTTCTGAAAGTCCGTGTACAGAACGTCAGCTTGATGATTTTGATTTAGAATTTCAGATATTTCATAATTAAATAACAGTGAATTAGTAATAACAGATTTTTGAGGAAGGAAGCCGTGCTGATTATCATTGACGTACTTTTGAAAATATGAAAATAACTTTTTATGTAATATTTGTTCGAATATTTTGGCTGGAGCGCTAATAACTGAAATTGGCCTATAATTTTCGATATTTGCTTTATCTCCCTTTTTAAATAATGGTGTTACCAAGGCTTTTTTCCACATTTCTGGAAAACTATCAGTTTTGAGCGATAAATTAAATATAAATAGTAGCGGTTTCTCAAGCCACTCTGCACAACCTTTCACAAGGTAAGGAGGTATTTTGTCTACTCCTGCAGATTTTTTAGGTTTTAGTTTTTTTACTGCTTCATAAAAGTCTTGTGAAGTTATCATATTAATGGTAAGATTATCTGTCAAAGCATTTACACAGTAACTCAAATTGTAAGAGGATATTTTACTTGAGTAAACCGAATTAAAATATTGAGCAAAGCTTTCGGCAACTTCCTTTTCAACTACGTCTTTATCTTTAAATTTCATTGCAAGATTGCGTTGGCCCTGGTGTTGTTGTTTACTAATATAAGACCAAAAGTTTTTTACGTTGTTTTGTGTGCTTTCCTCAACTTCATCAATATAGTCATTGCGAGCTCTCTTTATTAGGGATTTTAATTTTTTCCTAATTTCTTTAAATTTGTTATTGCACTGTTCAGATAAATACCTCTGCTTGCTTAATCGATTTTTTACTTTTATACATTCTATTATTTCCTGATTAAACCATTGTGGATATTTTTTCCTAGCTTTCTTCGTTACTGGAACAGCAACTTCTATAGCCATGTACATAATTTTATAAAAAGTTTGTACCGCTATGCTTACGTCCGTTTCTAAATATAAAGAGGACCAATCTATATCACGGATTGTTTGTGCTAGAAGCAAGAAATCACACTTTTTAAAATTGTAGAAATAATCTAATTCAGATTTATTGATAGTCGGTTCCTGCGAAGAATGGGTAAGCAAGATTGATAATGCAGGATGATAAATATCCTCCGTACCCAATGGAAATTCATCCCTTTGTACTAAACATGAAGAATCGTTTTCAGATACAATAACTAAATCCAAAGTTTTTCCAAAAGTGTTTTGAACGTTGTTTAATAATTTTAAACTGTGAAAATTCAAAAAATTTAGCAGTTCTCGGCTTTTATTTGTTAAAACATTCATATTAATTTCAGGGCTTTTAATTTCAGGAAAGTTAAAGTCTCCTACAATAACAATATTTTTATTTAGGCCGTATTGTTGAATACTCGTATCTATAAAATTAAATAAGCTGACGTACTGCTCGGTAGATGCACCCGGTGGTATATATATGACAATCAAAAGTACGAAGTTCTTTTTAATTTTTAAATGTATTGCAACTGCCTCAAAAAACGAGCTGTGTGTGAAACATTTGATAATTTTGTAATCACTTTTTACACATACCAATACACCTCCTCCTCTAAATTTGTTAGTATGCTCACTGGACCTGTCCGCACGCACCACATTGTATATATCTGGATCAATTATTTCTCCATTACAAATAAATTCATTTAGACCAGATTCCGTAATACCAATTATGTCATAGTTTCCATCAATTGCATTGACATAAAAATCATTCAGCTTCGTTCTCAATCCCCTGCAATTCTGATAATACATTAACATATTACTTTACTAAAGAAAACAAACAATAAACCAAAGTTTAGCAATTTATTATAAACGTGAAACAGTTTTTTGTCTATCATTCCATTTTTGTGCCTCCTGAAATTTTGCGCCACAAGCCTTCTACTATAATACGCCACTGTTTCTGGTTGAAAAATCGATATTTTTAATTTAAAAATTGAGATTTGTAGGTTAATGGTCGAAATTTTGAATTTAAATGTAAAAATTGTAGTTTTACAAATTAAGATGCAGTTTCAAAGTAAATAGTTGCACTTTAAAGACGAAATTTCCAGTTTAAAAGTTAAGATTTCTTGTTTGTCATTAATTTCTAGTTTCAAAAATAACATTTCCAGATTAAAATTGTAATTCAAGTCTAAAATTTGAAACGTCTGGTTCAAGTACAGATTTTTGGTTTAGAAATTGAGATTTCTGGTTGAAGGTCGATATTTTTAATGTAAAATTACGATTTCTATATTGGAAGTAGCAATTACTCGTTTAAAATTAGACATTTCTACTTGCGATTTAGATTTTAAACGTCGAGATTTCCCGCATAAAAGCCGAGCATTCTAACGTAAACGTGAAAATTTCTAGTTTAAAAGTTGATACTTCTAGTTTAGGTTGTTATTTCTAGTTTCAAATAAGTTTCTAGTTTAAAAAAAGATCTCTCTCTCTATCGTAACTTCATTACTGAAGTATCGTGATCCCATGTTATTATGTTATAGTGTCGGTGATGTTTTTCCATTTCTCTCTGTCCGAGGCAGATCTTATATTTTCCTGAAGTGACACTTTGGTGAGATCTTTCACTTGATCGATCCACCGCTTTGGAGAGCGTCCACGAGGTCGGACCCCTTCGACTTTTCCCTGGATGACTAGTTTTTCTAAGTTATCTTCCGTTCTTCGGGTGATATGTCCAAAGTATTTAAGGATTCGCTGTCTTATTTTTTTTTGACAGTCTGTCTCGGATGTTAAGTTCCCTCAGTATGGACACGTTTGTTCTATGAGCTGTCCAGGGAATCCTCAACAGTCGTCTCCAGATCCACATCTCGAACGCATCAATCTTCGCCAGGTCTACAGCTTTTATCGTCCATGTTTCAGCGCCATACACTGCAATCGGAAAAACAAGTGTATGTACGATCTTAAGTTTCGTAGCTTTTGTGATGTGTTTGTCCTTCCAAAGCTTATTCAGGTTGGTCATGGCCGCCTTGGCAAGTGCTATTCTTCTTTTGATCTCAGTAGTCGAGTTTCCTTCTCTGTTGATAAGGGAACCAAGATATATTATCTCAGTAACATTCTCAACATCACGGATGTTCGGTGGATTTCCTATCTTGTTAGCTCGATCGATGGTCATTAACTTAGTTTTTTGTCTATTTAGTTTTAGTCCGAAGCGTAAGCTTTCTCTTTCCACTCTTTCAATAAGTTCGGACATCTCCTCTTCAGTTTTTGCAAGAAGAGTTGTGTCATCAGCATAGCGTAAGTTGTGTATCTTTCTTCCTCCAATAACTATGCCACCTTCCCAGTTTTCTAACGCATTTCGAAGTATATGTTCGCCATAAATATTAAACAACAGGGGGGACAAAACACATCCTTGTCGGACACCTCGTTGAATTTTAAAAGATTTGGATATTCTTCCATCAACTTTGATATTTGCTGAACCGTGTTCATATAATTGTCTTATTAGCAGAACTAGATGTTGGGGAGTTCCCATTATCAATAGAGTTTGCCATAATTTATGCCAGTTTACGCAATCAAAGGCCTTGCTGTAATCTAGGAAGCATATGTACGTTGGTATTGTATACTCCCTGGCCTTTTCTATGATTTAAAAAAAAGATATTTCCACATTAAAGTTAAAATTTCTATTCTAGAATTTGATATACATATCTAGTTTAAAAGTCAAAATTTTTGGTTTAAAAAATGAGATTTCTGGTTAAAGGTCAAGATTTGTAATTTAAAAGTTGAGATTTCTAGTTTACAAGTAGCTATTTCTCGTTTAAAATTAGACAGTTTTGGATGAGGTTAACATTTTTAATTTAAAAGTCAAGATGTCTAGTTTAAAAGGTCAGATTTGTAGTTTAAAGGTTGATACTTCTGGTCACTGGTCAAACGTATAACAGTTTTTTTGTCGATCATTCCAATTGGGGGCCCCCTGAAATTTTATGCTACAAGCCCGGGCTTTTCAGACTACAAATAAATGTAAAATAAGCAATTATGAAGTTACAAAACAGGAAATATTTTAGTGCACTTGCGCCGAAGTGATTAGCAGAATGCACAAAGCTATCACAAGAATGTCAACCTAGACGGCAATTTAAGAAAAGAATTGATGCTAAAGAATAAAGAATAATTACAGTAGGGAGAAGGAGCAAAGCCCCATCCGTATAAAGTTGCAGGTACAAATACAGTGTACCTATACTACTAAAATAATTTATATTATGGAGGATGGCTGAAAAAAGTATGACCAACCAATTAATTAATTAAATCTGGAAATTTCGAGTACTCTGTATAGCTTTAATACTTAGATTAAGAGAACCCAGAAGAAGAAATATTTAAACGTTTAACATAATTAGCTATAGAATATTTGTGTATTGGTTTTTGTTTTTTCTAAATTTGATTTCATACAATATAATAGTAGAATTTGTTCCTGTATTCCGTGTTTTATATTGTGTTTACTTCTTATATCAATAATGACTCAATTCTTATTTTCAAAAGATGGTTTTATGATATGTTCAGAGAGTTTTAAAATTAGCATTTCAACGACGTTTGCTTGTTATCCCTTTAAATATCGTATCTTAAATTATTTTATCTACGACCACTACTAAAAGTAAGCCTTTTAGCGCTAGCTTGTTTCACTAAAAGTGACGTTTTATAGTTTACCGTGGTTAAAGAAATCAGCTGTTTACTTTTAGCCCATGTGCTAAAAGTGAAGTGAGGTTATAAAACTACAATTTCGAACTGGAAGTGAAGTTGTAAAGTTATTCTAGTTGCTTCTTGCGTTACAGGTAAAGTGTTTTTGAAATAATTAAAGCATTATGTAATGAATACAGTCAGATGTGGAGTATCAATAATTACATTTCGTAACTCACCTTGACAGTACTGGCGTGGTAAACAATCGCCCGCGCGGCGTGGGCTACTGTTTATTATGACATAAATTAAAAGTGTCGCAGATGCAAACCTTCGGCCTTCGGCTTCGTTTCATAATTTTCATGTCTCGTGCATAAACGTCGACTTTTAGCACTTGTTGCATAAAGAGCTATTTTATGTTCAAACTTGAATATTTGAAAAATAATTGAATTTAGGGTTACGAAGTAAGATATGAGTAGAAAGCTCAATGAAAGACATTTCAAAACAGCAGAAATGTACAGGGTAGTATCTGAAATGACTGAATTTGCAAATTTGTAGCACCTGTATACTACCACTACCTTACGTGTTCTACGTAACCCTGGAGAACTCGCGTCAAGCATTGGCGCACGAAAACTCGCATGTGAGAATTTTGCTCACACGACTTTTCCTGCCAAATTCGACATCAGAGGGTCAAGAATAACATTTAAATGTCTATCTTATGTTTTGTTTAGAAAATAAATAAAAATTTCAAAATGTTAAGTTAAAAAAATACAAAATTAAACATAATGGAGCAAATTTATTTCAGTAAAAAATATGTTTCTGTTATTAAATTATCAGGTAACGAATATATGTACTTATTGGCAAACCTTTAAAACTAGGTTGTTGAATTTACATTTTTAAATTGTTAAGCAAGTATTTTGCCACTACTTATTTTTAAGAGCACAAAAAATTATAAAAAAAATAATGACTCTTCTACTGATACCACACATTTAGTAAAACAATAAATACAAAAGAGAAGCAATAGTTGCAAAACATGGTGTAACAAGCAAAGATTTTATACGCAGAAATATGTACTAAACGCTGGTACTCACACAATGAGAACTTTGCTCATTCCCCGCACAACTTGACAACAACCGTCAATTATCGCAATAATTATTAAACACCAATACTTTTCTTGCAACGGGTACCTACACATTCAGCTAGAGAAGGTGCCAGTAGTGTACCAATATTCATTTAAAATTTAAGTCAATTTTGGTAATAATGTGAGAGAAACGCTCATGGTGCGAGTGCTCCAAGTTTAAAAATAAAGTTTGGTTTACCACACTTTTTCGAGCCACCTTCTATAATCAAAAATATATTAGAAATGTGCATCACCTACGTACATATAGTCCATTTACTTGACATCTGCACTGTCAGTGTCAAAATTTAAAAAAATTTCTTGACTATACCTCAAAAATAATGTGTTTTTTATTAGACTGTACAGTAATTTAATTGTGAAATGTGAAACATAGCAGTGGTGCCAACATCATGTCAGTTTGACAGTGCAGATGGCAAGTAAATGGACTATACAACTTTTATATAAAAACAAATTTCATGTAACTGATGCTTTTAGAAATATCTTCTACGATCGCATCGTTGCCGGAACCTCTCAGCGTGCGAGATTTCTGTGCCTATCACTAAAAATAAATTTAAGAGAAAAACCGATTTTAAACGATTGAGTATTTAAAATAATTCGAAAATGTATTTGACATGCCTAGAGTTACATAACATCATCTCTGTTACGAAGCACCCTTGTTGTGTTCTCATTAGAGATGTCTAGAACAGTTCTTTAGCTGAAATGATGATAAACTGTTCTATTTCAACCTGAGTGACAGTAACAAGTACTTGTTTCTTTTCGGAACGACTCTGTTTGGTAATATACAGTGTGTTACAAATTAGACATGCCACTACTGGGATCTTGAAAACTAAATGATGTAAAAAGTCTGTTGTATAGAAAAGATTTGTAGTAATTTACAAAAATGACAAAAAACTTTTATTTACATTATCTATTTAGGTTTTGTTTCTGAGAAGTGTTGCAAACATTATCAAGCTTATTAGTCTAAGAGCTGGTGACATTTTTTAGTGATGATTTAGTTAAAGCCTATTTTTTGAGAGAACGTTGCGGGAGGCATGTATAAGTGTCATCTGTAAGAATTCTCCTTGATAGCGGTATCGGAGGGAGACAGAACACCTCCAATTTGCACTGTAAGTATATGTCAAATTCGAGGTTAGCAGGTTAGGTTTTCATCAGTTTTGACACAAACTGACGCAAAACCTAACCTGCTAACCTCGAATTTGAATTACAATTTTCACTGTAAGTATATGTCAAATTCGAGGTTAGCAGGTTAGGTTTTGCGTCAGTTTTGACACAAACTGACGCATGACCTAACTTGCTAACCTCGAATTTGACATATACTTACAGTGAAAATTGTAATTCAAATTCGAGGTTAGCAAGTATATGTCAAATTCGAGGTTAGCAGGTTAGGTTTTGCGTCAGTTTTGACACAAACTGACGCAAAACCTAACTTGCTAACCTCGAATTTGACATATACTTACAGTGAAAATTAGGTGTGTTCTGCCTCCCTCCGATACCGCTATTAAGAAGAATTCTTACAGATGACACTTATACATGCCTCCCGCAACATTCTTTCAAAAAATAGGCCTTAACTAAATCATCACTAAAAAATGTCACCAGCTCTCCTACTATGTTTTCTCTTTACAATGATGTAAATGTTGATTTATCTACAGCTACAATTAACAGAAATATTGCACAAAAACGAAATTAATTAGAAACATTCAAGGGTGCTGTTAGAATCAAAACAGTATTATGCTAATTTTAATAGTACTTAATTGTGGCACAGGGTCTTGAATGCGATAATGGCATGTTCAATTTGTAAAACAACGTATTATTATTATTATAACTGCTATTGTAATTAATTTTAGTAGTGATAGAAGGTAATTTCTTAAACAATTTACTCAATAATTCAGTACACATCATTTATACACTGTGTTAAAGAGGTCTTTACTAAAAATATGTGCTACACATCTCCACAACCAGTGTGTGGATAATTCATAGTTCAAAATAGAAGTGAACATATACTCAAATTTAACGTTTGTTATCAGCATTACACTATGAACAGAGAAATCTTTTACCTGCCAGCACATGTAATAGGTACAGCCTTGCAAACTGACCCAGTAGCTTCATGGCCCTTCCTTCTCAGAGCAAGCTGGCCTTGCCAATCTCGAGCTCGCATCAGAGAAGAACTCATGGTGTTCATCTGAAGAGGATCATATATCAGCTGCTCTTGAAGAGTTTTTCCTAAGGTCTCATCGTATCGGTAACCAAGATTGCGCTCCATGGATCTATTGGCATACTAAAAACAGACGACTGCAAAACTGAAATGTGGCACTTTCAGTTACTCACCTGTAATCTGTAGCTATCATCTGTTATAAGTACAATGTCCCTGCATTTGTCCAAGGCTGCGTAGAGGGCTTGACTAGTGGCTGCCTGCGCCATTGGCCGGATATCGCTATGCTTCAACTGGATTAGCTCATTCACACAGTGAACGATATTAGAAGTCTCTACAATACACTAACAAGAGCTAAGTTAGTTTGGTTGGACGAGAAAGTAAACGCGAGTAATTTTTGTTTGCAGTGTGGTTTTGGCAAATGATACGTTTATAGATGGTGCTTTCAGAAGTGTATTGGAATTTTCAACTGCATACAGAAATGGGAAGAGTCAATAGTATATAACTTTACTAGGGATGTAGGTGCGAGGTGTCTTCGTTTGTGATACTTAATAAATTTTCTGAATATTTTCTCTGCCTCTTTACTATTTCCGTTTCATTTATTAGCAGATCTCCACCTTCGCCTTCGATTATTTTTAACATGTTTAAGTTGAAATCCTGTTAAGATGGTTTCGAAAATTTGAATTAAGACTGTTGGTGTCACCTTCTGAAGCTTTTAAGAATTATATTGAAAATTTATGTAATGCTTCTTGTGCAGTGTCTTCTTATTGTTTAGTGCCGCTTCCCATTAGATGTCGCTCTAGTGATTATTTTGAGTTATGCTAACATATTGGGTACGGATACCGCATCTGCACATCGGAAGTATTACATGGAAAAAAAAGATTCCACTGCCGCCATTTTGCCAATTAGTGTTTATCGAGGAGTTATCGTACCGTTTATTGCCTTACCGTTTATTAAGCTTCGGCTACAAGCTGAATGACTCTCGAAGTAAACCAGTGCCCAAGTCAGGTGTCTGTATTGCATGTTTTCATATTTCCGAATTCTGGGCGTGCACTTTTTAGAGTTGCTCAGGGCGGGCCAAGCTCAAATCATTCCTGGCTAAGTTAGAACCATCCTTTAACGTTCTTCAAGTTGTATGTTCTCGGGTTTTTGTGTAAAAAGACTTCCTTCCGGAATTCGGTTAAGATAAAACGTGCGACTGCGCGCGCTCCATGATAACGCGTTGTTGCTACGAGTTGATTTAGTGCTGTAACGGGGGCAATTACCGTTTTTAAGTGTATTTCGAAATCACAAACTTGGTTACTAACCGGAGCAGGTATGTAAGAGGCATCCCCTTGTTACTTCAAGTACAAAATGTGAGACGCGTAGTGCGTTCTTGCTTCTTTATTCGGACGACTTTACGTGACTCCAAGCAGCATAACCGCTGCTTTGGTGGCGAATACCGCGAGAAGCTTATTTTACTCCAGTGGTTCCGTCTTCACACTTCGACAGCCGAATCTTCCGCCGAATCTTTAATTTGTGCAGTAGCGTGAGCTCCCAATTTTAAATACCGTGCCGTCACGCCTGGGCATGTGAACACCTGCTACTTCAGCGTAGTCCACTACAGACGGCATTGCAGGGTTGCATCACCCGGAGATTTAATATTCCGGGCAGCTTTCTAGTTGAGCGTTACGCTAACAGGTATTTAAAGCGTACTGTGTTACGTGGTGTATTTTTACGGCGTGATTGTGTTAAGCGAACGCGACTTTAAGTGCCAAGTGCACATGCTTGCCACTAGCGCCGGTGCCTCGGTCGCGCCCTGACGCCGCTAATATGTAATGCTCACGAATAAAGTTAGAAAGTATTGCACAACTAGTTTAAAGTTTTTATTCTGTTCAAAATGTGTGTGGCAAAACTCGGGGTTGTGAGCACAGTCATAGTTAACTGTGATATCCGCTTTTCGTTACGGTTTCCTAGAGGCCTATTTTATGCGTGTCAATATGAATACTCGCCTTATAATTTATAGCTGCGTTGCAGACTGGCGAGCAGCTGATTGTTGCGCTTTTCTTTTCGGAAAACAGCCGCCCAGTTGTTTTGGCAATTATAACTGTTTCCAAAGAACGAACAGCTGATCGTTGTCATTCTTCGGTAAATAGCTATTCATTTGCTCTAAGATTTATAGCTGTGAATCGGTGAATTATCAATAATATTGCCTGGAAACTTACCACACGCATGTGTTAGCATTACTCCACTGTATCCTGCCATTTTGTAGTGGTCCTTTTCTTGCGAAATAAGCACATTGTTCATAATTAGCTAGCGTTTAAGTTTGATTGTAAGTAACATATGAAAGCTACCTGAGCTACTTGAGTGCTTCAGTTAAAAGGCAATGGTGCTTTTGTAAAGGAAGCTACATGCGAGGTCTTTGTGTGTTTATTTTCTATAGATTTCTTATGTAAATCATGTAAGCATCCCCCCGCCAACAGCTGCCTTTCAGAAACTGCAGATGCTATAGGCACCCTCCCAATTATTAAAGGTAATACCGATGTGTTTAGACCACCTTCAGTATAGCCGAGATATCAAGATCTGGTGAACTCTCCACCCGAACGTTGAGTTAGTCGCGATCCAACTGGAGGCTATTTGTATTGTTGGCATTCAAATGCCGTTTCCTGTTCTAATGCTAGTGTAGACTGTAACAATCCTTTTTATGCGTTTTAGCTCTATAAACCTGCATTTCATCTTTATTTTTGGAGTACTTAAATAACATTGTTCTCCATATATTTCGTATTTTTAGTGTTAACTTTCTAAATTTTTCTAAATCAATTTTGTTGTTTCGTGTAGGATTTTGTTTCTTTGCGGTTCTTTTGATACCAGTCAACATATATTAAATTAAATATTTTATATGTACTCTTCAAACTTAGGTAATAAACAACACGTCTACTAAATATCAGATGCTGCACCATCGTTAACAATTAAAAGATTTTGCTACCCTGCAGCAATAATATGGTGGGAATGAGTTCCTCTGCCATCTCTAGGTTGGAACTGGCCTTTTCTTGTATTCGTTGATCGAGACAAATAGATGTAGGTGCTGATGGTACTAGGACATTTAGGTATTGCTCCACATACCTGTGGGCTGCTTCTTCAGCGTTTTCCTTATCATGCAGAAATATAGTGCCTATTTGCGTATTCATATTATTAAACAATATTTCTAACAGGAGTATGCAGTTAAAATTCCCATTACACGTTTGAAGATGTCCTTTACCGATAATGAGCTCGTTAATGTATGATGCACAATAGTTCACTTCAATTTCATGTTCATTTATGCAGTAACAATTGATGTGACATGAGCAGAAAATTAACTGTTATCCATCTCACGGAACACATTATAGACAGCTTGAGTAGCAATTAATATTTGTCGCAACACTAAATGTGTTCGTATCACATGGCTTTTTAATTATAGTATTTCATCTTATTTTTGAAAATAATATTGAAGTTTTAAAAACCACTTCCTTAACTAAAAAACAAAACATATACGTTGTTAATAATATAGAGCCCCTAAAACGACCGCAAGAAACACTGACGTGGTGAAATAAATGTTTGTAGTAACAACAAAAATATGGTGTCATTTGCAATTTATTAATGAACGGTTTGCATTCGGAGAGAGCGGCTACAGAAGCACGAATACTACTAATCTGCTATTTGCTTTTACGAAATGGCATAATAAAAAACGTGATAAAAATTTTAATTACCCTGTTGTATCCAGCGTCCAAAAGGGACAGGACCGTGACGTCATCCTTGTCGAAAACGCTGGAAGTGAAAGAAACTACAATTATGAGAAATTAGTTAAATCGTATGGGTGTTAATACTTGCAGAAATATTTATCATATTAGGTGCAGAAGCATCGAAAAGTCTGAAGACCAGGTAAACAGTGACATTAGCCAATTTAGTGAACTTGTATGCAAGCACCGATTTGTATTTTTGAGTATTGACGTTCGTGATGTAGTTTTGAATTCTCACGTTTTGATAATTTTCTAACTTACGACACTTTTTTGCATCAACAACAGTTCTATTTGCAGCTAAGTTACATACTTATGAAGTGTTTGAGGTAAGTAGCTTCCTATAATATTTTAATATATGGTACGCCACTGATGCTTCTCAGATTTAGTTTTTATCAACAGTGTTTAATGGGTTATCTATATTACGCGGTCACGTATTTTCAGTCATCTCCGATGTTTCTGCACTTGAAGTTGACGTTGAGTGAAGTAAAAATGAACAACTTGATAGTAAAAGCTTTGCGAGGAGTTGAAACTGGCAATGTTTCTTACAGTTTACGTACCATTTTTTAACAATTGCTACAACAACAGTATGCTGGCTTCCTTTAGTGTTTCGTATCGATCTGAAACAAACATAAATAATAATAATAATGTCGTACCGTTGTGATAGGACATATTAGTATTGGCAGGACAAATATTGAGGTTGTCTTAAAATTATATTAAGATTACTTTTTAATTGATTTATCAAGCAGAGGAACCAATTACATACATAATATAAAATTTCAAATTTTTCAAATTGTTTGTGTTGACATCTTATGGATCTATTAAGAATGGTAGATAATAACTTGTACCGAAAATATATAATGGATTTGACAATCTAACAAGCACAAAAGAAAAAGATGAGACGCTGCAAGCCCTTTATCGATACTTCGGCGCACCAGGGTTGGCATGGGGTGAATTTTACCATGCGCTTCTCGAAACGCCTTTTCCTTAAGACATATTCAGTCTTCGTAATCTGTTAAACCGGTGACATGGCCGTTATCATACGTTACACATATATGTGCGATGACTTCGGCTAAAGATAATTCGCAAAGGAGGATGAAACTAATACTTCCGAAATCCAGACGGAGAAAATTGGTTTAAAATCAAGTCAGAGATGTACCAATACCGTTAGCGGAAAGCAAGAATGGAGCAGAGAGCGCCGATAATGTTTAGTTTCTGAGTTAAAAGTGAGAAGGGATACAAATTTGCATCCGCATCTTTAAAAAAGATCTTGCCGGTACCGAGATTCGAACACTCGACTTCAGACTCAGCTATCTGGCATTGTGCCGCTACGCCACCCTGACCTTGTAACGCCAAAGCGGTTGATGTTTTCACAAAAGTTGTGTAGTTTCATAAGACCTCTCATATAATTTTGGGTTGGTCGCGACTGATTGAGGGGTGCGGCAAACATTGTAAATTTGTAAAAATGGCCGAGGTTGAAAGCAATATTTCGACAGGGGGTGCCGAAGTTAAAAGAAATTAAATAAATGGGTTTTAAGGTGTTGATCATCACACAATATCAAAAATAGACAAGCTTAATTGCCTGGTTTGAAGGCCCAATTTGTGTTAATATCAAAACATTTCCACTTCTAAATATTTTATTTATGGGTTTTTAATGGTCTTCAATATAAGTGTTGCTAAGCATACATTGTTTAAGTTAATGTTAATTAGCAGGTTTAATTGTTACACTTCTTTTGGGCAGTAATTATTTCCTGGGCCATTTCATACTTTTCTCATCTGCAATGTAATTTTTGAGATACATCTACTCTATAATAACGCACATGTATCTCAATATCCATAATGCTGTTGGACCAAATGTTCAGAGTAACATAATTCCCTATCGCTTTAAGAAAACTCATACTTTGAGGGGTAGCTGTTACAAACTTCCGCCCGCTCGACTGTTAAACCAAACCAAGTGGTACTAATCGTGCTTTAAAGTTGGAAATATAAAATGCAAATAAAAATGTTAAAAAATTCAAAACGACGGTTTCCGTATCTGTTAAGGAAACTTAAAGGTGAGTAGGTTTGCAAACATAATATTTTTTTCACATAATAGAACATTATTCGTTGTTTTCATTTGAGCACGAGGCATTGGTCGACTGTTTTTATTTGTAGGGCTTCAAGCTTAATCCTATTATTGCTCTCTGAATTTAATTGCCTTCCAAAATTGCCATTTCCGATCGCCCTGTAGGCTTTGCGAACTCTCCATCACTTTTCGGCATTTACAAAAAATAACTGATAATCCAACTTCGGAGCAACGTCGCGCAAATTGAATCATCAGGAGATGGACGTCAAACATCGGTCGCAATCCGAAACGTCAGTAATGAACTTCCGTTTCAGTCCGAAACACTGACAAGTTAATTCCTGTCCACGGTGTCCTTGGCAGTCAGATCCACCCTTAAACTTCCAACATATTGGCGGGAATTTATCTTAATTTTGTTACGGCAAAGTAACCCTAATATATGGCCCAAGGTGGCTGAGTTGGAGCATAAATCTCTTGGAGGTGACGTAGTATAACTCGAAACACCTTCCCGCCGAGAACTAACAGGTTAGCTATTGATTTATCTCGAAGCTAATCGTTGGTGCGTGCACGGATCTGTCAACATTACGGTGGAAAGGTATCTCATACAGTCGAGGGCGCTTTCCTTATCAATAAGGATTAGATATAGGTACAGAAATGCTAAATAAAAATGTTCTGTGTAGGACGTCATGCGTTGCTTTCAAAGCACGTATACAATAATTGTTTGGAAACTATTTCCTTGGAAGCCCCTATTTTAGATAAAAGTCCACCGTATCTGAAAGGGGATAGGTACATACAGAGCAAGCATCCGAAATGATTGCATTCAGAAGGAAATGCATTGAAAGAGAATTGCATCGGAATGGACAAATACATAAAGGTTTTAAACTTCAGATGACTTTTCCAATTCCAGTCGTTTCAGACGACAAGGGTTTCAAATTTCCACTGTTCTTCCTAGTTGAAAGAAACAATTCCAAGAAAGTTACTTTTTTCAGTGTAATTTCCGTTAAAGAAGTATTTCCAATATGTCTGTACTGTGAAAAGCATGCCCTCTGTGAAAACTATGGTTCTCATAAACTACAAACACTTTTTAGCTAAGAAGTTAAACATCTTTCAGCTAATAGTGGAGGCTGGAAAAGCTAAATAAAAGTAAAGGCAGCTTTACACAATGGTGCATTTCAATTTTTCAGTGAGAGCTCAATTTACCCATGTTCAAAATGTTGATTTTAGTAGAGATTATGAATAATTTTAATATCTTGGTTATTTAGACTTACGTTTCTATTGATTTTTGTGTTTGTCACTTTTACTTATGTTAAAGCCGTTCTTTTACCTTGGGCCGATGACATCGCAAGAGTGGCTGGAAAATTATGGCAAAAGAAAACATCTGATAGAGCGGATTGGCGTATTAGAGGGGAGACCTATGTCCAAAACTGGATGGATGAGGGTGGAACGAAGAAGAAGAAAGCCGTTCTGTTGGCTATTAAACATTGTAGATATGCTAAACGGTTATTTTTGTGTAATAGTTTCCATCGTTCCACTTCCACCTTGGTAATAGGTTTCAATAACCGGTTATAAAGTATCCTGGTCCTTTACTGCAAGAAAATACCGGTATTCAATATTAGTAGAAGCGAAATGATAGCGAAATACCTTTAGCACTACTCGTATATTGATTGACCATGTTGAAGTAACTAATAAAATAAATACCTAACAGCAGAATCAGAAACACAGGATAAATCGGCGTTCCCTTTCATAATAGATTATTTTTATAAAAAAATATAAAATACGTATAACAGAAAACTAATATTCTTAAATTATAAAAATTAAGACAACAGTAACATATACATAATACGAAAATGTTTTTTTCTATGAGATTATTAAATTTTAGAAAATAAGAACTACTTTCTTCAAATTCGAAACTGCAGGGTTGTAACAAGGTCACACTTGGCTATTTTATTGTTCGCAACTGTGATTGAAAAATATCCCCGCAAGGCACTTTTTACAGTTTATTCAGATTAACGAAATAACCATCACCAATGTAACAACTATCAATGCAGATGCATATATAATGTATATTGCAGCGGAGCGTGCGATCTAGTTAGTTCAAAACTTGCCCAGTGAAAAATTTATACGGGGCGCTAAAATTGAAAGGAACGGGATTTTGACGAAACGAGTGCAAATAAAACTACTTCGCGATAATAGAGTTCCGCGATCCTGTTACAAAAATAACATGGTTAATTGTGTACCTATTGATGCAGTAATACGTTACATGTTTGGAACGCTGTTATTGTAACTGTTACGTTAAATACCGACCATCTCTATTAAACATTATTGATGTTGTATGGACATAAGAAATCAATGCGGCATAATAAGAAGAGAATGAAACAACCACGTAACAAGATTGTAAAACGGGCTAGAGGCTACTTACTAAGCGATAAAAGGAGCCCAGATCTTTATTGGAAGTGCTGGAAGAAAGGTCTGCTAGAAATTGACCGAAAGCCTATATTAAAGGTACAGGAAGAAAAAAAGACATTCTTTTCATATTTTTAAGGCCAAATTTCAGTTCATTCCTCGTCATCTATGTAATAGATCAATTCGTGTCACCCTATACAGACATTTCATATCTTTTTATAATACCCTGTTAGCAACAAAACCGAACTGTATCTTATATGTACTAATTAAGCTGGCGCGCACTATAAGTGTCTCGCGAGTACGGAAGTGAATATGCAAGACAACTAATTCCAAGACGCGGAGTTAAAAATAGAACAAAGCCAGTGAGCTGCGTGAATGACCGCGGGAACAGGCAGTCGCGCATAAGTTAGCGAGCGTGGGTGTCGTCCCACATAACCCAAGGTACGACGCGTGCTAATAAAGGCACTAAAGTGCACAGAATAGGGAGTTGCTGGCCTGCATTATTTGCCGCCGTCACAAAGAAGTTCCTGAGTGGGAACACAGACTACGAAGGCATCAAACCACCTGGGTAGCATCACCAAAGTGTTGCTGCATCTTCCATAAAAGGGAGCCGTTGCTTTAAAGACACAGAAGCATCGCTCTTGTCCAAATTCGAGGACACTTAGTGTCTAGTTAAAATTGCAATACGAAGTAAAGAAGTGATTGCAACATCTTGGGCAATTTTTTCAATGAATGATTACGTGCCCAAGATAACTGGGATTTACCGGCATCTAACACGAAATTATTGCGTCATCTGCTAACGCAGCATGGCCGCTTGAATTGAACGTGCTCAGGCAGCGTTCGTATTACGCTGTGTTCCAGCAATAAGCCCATTAAAAGAATAGACAGCGTCGCCTAGTGCATTTGTGCACGGAGTTTAAATAACTTTCGCATGGTCGGTGTTTGACTTTGCGTCGATAGTTGAACATTAACGCACTATTTAAGGTACTTTCATGCATGTACCGTACAGTCTTTTTATATGAATAGTGAGTATTTTTAAATGTATTGTTATGTAATAACGCGAGTAGAAACAGCTTCCGCTCCTAGATAATTAAAGTATTTGTTGACAGCGTTACTGTATGTTTGGACGTTGTTCATTCTTGGTGTTTTATGTACATGTATTTTCTTATATTTGTGTTTTTCTTACAGATTATATATCTTTTATTTGAAATCGGTATTAAAGTACCTCGAAATCGTCATTTACATACGAGAAATCGGCAGTTTTACGACTTTTTTGTAGGCGCCGAGGCGACAGATAAACGTCAATCGACGTTAACATAACCTACAAATGTTGGTTAAAATGTTGTAATTTCACAATTTCTCGATTTCAAATAAAACATAATGTACTCCTCGGCACTGAAGTTCCTTTTTATCCCTCTTGCCCTACGGGCCTCGGCAACTAAATCCACATTCGTGATTAACTTCAGTGCCTTGGTATACAAACGAGTATTTATGTAAACTGTTGGGTTTTTATTGCTGTCAGTGTTTGCATGCATCATTTCGGCATTCCAGGTGACAACGAGCAACTCCAAAACAATATTAGCTTTGCCTTAGCCCCACTGACGATTTTAAAAGAGTTTTATGTCTCTATGACTGTTTAAGCTAGCGAACCCAGGGCATTATAAATTAATAGTACAGTAGAGTATAGGGCTAGGTAAAAATACTGTTACATCTATAATTTACTGCTCTTTTAACGGTTTTTAATCTACTACTAGTGAAATTTCTTTGACATTTATGATCATGTACAAAAAGGGGTATACACCTTCAAAGAGCATCATCTCTTTTACAGACTTCGTACTCCTGTTTTGTTATTGTTGTTGTATACTGTAGCAACTAACAGTTAAAAAAATAACTTGTTCCAAGTTAAAGCAAGCACAAAGCAATTCGAGCCAAACAGAGCAGGGACAATAAATATTGTTGCATAAGCTTTATAGTTACATAGTAAAGTACCTGTTTGTTATTAAATTTTACAGATTAGAAGACTCCAAAACCTAACAAAAATGTACAGTACACGTGTCGTACGTACGTAAAAAACGCGGAGAGGATATTTTTCTTAATGAAAGCCCAGTGGACGAACGAAAAAACAGGCTTTCAATGGAGACTGCAAAAGCAATTGTGTTATAATTTTAAAATGACTTGTGCAAAATTTCAAAGTTATATCAAATAAGAAAAAGATGTATAATTAAACAGGCAAACTCAATATCAAAGTATGACTGGGCGAAAACCGATAGGCCTATTCTTCTTCACCTTTTTTTGCTATTACACAAAGGTGATTGCGGAAACGTACTTCTTGGATTATTATAAAAAAACAAAAGCTAGTTTTTCACTCTAATTTGGCGTTTTATTTATTCAGCTCTTAGGCGTCGTCCCGTATCCATGCCCGATTACTACAAAGCTACCAACATATGATTTTTTCAGATACTGTAGGTAAATTTACTGTATTTCTAAATAGCAAATCGTTTAGAAAAGTGGTGCTTTGCTGAATATCAACACTTTTCTACATAGCAACGAGAAATCGTTTAGAAAAGTGGTACTTTTCTGCATAGTAACGCACAGTAACATTTTTCAAGGTCAAATTTTTTATAATTTTATATCAACGTTTTTAAGCATTTCCCTCAAGTATGTCAAAAACAACATGTGCAATACGTGAGAAAAGCGTTTTTATTTTCTTAACTTGTACAATATACTATTAAACAACTTCTCGGTGAAACACGCTATGAAGAAGTAGTCAAGATATTCAGTTATTTAAATTCGCTTATTTTCATTTTTGACGCATTCATTTGGAGGATTAAGGTCAACGCTAGAGGTTTGCGTCAAAAAGTTTTATTTGAATAGAATAAGATTCTGGAAACAAACAAGGGTCTTGTTTTAATGCTGTTTGCAGACGATTGAGATCGTCGAGCACCCGCAGTTCTTCGTTTTCCTACTTTTGCTGGGCTTGTTTAACTTTCGGTTACACTGGATTTTATTTGATTGGAAAGAACGCTTCACTTGTTTGGACAAAAGCTGTGGCGAACAAATAAATGTTCGGCGGCAGCAGCGCTGGACTTTGATTAAGCTTATTACATTATTAAGTAGGAACTGAATTGCTTATTTAGACGAGGCCTACAAACATGTGTGAAGTACCGCAAGAATCTAGCATGAAACCCTTGCTGTTTAAAAATCGTGTTAACATCGTCCCATAACCGGAAATTAAAATTTATAAGTTAATATAAAAAATAAGGAAAAACCATCAGGATGATATACAGGGCATACACTTTCTTATTGTTGAAGTTCGCTACAGTATATGTCAAAACCAATTATATAAAATAGGAAATAGAATCCATAGGAAAACATTAATCCGAGTAGAGACATACTCAGCTTCAATTATACGAATTTAAATTGCAACTATAAGTAACTGTGTTTGATGACTAAAGTTAGCTATTCTGTAGTTACGTTTGAAAATGGCAAGATTCAGAGGACGTAATCGACAACATCTTGAGCGAAACTATGCCTTCCAATTGCTAAAGTTAAATGATGTCATCAGAACTAAAATTGAATTTGGGGATTTAATAGGGTTGACTAACCCACACAAATTGCATCAAATGCCACTTACAGTATGTTATGTAAATTAATATAAATCTAAGCTGGCGAACAAAGTTTTTAATTACAAGACAGATTTTCGCTAGGGTCAATATTAAAACGTCTGTAAGGTCGAGGAAAATGAAGGAGCTGTTCCTATTACCGATAAAAACTCAGTTCCTTCTAAGACGGTATTTTAAACTTAAATTAACTCTAATGAGAAATTATCCTTTAACAAAAAACTCTGTTAAACCCTAATAACCTTTCACAAAATCTAATTACTATCATGAAAGCAGCAGCAAAATAAAAATTTTATAAGTTGTAATCAGTTACCGAGCGACTATTCATCTTTCTTACAATAAATTGATTAAACCCAAACATTTTATTAGATTTTATAAAGAACAAGAAGCAAAATAAGATATTTAGTTCGATCTATTATTTTGATGGTTTCATCCGTCATCCAGCTATTGTGTCCACTGCTTTGCGTGCAGTTCTTGATTTCTGATGTTATTATACTTATTTGCTAGTTTATAGTGTATTTGTTTCGTTTTGATATTAATTCTGGATATTCAGAAAACCTTTTATCAGACGACGCATGTTCGGCCCAAACGTGTTTAAAATTTTTCAAACTCTTCCGCGTTGATGAATTAATTCATAGAATATTATTAATCGTATGGAGACATTTTTACGAAATTTTCATTTCTACAACAATGGCAAAATAGACAGTTGGGATCGACCATATAAACTGCAATTTTAATTATTGAATTAGCTAGTAGTTGTATGGTGCATTAAAAAATATCTATCAATCGAAGTATACACCGCAAAAGCTGACACAGGAAGGTAATGGCGATATCTAATAGAATTTGGAAAGACTCCGCCCAATCAATGATACACAAATTGTTCGTTGACAATCACTTCTCACCAATTACCTTATAACAGTATTCGATACAAACGGTTATTTCCAAACAATAAGATAGACTGATAGAACATTTAAATGCCCACTAAAGGGTAAATAAGAAAGTCAAAAAATAAAGACATGCCTGTATGATTATGGAACTGACGAGAAAAATAGTGTTTGCTTAGTTAAATCTAAAAATTATAAAAAAATTACTTGTGTTACAAGCTTTTATTCGATAAAAGAAGGGAAATATTCCATATGCTCAAGAGAAAGAATCAAATCAAAACCTTCTGCTACATAAAACAATTGTATGTGTGGTTTTGATAAAATGGACCACCTACTGGCAAGCGATCAATGTTTATTACTTTATCCTCAACCGGGAGCAAAGTACCCTATTCCCGCCCGCATGTGCGGGCGCAAAGTAAACCATTCTCGCCCGAGGGCGGAAAAGTAAATTTTTCTGCCCATGTTTACGTAGTTGCTACGGAAAAGCACCTTGCTTTTCTTAGATCCTGGTATTATGATTTTTAATGTTAATGGTTGAAAAATCTTCACGTATAAAAATAAATCGTACCTCGTCTTTCCGGTTGAGGATAAAATTATGTATATATCTCTGACGCAAGAGCGATTTCATCCCTTGATGATTTACAGCCCTCCCTTCGGTCGGGCTCCAAACTATCATCGCGGGCTGAAATCGCTTACCTTGTAGAGATGAGTCATTATTTCAGTAACGTTATTTTGGAACGTTATTTTACGGCAACGTTACGTTTCGTTACTCGTTCATTAAATAACTTGTTATTTTGTTAACGAGTACAGTGGTACACAGTGAGATACGGACATTGGCACTAGCGTTATGGAATTAATAGATCACAAGTTTTTGCACAACGTTAAGTTAAAACATGCGAAGTCGTCGTTCCAAATATTACAACTGGAATTGAATAAATAAATCATTAATAATTATTAATTAGAGGGAAGTTTCGGTAGAGGGTTTTTAGCTTATAAAAATAAGCAAATCTTATAATTACTTATAAACATACCGTTGAGCTTACAAACATCTATGCGATTACCTACTTTTTGATTTCGGAATAAAAAAAAGTTCCAAATCACAGGTCTTTCTTGAACTCATTTCTAGTGCTAAATTTGTGACCGCAAGCACCCACACGATACTATAAAAATGTATATTAAAAATCTAGGTTTTGGCGAGTGAAAAGTGAATAGGTACTGTAAAATTATTTGGCTGGTCGGAGTTGTTTAGAGGAACAATAATACAATAAATAATGTGCACGTGCTGAAATATACAACAAACAGAATAAAAATTCAGACGCCGTGGTTTTCGATATTTGGGTCTTTGAGGGCGTTCGTTAGCATCAACGATAATAGCATTACTGGTGACTCACATTATTACGGAACGCCATGTGTATGTGCGTTTTATCAGTAACGTGGTAACGTTATTTCGGAACGTTATATTTCGGTAACGGGAACGAATGTAACGTTACTAGTCAGTAGCAGTATTTCCCATCTCTATTACCTTGCGCCCTTGATATATAAACTACTATTTTTATGTTTTCTTAACATACGCTTAGCTTCTTATGAACAAGATATGTTCCAACGGCAAGGATAGTTATGATTTTCAGGATCATCGAGAATATGTCGCAATGTTCTCCTACGTGGATATATGAAATACCGGAAAGGGACGTTTAGTCGCGCACCTTTAGGCGCGCATTATTAGGCGCGAGCTTTTAGGCGCGAAGCTTTTAGACGCGGACGCTATTAGGCGCCTGGACGTTTAGGCGCCGCAACTTTAGGCGCGGGGACAGTTAGGGGCCACATGAAAGAAATTCACATTATTCTTGATTTTAACATTTTTTGTTAGGTAATTATTGCAGTCATTAATGTTCATTCATAAACAACATATATTCAGCTTTTTACGAGCCTTCTTCAGTGTGTTCAGTGTAAAGTTGTACAAATTTATATATTGAATTTAGATTTTATCGATTATGAACAAAAAGTTATTTACATTTTGTATATGGATAGTTTAACGTAGTGAAATTATATGGTGTGTATAATTTTACCACGTTAAACTACCAATATACAAAATTTAAATAACTCATTTTTCATAATCGATACAATGTAAATTAAATATGTAAATTTGTAAAACTTTAACACTGAAGAAGGCTTGTAAAAGCGCCAAATACATATTGTTTATGAAGGTTTGAATTTTTCTTCAACATTAATTACTGCAATAATTACCTAACAACAAGTTTTGAAATCAAGAATAATGTGAATTTCTTTCATGTCGCGCCTAAGTGTCCCCGCGCCTAAAGTTGCGGCGCCTAAACGTTCAGGCGCCTAATAGCGTCCGCGTCTAAAGCGCTCGCGCCTAAACGTGCGCGCCTAAAGATGCGCGCCTAAAGAATCGAGCCTAAACGTCCTAGACCGATGAAATACGTATTCTATACCTTGCAGTTATTTGTTATTAAAATTACTATCCACATAAGCTTGCTTCAAATATCAGATTGACTTAACCTACGACAGTTATGGTTATGCACTTTTCCATATTAATAATTTACACGGTACACTAATTATGTCCTGTTAAATAAGTGTCAATACATTTAATAATTTTAAAAACTATATCAGCTGTATCGGTTATGTGGATTTCCTTAATATAATGTCTACGTTGACAGTTCCTTTTAACTCAACAGGTCTTGTGAATATCACATCTTAGTTAATTTTCGTTAATTATGCATTACATGCACAATTCGTTAAAAACCCCTAAGCACACAAATATTTAACAACCGCTAAATAATACGTATTTCGACAGCTAAGCTAACCCGAGAGAGTTGACAGAAGAGATACCTAGTTATCTGCTACTGCCAATTGGTAAAACCCAACCAGCACACAGAAACTTTCTTCGTGTACTTCACATTCTATTATGATAACACTCCGTTATTTGTTATATGCCAATTTTATTGATATCATTCAATGAGAACAATATATTTTTGGAAACCGACCAATCCCGAACTGATTACTTGATAAGCACCCTAGGGATGCTTATCAAGCGATAAGCTCCTTAGGGACGATTATCGACAAAGTGGGTGGTGTCATAAAAAGTAAAAAATGCAAGAAACAAGCAACTTGAGGTTTTTGGCGATATTAGGTCAATTTTAAATAATAATTCGTACACGTGTTTTGTGTAATAATATTCAAAATGTAAACGCGGGCGACATACTTACAAATAATTTTGCAAATAATGTGCAAAATTGTCGGTACGTAGGTCTCGCCCTTGTTATATTACTAATGAATACTATATAATCTATTTTCACATTTAAAATGTATGGGTAATTCCCTTTTATCCACAAATTAAACATTGTTTGTTATTTTTAATTCCCAAAAACTTTCCTACTAGGTATATGTGAAAATTGCATCCTTGTTCATTTCTGCTATCCCACTAAATTCCATTTTAATATTTTCCATTCTTATTTTTCCTATGCCTTATACACGGTATTTAATTATAGGTCATCTGTTTGTTTGTAATTGACAAGATCTAGGCATGCGGAGTAACAGATACCTTAGCCAACAACTGCTATAGGTCATATGGACAAAGTCCTACTTTGAATTTTGCCGAGGCTAAGTAGTTCCAACCCTAGAAATGGATGTTTTACATGCTACACATCGTAGAAACATGGGCACCACGGCTTAACATCACTTCCGAATGATGGCATTCTGGAGAGGTTTTCATCTGCATTTTTTAATTCTTTAAAAACCTCACCGAGATCGGGGATCGAACTTTGGACCCTTAGATCAGTAGCCAGAATGCTTAACCACTGAGCTACGGATCCCGGCAATTACAAGTCATCTAGCTGTTTGTACCTTTATTGCTTCAGTAATTCACTTGCCGTTACGAGAATGAACAGAAAGTAGATTGACTCATTGTCACTGTGTAATTTTAGTCTCATGCTACGAATTTGCATTGTTAGTTTTATTTAGCAATTACAATCCAAATGATATAATGTTAATGAAATTGTATTATTATTCAGCTAGCAAATCTAAACAAGGTATCTACTGCTATATTTTAATATAATTATTCATTTAATATTACATGCCGAAGCACAGAACCATTCCAATGCAGATACCGATATGTAAATTGTGGTGAAAAATTAGTATATTATTATTTGAGCGCTTATGACAGCCATTATTCACGAAGATGACATTTGAGACGCAAGCCAAAGGCGCGTGGCGCAAGTCATCTGAGTGAATAATGGCCATAATCGCGAATGTAATACGATATTTTATCTACTCCTATGCAATACGAGTTTTGTTCATATTTCCAAATTATGACATTTGTGACAGCTGTTAACTTCAATAGTATATTATTATATGAGCGAATATGACAGCCATTATTCACGAAGATGACATTTGAGCCACAAGCCGAAGGCGCTTGGCGCAAGTCATCTGAGTGAATAATGGCCATAATAGCGAATGTAATACGATACTTTATTTACTCCTATGCAATAAGAGTTTTGTGTTCATATTTCCGAATTATGACATTTGTGACAACTGTCAATTGCAAAAGTCATTTGATAATAAGAATGAATTTTCTGATTGGCTACAACCTATTGAATAATGAAAATGCAATTTTATGATTGGCTGCAAACCGTGAATTATGAATTCATAATTTACTACTCTAAATTATGACTGTTATTATTATTAAAAAATGTCCTTATAATGCGAATATAATTTAATAGGGGTAGATAATAGTTATTTACTATACAAGACACAAAAGAGGTGTTGGACATCCACAGAGAAGATGGATCGACGATGTGAAAGAGAATTGGGAAGAGGGTGGTAGCAAGTGGTAAGGGATAGATCAGAATGAAAAAGACAAGGGGAGGCTTATGTCCAGGAGTGGACGGAAAAAGGCTGCTAAAGAAGAAAAAAGAAGAAGAAGACTATACAAGTGGGATAAGAGCATTATTAATATACGTGTGTGTAAGTTATAAACGAGTGCATAGCACGAGTTATGTAAGCACACAAGTATATTAATGATGCATTATCACACATGTATTGTACAAAATTTTATCTACAACTGCCCAAAATTGAGAAAAGTGCATTAAGAGAAATGTCAGATCTATCATTTTCAAAAATATTTTAGTAGGCAAATGTCATTATGTCATTCATTTGACACTATTTCAGTTAGGTAATGAAACCATTACACCATACAGTTAGTTAATGAAGCCATTACATAACTGAGTGGTGTAATGAGCTTCATTACCTAACGGAATAGTGTTAAATGTGTTAATGACGTGATGAGTTAATTATCCCACTGGAGTAAATAAAGTAAATTTATATTGAGTAAATGAGAAGGCGCCCGCATTAAAACATGTATTTTCAAAATTCTCATACTTTTCAGTAATGTACGCATTTTTGAGTACTACATGCTACTTGTAATTAAGTGATCTGTGAATGCAATTCAATTTATCGGATCGACTAGTCCGACTTATCGGTTAACAACATCACTTCGTTCTTCGACAGTTCTTTGATTTCTAATTACATTTAAGTTACAAACAGTTAAAATTAGAGAATTTGCAAAAGTATACGATCCGGTTAGAAACACCACAGTAGTTATCAATCCTAATTACGCTACTAAAAATATTTTAATTTTATTTTCTTATAGGTTAACTATGTTGACGGTCATCGATTTGTAAAGTATATCGAAATCAGCAATTCTAATTCAGAACGTTTCAATGTAATGTCCTGCTATAGATTAGGACAAGAACGATTTAGATTTCATGTAGTGTTACAATGGGTATTAATGGGCCATTTACGGTCATTTACGTTAATCGAGTTCGGTGAAGTTCGAAAACTAATTGACATTGTTTACAGGAAGTAGATAATAGGAAGTTAAATTGAGCGATAGTCAAATCGAATGCGTATGAAGTAACTTGTATTTAAGGGTATTTGATGGCTGCTAACGGTCTTAAAAGGCTGCTACTGTCAATTGCCTAATGCAAAATAAAGTACCTGTAATACTATTCTAAAAACTCGTAATCGGAATGGGCGACTTATGAATAAGTTATGAGCATCTTTTGACGGCTCAAGGCTTCCTCAGGTTGAGATGGCAAATAACTACTCTCCTTTGATGCGACGTATTTTTTGGGCCCGAAGTTAGGTTTCCAAGTGAAACTGTACTGCTACACCGATATGTTAAAAAGGATAGCTACAAAAAGGCATGTATTTTAAAACGGTTATGCTAGTTTTAAAGCTACTACCTACTACACTTTATGAATTAAATTCGTACTTCGACTTTCTAACTTGTATTTGCAGGTTTTGAAGAGTTTTAGTTCAACTATTCCGTTAATTTTTACTTTCCTGTCGAAGCTCATTTTAGTTCTAACACTAACGATATAAAACAAGATGAAACGGTGCAAGCGGATTATCGATACTTCGACACATTATTAGCATAAAGTAGTTTTTGTCATGCGTTCTTCGGCACGTCTGTTTCTTAAGACATTCATTCTTCATAACCTGTTCAACCGGCGCTTTCAATGTGGTATGGTCGTTATCATATTATGTTATATAAGTACATGATCGCGGTATATGCGCGATGACTTCGACTCAAGTGAATTCATAAAGGAGACGGAACTACAACGAAGACCAGACGAAAGAAATCGGTTTCAAATCTTCTTCTTCTTCTTCCTTCTTATATATTAGGCCTGTTTTTTTCTTCAACTTTGCCTCTTATATGTGCAGATTATCACTTCAACGCTTCCTGGGCCTTCCTATATTTCTTTTTCCTGTTGGTGACTTATCCCTTGCAATTCTTACTATTCTTTCTTCGGACATCCTTGTAATGTGTTCGTCCCATTCTTGTTTTCTTTTGTGAACCCAGTCATTAATATTCTCAACGTTGCATTCTTGTCTAATATTTTCATTGGTTTCTCGATCCAATAATGTTTTCCTTGTGATTCTGCGTAATATTTTCATTTCAGTAGTTTGAATGAGTTGTTTCGTTTTTGCTGTGTCTGGTCGAGTTTCGGCAGTATATGTTAATATGGGTCTTACTGTTGTTTTGTATATCTTTGCTTTGGTGTTTTTACTAATATATTTGTTTCGCCAGATAGTGTCATTTAAGCAACCAGCTATCTTATTTGCTTTAATAACTTGTTGTCTTACTTCGTTTTCCGTATCTCCATAGCTTGTGATGTCTATCCCTAAATATTTAAAACTCATGATCTGTTGAATTACTTTTCCGTCCACTTCAAGCTTGCATCTACGGGGTATCTTCGATGTTGTTATACATTTGGTTTTTTCAACGGAAATCAACATATTTAGTTCTTTTGCTACAGCATTGAATTGATGCAGTTGTCTTTGGAGGTCATCTTCATTTTCAGCGATTTCGCGTCGTCGGCGTAGCATAATATCCGAATTTCTTTGTTTCCCATTCTATACCCTCTTCCAGTTTTCACTTTTTTTATTATTTCATCCATAAGTAAGTTGAATAATAACGGACTCAGAGAGTCGCCTTGTCTTATTCCATTGTTGATATTTATGGGGGGAGTTAGTTTATCTTTTATTTTAACCTGTATTCGGTTATTCATATACCGGGTGTCCGTTCTCAAAGTCGAACATAGGCGATTAACATTGTATTGAACGTTTTTGCCGATTCCTGCTCGCCAATTCAACTTACAGGGAAGGTAATGGTATCAATGGAAAGATAAAATTATTACGCATCAAATGATACCAATAATAATATTCAAGATGCGATTTTTATTTTAAAATACTAATTTAAAGCTTGGGAATTTTTAAATATGCCATGCCTTGATTTTCAAGTTCGATAGCATTTGTCAAAAAAATTGGTAATTAGTTGACGTAAATCAGGTATTTTCTGTCAACGTCTTTTAAAATTATCTACAGAAAAATGAATTATTTCAATGAAGAATGAGTGAATGCTCTAATGTTAATTGCCTATGTTCGACTTTGAGAATGGACACCCGGTATATGTTTTCAATGGTTTTGATAAGTTTATTCGGAATTGCTCTATTGTATAAAAGGTGAATTACATCATTAAGCTGCACTCGATCGAAGGCTTTTTGCAAATCAACAAAACAAATGTAAGCTGGTTTATTATATTCTAATGATTTTTCTGTTAATTGTCGAAGAACAAACACTGCATCCGTGCATGACCTTCCAGTTCTAAAACCCTGTTGTTCTTCTTCGGGTGTAGTTATTGTATTAATTTTGTTTGTTATTATTTTGGTTAATAGTTTTAGGGTTGTGTTTAGTAAGTTTATCCCTCTATAGTTCGCTGGTTCTTTTTTATCTCCTTTTTTAAACATTAAGATCATTGTACTTGTTCTCCAACTACTCGGTATTGTATTTTGTTCTATTATCTTGTTGATTAGCTTTGTTAGTTCCTCCATCAAATATTTACCTCCGTATTTCAGCAATTCGTTGGGTATGTTGTCTTGCCCTGGCGATTTTCTGTTCTTTAAGCGTGTAACTGTCTTTTCTACTTCTTCATGTGTTATTGTGAATTCTTCGTCTGTTATAATGTCCGGTATATTTATTTCTGCAATCGCATCGTCTCCCTTGAATTGTTCTGTCACATATTGTATCCATATCTTTTCATCTATTTGATTTGGTTCTATTAGTTCATTAATTTCTTTTCTTTGTTGCCTCATCATTCTCCATATTTGCTTTTGTTGGCCATAATAATCACTTTCTAGTCGTTGTGAAAATAATTCCCAGTGCTCTTCTTTAGTACGTGAGACTAATGATTTTGTCTCGTTTCTTATTCTCTTATATTCATCATACGATTCTTGTGTTTTTAAAGTTTTATATTTCAAAAACGCCTTTCTTTTTTCCTTGCTTTTTTCTTTGATTTTCTTTCGGAACCATGGTGTTTTCCTATTTGTTTTACTCCTGTGATATCTGACAGTTCTTGTTCCTAACGCTTCGTGGGCTGCTTTTTCTATATTTGTTCTAATCTTGTCCCAGCTATTATCTATTGTTTCGTCTTCGGTTATTGGATTTGAGATAATTTTTTCCATTAATCTTTTTTTATACAGATCTTTAGTGGATTCATTCCATAACCCTTCTATATTCAACCTTTCATGTGCAGCTGTTTCTTCAGTATTTCTTTTAAATGCCGAGTTGGCGATTTATTAGAGCCACGATAATGTAGCATTTCAGTTTTAAAGAGGTTCGGTTATATCACCCTAACGGGGTAATTATGCGACCACTTAACGTCTATTATTGGTGCTCTGAATAAAAATCAACAAATAATAGACTTACCCTGTATATGTGCACATATAAGATTTACAAATGTCCCTATTTTCGATAAAGAAACTAATGGTAGACCTTATTTACATTCCATTAAATTTGTGCGTTTGTATAACCACCAACTGTGTAATTAAATTAAAATATAGAACATTGCAATAATAATAATAATATTTGTGGACGAGATTGTTCATCTCTGCTAAAGCATGCTTGGCTGATTTTATTAGTGTTTGCTTTGCTGCGTAATTAGCTTTGATCATAAATTTTGTTCTTTTGTCCGAAGGCGATGCATGCCATCTGAGACATACAAAAACAGGAAGGCATTATTGAGGCAAGGTATTTGCGTTCTAATTTAAATTGTTGAGTTGTTCCAATACAAAAAAGCACACTACGGCTATTTAATTGCATCTGTTATTCTGAGTTAGCTGAGATGAAATCGAGCCAATGCAGTTTTATAAAATGCTGAAAGACTTTAGCGATCGTTAAATTATGTTTAGTCTGGGAATGATACAGCGTGCAAGTTGGAACATAATATCCTGTATTATTTTTAAATGTTTGGACTTTTATTTTGATTTTGATTAAACTCGGTACTTAACATTTAAAAGTTGAGTATGCCATATTTGCACATGCCTCAGCAGTTTTTTACTTTATCTTTGGTTATAACCGTGTGCTTAAAGTTATTTGATCTTACGACGTCGTGAAAACGCATTTGGGGCAAAATTGAAAGAGAGGATTGGTGCAACGCAAAGATTAATGGGGGGAATCATGTTGAACACCTCGTTAAAAAATGGGAAAAGGTAGAAAATCAAGAAGAAAGGTGCAGAATAAAAATCAAGGCAAAAATAGACCTTTGTCGAGAATGGTGGTAAAAATGAACGACAAAATACACCAAAAGAACAAAAAAATCGACGAAGGGAGAACGTTAGAAACCACAAACGAAGTAGTGTGACAACATTCATAAAGTAGTGTGAAAACACTGGATAATAAATGCAAAATAAAAGACACTGAAAAATGGAGAAGGCATCGACACGCGAGTCAAGTACGTTATGCCGAATCTCCAAATACCGACTAAATGATATTAGAAGACTTTGTTTAGAGCCGTAGAAACGCTGTGGTGAATAATATTTGGAATAGAGATAGATAATGGTTAAAAAATGGCAGCTGGCACAGCAATTAAAAAGGCCGGCAAGTCGTTATTGATGGTTAGGTTACTTGCAATTTGAGTTTGTGTGTGTTGCAAACATCCCTAATGACATGAAAACCCTATATTCATTTGCTTGCCAGCTGCATCAAGGCTGACATTTCTTTCTGTCACACCATGTGTACGTTGAGCTGTTCACGGCCGCCATTTTACACCTGTTGATTTATGGCACGTTTATTATTAGTAATTTGTAAAACTTGTTTTGAAAGTAATACTTTTTTTCATGAATTTTGCAGTTTGATTAACAAGGGCGAAGCGAATGAAAAAAAGGACTTTCAACACATGTTGTAAACGTGGTCTCTTGTAACTCAAAATTTAGCCGAACTTCGGAATTTACAACTATCAAATTGACATTTCAATAAAATAGTTAAAAGTGTACTTCTTTTCACGATTTTGCGTTAAAAAAGTGGTACTTTCAATACGATTTTTCGTTAAAAAAGGCAACTTTCATGATCACTATGCAAAAAAGAGCTTTTAAGGTTCGAAGTTGTTCACCTTCTAATATACAGTGTGTCCAAGATAAGGAGGGCCAGTATGGGGATCTCGGTAATGGTAAGAGATACAAATTTGGTTAAATGGGAAGAAAGTTGCGCAATTAAAGGACTAAAAAAATGACGTCTAGAAATCCTTGATATGATTTTTCGTTTTTGAATTATCTCAAAAAAACCGAATTTTTGGATTTTCTTTTTTATTTTTTTCTGGCGTTAATATTAAAGTTAGAGCGAAACTGATTAAACTTCTTTATAGCAACTTTTAGTGGACTTAATGATTACGTTATCAATTTTTTTATCCGACGTTTCGTCTTCGAGAAACCATCATCAACTTCATTTTTTTAAATACGGTCCTGGTTTTTTGATGCCAAATTTGCAAAGCCCTTGTTACTCTGAATTCAACAATGTGCCACATATTATGGTTTAATTACGTTTCGAGCTTTTTTCTGATCATCATCAGAAATTTTTTTAGATACGGACCTGCATTTCTCATAATTTTGTAAAAATAAGTTCATACAGTAAGTTAGGCCTTTTTACATGCCGTTAAAATATTAAAATGCACATCATAATGTCATAATTCTGATACATTAATTTAATAAGCAACCAATAACTATTAACAATAAACAACAAATAAATGAACAAAAGATAGGCAGAAATAATGAGAAAACGAGCATCGAAACAATGTAATAGGTATTTAACGTTTTGAATTAGAAGAAGAACTTAGAAGATTGGTTCTTGAAGCCTTTCAAAGTATAACGCCAGTATTGCTGAATAATGTTTTAGATTCTACAGTTAAATGTTATTTATGCATAGAGAATGATGGCAACCTTTTTGAATACCTTCTGTAAATTTAATACCTATTAAATGGTTTCGGTGTTCGTTTTGTTATTCTTTCTGTCTATCTTTTGTTCATTTATTTGTTGTTTATTGTTAATAGTTATTGGTTGGTTATTAAATTAATGTATCAGAATTATGACATTATGATGTGCATTTTAATATTTTAACGGCATGTAAAAAGGTCTAACTTACTGTATGAGCTTATTTTTACAAAATTATGAGAAATGCAGGTCCGTATCTAAAAAAAATTCTGATGATGATCAGAAAAAAGCTCAAAACGTAATTAAACCATAATATGTGGCACATTGTTGAATTCAGAGTAACAAGGGCTTTGCAAATTTGGCATCAGAAAACCAGGACCGTATTTAAAAAAATGAAGTTGATGATGGTTTCTCGAAGACGAAACGTCGTATAAAAAAATTGATAACGTAATCATTAAGTCCACTAAAAGTTGCTATAAAGAAGTTTAATCAGTTTCGCTCTAACTTTAATATTAACGTCAGAAAAAAATAAAAAAGAAAATCCAAAAATTCGGTTTTTTTGAGATAATTCAAAAACGAAAAATCATATCAAGGATTTCTAGAAGTCATTTTTTTAGTCCTTTAATTGCGCAACTTTCTTCCCATTTAACCAAATTTGTATCTCTTACCATTACCGAGATCCCCATACTGGCCCTCCTTATCTTGGACACACTGTATACGAGATCAAGATAACGTACTCTACCCTCTCCTACTTCTCCTAGGGCGAATAATGTCAGGTTTTACAGTAGGTATCTTCCTCTTCTTCTTCTTCTTCTTCTTCGAATTTCTGTAGGCTTTGCCTGCTCATCTTTGACATTAATTGTCGCCTCTAGATGGTGTTCATTGTTGGTAGTCTCAAAATCGCGCCAATGAGTTTGTACTATACAAGCAAAAAAAAATGAGGCGACTCATGGTAGAGATTTTAGCATTATTTTAATTGCTTAAACAAGGCATTAAACAATTACATTTATTGTATCAATTCCTTTTTATAGCACCCTCTAACAAGTTGATAATTAAGTTAAAAATACCTAGTAATTATCAACATTGAAGCAGTCATATTCACAACAAATCATATTAACTGTCTCAGTTTTGTTGCCTTGGATAGTACAACCGGCGATCGGTTTTATCGGAAAGTGTCAGTCTGTGCAGCGGGCTCAACAGAGAAGCGTTCCTGCACTCGCTGGGTGAAGTAATTTGGTTTGCGGGCCCAAGTGTTGCCGCGCGAGCTATTTTTTACATGCGCGGAAATTTAAAGCAAAGTTCTCACATATCCTGGGAACTAGTGAAAGGAAGCGTTAAAATAGTGTCCTGTGAGTGGCATAGAAGAGTCACAACCGACGTCGACACAAGAAGTGCTAATGACGAATAGTAAAGACCTCGCTTTGGAGAGCAGGGAAGTCCAGGTCCCGGGGGCGTTCAACCCCTATACGTTACTCACCGCTGTGGGTGAGTTATTTTATACTGTAATTAGCGGTGCAAGAGTCACATTCGAAGCCGTTTGAGCGAGACGTAGCCGGCCAAGTAATGCTTGGGCTCGTTTTTGTGTGTTCTACGTGCAGTGCATTTGCGCATACGCACAGTAGGTTGCCAACACAAACAAGGCACTTGAAGCAGCTGTAAGAGAGTGATTGAATGTTATGGTTTGGTCTTTGGTGGGACCTATGCGTGAGCATCCGCGTAGGAGCAGCAGCTGTCAGAGGTATGCGCCAGTCAGGTTCAATGTAAATGCGTAGTAGAAACAAAATTTTAGGCGTCGATTGACTTTATGTTAAAATAAATACGTAGTAGAAGCAACCTTTTAACGTGTAGATGGATAAAATACTGTTTATAGTATATGTAGTTTATAACACTAGTATTATTTATAACTTTTTGTTGTGTACACAATTTGGATTTTCTTTGAGTAGCTAGTTTTAGAGCTACCTTCTGGCTCATTTCAACAGGGATAAGAGCAATCTCTTTACTATTGAGCTATCTGATAATGAAAGGGCAAGTGTAATTAATAAAATTTAGCCGCGTAACACACGCCCCATTACAATTGGACCGTCAACAACGGGCTCAATGAAAGACCCCATTACAAACTCTGTGTCCAGCATTTAGGTGGGCTCCTCAGCTGTCTTTTATCCACGTGGTATTTGGGTTTTTGCTATTTTAGATGATTTTAGATTTTGATGACATTCTGTGGAGCTCTGCACTCTACCCTTAAATAATTTTGCAGCGTTCAGCTTTAACCGTTCAGTGTTTAATTGTGTATAATTACAGCTCTCATGTTGAAGAACTGTCGGTGGATTGTTGATTTGCGTGCTAGTGGTGTCCAAAATATTACAAAAAGGGCTTCCGCAAAATAAATCTCCATGTGCTCTAATTTATTATTTATAGATTTCGTATCTGTCGCTTAGGGCGTTGACCTTCGCGATAAATAATTTGTTCATTTGTTCATGATATTGTGAGATAAGCTTTGCTAAGTAATTTTCAGTGTAAAGGTTTTATACTGTCCCAAAGTTTTGGTAAATTCCGACCGTTACAGAGTTACATGTTACTGTAAAGCAAAATGTATATCAGATTTCCAGATTAGTTTCGGATAAAATGATTCACCAGATTTTGTTATAGTATTTGCTTGATATACAGTTTGAGTAAATCTTATATAAAGCATCTAATGGTTCTCTCGGCGTAAACGAAGTAATCGAACATTTGAGTTAATGAATCGCATTTGATCAGCACAATAATTATTCTCTTGCCTGAAGATATTTAAGAGCTCAATAAAATCATTTATTTTTTAATACACTTTGGGTTGAAAAACATGAAAATACCAGTTTTTACTAAGAGAAATGTCTCTAAATAAGTTCCGATTTCCACAAATTTAAGGCAAGAGCTGATGCATTGGAATGCATTAAATCGTCTTCCATCAGGAAAACCGTATAGAGATACTAAAACAAAAGTCATAATGCCTAATGGAAAACATTACTTTCACGCGTCACCCTTTGTCAAAGTAGGGATAAACGACCCTCCTGCAATGCTTTTACTTCAGAAGTGAATACTTTGACTCTTCAGACCGAGGAATAACCGTCTGTCACGCACAAGCATATCAGCAGGGAGGATCGATATTTCAAGCATTTCCTTAGCATAAATACAAAATATATCTTCGTGTCTCTCTTTATAAGACAATTCTGAATTCCTGAAAAATTCAATAACACCCTGACACATCGAGCGTCTTTGTTAAAGTGAATTAATTTGGAAGTTTTTATTGATAAAATGGGATCAGGCGTGATCGCTGCGGTAACCTGAAACGCTTCTGTCGAACGAATTCGTGATCAAAAGCAGAAGTAATAGGGAAACTACCACTTTGCTCCTCGCTCTTCTTTCGTTTCGGAACAGAACGTTCTGATGATGCTGAACTACCAGCTTCAGAATTCAGGAATGTACTTTATAATTCAAAATTCATACTGTACGTACGCAACAGTTGGTTAGCGGTTTCTCTAACTTTGCCTGTGATTAACATTCGGCTTAGCCATACACATTACAACTCCAATCTTGTTCGCAGGCATAGGACACTGCAAGAAGTTAGATGGGGTCGGTAACAAATTGGAAACTACATTTAATTGAAAACTCCCACATCGGCAATTTAAGAAATACAAAGCTCCAGAACTGGACCAATGGTCCAATGCAGCTCCAAAAGTAATTTTTATCGGCGCCCCCAATATCCAATACAAACCCTTTAATCAAGAATTCCCCAAGGGTAGCCAAGTAATCCGACCACATATCTATCGCGAACTTCGAGGCGAGTTGCTCGCGTGATTCCTCTGTGTTTAGAAGTCAAACTTCTCCGGTAGGATAATAATGAGGGATTGAGGCCTGGGGTGGGATTCTGGCGATGCTCACTTGTTGCTGTATCGATTACGTCCCTACCCCCGCGGCAAGCTCGATAGTGGATTCCGGCGGAATTACATAGTTCCACCAAGACCCACTTCGGCGACCGGAAATATCGAGAGCAGTTCAAGTTGCACGCAGACCTTTGATACCCGGAGGTTGGGGTGGTGGGGACTTTCTGAAATGTTGGTACTTAATATGTGCGTGTGGCTTACGGCTCAACAATCTTAGCGTTTGTGGTATTCGAGCGATTTGAAGAGGTGGTACCCATATGACCTCACATTGAATCATTTTAATTGAACTATCGCTTTCGGCCATTGGTGAGGTGGTTGGGAATAAGATTTGCTAAATGCAAATCAAGTTTACAAAATTCAAAAACATTGTTAAAGTCTACTTTTATTCCTATTCTTTCTTAATACAGTTTTTTCAGAAATTATCTATCGAACATTCAAAGATACAGGCAAAATGTAATTTGATTTTGGTAGTGGGCTAGAAACAAGAGAGATATCTTTCAATTTCAATATAATTATTCAAAGAGCAAAGAATGTCAATTGTAATGCTTTTTTGTAAAGGGTGAACCAGGTTAACGTGGGCTGCGGTCTCAATGGGCTATTGTACTACCTCCAAGTCATGCGTGTGTATGATTTGTGCGTAGTCTTGCTACTCTACCTCATAGACCAGTCATTAGAGAAGAGCGACGTTAATTGTATACCAACGTCGTATGGTCACCCGGCTCAGTACCGATCCAGTGAACTGCGGAAAAAGTTCCGCCTATCCATGGATTCCAACCGAGAACTTGCTTATTGCAGGCCTGGCACCCTATCCACTGCACCACCGAAGTGGTTCAACTGTAACGCTTTAATAAGCATGTAAACATTAATAGAGATTGTGTTGATTTCTGAGGCTTTCACGGCCATTGCCATTAAGTAACAAACGACTTCCGGGAATGGAGGTCGAAGCACTTCGACTTACGTAAAACGCTACTTGCTTAATTAAAAGGCTACTTGCTAAGTAAAACAGATTTTTTAAAACTTTCTTTTTTGTATGGTCATAAAAAACTTACATTTGTATAAGACACTTCGGAGTGTAGATCTCTTTTAAATGCTATAAAATAAATCATTATTGAGATCGAAGAACTCAACGAAAAGCAAAAGAGCACGGTAACTGAACGTGTAAACCACGCGAGAGGCAAAACTATTTTGCAAGGGAAGGGATAGAAGAGTTTCGCCTCTAGCGTGGTTTACACGTTGTGTTACCATGCTCTTGTGTTTTTCCTTCTGATGAAGCCCCTGGGCGAAACGTTAAGTTTTTGGACCTCAATAATGACACGGTCCAATCCCGGAAGTCATTTGTTACTTAGAGATTGCGTGTTTTCTTTGCTACCATTCAATGAGTAATCATATAAATTATTTAGGTACACACTGAAAGGCGTACAGGAAAAAATTATAAGAGATGGTTTCAAAAATATAAGATATGGAGCTTAATTAGCTCATTTTAAGCAAAATAAAGATCATCAGCAAAACTAATGCAATGCAAATTTTTGTGGAAACATCCCATTTATACAAATTTAAAATAGTTATTTATGTTACAAGGCCGTGAACTAGGACTTTTTTTATGAGAATGAATATTATTTGGCGAGGCGCAGGCCGAGCCAAATAATCATTCGAATAAAAAAACGATAGTTCACGGCCATGTGGCATACAAAATTTTGTGTGCAACTGTGAAAAATTACCAAAATTAAAGTTTCGATTGAATCTTTACATAAAATTACATTTAGCAGTGTGTTTTGGTATGGTAACTAGGGCTTGTGTAGTTGCTCACATATTAATAAATAACGTTCGAATTATCTAATAAAAGCTAATTTCATTCAAGATCATGACCCGTAAAAAAAAGTCTTTGTCGGCCGGTAAAAAAATTCTTTTTTTTACGTTGTCAAGGCTTTATTTTACTATAAACAAATGTGCTATTTCACGACTCAAAATCAAGCAAAAAAAGTAACCTTTTTTTGACAGTTGCACACAAAATATATTATCTAAGTGTCCATCTAAAGCAAAAAATGGAACCATTCTTATGAAACTAAAGTCCGAAACGAAAAGACAAGAACAACACTTCAGCATGAAATTAGTTCCTTGCAACATGAGCTTACACCTTCAACTTTGATCAAACGTTCAAACGTATGACCTCACAGTACGCTTTGTAAAGTACAAAAACTTTAAATATTCACACCGAAGTTTCTTGTAAGCGATTTATCGTCGTAATGTTAACAGTTGCATGGGCGCATTGGGTAACAAACGAGACTGTCTTAAAACGGATGCAAATACAGAGAACATCTTCAAAATTACGATACAACGGAAACTGCCATACCTTAGGCATAAATCTGCGATAACCAACCACAGGAAAATCAATTGAGTTATTTCTTAAGCAGCGGTGGATAAAGTTCGATGAGCCGAGAGATCGCGTATAGAAATAATACAGAATTGGGAAGGGCCGATCATGACGTTGATCGGTGAAAGACTAAGTTTAGTAAATTTTGTTTTCCACCAACACGACACCACCCGAAGTTTTCAAGATGATTCTTCTGAAGGAGTTGACGTTGAAATGTGATAAAAATCACTTTAGTATAGTAAATTACGTGTTGTGTGTGCTCGGTTTACATAAAGCTTCAAATAAATTAGATAAACAAAATAAAATTTGAAAACAACCGTTTTGCTCTACTTTCATTATTTAAATATTGCAAAAAATTCATGAATAACAGGATATTTCTTCAGGTCGATAGCACCGAACAATGTACATTTTTAACTCTGCCCTCAAGATAATCCGTGTACCTAGAAAGAATTTATTAATACTTAAGATACTCAGTCAAAATATTTTTTCCTACTATCCAATAGATAATTGGCTTTAAATGATATACTTAAAAACAAAACAAAGTGGGACACTTAATATATTCATAATTTTGAAACAGCCTGAGACACTAGCAGTAAATTATTAATTTTATACCATAATACTGATGGGGCCACAATTATATATAACAGCAATGAGATAACATGAACAACAAAATAAAATGCTTGAGTAAGAAAGAGATGGCCATACAACAAAATTATTTTAGTAGGCACAATTAGTTGACATATGTCATAATTAAAGTAAGCGTCAAGCCTACTCGTATATTTGCTACTACGTTTATCTCTTTCCTACTCAAGCAATATGTGTTATCTTCTTATTCATGTTATCTCATTGCTGTTATATATAATTGTGATCCCATCGGTATAGTAACCGCAAAACATAAAAAACAACAAATTCAAGATTTTAATCAACATCAACAGCAAGTATCAATAATAGTGTATGCATGTATCATCTGTAACCTCATTTACATTGCGGTGTAGAGGCTGGTCCTACGCACGCTTGCATCTGGCGGTACAACTTGCCACGGATTCGGGTTACAGTGTTTGTTTGATTCACACAGATGCGTGCATCAAAACCTTTTTGATTATAATTAATCACGTAATTCAAGTCATAACTGTTTTATCTCATTCAAAGGTCGTGGTAAAGCCAAATTTGCATCTTGCCGTATTTGTTTGCCTCTGTTAATGTTGGAAAGGAATTTGTAAGCTTCCCTTAATGGCTTTAAAGCGGATGGATACATTTTCTACTAGAACTTAAGCCGACTTAGCATATTTGGGAATCATGGGTTTATGGATTTCGTTCAATTGCCTCATTGAGAGAGCTTAGCATTAAGGTTTCTTAGAATAAGCATTTTTCCTAAATAACGTGCGATGCTCCGATTGGCTACGCAGGATCGCCTCAGCCAATAGTGTTTGAGCTTGCCCCTCCTTGAATTGGCGAGTTCGTCTCGCTGTAAATTCAGAGTTAGTTAGATTCAGAGCCTCGAGGAAGCAAGTTCAGCTTATGCTTTGTGCTAGTTTGCGTTTCGGTCTAACTCCCTGGTAAAGTCGTTTCCAGGTTGTTTTGTGTTACGGTTACGCGCAATTCGCTATTTTCGCGTGGCCAATCCAAGCGTGTCACAACAGTTGAAGCTTTTGTAAAAAACCATCGGTCCATCAGTGACGTTTGTAATCGTTGTTACTCAATATACTCGTGTTTGTTAAGTCTTGTTTCACTCCAACAACTAACTGAACCCAAGTTAGGGTTATTAAGTGGCAGTTCCCGGCAATCCCATTGAACCGGAACTCGCAGTGGATTAATTGGGAGCCCCATTCGTGGAAGCCTCTTATCAAGTTAATCGTACAAAAAACATTGGTCCTTCGAGCCGGATGTGGAAGAAGCTAAAAAACGCGAGTGTACAAGTTTCCAGTAGCTGGTGGATGCAATTGCTCCAACATCGTTTCGTCGGAGAGCGTCAAGAAGCTTCGCCAACACCAGGAAATTCAACCATCGAGAGCTTACACCGAGTCCAGGTCCCACGTCAAGCGGCAGCGATCGGCAGCGGGTTGGTTTTCTGTTCGTCAAGAAGTTACTACGTTCTCAAATCAAAAGTAAGTCCTTTTCCATTACACCTTCGTTTAGTGCTGTTTTTTGCTTGTGTCAGTCATGGTGGAAACTCGTTCGACATCAGCGGTCATGTCGGAAACTCGCACTTTAACCACTCGTTGCAAATTCATAAAAGCCCAAGTAGATCGTTTCAAAACTCTATTTCATAGAATTTCTTCGTCCAGCCCCGTGAAGGCTCACGAGGTCGGCAACTTGTCAGAAGAGTTTAGTTGTTTCCAAAATTTGTTGGATGAGTATAAGAAGTCAATGGAGGGCCTAATGGAGGCCGACGCTGAAAACTTTGATGAACTTTTCAATGAATTTGACTCTTTTATGACTCATTTTAGCGAGATTAGTAGCGCAGTAAAGGAATTCTTATCAAAAAATAAGATCAGTTCGGGTATAAAACCGAATGTAGGTCAAAATTCTTCGCAAAGTGGCCCTTCAGGAGAGCTCGCTGGATTAAGATTACCACCCTTAGATTTGCCTTCCTTTTCGGGGAAATTCGAGAATTGGGTTCAATTTCATGACTCCTTTACGTCGCTTATTCATAACAACGTTAATTTGACCAACGTTCAGAAATTTTACTATTTGATTTCTTCCCTTAAGGCAGAAGCTGCTAGTTCAATCTCGTCGTTAAAAGTTACCAACGATAACTATACCATTGCTTGGGACATTCTAGTCAAGCGATTTGAAAATAAGAAACTGATCGTAAAATCAAACATAAATGCGTTATTCAGTTTAGAGAACGTAAAAAAGGATTCACATTCGTCTGTTCAAAGGCTGCTCGATAGTGTAGTTAGAATTTTGGAAATTTTAAAGGCGTACGGGGAACCCACAGTCGACACCATACTAATACATATCATAGTTTCGAAGCTCAGCTCAGCAATGCAGACTGACTGGGAATTATGCAAACATGCCGGACAATTTCCTACTTTGCGAGAGTTGTTAGATTTTTTAGAGAGCAAAAGTCACTTATTAGGTTCGCTGGAAGCTGCGAAAATAGGTTCGAGTTTGGGAAATCAGGGATCCGAGCAAAAAAGTCATGCACGCGCTCATGTAGCCAGAGAGCAAGGTAATCACTCTTGTGATTTTTGCAAAAATAGTAATCATTCGATTAGCGCTTGCGAATCATTCTCAAAATTGTCGGTAAACGCTCGTATCGAAGAGGCGCGTCGTTTGAAATTATGCAACAATTGTCTCAAGCCCGGACATTTCGTGGTAAAATGCACATCGTCGAGATGCCGCGTATGCAGAAAAAAGCACCATACTTTACTGTGTTTGCGTCCAAAGCGCGACGCGCACGAAAATACTTCGTCGCCGCGTCCTGGACCGCCAGAATCCAGCAGTGACGCACGGGAGGTCGGGGCCGTCTCCCCGAGCGAGGCACCCGTCGCATCCGTTTCAGCAGCTTGTAGCCGTCCTGCAATCGCGGCGCCAGCGCAAGTTTTATTGTCCACGGTTAGCGTATTCGTAGAAGGATCCTCCGGGTCATTTTCCCGGGCAAAAGCTCTTTTGGACCCCGGATCCCAACTTAACTTAGTTAGCGCCGACTTGTGTCAAAATTTGAAAATTGAGAAACGAGGTAATATCACCTCACTGTCGGGTGTTGGTGCCAGGGCTCTGAACGCTGAATTCAGAGCAAACGTTCGAATCCGCTCCCGTAACGGGAAATACGAGGACATTTTGAGCTGTATTGTGTTAGACAAAATTACGGACCCTCTGCCGGCCCTTTCTTTCTCGTTGAGGGATTTGAAGATCCCACCAAACATTGTGCTAGCCGATTCAGATTGTAATACACCGGGAAAGATTGATCTTTTATTAGGCGCGAATGTCTTTTGGCAAGTGCTCTGTCAGGGACAGGTGAAATTGGGCCCAGAGAAGCCATTCTTAACAAAAACTCTTTTTGGTTGGGTTTTAGGCGGAAACATGAACGTCGAAAATCGAGCGCTCATGCTTTCAAATAGAGTTCATTTAAGTGTAGCCGGCATCGAGCACGGCATTCAGAGATTTTGGGAAATCGAGGGGGCTTACGGTTCATCAGGCCGACTCTCTGCTGATGACAAATTTTGCGAAGACCATTTTCAATCGACTACGAAACGGGCGTCGTCGGAGCCGCGTAGGTTCATCGTGAGCATACCTTTCAGGAAAGATGCTCCATCGCTGGGAGACTCGCGCGGTATAGCGTTAAAGCGTTTCTATTCATTAGAAAACAAATTGTCAAAAAATCCCGAGTTGAAAACCGCGTATTCCGCATTTCTCAAAGAATACGAGTCGCTTGGTCACTTGAGCAAGGTGGACGACGAAGCGAGCCTTCCTCATCCTAGGTTTTATTTACCACATTTGCCAGTCATAAAGGAGGACAGTTCAACGACCAAACATCGCGTTGTTTTTGACGGCAGTTGTGCGTCCTCCTCCGGAGTATCGCTTAACGACCTTCAACATAAGGGCCCAGTGGTCCAGCAGTCGTTGTTTGCAATTCTTTGTCGCTTTAGGCAATTCAAGTACGTGCTGAAAGCAGATTGCGCCAAAATGTATAGGCAAATTCTCGTGGACCCCTCGCAGACGCAATACCAATTAATTTTATGGCGTGACGACAAAACCTCAGCGGTAAAATGCTTCAAATTATTAACGGTCACCTACGGTACTAAATCAGCCTCGTACCTAGCAACTAGGTGCTTGATACAAATCGCCCAGGAAATCGAAGCATCGCTTCCAGAGGCCTCATTAAGAATTAGCCGGGATTTTTATGTAGATGACCTACTGACTGGTTTTGAAAATAGGGCGGAAGCCATAAAAACGCAATTCGAAATTAGTAGCGCTTTGTCGGGGTACGGGTTTGAATTGCGAAAGTGGGCATCCAACGACAGTGAAGTAGCTAGCGCCATTGGTGTAGATCGCGGCAGCATGGAGCCCATTTCTTTGACGGAAGACGCCACGGAGAAAACTCTCGGCATTTTTTGGGATACTCGGCGGGACGTGCTAAGTTACAGAGTAAACCCTAGCTGTTGCAAATCAGTTACCAAGCGGGCTATACTCTCTAGTATGGCTCAAATATTCGATCCCTTGGGACTACTTGGTCCAAGCGTTCTAACTTTGAAACTTCTCGTGCAACGGCTTTGGCAGTTGAAGTTGTCATGGGACGAAACGGTGCCCATGGAGATGCGCTCCAGATACGACGAACTCCATTCTTCATTACGCTCTTTGGGCTCGTTGGCAATTCCGAGACGGGTAATTTGCGATTACATAAATTCGATAGATCTCCACGGATTTGCGGACGCGAGTTCTGTAGCCTACGGGTGCGCCGTGTATATACGTTGCGTTGACGCGCGCGGTAATGTCACCACCAATTTGCTTTGTGCTAAGTCAAGGGTCGCTCCATTAAAAACAATATCCTTGCCTCGTTTGGAGCTTTGCGCAGCCTTACTGTTGGCTCGTTTGATTAAAACTATACTCGATTCCTCCGCATTTAAATTTGACCGCGTGTACTATTGGTCGGACTCCACCATAACTCTGCACTGGATAAATAAGGATGCGAGTAATTGGAAGACGTTCGTCGCGAACCGGGTGTCCGAGATTCACGAACTAAGCAATAGGGAAGAATGGTTTCACGTGCGTACAAATTGCAACCCGTCCGATATAATTAGCAGGGGAATGTTACCCCAGGAGTTACTCAACTCACGCTTGTGGTGGCACGGGCCAGAATTTTTGTCACAGGCGGACTTAAAACCCCAGCCCGTTAAAATTGATTCGGGTGAGCTAGCAGCCCAAGAGTCGCGCCCAGTAGTGGCCACTCTTCACCATCGCGTCCCAGAATTTGAACTTTTCAGGCGCTATTCCAGTTTTACAAAATTACAGCGCGTAGTCGCGTACTGCCTGCGTCTCGCGAGAAACAGAAACACCGAAACGCGCTGGTCGGGACCTCCAGCCATTGACGAATTGGAGGACGCGACTCGCCGCCTGATCAAAATTGCCCAGGCGGAAGTCTTTTCCGGAGAAATAGCAGTTTTGTCTAAAAAAGCGCCATTGCCGAAAAATAGTGCGCTGCTTTCTCTAAACCCATTTCTGGACGATCAGGGCCTACTGCGCGTGGGCGGCCGTCTAGAAAACTCCAATCTAAGCTTTGATCAGAAACATCCCCTTTTGTTACCAGCTAGTCACCCTTTGTCGTTGCTAATCGTGAAGCAAGAGCATTTGCGGCTCTTGCATTGTGGACACTCGGTGTTACTGGCCTCATTGCGGGATAAGTTTTGGATCGTGAGAGCCAAAGACCTAATACGTAAAGTAATACACAATTGCGTGATATGCTTCCGGGCCAAGCCTAAGATGAATGAACACTTGATGGGATCACTACCCGAAGCTCGTGTCACACCCTCTCCCCCTTTCAGTAATTGCGGGATAGATTACGCGGGTCCCGTGTTTATAAAAAACAAATCCGGGCGAGGCGCGAAAGAAGTAAAGGCTTACGTAGCCCTATTTGTGTGTTTAGCCACGAAGGCTATTCATCTTGAACTCGTGGAAGACCTCACGACGGAGGCTTTCATCGCATCATTGAGGAGATTCATCTCCAGACGCGGTTTACCCTCCAACATATTTTCTGACAATGCTACCTGTTTCACCGGTGCCAGAAATCAGCTATCGGAATTAAAAAATATCCTGTCAGGCTCTAGTGAGCAATGCATAAGGGAAGAATTGTCGAAACATAACATTAAGTGGAATTTTATTCCGGCACGCTCTCCGCACTTTGGCGGCATTTGGGAAGCGGGGGTAAAGTCATTGAAATATTATTTAAGGCGAATATCTTGCAATGCAAAGTTAACTTTCGTTGAGTATTACACCATGCTGACTCAAGTGGAGGCGATACTAAATTCCCGTCCACTCTGTGTTCTCCCTACCGACGCCTCATTCCCCGAAGTCCTTACTCCTGCCCACTTCTTGATCGGTCGGAAGCTGACTTCGTTTCCGGAAGCCCAACTCCAGGGCATACCGGAAAATCGTCTCAGCCGCTATGGGCTGGTCCAGCGGCTGTCCCAGCAGTTTTGGGATCGCTGGTCCCGGGACTACCTCCACCTCCTGCAGCGCCGGCCTAAGTGGAAGTCCTCCAGCACGTCTCTAGCCCCCCAGGTGGGCGACGTGGTACTCGTCCACGACGAGGCATCTCCAAGCTACCGTTGGCCACTGGCAATCATTTCGGCCACATATCCAGGAGCGGATGGTGTTGTGCGTGTGGTGCAAGTGCGCGATTCCCGAGGGAATCTCCTGAAACGCTCGGTGCGTAAAGTGTACATCCTACCCAAAGACGATCATTGCGATCAAGGGCAATAAACATTGACTTTGCTCTTAGTTGGTAGTTTTCGCTAATTGAACATTTTGCTAGGTTTAGTTGTTTCTTTGCTTGTATTCATGCTAGTTGTAAGTTATCTGTAAGACTCTTGGATTATCATCTGTCATTAGTTCTTGTTATGCATTTGATTATTTTGTAGTGTTAGATTTCAGTTTAATTTTGGGATTTAATCACGTCGTGCCATAGTCGGCACTTCGGGGGCGGCATGTTTGATTCACACAGATGCGTGCATCAAAACCTTTTTGATTATAATTAATCACGTAATTCAAGTCATAACTGTTTTATCTCATTCAAAGGTCGTGGTAAAGCCAAATTTGCATCTTGCCGTATTTGTTTGCCTCTGTTAATGTTGGAAAGGAATTTGTAAGCTTCCCTTAATGGCTTTAAAGCGGATGGATACATTTTCTACTAGAACTTAAGCCGACTTAGCATATTTGGGAATCATGGGTTTATGGATTTCGTTCAATTGCCTCATTGAGAGAGCTTAGCATTAAGGTTTCTTAGAATAAGCATTTTTCCTAAATAACGTGCGATGCTCCGATTGGCTACGCAGGATCGCCTCAGCCAATAGTGTTTGAGCTTGCCCCTCCTTGAATTGGCGAGTTCGTCTCGCTGTAAATTCAGAGTTAGTTAGATTCAGAGCCTCGAGGAAGCAAGTTCAGCTATGCTTTGTGCTAGTTTGCGTTTCGGTCTAACTCCCTGGTAAAGTCGTTTCCAGGTTGTTTTGTGTTACGGTTACGCGCAATTCGCTATTTTCGCGTGGCCAATCCAAGCGTGTCACAACAGTTGAAGCTTTTGTAAAAAACCATCGGTCCATCAGTGACGTTTGTAATCGTTGTTACTCAATATACTCGTGTTTGTTAAGTCTTGTTTCACTCCAACAACTAACTGAACCCAAGTTAGGGTTATTAAGTGGCAGTTCCCGGCAATCCCATTGAACCGGAACTCGCAGTGGATTAATTGGGGGCCCCATTCGTGGAAGCCTCTTATCAAGTTAATCGTACAAAAAACAGTGTTGGAGCGCGCCTTTTGTGCTTGCGCAGCAACCATTGTGATGTGTTGACCTTATTACTCTATCTCTGAGATCTGTGGTCTAATTAGAGCACAGTTAATTTGGTGCCCAACTGTGAATGGTCTCACCGAGCCCGATTCCAATCGCCAAGGCTGCGGAAAAATTCCTACCTCCGCGGAATTCGAACCGAGGATTTGCTTAATGCAAGCCTAGCGCTTTCCCAACTGCGCTACGCGGCTACTAATAGTATGGAGTAAAAGTGATACTGTGTGGCGAGACCAGACGCGTTTGACTGACTAGCGTAAGCGACACTTTTACTCTGAATAGCGTATGCTATTTTATTTTTAAACGCCCCAACGAATATAAATAAATCTATATTTCAAAAATTACGATTTATACCTAGACATAAAAGTAACGCATTTATCCAGTCTGTCAAGTCACATAAGTTGTCACTTTTATAACGTTTGCAAATAAATAAAGGTGTAAAACTGAACAACATGAAAAAACAACGAAAACAATAACTTTCAAGGCACATTATCCATTTATCTTTAAGATAACTTAAAAAACTAACTGTCCCACTCTCTTTGTTTTTCAGTGTATTTTCACGCTTAAAAATGTTACATTTAATTTATATGTAAGGACTGATTGAAACGTGTATTGATGTATTGTAATATTTAATTATACATAGATTTAATTTAGCGCCAATGAGTGAATACATTCGGCAGCGTAAGCACGCGTTTTCGCTTGTGCAATGTTTTAGCGCGGTGCCGGAAGTAGAGGTTTTTAGCGAGAAACATTCAACAACATTCAACAATTCAAATGTGCGGCTCCGAGTCTAGCGAAGGGTATTTCTGAGTCTCTTAGAGAATTATCAGGTTAGCGGAAAGCTAAAATAGCCCCCGGTGATCGCAGCGAAGCATTGCCATCGAGGGTCTGGCATCCAAAGGAAGCACTAGCTATCAAAAGGAAAGCATCGCCGGAGATGGCTGCGGATTTAGACCCAGGTATCTAACGACCCGACTGGTGGGTGTTTTACGCTGCAGAGAGTAGCGCAAGAATTTGGCTTTGTGCGAATTCAGATGCATGTTGCGCAATAAACATACATTTGGCATTAAAAATAGCGGTCGAAGTTCACAGCTTCATGTTAATCTGGGAACTGTTTTCGAATTTTACATATTCGAGACAGCTGTGCGATGTGGACATTAACTTTGTTTAATGTAAATACACCGTAAAAGAGTTTTCGTGTTCAATTTGACTGTATGATTAATGCATGCTAGAGACAGTTATTTAGGTGGATGAAGTGACGATATTTAACATAAAGGCGTGTAGAAATGGCCTTCTGCGCGTTGATTGTAATTTCTTGTTTAGAACCAATGTGTGTAGAAATTGCTATTTATTTTAGGAGTTGCTCTCCGATTCCAATATTATTTTATGTGCGTATTTAACAATCAATATATATTTTCTACATACTGATTTTAAGCATATTGGCTTTTATTCTAATACAAGCTTAGATCATAAATTCTCAGCTATTACGAGCACAGGCTCAGGCTAGCTTCTGGTTTCTTGTAACATTGATTTCCCATAACCACAAATTGGGATAATAAGGTAAGAGGTAATTCATAGCTAACTGAGATAGCTGGGAATAAAAAGGCAAATTTAATTATAAAAATATAAAAACGTACAAGACGTCTCGTTTTACGTTGTTATGTAAATCCTGCTGTAAACGCTTTCTGTTCGTTCTTGAAACACTATAAAACTGACACTTAATAATTTTTAACAAAACAAGCCTATTCCTAGTGACTAGATTTCGTGTTAATTGATTTCGATTATGTTTGAAAGTACTAAATTATGTACAATTCTCGCCAATAAAATCGTGTCCGCCTAGATATACCCAGTGACAATATTTTTATATTTTGGTATTGCTTAAACGGTTCTCATACTCTTAAAATACAGTTACCCGTAATTTTAGTATGTCATGCGTACTACAAATAAAAACGATATGGTTCGAATATAAATAATTAAATTTACTAACAGGGATTGTATAATAACATAAATTAGTATTTTGTAATGTCGCCACTGTCTGCAATTACAGTTTGCAATATATGTCTCATGGAAGTTAGTAAATTTCTGATATATTCAGAAGATAAGTTGTATTGTTATCTATATTAAACTGAGTGGCAATCGCTCCTATTTGCGTTCCGCTCATTAGCCTATCGACTACTCTTCGTTTTGCAAAAAATATTCAAATAACGAGCCGTGTTTTCAAATAACTGATTTTTTGCACTACTAGTCTCAGAACACACCATTATTGGCCTATCTTTAGGTCGTGAAGTTGATTTTCTTCACCAAGGGAGAGAAAGTAAAATAAAAAATTTTCACCGTGGTAACTAATAAATTGCTAAGTTAGCAAATATGACTATTTTAATTTTGACGTTTTAAAGAGCTCTATTGTCAGGTTGACAGTTAAAATATTTTCGAAATTTGTTGGGAATTTAGGTATTAAGCCGTTTGGTAGTGCAAAAAGTAGTATATTCACCACGGTAGAGAATCGTCTTATAACCTTCGCGCTTTAGATACTTCGCGCTGCGGGCTCAGTATCTAATATGCTCTCAGGTTATAATACTGCGCTTCGCTACCTTGATGTATAATATACTATTTGACGTTCAATGACAGCGAAAAATGTGACAGTTAATTTACATGAACAAGTTACTTAGGTATTATTATAAAATTTAAGTTTACTGTGTGACCTCGTGTTCTTGCAACCCCCCCTACTTTCGAGTTTCAACCGTTGCACTTGGTGCAGAAAATGCTGCTTTTTGTGCTTATGCTATTTTCTGCAACCGTTCTAAAAACAAGTGTTGTGTGGTAAATTTTTTGTAACGAAACGCTTTCCCGTACTAGTTCCAGAAATAATTATTTTCGAGAGTAGCCCAGAAAGTGACAGTTCGTGTTTGATAGATACTACTATAGTAAAACTTGAAAGCATCATAGCCATGCCTTTTTAGCCGGTCACTGGCCGCCACGTGCACTGAACTGGAACGACAAGTTAGCATTACAACTGACACAGAGCTCTAGCTCTTAAAACAACTTTGGCTCTGATAATAGAACATTAATTTGTATGGTTGCACAAACAGCAAAAAGACCAAGCCTGTCTAGGTATCCTCGTTTACAAAGTACTTTAACAATACGAACAAAATCATGCGTGGCTTGTAAAGTGTTCATATATATATATATATATATATATATTTGCGAGTAAATAATTCTACATAAAATTATTCAATACATCATTGTTGACGTTTCTCGCATGCCCTTTTCCATATAGCTCGGTCTTGCCAGTCTTCTTCATGTAATCCTCTACTTTCCATAGCTTCTGTCACGCCTTGCATCCATGTTGTTTTTGGTCGCCCACGTTTCCTTCTTCGGTTTGGAATCCATTCCAGCATCTTCTTGGGCCACCTTTCATCCGGCATTCTCTTTAAGTGACCATACCATTTCAGTCTTTTTCGTTCTATTGTCTCTACCAAGGTTTCCTCCACTTCCATCCTTCTTCTAATCTCGACATTTGGAATCCGGTCCATCTTTGTTAAACTACAGCTGCGTCTCCAGTATTCCATTTCAGTAGCGCTAATAGTTTTAGCTTGTCTTTTTGTTACTTCCCATACCTCTGAATTATATGTAGCAATACTTTGGACAATTGTGTTGTATATTTGTTTTTTTGTTTTTACCGATAATTTGTTTCCCCATATTATGGGGTGCAGCTGCCTAACAGCCATCCTCGTTAAGTTCATTCTCCTCTTTATTTCATCTTCGCTTCCTCCTAGATTTGTAAAATTTGTGCCTAGGTACGTATACTTTTCCACGCATTTTAGTGTGCTATCCTCCAAAACCAAATCTTCACCTTTACCACCTACTACCATATATTGTGTCTTGTCGATGTTGATCTGAAGCCCCCATTTGCCATATTCTTGCTTTAACTTTTTAAACATATAGCTTATGTCAATGTCATCCTCTGCACAGATAACCTGATCATCTGCGTAATGCAATGTGTGAATAAATTCATCATCCACTTCTATCCCCATATTTCTACAATGCCTTTTCCAATTTGCCAACGCCTGTTTTATATATATCTTAAATAATGTCGGCGCTAAACAGCACCCTTGTCTCAAACCTTTGGTGACGACACTAAAGTGTTCATAAACCACCAAATATAATAATTTATACATATATCTTGTTTCAGTTTACAAGGTGTAAGGTACGTAAAGACAAAAAAAATGCTGAGTAGTTATCTACAAAGACGATGTGGTCTAAGAAGAGATTTAATCTTAACTTTGACAATTCGAGTCTTACGCAATTAATTTAGCATTGTTATTGAACAAAAAGTAAGATAATTAGCAGTAATAATACCCTCCTTCTCCCTGAGCAATAGCCGGTTAACTGTCTGTTACAGCTAGTTGAGGCGCAATTAGAGTGGGCTTTTCCTTTTTGAAAATTCCCGTGCCGTAACGACCGATTTAGACTATCCCCAAAGCGCTTTACGGTCACAAAAATTGTTTTGAGCTGTAACATAACTTGTTGCATAATAATAAAAAAAGTGTCAGTTGCAGTTTAAATAATCCGACCGCGAAGCGGGAGGGTTATTTTGTCAAACCGGAAACAGGAAGTTTGAGACGTATAACCCGAAAATGTGCGAAGTACATATTGTATTCGATTTGATTATTTTTTGAGTAAATTTCAAAAATAAATACAAGTAAATTGTTTATTAAAAAATCGATTTGCTTGTAAAGACCTAACTGAAAGTCATCTTCAAGGAAACAATGTGTAAGTTGACAAAAGGTCTTTATTGCGTTGCTTAATGAAGTTACTCTAGTATAATCAATTTTGTATTACGGAAATTATACAAGATAACTTAACTAGATCCAGCCTTATGATTCGTTGATTGGTTTAATTTAACAACTCTTTTAGGATTGAAATAAAGCAGATCATTCTGATACTTACAACACATGTGTAAGTTCACAAAAAAAGTATTGTTAGATAACAAACTGTAGTAAATTTGTTTTACAATCAAATAGACTTTTTTTGAAGCTACGTATAAGTTTAAAAATATAGACACTTTGGATGAATCCTTGGAATTGTGTGCTTTTCCCAGACGCTCCTTGTTTATTTTATGGCTGTATGTTGCTCCTGTGTTTTATATAGAGATTAATGCAGTAATTGCTAACCTGCAATTTAGTTTAATCTCTTGACATGATGTTGATGAATATGATAAGGGTGGCCTATTATTCTACAGCATGACTAGTTTGCCACAACTCTATCTTGAAGTTTAATCGCGGGCTCCCTGACCATTACCGTAACTTAATTTATGAAAACGACTACATTTAGTTTGTCCTTCATCGCGCTAGTTGGTTTGTACAACTTGTAAAAATACTGCCGTCTTCTGTTCTTAACCATAACTTTTGTGTATCTTTTCATAAAATAAAGATTATTAGCAGACTAATCGGTTATATTTTAAAAAAGTAGTATTTATTGAAAATGTTGTATTAATTATTAGTTTTTTCTTTCCCTAAATATAGTGTGCAACTACAATTAGTTGCGTACTGTCTTCGTCACTTTCTAAAACTGTACCTGATTTCGAGTTTAATTTGATCATAATCCAGTCCCTTCTCTCAATTTCGCCTTTTTAAGAGCAGCTGAAGAGAGTCTCTGCTCTAATGCAGTCTGCCTCGTTAAACATGAGAATCTTCACTTCGAGACCGTCCAAGGAAGTAAATACACGGCAGCAACGTAAGGGTCGTTATTGGAAATATACAGGAGCATGTAGCAGCTATCGGGAAATTTAAGCCAACTTGGGCGTAATGAGGAAAGAGCTTCTTCGAGAAGGAAAGTATACAATTGCATCATTATTCAGCATTGCCGAAGTGTAAGGTACGGAAAATATTTCGCAGCACGTTGCTGAATTATTTCCGTTGTAGGCCAAAGAACTTAAAGATATTACGTAATCACACAATATTAATTTTCTTTATATTTACCATTATCAGAGTCTTCAGCAGTATCAACTGATTACATAAGAACTATAAATAAAAGAAATTAGAGTAACATTACGATGATTAAAACAATATGGAGGATAATAAGAACTGGTATGTAGCTAGAGATGGACAATTAATATTCTTAGTGGATGTAAGACCTCAGCGATGATACAGTAGCTTGGATTATGGCATTTGTACGTCAATTTAACATTTGTTATTCACCACAGTATGGTCATCGATCCAGGCTTATCCTTCCCTTCTTCCTTTCCCTGGTTTTTCATTATTCTAGGTGTTTTTAAAGAATTGTGAATATTATATGCAGGTATGGTGAGGTCTCAGGTATATCGTCTCAATCTGTGATAAAGGAATAGCAATTTCTATCCTAATTCAAATAACATTTTTTAGTTCAAGTCGCATCTGAATATCTCCAGGCTTGATTCGTTGCAGCTTCAGGTTCTATCAGCATGCAACTTTAACAAGCTCCCTAGTTCAAGCTTCAAGCTCAAATACAATTTCCTTTCATAATATTGACTTTCAAAGACATATCTTTTGCCGTCCTCATTCTGTAGAACTACAAACGCTGTTTCAGGATTCCGATATCTTGTTCGCCCGTGCATGCATTGTGTATATAATTGCTGCAGCAGATGACACTAAAAAGCAATTGCCAGTGCGGTTTCAGACGACTTTTTGCATGCTGAGCTGCATTCGCATTGTATGCACGCGATATGCCAAGCTCATTCCGGGGAGTCTCCTAAATGGACGCGAAATCCAGTGGAGCAAGTGAAGTGCATCAAATGTGTTTGAACATTTAATTTCAAGATCCTCTTGGGACGTTGCCCTTGCGACGGGCTTTTCTAAAAACTGAAGGCTTAATGGGGCGAAATCAGGACAAAAGAAACGGACAGAAACAGATGACATACGAGAGCGCTCCGGTATGAGCAGAATCCCAGATAATTAAACTTTCTCGATAAAAAATTTAACCCTTGATTGTGGTATTTACTTAGCGCAGATCAAAGGTCACTTTGACCGAGAAACGGTAAACTTCAACAGCAAACAAATACAAATTGAAGTTACTCATTCATAAGCCAATTTTGAGCAAGTTCGATGAAACAGCTATCTCAGCTGTTTCATCGAACTTGCATACAAGATTGTTCTTAACAAAGGAAACGTCTGATTGGTTTTTAAATTTGTTAATTTATGGTGACGATATTACTTAGTTAAAAATATATAAAATTGGTACTGTTACATAAACATCGAGAAGAAATATTTTTTGTATACTGGTCTGGTAGCAACTATCTACCAGCTTAACAACGAGTCCGGTATGTACGTTCTTTATGGCCTAGGCCGGTAGCACTTAGCAGCGCCTTGTTTCGTGTTATACGTTTGGCAGTATTGAAGTATATTGTCACTGGCGCTGTCAGTCGATGTCAAATTCGATGATAGCAGGTTAGGTTTTTCGTCAGTCTGACACAAACTGACGTAAAACCTAACCCCAAATTTGACATAAACAGCGTCACCAACAATATGCTTCAGTACTGCCAAATGTATAACAAGAGTGACAGTTTGGAATCATGTTTTAATAAAATCAAAATGGTTCTTGTTCTTGTACAGTAGACAAAAAAATAATTATACGACATTATTTGCGTTTATGCATAAATGCTTAGCTACCGGCCTAATGTCGTAAATAGCTATTATTATGTTTTTATTCTATTCAATAATTCTCTAACAAACGTTAACGTTTAACCTAATAATAAAAATCTTGAATGAATTATCTATTTTAGCCATGGCCTTGTGGCGTTTTGTTATCTCGGTGTTCCTTTATGATATAAAGATTTTCTATATTTTAAGACATTTTCAGTGTTCTTGTGGACATCTTCTGATTGTTCTCATGTTGTAATTTTCGACTGGTCACAGCTATTTGGAATGGTTGGCCATTTTATGAAAAAATACCATTGTTTTACGCCCCATTGTCAGTAAAGATTATAATGAACAAAGCTAAGTTTATTTTACTCATATTTAATAAACTATCAAGATCAGGCAACCAAATATATATTTTTTTGCACTTCCGGGACTAAAGTTGATACTTTAGTCCCCGTAAAGGGGGACTAAAGTAGATCATTTAATCCCTAGGGACTAAAGTAACTCATTTAATCCCTAGGGACTAAAGTAAAAATGATACCGTAACTATGGTAAATTTATGTACACACGAGGTTAGTAGGTTAGGTTTTGTTTGTCATCTGACACACACTGACGTAAAACTCAACCTGCAAATCTCGAATTTGACATATTCTGACAATACACTTCAGTACTGCCAACTGATTCAGGCTATCCAGGACCTGCTGCAATTCAGTTTGTAATAAATTATAATTGTCAGTTTCCAAATTGACAGATTCCAAATGTTGGAAATGTTTGATGATAATGTTCCCAAAAGTGCAAAAAATAGCGTATATACCTCGGGACTAAAGTGCCTAAATCCCTTGAGTGGTTATTGCCCTCGGGCTTCGCCCTCGAGGCAACAAACTCCACTCGCGGGATTAAATGGTGCACTTTAGTCCCTCATGATATAATATACTATTACGTGCAGTTATTAAGTATTTTTTCTTCAATTAGCGGCCCTAAAATCCATCAAAGTACTAATAATGGCGAGTTTGTAAATCAGCTAGAAAAATCGTGGCCGGATAAGTACTCGTACAACGCCATCATAAGCACACTGAATAAAGTCAAGGATGGAAGGCTGAATCAAAGTAACACACTGAGAATACGACCTGCTGGGATATCTGATTCCGATTTGTTCGGATCTGAAGCAATAGTGTGAATGAGTTTAGTGTGTAGTAGTGTTAAACAACCCTTTCCATATAAAACACTATTGCTTCTAAAATTCTATTATCATCCAGCAACATTCATTTGACTGTTGGAAAAAATTAAGTGTAGAGGAACTGATCAAAACCATGGAAGAAAGACATACCTTTGCAACTTATATAAACGTTAATATATAAGGACCCTAGAAGCCAAGGGGTACAAGTAAAAACTGTGAAAAATAAGATAAGTGCGTAATTTGCTACAAAAGAATGCTTCCTATTTGATGGCAAACAAATACAAATTGATGTCTCATCCTGTGCCGCTAGTTTCCGACGTGGAAACAGTCTGTATCGTGGTTATTTTTAACTTCTCGTCTATGCGTGATAATGTGTTTTTTTTCTATCTTTGCCTTTTGTATACCGATTGTTCTCTTAAAGAAGTAATAATGGACGATAAAATGAATCCTTAGGCGATCGTAATAAAATTGGGGTTTCTTCGTGATTCAAAAAATAAGTTCTTAAAGATGTTATCATTTCTCTTAAATCAATTATTATTATTTATTTACAGTTTTTCACGAGAGTTACTCAGATCAAGACGTAGATTACAACCTTTAAGACGATTGCAGCGGCATATTAGAACATCAGACTGAAAATGCAATTCAATCTGCGTATCAGACTAAAAGAGACAAATTGCAGCGGCGATAATTTGGAAGATACAGGGCGCAAAGAAATGATGAAATGAAAAGCAGATATATTTAGGGAAACTTCAAGAACACAATTATCACTGTGAGTAAAGATTTTGTTTCAAGAATTCTTGAGGTTTCGAATAAACAGTTGCAGAATTTTGTTAGTGAAAAAAGATGCTGTGAATTGTCTGTATCTCTTCGTGAAAAAAGAGAAGGAAGGACCGTCTAACATCATCAAGAAAAACAGAAATTCACTCCGGCACGACGGGAATCATTACTGCAGATAGATTACCCCAAACCGCAAATACTTAGACCAAACTTTATCGAATATTTTAACAAGATGAAGAATATGTAGGGCTAGTTTCTACGAACACATCTTTAACGCCCAGTTTAACCTCAGTTTCCACAGCTCAGATACTGGCTCATGTGTATTTTGTGGTAAATTGCAAGTCAGCATACAGCATTAAAGCACCTACATTAAAGTATTTATAGTAAACCTCATGAATTTCGTGTTTGCTGTTGCTGCAAGCTACCACGATTTTTATATAGACCTTTTTCATCTTGACGCTCCAGTACAAAGTAAGCATAGTGTCCCAGATAAACATGGCGAGGAAGATACAAATGATCATATCTCTTCATGGATGAAGATTCAAAGTTCAAAATGTTTTGTATTATTACAATAAAAGGTATTGTTTACACCACCCGTATCTTTTTCCATATTTTCACATATAATCTCATAAGAGCATTAATTCTTTCCGGAAATTTTTTTGAGTGCGTTCCAACAACACGCGAGGGCAAATTAGGACGTTGTTGAATGCACGAAAAATAATTTCCGGATATGAATTAATGCTCGAATGAAGATTCGGTAAGAAAATCGTAACGACACAAACCCTAAAAAGAAGTAATGTCTACCTACAAAAAATTTCCAAGAAATTTTTTTGTTGTCTTGGATACGGCTCGTGAACTAATTTTTCTATTGGTCATTAATGAGTGTCGTACGATTTTCACTTATAATACCATGAGTAGTCAAAGTTATGTCGACTATTTTTGTGGTGGTGTCACGAATGTCCATTGCGCTTGGGTACGATTAGGACGAGTGCGCTAGCACGAGTCCTAATCCCAAGCGCAATGGACATGAGTAGTGATACCTCCGCAAAAATAATCTACTTAACTTTGACTAAGAATGGTATTCGAGGGACTATTTAATGAACCAAACTACCTTTTTCAAATTAGTTTTCAGTAAATCTAGCAACAAACTACGCAATTTCTATAGTAACAGACCACTAATATTGACTTTTTCTAATAAACATCGCATTTGTTAAAAATAGTCACTTGAATACCTTCTAGGAAGATATATATCTACTGATATTTTTTTGATTGGTCAAGAAACGTCAGAATTCTGGATTTTCATTGGTCACTTTTTGACAGATGACAGGTGAATTGAATAGTCAATATTATTTTGGAAACACAGAGTATAAGCGCATACTAGCCCTTGATAGTTATGAACGATGAAGTTGGTTGCAAATATTAAAGATTCTGATCGGAAGTTAAAGAGAGGTATACGAACCACTTTGCAATAACGAAAAAAGCGATAAAATTTTTTTAGATTACTGTTGATGCTAAACTTTGAATTTACTTATCTAAAATGACATTTACCGCACTTTCATCCTTTGGTTTTTAGGGTCGTCAAACGAGGGAGGTCTAGATATATTAATATCATAAAAAACCTTGTAGAAATTAAAAATTACTTTTGTTGTTCCTGAACATGTTTCAATTCGGTGCACGAGAGAAAAATGTCGAAAATAACATGGTAGGGAATACGCTACCCTACCCTTAACAAATGTGACCGTGAACTAATTAATATTCTAAATGTCGGCAGAAAGCCTGTCGACTTTAGAAATGCTGTGTGTTTAATAGCCGATCAGAAAGACGGAGTAAATCGAATAACGTGCAAACATAGAGCACAAGAAGGAGTTTTTGCATAACGTTCCGATAAAATGACGTTCCGTTAAAGCTCATGTTACCTTGTGACGTCAACGATACAGCGAATCCAAATAAGTTTTTAGATTTTAACGTACTATGCAAGACAAAAAAAACTGGAACAGTTAATATGAACAGTTGCTAGGTATTTCTAACTTAACCGTCAAATTGTTTAGACGTTGCTAGGAATATAATAAATGTTATTGTTCAAAGCCTCGTTTTAGCTAATCAAATTATGCTAAAATCTCTATCGAGAGTTGTCCTAGTGATTTTTTTTTTGTGTTGCATAGTACCCAATGTTATTTTAAAGTGACTTTTTGCAAAAACTCCCTAATGGCATTGATATGTACGTAGTTTTACCGTATGAGAGAGAGTTTCATTGCAATCTGAAGGCCAAGGTAGATTAAGATTCGTGATGGGTTTATTCGAATGAAAAATAACCGGTTATCCGGTTATTGAAATAACCTCTGTAACTCGGTTTTCGTTCCAAGTATTCAAATGAAAAATAAGCTCATCTTGATACGTACTAAGTGCCGTATCTCAGCGACCTGCGAGTGATCGAAATTGTGTAAATAATACGTCATTCAGAACCATAAGCAAGGCAGATTGTACTGATTGACCCAAGTGAGGCTCGCGGCTGCTTGTTGATGTTATTAACATTTTGAGACTCCCAGTCGACCGGTTAAATTTATGGGGCCGTTCCTATTAAAGATAACGCTCTGCTGAGTATAAGATTTGCCGAAGCTGCGTTGGTATTAATTTATAACGGCCTAAATTTTTGCTTTGAAAAGCTGTTGGTTATGCTTAATAAGGGATAAACAGAAAGCGAAATAAGATTTTCCAATATCGTAACAGATTTATATTTAATTTTTAATAACGGAGCAGTCGATGCCCATCCGTCGTCATATGATATGAACGTGGGGCAAGAAGTGGATTTCGATGTTTAAAATTTTAAGTGTGCGTCCTTAGAACCGCGGAAGGCTGAACGTAGATAAATTATGGATTCTAAAATATACCGGTATGATGTGCAAGCGAAGAGGGAAGGGTGGCTACTAGAGAATTTTAGGAACTAAAAATAAATTCAATAGATACTTTGTATTCGCATATTTATAATTTCTTTATGATTAGTATTGATATAGCTATTCTCAATGGTTTAAACTCCTTAGAAATCAAATAAAAATCATTTATACAATTATTATAATTAACGATTAACTGAGTTCCTCTGCTATCTGCAAGTTACGGTGCCGATGCAGATGACGGTGAACCGCCAACCGGCAAACCGCCAACCGGCGAAATCGAAACGAATCGAGAGGCAAAATTTATTCGAATGATTATTCAAATAATCATTCGGTTATAAATATCATTCGAATGCAAATAATTTGGTTATGAAAATTGTCCGGTTATGCCCATCACTAATTAAGATATTCATGTACGCTAGAAATTAACACTAATAAAAAAGACATCTATAAAAAAGCCACACTAGCCAATATTACAAAAGTAAACTGTGATCCAAAATATTATAAATTTAGGTGTATGTAGAATATAAGAAAGATGTTCGACGTTGTAGAAAGGAGTTGGAAATATTATATAACTTAGAAATGAAAAATGAATACGAGTAATGTAAGCAGCTTAACGCGCCCGGCATAAAACATTCAGTCTTTCTTCTTCTACCAGGTTTAACCTTTCCCCTACCACCACTTCTAGCATTTCTTCTAGGCTGGGCAATGCACCTACTTTTCGGATCCTTTACCAATTTCCCCTTTGAACCACCTATCCTATTTTCATAGATTTTCATTGGATCGGGATGAGTTCCGGTATTAAAAAGTATAAATAGTCGTTCTAGAATCGCACAGCATCCTGTAGTGACATTAGATAGTGTTGACGAAAGCAAGCCTGATTGGGGATAATTATGTGCAAAATAGGTAAGAATATCTTAATACATTGAAACAATCAAACTGAACACTTAGTAATGTAAATAGGATTAATTTGCAACGAAACAAAAATATTGCAGTCGGTAGCAGAGCGAATTTGACTACGTACGCAAGTAAGCCTGCTCGTGGAAGAAGTAAGCCCAGTTGACGCCGATCAAGCGTGACGGGCATGTGTAGGTAGATTCCCTTCTCTACAATATGTATACATATAGGGGTAAAACTCTAGCGAATTATATCATTACTGCGCCCTTCCTGAGTGTGCATTAGGTTGTTTCTTACAAATAGTGTTCGAATACTCAGCTCCATTCTCTTAGAATCGGTAAGATAAAATTTAGTTCTTTAACAAACATGTGGCAACACTGTTTAAGTAAATATACCACCTATTAGGAAGTTGGTATTAAGGATGGCTAAAGTGCAATAGATTTTTTTTTCATAATGTTGCAAAATTTAATCATAACGTTTTATTTGTATTTTTTACAATAAGAAATTTTAAATATTTGGAATATAAATAGAATATTTTGTTTTCAGGGTAATTAACGAAGTATTTTTGGATATTAGAAGCGTAAATCATGTACTTATTTTTACCTCAAATATAAAAGATATAGCCTCAGCTGCTAAATTTGAAGGACAATAACTTTGTTGAAAATTCTAATTGATATTCAAATTTATGATTATTTGGGAGAGACATACAACGTAGCGCATAAATAATCCGCTAGTTTTTCACCACCCTGTATATAATAGTATGTAAAAAAGTTTGCTTTGTCCGTCACCACGTCATTTTTTCTATTTTACTAAAAGACGACGGAAGTATTGTAATAATTGTAAAAAAATTAGATCATCACGCTTCAGGGTCCCTGTGTATCTGTCCGTCTGTTTGTCCCTCCGTGTATCTGTCCTACTATTGGCGGTGTAGTTCAAAAACTATTTGTTGCACAAAGACGAGATTTTGCATGCAGATTAGATGTCTACCGAATATACTTTCGGTAAAATATATACAGGGCGAGCAGTTTAAAAAATAAAATTCTGCCTATTTTTGCTCTAACTCGAGCAGTACGAGTTAAATAAAAGTAATATTTTGCAGATAGTTCAGGTTGTTAACCTTGATGAAAATAGGCGCATGTGGACCCAACACCTTAAAAAAAATAATAAATTTTTCTTTCGATATTTTCAAAATGGCTAGTTTCAGAACTTCTACTTGAAAGGGATGTTCTGAGTACAGCCCTTTATAGAATTTAAAAATAGCAATAGCTTACCGAACCCGGAAGTAGACTTTTTCTGCTGTTTCCGATTCTTGAAAACAATAAAACCACAAAATAAGGTTACAGGCAATTTCAACCAAAATGAATGAAGGGACAACATCGAAACCATTACAGTTACAGTGGCATGATTAAAACAACATTAAAACTAAAGTTCTAAGTGTCACTCCCTTGAAGTCTTCCAGAATATTGTCGGCGGTAGTGTAACTTATATTGAGATTCTTAACACCAGTAGCAAACTACCATAGAATATGCATTGAAATTAATATACAGATAAGACAAGAGCTGCGAATCTCTGATACTCAAGACAAAAATAAAAAAAAGTGAAAGGCTTTACTCAGAACATCCCTCGCAAGTGGAAGTTGTGACATTATAAACTTTTAAAACTCAAAGAAAACTAAAAATAAAAATATCTTCTTAATAATACAGAAACAACAAGAGGAAACGCTTAGTAATTCAAATTACACCGATTTTTAAATAATTTTTTGTTTTTATTGCAACGTACAGTCGTGTGCAAATAAATCTGGGACAGTGTTTTTTTCACATGCAGGTTGAGTTACGAATTGAAGAATGTCTCCATGGATTTTCTCTTATCAGAAAGAGTTACAAATTTCATTACCTGTTAAAGTTTAATGTAACTCTTTCAGATAGCATGAAATCCATGGAGATATTCTTCAATTCTTAACTGAACCTACATATGAAAAAAGCATTGTCCCAGATTTATTTGAACACGACTGTACATCGTGGATCTGTTGGGTCCCATTTTCGTCAAATATAAGGCCTGAGATATGTGCAAATTATTACTTTTATCTATTCCTCACTTAAGCAAAAATTGATTATTCTTTTTAAGGTGCTCACCCTGTATATATTTGACTGAAAGTATATTCTATTCCGAGTCAGGTAGCCATGTAATTCCCATGGAAATATCGTCTCGCTCCAACAAATAGTTTTTGATCTAAAGCGCCTACAGACGGACAGACAGGCGGACAGAAAGATGGACGAACAGATAGGCAGATAGACAGACAGAGAGACAGATAGACAGACAGAAGGAGTTGAGAAAATATGCTTTTCGCCATTTAGGAACCCTGAAACGGAAAGATTTGAAGAAATCTCGAAAAGTGATTTTTGGGCAGAGGAAGTAAAAAGTAAAAACAGAGACATGGTTAAAATACTTAGAAATAATAGAAATTATGCGATTACAAAACAATTTACTATAAATACAGGGTTCGGCAACGAAGCGGGGGTGGAAGATATTTCTAAAACTATGAGAGTTACATTACGATTGGTCGGAGAAAAAAAAAACTCTACTTCATAAAATGTAGGAAATGTTATCTTATTTCATTTCATATAGGTTTAACATTTACGAAACCAGTTCTTCGGGGTTAAAATTAACGAAAACCGAAACAAGGTCGAAAATTTTGTATTTTTTTGGTTATTTGAAGTACTTCCGGCACCCGGCCGAGGTCGAAAACGTAGATTCATCATTAGGCCTCAAGCATGTAAGACATATAAAAAAATCAGAACTACCCGATTTGATGCAAGGTGACACCCCCTTTTGATGACAGATTGACTGGACTATTACATGTATATTGTGTTTTTAAAAGTTGTAGGTGCGAAGGTGGTGCACGTTAATAAAATCATTATGATATAAAGTTGTATGGATGTAACCTCAACTGTTTTAGAGATATTAACGATTTTATGCAAAAAATGTTGATCTTCAGGCGGCTGCTGTAAGCAACAGAAAACAACTGAATAAAGAAACACGTAACCAAAAAATTATGATTTTAGTGAACTACCTTTCAAGTGTAAAATGGTAGATCTGGGTATTAATGTTATACAAGGTGCTCAATATTTGCAAATTTAATGTTTTCGATTTTTTTCTTTTTTTGATATGTTACATCATACCTCTAAGTTCACCTGTCTTTCAGATATGCGTGTTTGAACATAAAAAACAATTTGAACTCCTTTCAGATGATTTTTCTACGATCGTGTCAAAATGCACAGTTTCTAGTGGCAAAAGTGACGTTTATAGCACCTTAATATTAGAGCTCGAATTACGTCTTTTTAACACGTTGCCAGTGGAGGCGTGTTTTAATAATATATTAAAACACGCTTTGCCGTAAGTTTGAATGTCAACATAACCTAGAATATCTAACACAATGTGACGGAAAAAGTGTCACCGCTAGCGCGTCGTGTTTTTAATCTCGCCACACGTGCTAGTACCATAATATACTATTATTTCAAGGGATAAAAACAAACGTCGTTAAAATAATCATTTAAACACATGATCTCTTCAAAAATTAAAACACAAAAGCAGGTTTAGAAAATATAAATTCAGTCAGTGTTGATACAAAGAATAATAAACACGCAAAAACGATAAATCCAGTAATAAATTAGGTCCAAGGTCAAACAAAATCACATTAAAAAAACAAAAGCTAATACCCCAAAAGTTTATACGTAATTACATTAACTGTTCAAATAGTTCTCGTTTCCTGCTCTGAGTATTAAAGCTGTACTGAGAACTCATAATCAGCAAATATAATTATTTTGATTTATTTAAATGGAGCACCCTGTATTTTTAAAAAGTACTTTTAATGAGCTTCTTACTGACATTTCATTTCCTATCGCAAAATTCAGTCGCTTTTCAGATTTAATTTCTCCTGTTGTTTTTGTTTTTTCTAATTTGCTATTTCTAGTTTTCAGTAGTGGCTGCATTTTTGTTTTCTAAACTTGGTTTATCTTTTGTTTGGAGAACTTAAGTGTTTAAATCATTATTTTAACGGCGTTTATTTTGTATTCCTTGAAATAAAGAATCTTAAGGGGCTTAAATTGTTTTTATGTTCAACCACGCATATCTGAAAAACAGTTGAACTTAGAGGTATAAAGTACCATATCAAAAGAAGGATCATTAAAAGGGCTTTACAAAAATAGTAAAATATATAGGGCGTTCCATTTGAAAAAAATCGAAATCATTAAATTTGTAAATGTTGAGCACCCTGCATAGCATTAATACCCAGATCCACCATTTTACACTTGAAAGGTAGTTCACGAAAATTACAATTTTTTGGTAACGTTTTTCTTCATTCAATTGTTTTCTGTTGCTTACAGCAGCCGCCTGAAGTTCAGCATTTTTTTGTATAAAATCGTTAATATTTCCAAAACAGTTGACGTTCGATCCATATAACTTCATATAAAAATAATGAGTATTTTAGTGCAAAACTGTTAAGCTACCCAAATATAAGGCATTCATTAAAAAAAAGTAAGTTTGATTCTCCAAACTTTTTTGGGACACCCTGTACAATCAAAACTATTTTAATAATGTGCCCGACCTTCGTACCTACAACTTTTATACACACAATATCGATGTAACTTTCATAGTTTTAGCAATATCTTTCACCCTCGCTTCGTTGCTGGACCCTATATAAGGTAAGAGGAACCTATATAAGGTAAGAGGAAGAAGACTCAGGGGCCGAACGAAAAAGATGCAAATATTAATAAAATCGCTTCTAACAAGAAGCAAGACTATGTGGCCAAAAGGATATTTGCCTCATTCCATTAATGGCACAATAGATTTGTAGCATTCTATGAAAAGTCTCACTAAAACAGCTACATGTTTGTATTTCAGCCAGTAACAACGTCGATTCATCGACTGCTTAAAGTTAATGTCTCTTCCAGCTTATGACAGTCAGAACGCCCACGCTGCTACACCACAAGCCATAGAAACAGAGTATCAGGACATACATATAGACAATCACTTTATATACGTATTTACGTTATCAGAGCATGTAGAGACACTAAATTCAACATGTATGTATCCACAGGAAGCAACTAGTTCCTAAACCAAATAGTTAAACCAATTTGGGCGTGTGGTATTGAGCTGTGCAACACTACTATCATTTACCCACTTCAGTCGAAAGTTTTACTAACTATGGCTATTCCTTCCTGGGTTAAAATTCCGTAAGTCAATTACACAATTACTCAGTATGCCGCTAAACATCAGAAATGACTGCTAACCTATTCCGGTCAATTCATCGAACACATTCTAAAACAGCCACTGGCCCTCTAGTCTACAGTCAAACAAAATTAATTCAGGTAAATTATTAATTCCCTACGCTTTTTAGCAGCGCTTCGTGAGCACTCGAAGCTTTTCATGAAATGGCCAATTACAGCAGATGACTGGGACATATGTATATACTAGAACTGGCAACTATAAAGTTCAGCAGACGAATTCAATAAGATTTAAAGGTTATTCATTTCTGCTCAACAGAGTTAAGACTCTCGATCTAGAATTTGAAATTAAACCCTCTTAGCAACGAAACCACTCCAAAGTGGGATTAGGTTACATAATCGATATGCATCTTGGTATCTGGATGGCAAAACCAATAAAGGCGTCCAAGAAGGCCACCACCCTAAATCAATTCTTCGCCCCCGCTCATTATCTCGGAATTGACCCTGCGACCTCGAGCTCGTGCTGACAAGCCCCGAGACGGTCGTTCCTCATGATGTCCATAATATCTGACGTAACCCGTGATGTCGTACAGAGATGACACGGCCTGATAATGTAATCTCCAGCACGAGTGTCGATCGATTCGCCATTCCGCGTTTTCACGTAATTTACCCGCGTCGAGAGGGCCGGATCTTCCGACTTTCAGACCAAGAGCACCCCCGGTAATTGCACTCAGCATCCTTGGTGCACATAAGAGATCAGACTGTCGTAAAGCGATCGTCTGGGGAGACGCGTTGTTTATCAGGGCCCCCGTGATTTGTTGGGAAGTGGTCGAGTTCGCATGTTAATGTGGGGAAGTGACATGGGAGAAGTAATCGGGGAGAGTCTCGGAAAATGGCAGAGCCAAATTGAAAAGCTGGCAAGAGTATTTCGTCTTGATAGCAGTTTAGAGCATTCGGCTTTAACATAATGAAATTTGAAAGAGGAGTTGACTGTGTTTGTTATACCCCAGACGCGCTTCCTATCCAATAAATCATTTATTTTGTGTAACCACACTCGCTTCTTTATATATTACACGAAAGCATTGCCATTTTGGTATGTTTATAACCAAGTTATGATATTTTACATTCTGACTGATTCTTTAGAGTAGCGACCTAACCAAACGCAGATGACGTCGACCGACTGATCGGCACTAATTTTTCCAGAGCACTTTAGGTAAAGAGTGGCCGGATGAAATGCTCTGTCTATATTATCTCTAGCTGTTTTTTCAGTACTGGTGTCTGCCTGTCTATAGTTATTATAGCTATTAGGGTCAACCCGCATTAGCTGAAATGGAATGGAACAGAGTAGAACAAAAACTGAACAAAAAGGAATCGTGAAGAATTAGTATTTCAAACTGAAATTATTATATAAATTAATGAAATGGATATGAATATGTATAACATAACACAGCTATGTAATAGTAATTTACGATACAAGTGCGTAAAGCTAGGTACTCTTTAGTCACGAGTGGGGTAGAGTTAAAACCCGAGTGAGCGAGCGTTTTAAGCCCCGCGAGTGACTAAACATGCTTTACGCATGTGTATCGTACAATATTTTATCTACGATCGAATCTAGAAAACACGGTAAATATGAAAAAAAATGTAAATTAGGATTACCAGCAACCGGTCGTAATTTTGAGTGTTTTAAAAATTTTAAAACACGTTGCTACTGACAACGTGCCTAATGAAGTCTTTTAAACACGTTACCACTGACGACGTAAACTAATGAAAACATGTTATTAAACAGTCGTTTTACAAACCTAAAACTGCCAACTAAAAGTCAATTTTACACACTGTCGTAGATAAAGTAATTTTAACATTTTTAAGGAATCTATCTCAACTAGTAAATTCGTTGGACATATGGATATGGACATTCTAGTATGCTTCGGATGAACTACTCGACAAAACCACAAAAAAAAAGAAAGCTGCAGTAAATATACCTCGAGTTACATATCTTTATATTAAAAACTGTTGAATCATTACGGCTTGTAAAATTGGATGTAGGCTGCATGGGTTCAAATCCGGATGTAGCCAAGAATTTTCTCGGAGCGGTAATAGATTTGAACTCATTAGTTAAGTTAGCTATAAGTTAGATTAAGGTTCGTTGAATGTTTTGTAAATGCCACCCATTCTCGCCATTACATTTTCCGCAAAGTATGAATCTGACTCTCGACATCGAAAGGTAAAAGATGCTAAAAGTTATGTATGAACGAATTAAAGAAAAATCGAATGTAAGAACAAAGGTCGGAAACTCCGCGAAAATAGGAAATACGTATCTCTAAAATATACAAATTCGGCTACCAATATACATATACGTTTACATTCTGCAATGGCCCAAATTGATTTGATGGTTTTGTGTTTTTTCTTGAATTCACATAAAGTGGTTTATTAAACTATTAAAATAGTAAACGGACTCTGATTCAGATGAAGCCCCACGCTATTCAAGCAAGACATCTGTTTTATTTTCAAAGTGTTAATTTTATGTATGTATAAATGTACTTCGTTATCCAAAGGTTTTTGTGTATGATGCGACATCGGCGAAATATGTTTAATGAGGTGGCTTTTGGAGTGTCTGAGAAGACTCCTTTAATTAGGGTTGTCTTAGCTTTTCGGATTTATAGGAAGAATTAATTCAATAGTTTTATTTGCTGCTATAACATGGAATACTATTTCAGGGCATGATTTGGTTGTAACTACGTATACAGGGTGTTTCGGAAAGAAGCGCACAAAAAAGCTTTTAATATGAGCCAATAAGTTAACACAGTTTCTGAAATAATTATAATCACATGCGGCTTTAGCATTTTTGAATTAAAAATTATTAAAGTTGTAATGCAACATTGTTGTGCACTTATTTCTGGGACATACTGTTTTTGATAATTTAATAATTAATTTAACTTTTGAACGCAAATACGATTTAATTTTTATGCCCGAACCACGCATAATTTCTATACATTAGTAACTTTAAATTTTTGGTTGTTAGAGTATAACGAAAATTTGTATATATTAATAATTTAACTTTTGGGTGACTTTGTGAGATGACAAACTTAATGTTATTTGTGTTATCTCAAATATGTACACTTGTGCCCATAAAAATGGAATACAAGTATTGCACCCGATTGTTGTAATATTTTAGTTTTGTAATACCAGTTGGTTTCAAACATCGATAAAGTGAAATTGTTTGTTATATTAAATTACAAGAAAATAGTTCAATAAAAATATCGTATAAAAAATGTATTTAATAATGCGAACAATTCGACTTTTCAAATTAGTTCAACAGTAAGTATATTCCATTTATATGAGCACAAGTGTACATACATAATCTTTTTAGCTGTGGTTGTTTTCTTCAAGTAATCTTTCGCATCTCCTAAAGAGATAAAATAACCGACGAATGAATTTCTTCTAGCTGAAATACGGTATCACTTACATTCTACTTATGGTTTTCTTGACCTTTGTAATTTGTTTTTGAATTTCTTCGCCAGAAATTTTATTTAAAGGATGCTCATTTAATTTTTTTAAATATAAGAATTAGTAAAATAATTTTTAGGGTTTTGCAAGAGAATTGCAATGGCGATATGTACTCGTATGTATCCTTGACTTCAACATCTATCAGAAATTTAAAAGTATGATTTTAGTAGAAGGCTTATTTAAAATTTAAAATGGATTAAGACATATACAAGGTGATCTTCAATTACAAGTAAACAAACAATTAACATAGACAATTTCTACATAAAACTATTAACTCAGTTTACAAATTGCCGAAGCCCAAGAATTTCAGGCGGGGTTCAGTCGGCTAGCGTCGAGCAAACAGGGTGTTCATATGTGAGAATGACTAGCAGCCTACAAATTTGGAAATTCGTTTCCTGTCTCATTGTTATGTACTGGTATGGCAGTTCGAATATTTGGAAGAATTTCGATCGTCCCACTATCAGTCGTTCCCCTACCACCTGCATTCAAACGTATGAATAAAATGTTGGTGACACTGTAAGTCGATGTCAAATTCGAGGTTAGCAGGTTAGGTTGTCGTCAGTTTTGACACAGACTGACGCAAAACCTAACCTGATAACCTCGAATTTGTCATATATTTAGAGTGCCACCAACATATTATTCATACGTTTGAATTTCCAGCCTAGCAACACTTTCCGGCCTTGTGATGTAATGTTCCACTTTCCGGACTCAAATTATACCGTCAAGTCGTATTTTCCGGACAGTATGAAATAAAATCTTTTTTTCTTTCCATTTTGGTTTCTTTGTCGCGGGTTACCACTTTTGTGGTTCGCGCTAGAACCATTATGTTGTTTATTACTGTGAAATTATGTTCAGCAATATACAATCGTCTGTGGAAAACAATAACATTCCTTTCATTTCTTTAGAACACACGAACAAAATACAACATAACCAAATTCGATAATATTAATTTAAAATACACTTGCGAATTTGAGTACCCTGGTTTTCGATACGGAATTAATTGTTACAAGACTTTGGAATCTCACTCAGTCTCGACTTGGCTCCAAAATTGAACAAGTCGGTTATGCCGAAAACGGGATATTAAGTTACATTAAAAGTACAAGTGATAAGTGATGAGTGAGTGATCTCGAAAACTAAGCTACTGCATTTATATACGGTGCCCCTGAATGGAAGAAACATTCTCTATTCTATTGAGTACAATAGAATTGTCCAGCTCTATTGTAGCACAACAGGTTGACAACGTCGGTCCTCTATCGCGTGTTTATGGCTGTATTGTTGACCGGGCTTGACTCTCCCTTTTCTGGTTTATTGTTATTTGGGATAACGGAAGGGTTTGTTTACGACATAACCCCGGCTGTGTTAGAAAATGCATCGTGACCGTTATGAGAGTTAGTTTTGATTGTTCAACTTGACGACACAAATCACATTTGACATTACAGATCTATTAACTCTCCAGACCTGTCACATAGCGAATTTCACTTTTTGTTTGATTTAGCACTGTATTTAGTGTCACATTTTAGTTTATGCCCTTTCCTTGCACGACAGGCGTTTTCAGGCCATTTATCACCGCTACGCTACACCCTTTATATTTACGCAGCTTCAAAGTTTTTGAATACAACAGAAAATTTAAAAATAGAGCAATTATGTTGTATACATTGCACATATGCAAGAACAATTGCTTTAGAACATCGGTTCTTGCAAATGTGACCAAACGGCAAACATTTATTGTATCTTATTGCTGAAACTAATGGTAGCAGTAGTGTAGCGGTTAATGAGTTGTAAATCCTGGAATGACAGCCCTTTCCTGTATCTAAAATTGTTATTTTTTTGTTAAAGAACCCACTACATACTCTGTGTAAAGAAAAGAAGACAGAAAGGTGATGAGGGAACCACAGTGCATTTCAAGGACGTACACTAAACAATTCTCTGCTACTTTCAAAACATTTGCGACACATTTTGCTTTTGCCTTCTGGGTGTTTCTATGGGAATGTCAATAAATATTTCGACCTACTTCCAGTATATATCTAAATACATATTGGAGAATAATTTATTGCATGCCGGGTTCAGTGGTTGAGTGGTTAAGCAACCTGACTACTGCTCCAAGGGTCGTGAGTTCGATTTTCTCTCTCGGTGATATTTTTAAAAATAAAAAATGCAGATAAAAGCCTTAATAGAATGTCATGGTTGGAAAAAAATGTAAAACGTCTTCGTCTTCATCCTCTTACTACAGGCCAGTGGCCTGTTTTTAACCACTAAGTGATTCTATGAGCCCTATTTTTACTCGTAATTGGGTAGGTGGCTGACCTTGCCCGTCGAAAATGGAGGAAAAGTTCCCTTGTTAGGGGTTAACGACACCATAGGTGTTAGCGAGGTAACCGGAGAGAGTACAATTTTTAAAATCCTACAATCGCCGAGAATGGAACCGGGTCCTGCCGTCTGAGAGGCGAACATTTGCTCGCTCTGTGGGTTTCATATTATTATGATCTGTAACGTGTAAAAGATCTAGTCTAAGAGCCAGCCACAAAAATAGTTACGCCATTTCATTATGAAAATATATCCTCTTACTATACTCTCTTAACGTCGGGGTTGCTGTTAATTAATTCGGAAGTCGTCTGCCTGGTTTTAGGTGGTGGAAAGAAGTAGAGATATACTTATTTCTTCTGTTCCTTCGGAAAAGTATGTTTAGTTATGTGAAACTGACCTGACAAAATGTCACGTATCCTTTTTAAATTAGGTTATAATTTTTGAATTTTGACAAACATTTTTAGCTATACGTGTATTTGTCAAATGTCAAAAATGATGACCTAATTGTAAAAAGTATACGTGAGATTTATGTCAGGTTAATTTGACATAACTAAACATGACCTACTGGGGATACCTTACCCAAGAACCATAGGAAAATGAAATACCGAGAGATCGAATAAATTTGTAATAAGAGTCGCCTGTGATACGTGTTATATGTTTGACAGTTCTGAAGTTTATTGTTGGTGGCACTCCCAGTCTACGTCAAATTCGAGGTTGTCAGGTTAGGTTTGGTGTCAGTTTGTGTCAAATAAACAGAATCTAACCTGATAACCTCGAATTGGACATATACCGACAGTGCCAGCAACCATACACTTCAGTACTGCCAGATACGTTTATTTTATCTGTTATCTCTACCACTTTGCGCCCCTGTAACATGGGATATTATTTTAATGAAATGGCGTAACTATTTTGTCGCTGGCTCTCCGTCTAATCCCTTGCTAGTGGGACTTTGACCATATCACCCTTGCAGTCGGTGTGTAAGGTACCCGGTACTCTTTATGCCTAAGTCGTATCTATAATAAACAACAACAACGTTAAAACTTATTGAAACTCACACCATCTTATTTGTTGTATTTTGTTTATGGGTTGGATATGTAATTATTTTACATTACGACAATTATTTGATGTTATTTATATGTCACATTTGACTGTATGAATTCTATTCCAGTACTTCTTATGCCCATTATTTATGAATCATTAATATTTAGTTATTCAATCTTGCTAGCTCAGTAGAACATATTTACTCCCAAAACAAGTCGGTTCACGCAATATCAAGACTGTTTATTATTACTGAAATACCAGTCATTTTTTTGACAATCACAATGAAAGCCAGTGTCACTTCAAATAATGTACATGTAATATCAATTGCAAATACCTCCTTGTCGTTCAATAAACTTGAAATAGGAAGTGGTCCTTTTATTAATTAGAATACTTCACTCATTTACTATTTATTTTAGTTTGCTCAATAAATACCTATGACTGCAGTTCGCCCAAAGAACTTAATCCGCCGTTTAGGAGATACAACCACAGAGTAACCTCAGTACAAGCTCAGCCTACTGTCAAAAACTGCAAACAGCTTCGGAAATGCCTTCTTCCAACTTAAAATCAGCATACAACTCAGGAACACGAACCTCGACAAAATCCTCCAGCAGTGAAGACACTATCCCTTTCAAACAAGATGTTGACAATCCAAATCACACGAATCCCGATCTGTCAGAAGTTACAGGACGTCACCTGAACTAGTGCCAATCTCAAAACGTCACTTCCATTAAAAGTGCAGCCAAGTTCAACTCCACCAGATGAAAGACCACTTCCAATTCCCAAGTGTCTTACCCAAAAAAATCCTGCCGTGTCCTATTCCCAGTAAATACAGCTGACGCTATCCAATTCACAAGATGTAATTATTCGACAATAAACTAAGTTCAACATTCAATTCCAGAAATTATTTCAATAGCTTGTAGTATTTTAAATTATGTTCTTCCTACCATACACGTCTTCTACATGTCTTCATTACATTCTTCAAGTTTTAAAATTTTCACTTATTCTCTTCTCATCAATTTTATTATAAGTCAACCCTTTGTCACACCAAAATAGATCAAGAAATCACGTTAGAAAAAGGGTTTATTTTAAAAATTACAGTTTTTATAAAAATTATTACGTTTTTCTCTCAAAAAATTCTATTGTGTACATAAAAATTAATATCTCCTTAGTGATCGATTTTGCATATTTTTTACAGTACCACACTATATTTTATTATAACATTTAGTAACACCCGCTATATTGAATAACATTTCTCAAATAAGTATCTGCTATTAATATTCCACTATACTGCAGGTAACTTTTAAATCATTTTAGAACCTTCCGTTTCTTATTTCTCATTGTTCAACTGAATTCAAATTATTCCATTATTTTACAAAATACATGTTAATAAATCTGATATCCCATTATTATACTCTAGATCATCTTTATAAATTTAGTAATGAAATATTTTCATCAAATAAATTAACTTGATCTTCTTATATGCAATCCATTACAATATATAAAATTACACGAAAAAAACCTGCATGTATTTTTAATTTACTGACTTAATAGTTATATTGTAGCAATGCTAGAGAAATCAGCAGAGTTCATATATTTTCTTTTATATGAGACCATATTGCTTAAATCATTTAGTTATTAAATTAATTAAAGCATCACGCATTTGTTCTACTTGGATTGGATGTTAGATTACCATAGCCCAATATCGCATTTCAATATTTTAATTCGTCGTAAATGAATTACGATTTTTATTTGTAGTGAAAAATGGTAGATTTCACTCATTGCGTTTATTACAAGCCAAAATCCGAATTCCCTAATCTATTAAAATCTGATTTATGGTCAATCAAATGCAAATGCTATTTTTGTTGTACCCGACTGCATCAATGCCGAATATATTTAGTAACCATGGGAACCCTTGCTGAATTTCTCATGTGAAATAGATTTTTTGCACTACTAGTCTCAGAACTCATCGTTATTGGCCTATTTTTAGGTCGTGAAGTTGATTTTCTCCACCAAGGGAGAGAAAGTAAAATAAACAATTTTCACCGTGGTAACTAATAAATTGCTAAGTTACCAAATATGACTATTTTAATTTTGACGTTTTAAAGAGCTGTATTGTCAGGTTGACAGTTAAAATATTTTCGAAATTTGTTGGGAATTTAGGCATTACGCCGTTTGGTAGTACAAAAAATAGTATATACACCACGGTAGCGAATCGTCTTATAACCTTATAATACTGCGCTTCGCTACCTTGATGTATAATATACTATTATCCTTAAGTGTGACAAATAATACCTGTGCATGATGAGCCAATTGTGATCGCTGTATGAAGAATACAAGTTTATGTAATAACTGAAAAATGAGAGTCTAAATAGAAAATTTAATCAAGTTGTCTCAATAACAATATAAAATGATACAAAACTTTTACTTTGTTTCGAAATTGAAAACAAAATAGAGGAAGATATTTAACTATTTACGAAAATCTAACAAAATCAAACTAACAAAACTACTTATTTTTTTCATTTAACAACTTCCCTGGCTGTTATACATGGCATCCCCATGGGCACAATGTAAAAAAGTCACTTATGGACAATATCCCCGTAGTCTCGAATGACCCTTTTAACAACTCTCTTTACCCAATTTTCAGATATTGAACAAGCAGTTTTTAATAATTATTTTTATTACCTTCCGTATCCAATTACCCTCCACTGTAGACCCTTAGTCCAGAGAAATTAGACATTGCTCTTCGGAAAAATTCCCGGAAAGCTGGATTTTGGTATGAGCCTTGATATTGTGGTTCTAAACAAAATGTCAAAAGTCCTCATAGATCCGAGTGCCGCTAAAAATTTTAAGGGGGGTCAAAGGTCACCAAAAACGGTATTTCGCGAATATCTCGTTAACGGTGACTTTTACAGAAAAAATATTAGTTATCAAATTTGTAGCTTCTGAAATTTCTAACAATAAAGGTATCATGACTTTTATGCGTAAAAGTAACCGTTTTGGAGATAATTCGATTTACAGAGTTGTAACGAATAGATGGACTCCTCAATGGCATGTATATCTCATTGGAGTTGCGACTTGAAATATTTCAGAATTTCCTTGTTTCAGAGCCCATAAAAATAGAAAGAAACACATATATAGTACACTGTAGTCTAGATAGAGAAGAAATGTGCTCCGAAAAGTTCCCCTCCGTTGTTATAAAACTTCAAGGGAAATCTACTTGCCATTCGTGTAGGAGCATAATAGTATATTATGTTATTAGGAGCAAAAATTATACTTTATGTGGCGTGGCTGGACTGTTTATCTGTCGCAAGCTCGGCAGATAATTACAGCAGAGCCACATAAAGATACTTTTGTTCCGAATAACATATAGTACCTATTTTTTCTTCAAACGTTTATAACAAATTATTTAAGAAATTTTAAGAAACCTGGAATTATTTTAAGGTAGAAGATTGGATAGACTGATAAATGTAGGGTGCTTTGAAGAGCGTCACTATGACTACAATATAAACAATGTTGTGAACAAAATCCGAAAAAAAATACTTTATCTCGTCAGTCTTGCTTAAATGTAACACCCGATATAAATGACGTCGATACTTGCGACACCACTGAAGATGTAGATCCATCACGTTTCCTGACTGAATCTATGGAAATAGAGAAGACAGCAGAAGAAGAAGAAGAAGAAGAAAATGATGAAGAGGAAAGCATACCGATTTTGATTAATGAACAAGTTCATAATAATTTTTTTTAAATAAACATTTTTCAAACAAAGATAAACGTGGAATATGCCTACTGGGAACACCACATGAAAAAAAACGCACCTTGTACTCTACCTCGAAGGTGGTGTGGACAAGAGTGCACTTTTCAACTCTGTAAATCGAATTATCTCCAAAACGGTTACTTTTACGAATAAAAGTCATGATACCTTTATTGTTACAAATTTCATAAGCATAATCAATATTTTCCCTGTAAAAGTGACCGTTAACGAGATATTCACGAAATACCGTTTTTGGTGACCTTTGCCCCCCCTTAAAATTTTTAGCGGCACTCGGATCGATGAGGACTTTTGACATTTTGTTTAGAACCACAATACCAAGGCTCATACCAAAATCCAGCTTTCCGGGAATTTTTCCGAAGTTTTGCTTTTATTTTGTCTAATTTCACTGGACTATTACGCTTGCTCCTATAACCACGCGAAAACCATTAATTCAATTTAATCCAGGAATACTACATAACTAGCACTCGATCTAGAGATGAGATTGCGAATGTCAAGTACCGAGAGCAGTGATGGCTTTTAGAGCAGCGCTTGCAGAGTAAGCCGCTTCCAAGTTCAATTCGAGTTGGATTTGTAATTTCGTTACTACGTCTATGTCGTGCAACCGTCATTCGGTGGATAACACAATTCACGATTCACTGGATAGACACACATTGTATTCGCGACGGCCGATAACAAATGTTGCACGCCGCTTCTGCTTTGCAGGGAAGACTTTATAATACATTCAGCGGCACAATGAACCGTGGCAGTTCCGACATAAAATTGAAAATGGGGATGTTCACTAGTTGGAGTTGAATTAATCTTGCGCTCTTCCAAGGTAAAAATGAAGTGGTAGACTAGGGCAGAAATTGTTACTTTCAAGAACTGCATATAACACATTCAGCAGTTTGAAATGGCACATTTGTTATACTTAATGCGATGGAAGTTGTATGAAAGAATTCAAGTTAAGTATGCACTTTTTCGTTTAGATTTTCATATAACCTACCTTAACCCGAGAACGCTCGCATCGCGGTTGTTTTGCCGCTAGCGTCATATTTTCCCCCTCCTTTCTATATTTCCGCTGCAAATTTAACCCAATTTTACAAGTCTTCTCAGATCGCATTTAGTGGTTAGTCAGAGGTGAAACTGGGTAAGAGATTGGTGTTGGACGCAAAATATACGTTAGTGGTCTTTTTGACCGAATCGCGAGTCTTAAGGAACACAACTGTTAATGATGATATTCTTAGAAAAGTATCAGTGATAACTTTAGATAAATTCAACTAAGTAATCACGCCTTCTGATTACTATAGTAATTTGATAATAGTGATAAGCAGATTGTGAAATTAAAATAAAATACTCTTACAAGATTATGTTTTTTTCAGTAGCTTTGTAATTTTTCTATATGTATTTCCTTGTATTAGAATAACTTTTTGTTAGTAATAAAACGATTGCCTATGTGTGTATATTATTGTAATAAGTTAACAGAACGAAAAAAATTATATCGTACAGAGGATTAAATTTTCCAAAGTTGGTCAAAACGACCGAGTGTGAGCGCTAATGCAACTTTTTAGGCGCGAGCGTTCTCGGGTTAAGGCAATATTATACAGGGTGTTTCAAAAAGGCGTTGCCAAACTTGGGGAGGTTATAGAAGACATTACGGTAAATCTTTTTTTACATATAAACCCTTAGTCGAAAATGAGCCGTTTTGGCTCTGGAGCAATTTTTGTTCAAAAAAGGAATTTTATCTTGTTGACAGAAAACAACTTCAATATTTAGTTAATTTTTATTACATCAAGCCCTTCGTCTATAAAACCCCTGTAGCCACACAAGCGAAACTGTTAAAAAGAGTGATGGCATCCTGTCTTTTCGTGCAGAAAGATCCGCATATGTTACAACGGGTGTGCGATTCCATGAATCGAAGGGCACATTTATGTAACGAGGTTAAGGGTCGCCATTTTTAATCATTGTTATAAATTTATTATTTTCGCGTTTTCTTTAATAAAAATTAACTAAATATCGAACAAGATAACATTACGTTTCTGGACAAAAATTGCTCCAGGGCCAAAACGGCTCATTTTCGACTAGGGGTTTATATGCAAAATTTGTTTACCGCAATATCTTCTATAACCTCAACAAGTTTGGCAACACCTTTTTGAAAAACCCTGTATATAAACTCTAAATCTCTGTTACAAGCTTGCTACCTTTTCTATAATTTACGTTTAAGATCTGTACGAGATCAAACCAAATTAAGCACTTTTCATATTCAAAAAGAGCATTAAGTTATCACAGACAATTAAATAATGATCGATCTAGATCAACGTCTTCTTTTCCCTAAGACAATAACAATAACAACGTTTATGTATTTGAGTATGTGAGCAACTGTCATTACTATCACTTATGTTCCACTGTACCATAACGACCTGATTTATGATTTTGTTTAAGGTCTTTTTCTACTCCTATACTTTAATTGATTTATTATATATTTCCTACCTGTACTTTAATGATATCCATTAAGATTCAAATTTTTCATTAAGATACAAGTTTCTAACCAATAGTCGGTTAATATCAAATAGTGCCATGACCATCTGACAGATCTAAAATTTATCAATTTTAACAATTGATAGTCACTGTTTACCTAGTAAATTCCTAAAATTTGTGATTGTTGCAAATAAAATCGATAAAAATTAGTGATAATGAGAGTGAAATTGAGAATTTAACCCCACCAGAAATTGTGGAACAAGCCACAAATGTCGCAAACAATTTATTACCCGTAAAATCAGCAAAGGCATACGAAAAATTATATTCTCAGTTTATGGAATGGAGGGACAAAAATAAGGTTAGCAGCTTTTTAGAAAACGTCTTAATTGTTTATTTTGATGAGTTATCAAAATAGAAAAAAAAATCACTAGTTTATGGACATATTATTCAATTTTGAAATCTACATTATCTATTAAACAAAAAGTGGACATAACCAAATATCGCAAATTGCACGCCTAAAAGAAAATCTAAAGGATATAAACCAAAAAAATCAAAAAGTTTTCTACAAATGACATAAAGTAATTTATTGGAGAAGCCCCAGATGTTCAATATTTATTGTCCAAAGTAAGTAAATCTTAGTTTGCAATTAAATGTACATGAAAAACTGTTTTTTTCATAGGTGGCATGTATCTTTGGTATTATGGGAGCTTGTAGAAAGAATGAGCTACACAAATTGGAATTTAGAGATGGGTTGATGTATAATCATTTAATACATCAACCCTTTTAATCACAATTAAAGATTCAAAACCTAAACACGAAAATTCACAGTAACGGGAAAGTATTATGAAATATGCAAGAAGTACATGAAAGTCCAAACAATTGTAAAATACCATCTCTTTTATCAATTACGTAAACGGATAATGCACAGTACAAAACGTAGGAATAAAGAAATTTGGAAACATGGGAAAAGAAATTGCTACTTACTTAAATCTTCCAGATCCCAATTTATATACCGGACTCTGCTTTCCGAGCAGTTCTGCCACAATATTGGTGATGCTGGTGGTGACATCACGTCACTAAAACGTCACGGAGGATGGAAATCCACAACAGTGGCCGAAAACTACATTGACGAATCAATTCAAAATAAAGTCAGCGTAGCCAATCAAATTATGAATTCAATTGAATATAACCAAACCAACAATTCAATAAACATTACTACTCCATCAACATCAACAATGGCATCCACCAATATTGTCACAAAACTACCAGAAGCGCCGCAGTTGTATTTTAATAGCTGTACCATCACAAATATAACTGTAAATCAAAAATAATTCTAAAATTTCCTTTTTTTGTTAAACTTTGATTTTGTGACATTTTTGTGTTTTGTTTATAATAAAAGTTTTTCCACAATATTTCCTTAGTTACAACTCATAATTTCATTATAATTTTTAAATTTTTTTAAAATAAAGTGCTTAATTCCCTATTACGACTAGTTGTAGAAAAGAAGTGTATGCAACTCTCATTTAATGGCTATTAAGACACTCATATTCATTACGACACTCGCTTACGGCTCGTATCTAACACGTCCAGAAAACGAAAACATTCTGAGGCAGAGGATTATCAATGCTTGTCGCGAAATACCTCCCAATTTGATATTGAATGCGACCAATGGAGTAACTAGAAGCTGTCAGTTGTGTGTTCAACAAGGTGGCGGTCAGTTTGAGCAATACTCTTGTAGATACGTTTTGTAGTTTTGTTTAAATTTGTTTCCAATAAAATATTTCAACATTCTGATTGTTTTCCACGGCACACTTGAAAATTTTATGGTACTGTACGACTGTCTACATGCAATATTAAAAAATTATTTTAAACACATCTAAGTGTCCAAAAAACAAATGAAGCATACTACTGCATGAAGAATTTCATCCTGAATCCAAATATGTAAAAATATACAGGGTGTTCCATTTCAAATAAAAAAGTTGAACGTCGTTGCTCTAAACAGTTGAAAGATATTTACGAACGGGCGATGTCAAAAGGTAGCTCTTGTCTTGCCATTTAAGAATATATAAGCTTGTTGGGTCCAAAATATAAAACAACGGAGTTATGGGTTGTGAACCTGCAACACAGGAGAATGCTGGCTACAAATTTTGCTTATAGCCCGACATGATGTGACGAGCAGGTAGAATTGTCTTGTTACCCTTCTCTTTTGCGGTCGCAACTGCAAAGCTGACCTCATTAAATGTATTTTTTATGAATGTCTTGATAGAGTTCTTAAGTTTATTGTATGATTTTCATTGGTAAACTGCAGTGCAGTTTTTCGTCAGTTTAAAGTCAGACAAACTATTTCAGAGATCGGTGGGTCTAAGTCTTGGCGCTGAGCAAGTACATATCACCACATATTGTGAATTATTGTTCGAAAAAGTTAATAATAAGGGCAGTCTCCTGTACAAATAAAACTGAAAATTTAATTTATAAAATGGAAATACAAGGACATGGAATATGTTCATTTACCAAAACACAACGATCAGGAAAGGTAAAAGTATGGGTGTGTATAATAGGTAACCATATTATTGGACTACTGTATATCGACAGCAATGCCAATGCTGAAAAGTAATATCTGTTACAACATAGAACCCTGGGAGCTGATCTTTTTTGCTTATTTCGTCGAGCCCGCAAATCTCGCTCAACTTTGGCGGCCCGCGACTTATTCTGCAGACAAACATCTGTTAGCCCTGCTACGCGACGTGACATCACGACAATGTAGTTTTTTAAGGCAATGTTTTGCACGTCACAGCGGTCACAGCAAGCATTTTATGGAAATAAAACTCTCGCCCAAACGCTCCGTATTTCGCTGTGGTCTCGACTGCAGCGACAGACGTCACTGGCCCATCTAAACTCCACAGTTACAAGCAGGGCCGTAACTAGACAAACTTTTATTGTAGACAAGCCAACATTTTTGCGCCCTTCATTACAAAAACGATATATGTGGCAAAAATACTGTATGATTTCTGCATTTATCTCCCGATATATGGTGTAATGTATTCAAACAAACAGGTAGGTATTCAAAATAAATCCAACATTTTTATTCAAACATTTTAAGAATAAACAACTAAGTGTTAAAATAAGAAAATACAACACAAATGAAATGTGAATGTAGCGTGCTCAATGGCCTGAAAACGTATTTCGTGAAAGAGAAGGCCATAAACTAAAATGTGACTTAAAGTGCAGTACTAAATCAGCTAGTAAAATTGGAGTTCTGCAATGTCAAGTGTGATTGGTGTCGTCGAGTTGAACAATCAAAACTAACTAGTCTAAACTTCACAATGCAACGCAGGGATATCGGCCAACAAGCCCTTTTGCCCCAACTAACAATAAACTAGTCGAAAAGGGAAAGTCAACTCGGGTGGACAAATATAGTCGTAAACGCTCGAAAAGGGAAAGTCCTTTTTGACGAAAGTTATTTCAACCTCTTGTGCTACAGTAGAGCAAAGGGAGCTTAGCTGGACAATCCTATTGTACTCAAAAGAATAGGAAATATCCCTTTCATTCAGGCGCACCATATATAAACGCAAGTAGCTTAGTTTTCGATATCACTTTTACGTAACATCAGATCACTTTATCACTTGGCGTAATATCACGTTTTCTGCATATTCCGACTTGTTCCATTTTGGACAATGTCGAGGACCAAGGTCAGCTTCTAACGTCTATTATTAATAAATAATTCAGTCTCGAAAACCAGGCTACTCACAATTCGTATTTGTATTTTAAATTCATTTTAACGAATTTGTATATAGTGTATTTTTTTCGTATGTTCTAAATTAATAAAAGGAATGTTATTGTTTTCCACAAACGGTTGTATTTTACTGAACTTAATTCCACAGTAATAAACAACATAACAGTTCCAATGGTGCAAACCAGTAAAAGAACAGAAAACATTAGAAAACACAACTCTAATTTAAAGAAGCACATATTATTATGCAGTCAGTAGAACATTTTACAAATTCCTATATATAAACATATGGTGTACTCAAAATAGGAATGCCACTGCGTCATTTATAGCATAACGATAAGCTTGTGCATTTATTACTGAACACGGGTTCACATCCCACTGGCTATTTTTTTAATTTCCAAATTCATGTAACTCACTTTTCTAAGTGTTTCTGTATTATTAGCAGCATTAAGGTATTTTTTACCTATTTTGTAGCGAATTTAAAAAACTTTCTTAGTCCGATCTAGCAAAAGTTGCTTTTCTTCTAGCGCGCTTTCTGTATTAAAGACATTGAAAACATTTTTTTCTAACTTTTTTATTTCAAAAATACAAAAATTATTTTAATTAGAATAAGACCACCTATGTGATGCGCTCAAAAGTTAGTAAAGACAAATCAATATGTCAAAATAACACAATATACACAAATAATTGCATATTATTATGAGTAGTAACATATGAACGTAGAATAAGGTTCTGAATTCGCAGCCACACTGTTTTGTTGCTGACACTGTATTGTAATAATCAATATATTTAAAACGTGAAGCTTTTTCTGTCGGCACGTAGTATAAGCCTTGCATCAGGCCAATTTCGATAAGTCTTTTTTTATAAAAGCTACCATCGTGTAGTGTAGCAGAAGTGTTTTAAATTGAACACATTCTACCCGGAAAGTGATTGTTCTGAAAAAAAAAAATACTAGTGGAACAAGTAAGCACTCAAAATCGGTAGGTATGTGGTGTTCCGCTGATTGTTGCAATGGACGACTGTATCAGCGATGAGCCCAAAGCAGTAAATGTAACATGTGAGCAAATGAAAATGAAATCAAGCTTGGCTTTGAAATATTTGTTGTATGAATAATATGTTGGTGGCACTGTAAGTCTATGTCAAATTTGAGGTTAGTAGGTTAGGTTTTGCTTCAGTTTTGACACAGACTGGCCCTAAAGGTAATGTTATGAATGTTATTTTACTAGAATCCTTAATTTACTGTATTATTTTCTGAGAAGCCCAAGGTAAGTCATAACTGGATTTTGAGCATCGCCCACATCTCCCATGTCGAGAAGGTTTTCCATTATGCAACCTCCAACTCCATCACCTAGTAAACTAACACAACTTTGTCCCCGTGTCTTCTAAGATACATTATTTTGAATTCGCAAGCAAATCTGTTTTTATTTTAGCCCCCAACTCCGGCCCTACTGAGCATGTCTTAAGCGGAGATTACCACCGGTAAAAAGTCATTTAGTAAAGAATTTCGACTAAGGTATTATTTGTCTATAATTGCATCAATAATTTATCAGTTAAAGATGTTACATTTGTATTAATACGTGGATAACCAAGTGCTACCAAAAATTAACACGATCTAAGCTGTGTGGCTAGAAAAACTACAAATTTTACATAAACACGAACAAATTGAATATACGCCCAACGTTAAGTTTCACAATGAAACATTATCTGACAATGTCAAGGATTACGCCTCTCAAAATGGCATTAAATAAAGTAGGGAAAAAGGGATGACTAAATAGAAAACAAAAAGACTTACAACGAGATACGCAGATAATATACAAAGGACAAAGTGTTTAAGGAGTCCAGAACAAGAAATGTTTGAAGACTGAACGGCTAATGAGAGAGGTATAAGTCTGGATATAGTAATTTTAAGACTGTTTATCTGCTACATCTAATATTTAATCAACCTTTTGTCAAGCAGTTAATGACAATGTTGCAATTATTCTTTCATAGTGAAGGCAGCCTTGCAGCAGGGAGTTTGGGAAGAAGAATGTTTTTCAACCTGATATGCTGATAAAATAAATGTGTTCTGGATACTAGAAAATTGTTAAACCTTTCGTAAGTATATTCAGTATTGACGTAACATATTCGAAACATGTATTTGCATATACCAGGTGGGCTACGTGGCCAAGTAGGTTGGTCCCTCTGAACCTCCAAAATAGGCAACCCAGATGTGTTGTATTTTTGAAATTTGCCGCGAATCACAATAAGTATGTATACTACACCACCACGTTAATCATGTACGAGTACTTTGGGTTGCCTAGCATGGATGTTCAGGGCGCCGAGTTACGTGGCCCACCCGGTATATCTTTCAGGAAAATAAAACGCCAATTCTCGCTCTTATAATACAATGCCTCTAATTATATTTTGTCATATGTGAAATGGATTGATAGAAGGGTGTTGGATAGTCCTATTAATATGTAGCTGATACTCGTACAACGTACATCTTAACTTTTGACGTATTCTAACACTGTTGGCATATCTAGATCCTTACATTCTGGAAGTTGAAGATATAAAGTGTTTAGAAACTAAAAACTGTATCCACAAAGCAGAAGTATTAGAAAAATATGTTTAGATAAAAACCGGAGTTGTCTCAGATCCCATGTAGACTTCAGCACCCTTTTACGAGCAAATCTTCCACTCGTCTCTACATCAATTTCAAAGTATTTTAGACGTCACTCAACCGTCTCACTATCTTCTACAGTCCGCAAAACAGCTTCTTATTTCCATTGAATCTCAGACCGATATATTCAAATTAGTCGCCACCATCTGATGTAGATGAGGGCGAAATTGCAATTTTGGCTTCTGCAAACACTTTCGTCTTGGTTCGGGCGCGCGAAGCCGCGGAGGAGCACAACGACGACAGTTTTATTTACGTTGGGGAACGGAAGATAATTGATTTAATGCTTCTACTGCTGGTGCCGCTACTGTATAATTTATTGTGACACTGAAATTCGGAACTGCAAAGACATTTTTAGCGAGCACTCAGCCGTTAAAGCAAACACACGCGGCGCCTGCAAATTCGGTACATACATACATATATACCGCGCGGTTTTGAATTTCATTTGCATTATGTAAATACCAAAAGTAGGTTAGTTCTCGTACGACTTGGCTATCCATAGCGAGGATGTGGATGTTTAAGGAAATTGAAATTCTAAACTGAGGAGCCTAGACATTAATCCGTATTAATAAAATTAGATATTCGTTTTAAACGAGAAAATAGGGCCGATTTGATTAATTTTGCACATGTAAAGTTTTAATCAGAAAATACTTTATATAGCCTGTTACATATTTTTATTTGCATACCTATATGCTACACTCCACCAGCATGAGATGTAACATCCTCGATCTATTAACGAATGTAATGGGTGATCAAAAAGTATTTCAGTCCCGGTCAGCTGTGGTATAGCTCCTAATTTATGAATGCAACTATGTTTATACTTAAATATCAAACTTGACATTTGATTTTTAAGTGACTTACAGTTGCATTCGGAAATTAGGAACTATACCATAGCCGCTCAGGACTGAAAAACTTTTTGACCTACCGTTAGAACTACAACAGCAACGTTGTTTATGAACAACTAACACGATTAAAACTGCGTAAATTGGTTATAAACACATCGAGTTTTTCGGGCGAGTATAATTCAGAAGTCTCCCAGCAGCTTAAAGCAGAAGCAGGTCGTTGCCATTGTGGCCGTCTGGGAAGATTATTAGCCGTTTCTAGGCAGCTTTCGACTTTTATCGGACTTTCCAAACCCAAGGCATACACTACAAGCTCGAAGTCTTAACCTCTCGGCCCCGTCGTCGACTTTGGTGGGATATTTGAAATTCTGTCGTTCTGCATTCTTATTTTCTGCAGCCACCACGTAAAACGACTTGCTGGAGTCGTCCTTACCTGCCATATTCCTGGGCTGCCGTTATTCTGGTATCTAGCGACAGATCTTCGAATCAGCCCTGACCGATGACTACTGGATTTTGAAATCACGATCTTAGCGACGCCGACCTAGTTACTGCATTCCAAAGCCAGTTGATAAATGTTACATTAATTAGGAAATGCAGTCCCGAATACGTTGGACGAGGGTTTATTTCACCTCACTTTCCGCAACATACCAAACAAAGTTATACGCCATGAGAAATAATTTTAAGTTCTTTAGTACGAGGAGCTTTTAATTTGATTGTTTCCAACCACGACCTTTGAAATAGCAGTGTCAAGCTATTGATTGGATGCCTCCATGACGCAGATTGTAAAACGAATGCAGTAGTAATTTTTAAGTGTATAGATGAACATTATGAAAAGCCTCAATAATATGATCGTATAAATACGTTGAACTTTCTGCAAAAAACTGTCTATGTTAAATGGGAAAGATGAACCATCGCTAACATGGCAAATTTAATTTAAGCATCGTTATCTCCGCCTGATACTCTATTTTCGCAGCCAATACAGCCAAAACAAATATCGCCATTAAGAGTAGCGTGTGCGAAAAACCCAAACAAGTTATCAGCTTGAATCAACACATTACGACTATCAGCACTCTATCAAAAAGGAAATCAATGTATGGCACAATTAAATGCGTTAATTCGCAGCGGTTACGCCTTCCGCAGCGAACTGCATTATAATGACTAATTAGAAAACTCTTTGATCAAACGGAGCGCAGCCATCCAATTAACGGGGCTAATTAACCATTAGTTGTGTATAATTCGGGCCGACTTCGGTAGAGTAATAAATTCGAATCTGGCAAGAACGTTGGGCTTATCAGAACAAATATTTTTATCATGGCACCATGCGTTCAAGGGAAAAATATTAAATTGCCCTCGCCGTTCCTTCAAAAGCAGAAGTAATCCTCTTATTCCGCAGTCCGGCCAATTTGAACCTATTCATTCCTGATTATTTTTGGATGTATAAAAGAGGAGGGCTAAAACGAACGAGATGAATATTAAGAAGCTTTATTAGGAATAATACATATTATTCGACGGGCCTTTGAGCGACGTCGCCTCCATGCATAATTCATACGTTCGGCGTTACCAGATTGGATTCGATTATTTTATTTAATAACGTTTTTGTTTGCTCAACTACATCAATGAGACCAGCAGCGCGTATTCCTATCGTACGTTGAGACCTTCGCAAGATTCCCCATTCAATTTTTAATTAAAAATTGGGCCATTGTTGCAATATTCCTTTGCAAATTATACCGCCCGATAAGCTTTGGTGAAAGCGATAGGATATCCGAAATGAACGACCTGAATTTCTGAACAGCTAACAGAAAATACTGTTTTTCGTACTTTCAGTAGTAAACGCCCTGCAGTGTAATTTCCGTTTAATTACTGGTTTTGATGATTTCGGCGTCCTGATTTGGTTGTCCTTCTGAATTTTATTATGAGCAATTCCTATTCCAACATGTATGCGTTGGAAGCGTTTTATGTTGGCATTTGCAAGTTTTCCGATGTTGTTAATAACATTTGAAACTAATTCATTGCAATATTACGATGTACTAATACATAGGTAAACTCTATTCACTATAGTCCTGGATTGTCAATGTCAAAATCCAATTAAAAACAACCCTTTATGTCATGGTTAATACTTTTAAGTCAAGCTATGGGTAACTAGATACAATTAATTAAGTTACTAATGTCCAAACTATAAATTATAGGTTATCGCTTAATAGTCGAGTCAATAAAGCCTAAAAATCGACCAAACTTCTTAATTCTCAGCAACAGCTCCGATTTTGATCAAATTTTTTTTAAAATGTGTGTTTTTTAATATTATTCAAAATCAGAAACATCCCAATTTCAGGAAATAATTTTTTATATTGTTTAAACAATAAAAACTGAATTTATGGGAAAAATTATTTAAAAATTTTTTTTTCGCAGTATTTGTGAAAATATTAATTTTTTTTATCGAAAATTCATTAAAAAATGTCTCCCGCACTCGTGGTTAACATGTATTTATATTGTTTAAACAATAATAGCAACATTTACGTAAAAAATTGATTTTTTAAATGTTTTTTCGTAATATTTACAAGAAAGTGAAGAGTTTATATTGAAAAATTAATATAAATAATATTTTAGACAATTTAAAATTATAATTATTTATATTGTTTAAACAATGATAACAACATTTATATAATTTGTTTTAATATTATGGCTGGCAGTGGTCTAAAAGAAGTACTTTCAACTGTATATGCACATAAAACTTGTGATCAAATACTATCAGGACATAATTATTCAAGAGCAGTGCGTGCTCACAGTTTAGTGCAACTAGCACTTTCAAAAATTATATTTGATGATTTTAAAAGTGATGAAGAATTTGTCGAATTTGAAAGAAATTTTAAAGGTTCTGCAATATTTTACAATTTTTATTACACTGAAATGGAAAATAATGAAATATTTATCAAATTAGTGAATTTCTTTGAAAAAAAAAATTATTCTCCTTGAATAAAGAGGTAACACTTGTAAACTGTGGATTACCTATTTTCGTATGATATCTCTTGTCAAGGATTTTATAGCTGCTGAGAGAATGGGAGACTGGAATTTACATTTGAGAACTGTCCAGTTAATGATTCCATTTTTTCACGCTGCAAGGCATTTTCCTTATGCAAAATCAAGTGAAATTTATTTGCAAAAAATGCGTCAATTAGAAGATCAATTAGATCCGGTCGATTTTGAAAAATTTAAACAAAATCACAGCGCCAGAAGGTCAGATGTTTATTTCTCAAAAATATCGACAGATCAGACAATAGAGCAGACACTAATGAAATCCATGAAGGTGGATGGGGGACCGTTTAGACGTGGAGCAACTCCAAGTGTAGTTTTCAAATGGATCAAATCAGCGATATTTTCAACGGCTGTAGTCGAAGGAATGGAAGAATTTTGTGAAGTGTCATTTACATCATCATTTCAACATGTTGACACCAGCGATAGTAGAATAAATGAAGATTATACAGCTGTACATAAAATTATAGAATTTTTTACAATTCACAATCCATTTCCCGATGTACAACAACTTATGGGAATTTCTACAGGAATTGTAGGTGATGATACCATAGATTGTTATAAAGCGTTTGAAGTTGGAGTAAAACTACGAAATAAAACAAACGGCTTCAACTTTAAAGACATAAAAATGACAATAAAGGACACCGTCAAATCTTTATTAAACATGAACAGTAAAGTTAAAGTGAATAATAATGAAATTGCCGTCGATCCAAATTTCATCTTTCAACGAATATGTTTTTAAAAAAAAGATAATGACGAACTTAGACATTATTTTGACTACGAGTTGGCCCCTTATCCTCTTTCCCTGTTTGATAATGCCGGAATGAGAAAAACTACAAAATCATCGTTATACGATATTTTCAACAATCTAAAACGAATGTTAGTGATGTTAATATTTTTTTTATATCATTGATGGCGGTATGTTACTACACAGATTGAAAAGGGACCAAAATCAAAAATTTTCTTTCATTTGTCAAAACTACATAAAATCTTTACGTAACAACTATGGCACTAATGTTAAAGTTGTATTTGATGGGTATAATACTGATGGCACTAAAGCGTCAGAAAGGAATCGTAGATATGTCGGTAATGTTTCGATTGATTATTTATTTGATGACGATATGACTTTACAAACAACTAAGGAAAATTTTTTAGCTAACGTTTAATTGTTCAAACAGCTCTAGATTGCCTTTCTCCTCATGTCGTTGTTGTAGCTGAAGACATTGATGTATTGGTATTATTAATGGCGTTATCGCCAGGTAATAAAAAATTATTTTTTTAGACCACCGAAAAACAATATATTACCAAGAGTTTACTCATCAAAGACAGGCTTAAATGATTTTCCAAATATTAAAAAGGAGCATCTTCTGTTTATTCACGCTTTTACAGGATGTGATACAACATCAGCTTTTTATAGAAGAGGTAAAAATCATTTTGTAAAAATTTTCAATAATAATGTAAACTATTTATGCTTGAAAATCAACTTGAAGAAGTACTTTTTAACGAAGGTATATTTTCTATTCTCGCACTGTGTGGTGCAAAAACTTCAAACAACTTAAACGAATGGAGGCATAAACGTTTAATAATGCTCGCTTCAAAGACGAAAAGCGTTCAAATTGCATCACTTCCTCCAACAGAAGATGCAGCTCAGCAGCATATTAAAAGGGCTTATTTGCAAATACAGCAGTGGAAAAATTATTCACAAATACCTCCCGAAAAATGGGGTTGGAAAAAAGAAAATTATTTAATACCAGTGCAAATGACGCAACCAGCAGCACCGGACAACATTTTAAAATTTATTTTTTGCTCATGCAAAACCGGATGTGGGGCAGCATGTGGATGCAGAAAAAGTGGTTTGCATTGCTCCCCTGCATGCATTGTTTGTAGTGGCAATGATTGCAATAATCATCCACCAATTGAAGAGGAGCGAGAATTCGAAACTGAGGATTTAGACGCCGATTAGATTTTTATTCGTCTACTGTATTATAAAACAATATAATATTCTTTAATAAAGTTTTCATGTAAATATTTTTAAATAATGACACTTTTATAAATAACATAAATAAATAAAAAAGATTAAGAACAAATTATGTATACTATTCATTTGTGTACTAGATTTGCAATAAAAACAATTTGCTTTTTTATAAATATCGCCAGAAAAAATTTAAAAAAAATATTTTTCATTAAAATTTCATTGTTATCGTTATTTAAAAAATATAAATAATTACTAACTCTGATTTAAATAAATATATCTTTCCGTAAGATTTTAATAGAAACAGTTCACTTTTCTATAAATATGTCGAAAAATTTTTTTTATATAAATGTTATCATTGTTTAAACAATATAAATAATTATTATTTTAAATTGTCTAAAATATTATTTATACTAAATTTTCAATAAAAACTCTTTACTTTCTTGTAAATATTACAAAAAAACATTTAAAAAATAAATTTTTTCCGTAAATGTTGCTATTATTGTTTAAACAATAAAAATCCATGTTAACCACAAGTGCGGGAGACATTGTTGATAATAAATTTTCAATAAAAACAATTAATATTTTCACAAATATGGCGAAAAAAAATTTTTTAATTAATTTTTCCCATAAATTCAGTTTTTATTGTTTAAACAATATAAAAAATTTCCTGAAATTGGGATGTTTCTGATTTTGAATAATATTTAAAAACACACATTTTAAAACAAAAATGATCAAAATCGGAGCTGTTGCTGAGAATTAAGAAGTTAAAACCTTCATTGACTCGACTATAAGCAAAAATTAATAAAAGTTACCAGGTCACAAAAACGCAAGTTTTAAAAATTACGCTTTTGGGTTGTCCAACCTAGTAGTAACAAAAAAAACCAATAGAAATTCAACAGTGCTACCATAAAACGTAATTTTTGATAATCCGGGACTATAGTGAATGGAGTATATTTAATATTTAGTATGATGACATAAATGTAGAATTTAAAAAATACAAATATCAGCAATGGACATGTGACGTGGAATTTAACTGCTCAAGTACGACTAGACTTACAAAAGGTTGCTACTTTTCATGTATTCGCTTATGTTATATACTCAGTTTCAATTATAGATGGGTATAATTCACGCCGTGCTATCTTCAATGGTTGCAGCATTATGCGCATTGGACAGGCATACTTCCAGTCGTTTGAGTATTTTTAAATACACCGCGCCGCTATGTTCGTCGCGACCGTTTTTTCGCTACAAGTGCTCTTATGTTCCACACGCGCTCGTCTATTTATTGGAATTGTTTTTGTGTGTATCCTACAAATTGGAGAAATTTCTTAGCTGTGTATCTGGAAGCCGAAATTCAACTCTAATTCTACCTATCGACTGTTTGTTTCCACTACGTCGACGCTTTCTGCTTGCCGAGGTTTGGTAATATAACATCACTTTTGCTTCAAATTCGTGGCCCACTGGATGCTTATCTATGCGGTTGCTACACTTCTCATGTGCCTCAGCTTTACCCTGCACAAGATTCTGTTTCGCAGCTGTTCTGATGTATCAAGCCACAGTGGGCGTTTCACGACCATTATCCGAGCCTTTTAGCCTTCAAGTCATGTTCTTTAGCTGCTATATGTAAAAACAGAGTACAGGGGCCTCACTGAATATTGGCGACTTACGTAACTTTACCGAATCATTTTGTCAAATAGTATTGCTCTTGACAGATGCTTCCCAAGTATCCAGGAGTTTTTATTATCCTGTGTAAACGTCATTCTATTTATTACTTTTTTCCCTTTCATTACGTACTTTTGCTATTTACAATTATTTGTTACCTAATCTGTTATTATTTGCGATTTTTAAGCTGTCTGTATTTGGTAATGTACTACTGGTTGTTTTAAATATTTTATATTCATTGGTGTTGTTACAGACTACTTATCAAATCAATTTGAGTATCGTTAATTACCGCACTCAGTGCCACATGGCGTGTTAAACGGGCAAAAGTACCATGATTGCATTCGACAGTTACTATTTTCGGGTTTTTATAAACAAACTTCCCGTTTAATTTTAATAGCGATATTATCATAGAAAACAATTACTTATTATCCCTATTGGTTGTGTTTTTAAAACTACGAACACAAGTGCATTTCATTTAATAATAAGGTGAATTTCTTATTGTCTTGCTGAAGGAGCCCAACCTCAGCGTTTAAAGCACCCTTAGAAATCTATTTTCTCAGGTCACCGCCCGATACAAGTTCGGCTGACATTCGTGCCAGGAAGATCTGCACGCATCTCACACTAATAACGCGCGAAATTTTAAATGCGGCATGCGCGGCGGGCTATAGCTAGTAGATGATATTACAAAACAAAAAATAAATTAAATCAGAATTTATTGATGAAGATATTATATTGAACAATACACGTTTGCTCATGGCACTTAACGAAACTCGTTTGATTGTAGCAGAACTCGGCTCACCGCCTCGTTCTGGCAATCAAACTCGTTTCGTTATGATGCTCATAATCAAACTTATATCGTTAATATCTATTACCATAAAGTTTATGTGTTTTAGTTACTGCAAACTATTTATGATTTGGCTCTATTTGCAAAAATCAATCTGACCAGCAGTGGCGTGCTACATATTTTATAAGAAGTTACCCGAGAAAAATTAAACTTTGAATTGAACTGGTGTTGATGCAAAGGAAATAAAGGTCGTAAATTAGAAAATTAACGCAACGTGGGAATTCACTATAACACGAACCTTAATGCTCAAAAATGTTCTAAACCCTCAGATGTTACTAGTCACGTTGTCGTAAATCTTTTCGATGTTTCTGTAGGTACCTACTGTTACGTAGCTTTAATAATCAATGTTTTTTAAAAACAATTTAGTGCCTTTGTACCATGTGTTCAAAAATAAATTACGTAAGGGTTGGCCATGGAAAGCAAAACTAATGTCAACAGCAAGCTTTAGAGACATCATGTCCATAGCAGATTACATAAACTTATGACAACAACAACAATAACACAGCTAGTCAATTCTAAAGCTTGCTGTTTACTTTATTTTTAGTTTCCATACCCAACCCTTTTATAATTTCTTTTTGGACACACGTTATTATCATGAAAATCATAAAATAAAACACAATACCAGTAGAACATCATGTATATACTGAAAAACCTATCATCTAAATGTAAACGACTATCGTATACTGATAAACGGTTTATCATGTCTACGTAGCTGTGACAACTCTTTCCAATTAACGATAGTTTCAGATAGTTTCCTGTTTGACGCATTTCCTTGTCATTTACAAACATTACTTATTAAGATACCAACATGTTGGTAGATATACTATTAACAGTGTTTGTCACAGTAAAATTGTGACATGAAGCTATACATTAATAGTGTAAACAAATAATTAAATGTTTCCCTAAGACAACTAAAAAACTGAGCTGAAATTCATTGAGAGCTGTTACTGTTCTTGCAATCGAATAAACATAGAAGTGGCAATTACTCGAATTCAGACATTTCTGTAGCTATTACATGCATATAATGATTCTGTTTACAAGTTGTACATGAAATGAAAGTATTAATCTATACTAACTATCCTACGTATTAGTATTAATAATTTTGATTCTGATTTAATATTCTACTTTATCTGAACATAATGTGTAAACAACAGGGCAATTTAAATTGTAAACAAATATGATTGCAGTTCCATGTTACTATATCGGCAAAGAGCAAAAGAGCTACAATTTCTGCAGTTTCCTGGTTGTTAAAAAAATACGTTTCCAAGATGAGGATTATCTACTCGTTTTATAACACGAAAGTATATAATCATGGGATAAAAAAAATAAATGCCGTTCTCGCCGATTTTGATGATTTTATTGTTCGCACCAGTACCAACCCGTACTTCTTGTTCTATTGGGACACTTAAACGGAAGTACTTCTTTTAAGCAATCAGATCCTCTAAGAAAGCTTTATTTTTTATTTAAGATACGAAGTACAATTAAAAATTCACGTAAATATTTTACATTTTACCTTATAAACACTTGCTCTACAACAGCTACAAAATGAGCAGAATAGTTCAAAGCCTAACCAAGCACGTTTGTGCGAAATGTTCTGTAAAAAGAGTTATTACGAAATGTTGTAGACTTTCCACCTAGTATTTATTCCATTATTTCTTTTCTACATTTTATATAGAGTAACTAAAGATTAGCACTTGCAAACATTTTCTTTTTAAAAATTGATGAAATGTGAAAAATGTGTAAAGTTTTTTGATTAGAAAAGCATAAATATGAAAATCCAAACGCAATATAAATAAATTCTGCACTCTTGCCTTATCAACATTTACTATTAAGCTAGAGCTACAAAAGGTAAGAGCTGAAACATGATTCGACCCAACTCAACTTGAGCTTATTTTAGTAATTAATATTTACATATATAGCCAATCTGAGCATGTGAATCTTGTAATAGTTAGATATAGGTCTACTTGGTTAGCTTATTTAATTTAAATGCGCGCAGAGGATTTCGTGCGTCCGGCATCCAAGCAGTATTTGCGAGCCTTGCCGGAAGTTAGTGTGTTCAAGCGCAAACGAAACTTTTTAGAGCGACACGCCCCTGCATAACAAGCGTTATTGATGGTGCAACACTTACGCTGAGCAGTTTGCTCATTCGTGCTGCAGAATTGTGCCAACGCTGAAACAGAGTACATTCAGTGCGAAGCGTTGAAATGACGGCTCGGCCTCAAGGGATTGTACTCGAGTCAGATCTCTGCGTAATTTTGCGGGCCCAGAAAATAGCAGTTCAAAAACCAGAGAGGCGCAAAACTTCCTGAGCGAGGTCAACTCCAGTTCCTTTAAGCAGCGCGAGAAAGCCAGCCTCAGGTGCAAAACCGTGGATTTGAAAACTTACAGGTAATTATTAAAGTTCGGTGCCTTTAACCTTTTGAAAGTAGCGATGATAGCGGCATACATCATATTTCATCGTGTTGCGTCATATTGCAATTCGAACGCGTGAGACGAGTTAGGGCCGTGCCTAAGCCATTTTTGTAACCCTTGGCTTCAAACGACGGCGAGACGCGGCGAAATACCATGTGCGAAGCAGGACTTTCATGCAGTTTACGTTCGTGTATTAAAGACAGTTAGTTCGGTATTTCAGACATGTTTATATTATTGCTTGCCTTGTAAATGCTTGTAGAAACTAGCTAATGGCCATACATCATACATCCTTTGTTCATACCGATATGTTTAGGAGAGGCCATTTATTTTAGAGTTAATTCTATGGTCTCCATTGTTTCCTGTTTCAGATGTCAATATATCTTTTCTTGTGCATTTTGTATTAAGTCAGTTTCAGCCCAAGAATGCTACAAGTGCAGGTGCTCTTCCTGTCTTTGACAGATATTGACACGTAGGTACTATCGACAAACTGAGGTAAATAGTTTTATGAATACTGAGCTAGTTAGGTGAACAAAAGTGCAAATAACATATAAAAATTAACCACAACGATAGCACTAGTAAAAGCAGCATTAGAGACGTCACAGAAAGTTATTATGTTCTTCAGGGAAGTATTTTGGATACAAAGGCGTTACCTTCCGTAAGTAAGTTTCAGTTAATCATAGCTTAGTTATCGACATTGTTAGGTCCGGCTAAAAATGTCCGCCGCCATTACTTTTGGTGCGCACCCGGAAGAAGGGCTTGACGTTTCGTTGAGCTTTCGGACCAAGTTCCGGCGAGGAAAATAGATCTTCAGTTTCCTCGGAGCAGTCAAATTAAATGTTTGTGTGTGACGTGAACGTTATTGTTCCGCGTATGTAGTTCTTTGTAAACCCCTTTGCAGTGGCAATTTAGAAAGATTGCCTTTTTCGGATACAGTCAGTTTACAAATCTGGAATTCCGGTCTCACCCAATTTGAGTATTGCGAAATTTCATATCGATCTCCAGTCGGCTTTATTCAGAAGAACCCTCGCATCATCCAGCTGTCGTATCGTAACCATACTATAAAGCAACGCTCGCCGCTGACGAAGCCCTGGAGAAAATTCTTGAGCAGGCTGATGCAGCCCTGAAAGGTTTTGGCCACTAGCGGAGCACTACCGCCGGCCAGGATCTGCGCTTATCCTCAGTTACCGCCGCCTGGGATTACGCATCTATCTACTCGTCGGCATGTATATGTACTACACTCAGCTAAATTAAATTTGTTTTACCTGAAAACGACAAGACAGTCAAAATTTCAAGGCCATTTTGAGACTAGAAAGTTAATCATACATGAATAGTACAGTAATATTTTTACCTGACTGTTATTACTGTACTAGCCCTGTAATGGTTAACTTTCTAGAATCTAATGTTCTTTAACATACCTGATCACTAGTTTTTTAAACGATTGTCAAAATTACGTTTTCAAAATTTCAAGGTTATGAATTGGTTTTATGCTTTAGTTTGACTTTATTGGCGATTTTAGGTAAAAATTTATACATAGCATGTCATGAAAGTTATTCTACTGGACTCAGGAACTGAAAAGTACTCGGCCTTACAGCCTCGTACAATATGCTCCTTCGTACAGTAAACGATAACTTTTATGAATGGATATGTAAGTAACTATTAATATTTAATATCACATATGCGATTCGCACGTAAGCGCGTATGCTTCTCGCGCGACGTGACGTCATGGGAAGCAGGTAGAATTCTTAGAGGTTATTTTAGTTACCCTACTTTTTTGCAGTCTTAGCTGCTTAAATGTATTATTGTGAACGTTATATTAATAGAGTTCTTAAATTTACTGTATGGTTTTCGTTTCTAAAGCAGCAAGGAACATTTTCCTGGTGGAGTTTCCACATTACATCATAGGCATATGCACCAGTGGCGCACTTAACTAACACACTTGGTCCCCGTACCTTTCCAGGTACCATTGTCATGGCTAGCGCAATCGACCCCCCTTCTGTTTCAGTCTAAGACCCACTTCCAGCCTGTTACTTGTCGTAAACGGGGATTTTCTTGTAACAAGTACTTTCTGAAAATGTAAAAATTAAGACCATCATTAGGCGTTTTGTGAAAGATATTATAACTACGTTTGAAGGCTCAAAAACTAAAAATTCTGCAAAACGCATTTTTTCCATTTTTCTCTAATGCCTGAAGAAAGTAGTTATTATTTGGGAAATCGGTGTTTTAGAAACAATATCACACTGCATTATTGCTCTCTTAAATTCTGCCATATTACGAAGTCCATTAGTAAAAGTAATAATAAAAATTAAGTTACACTAATAGATGGGTACAAGCGCTTTGTTTGGTCTCTGAATAAGAATAAGAGGTAGTAAAATATTCTACTAGTTATTAAATTCTTGAGTTATGAAAAATATAATACTTTCTGGTGTTGTAAACTTGGTCGCTTGTTTTGGGTACATTTTGCGGTAGTTTAATTTAAAGCAGATTTTAATGCAATTTTGTTAATTCGCATGCATGACACCACCGTGACAAGATATGGAATGATTGCCACATAGAGAACCGCTGTTAATAAATCGAATTACTGACCATTTAACTATTATAGTACCCCTTACAGAGAGTCAGCTCTGGACAACAAAAATCCTTTTTCCAGCGTTGTTATATTCTATGCTCAGAGTAGTAACTGATTCCATAAATTGGGATTTAAAAGGTTTTTTTTTTAATATTTTGACTCTTAACGATCCCAATTGATCCACTACATGCAGAATGAGCTACAGTTTCGATTTAAAATTACACAGGTTTAAAAATGAAAAATGTGAGGACATGCGAATTCAAATGCTTATCAAGCAGCTTTAAAAGCTGTCAGTCGTAGTTCGCGAGAACGAATCCTTCATCATCAAAAGCAGGCAATGTCATCAATTTCGGGTATTTTTGAGTGCACGAGCGGGAGTTACGAAGCAGAAGTTACGGCAGAAAAGTTGGTCCGGGAATTTGTGGCGGTCTCTCCGGGCCGGACTCCGGGACATCCGACATTTATGAAGTGCCGTGTAGCTGTCGTCGTCGTTATTCCCCTCACGAACGGCGAATTCCTTTACGTCACCCGTATTTTATATACCCGGCGATCGAGTCCAATACAATATCATTTCGCCGAATTTATGAACCGAACATGACAAAATACACACGAAAAGAACAGTTTCCCACACTTTATATCTTGTTTTCCTGCGCTCCGCAACATAACGAAGCAACTTTGTTATGGTAATCGCAGCTGTACACGGCCTGCTTATTTTGACTAGAAATTTTAATATTTCAAAGGAGACGAAGAAAAATGCCTGGGCGGACGTACCTTGAGGCTCTACATCAGTTCTGGAAGGTTAATCTTCGAGACCTACATTCTTTGCAGTGATTTTAAGAAATCTTGAAATTTAGCAACGTCGTGTCTCGGGGAAAAGCTTAATAAAGTAACGTTATGTTCTGTTCTTTCGGACTGGTTAAAGGCTTTCTAGGCTTGTGTGGATATTAAGAAGCTGCGAAGGATCAAGTTGGCAGTTTTATGAATTTAATCACACCGGAAGCACATATCTGCAGCCATTTCAGGATACATGTTCATTTTTCTCGCCATAACGTGACATAGTTGCTGCTTTTAGTTAAAGCCATTCCTTAGGATTTATCTAATTTATTAATATCAGAATAATACCAAAAGAAACCCAGTTCATTATACAAAATATATAGTTCCTTGCAATGGATGAATTTTAGTGGCGTAACTGCAGGTGTTTGGCCCTTCCAAGGGATTCCTCCTAAAGATAAAAAAAAAAATCATAATTTTAGGACTTTCCTCTTCATCTGTACAACTTAACTATAAGATGACGAAGGTAATTGTTCATCAGAAATTTTTTGAAACATAGGAAAGTAAGGAATTACAAAAGCTACGCTGATTTACAGCGCTATCACATCTATATGCAAAATAAATGCCAAAACTAATTTTTTGTTCTACTGCATCCAAAAACTATACAGTTCGGCACGGTTTAGCTGCTGAAAACACCCTCTTTCTTTACTGGTAACTTTTACTAATCAGCAATAATAACCATAGCAACAAACGGTAACGCCGTGTTTCCATTGGTAGATATCAAAATACACATTGCTATTTTGTAGTATGATCATTACCTACTCGAGCTTTCCCGACCTCCTCGATTAAGAATAAGAATTAAAAAAAACGCTTCCAAAGCAGTAGAACAAAAAATTATGTATTTTTGTAAATCGCATGAAAGCCGATTTTTAGACTCGTCTCATTTATGTGCCTCGCTCGCTGCGTTCGCATGGCCACAAACTGCGGCTCGTCCAAAAGTCCTGAATTTCATAGTTGTAATATAAATAGCTATTAATAATGAAAGAAATCCAATATTCAATACTTTCATTAAAAAACGAACCAACACGATCATTTCTAGTATTACTATTACTATTACTATGTCAGAGCAATTGCTAGCAACTCTCCGTACTTATTATAAATCTCATATACTTCGTGTTTACGAAGAGAGTGTACTGAGATTCTATGTTCAAAAATACGACAAAATTAGTTATAAATGCAGTTTTTCAAATGATTGCTTAACGAGATTGTATGATATTAAAAAATATTTTGCTGTTTTTTAAATAGGTTTCAACAGCTAGAATAGCTATTTATACGAGTATCTAAAACGTCACTTTTTTAAACGAGTGAGAAAGTTTAAAAAATGAGCCGAAGGAGATTCTTAGAAGCTATAGATACGAGCTTTATACATACTTTTTTCGACTGCCAAATATTTATACTAAAAGAAATTTAAAAAACGCTAAAGTCATTTAAAATTGGAAACTCACTAAAAATCATGTCGGGTATGCTTTCATTGCTTTAAATTGCAAACTCCCCAAATTTAATAAATAGTTTCGACAGAAGCGTGCAATAAAATGACAGAAGTGTGCAAGAATATTTTTATTGCATAGTATGCAATAATAACATACCTTTGACGTATGGAAAGTGTCAAATAATAGCTTCCTTTAGAAAGTGTTAGTCGAAGAAAAATATTAAAGATTTGTGGTACTACAATTTCTAATCAAATGCAATTAACTAGGCGAATTTGAGTTAATCTGCACGATCCAGTGGCTTAGAAAATGTAAGTCCTTGCTCAGCATGGTAAAAATATCATATGACCTAATAACATAAAAATAGTTGTTTAAGTAAGAACTGTGGAATATTACGGATAAATATGTTAGTACGAGTCGTTGCATAAGTGATGAAAGCTTACGAGTTCAGCAAAGACACTTTCCCATTTTCTACGACTTAGAGCACATTACAGTAAAATCAACTAGAAATTAAGATGCACTATGCATTATTCAATTCAAAAGCTGGTTTTGGTGTGGTTTTTTTGTATACTTTACTGCACTAGTGAAGTAAAAGGCTGATTTTGGAGGCTTTTTCAGCCATCGTCATTAAGTAACAAATGACTTCTGGGTTTGGACCGTGTCATTATTGAGGTCGAAGCACTTCGACTTAAGTAAAAGACTACTTGCTAAGTAAAACAATTTTTTTAAACTCCCTTTTTTACGCTCATAAAAAAACGTGTATGTTATAAGACACTTCGAAGTGTAGATCTCCTTTAAATGCTATAAAATAAAGAAATACTATGGAACGAAATGCAGTTATTTACATTTCTAAATAATCTATCAACACACTATAACTGTACTATAATTATGTTTCATTTATGGTCTATAGTAATATTCAACCACGACTACAGCATTCAATAATAATTAATAAATGTCTTACTAAAGGACAATTCCGGGTACGCCGAGTAGTCTCTAATGACTTTAGTGTGATATCAACTTTATGCCAAAATCAAACCAGCGTTAACTACATGGGTACATTTGACGGCCAGATAGCAACCAGTGACGGCAGCATGGGTTCATTACAAAAGCTTATATTCATTCATCATTACAAAAGAGGCGCCAATAAATCCGTACATAACAAATGTGCTAAAATAGAAACGAGAACTCACAAACTCAAACTTAATCAAAATTACAATAATGTGAAATGCAATAAATATCATACCTAGGTCATAACTCTTATTATATATAATCCAGTGGGCTCAGTGGGCGGTACTTTTACCACAAAGTGGTTCTATGAGTATGAGCCCTCTTTACTTGCAAATCGGGTAGGTGGTTAACATTGCACGTAGAAAGTGAGAAAGAGTTCCCTTATTAGAAGTTAACGACTACCACAAATGTTAGCGTGGTAGTCGGAGAGCGTACGTTTTTTAAAATTCCGGTGTAGTCGCCGGGGATCAAACCCGGCCCGCTTTGGCCATAACTCAGTTTGCAGTAAGTAAAACACACATATCAATAATAAAATATGCAATAGTCAGTAATACGGTACTCTAATAAAACCTTCATCGAGGCAAACTAAGCTTCGATGATGCCTTAAGCGAATTCATGTGAGGTGTTGACGCCACCGCATAACGCCAGGTGCAACGTATGATATCAAAGTCAAATTACCACACATATAAACAAAGATCAATCCTGCCTCCATGGATTTCATCGAATGCGCTCGAATTCGGCACAGCAATATAGTCTCAAACCAAATAAACACACGTTAAACTTCACGGGGAATTGGAAGAATTCGGCCCGAAACCTTTATAAGTTCATAAAATAGCTAAACGCACAATCAATGTACGCTTGTCGTCCATTAAACGCTCCGTGGGCAGATTACAGACTTCTCGGTACACAATAGCCCATGCCGCAGTAGGTCAAGACCGCATATAAAACAGGACTCGCCAGGAATGAGGTTAAAAATCACGTATCCAAGCAGGGCACCTATCTAAGAAATTTGATTAGCTTTACAACTTGCGGTAGCAGATCAGCAGGATGCAGCTCGAACCAATGAATTTCCGCTCAATTCATTGGTTTCATGATTGGGTCACTTAACGCAAGCTCCAACGCCTAATCCGTCATCTTGACGAAGGAAAAATACTCCTACATGCCGCTCCGAAACCAAAATCCATCCTAACGGCGAGGGCCACAAGAAATCATCCTCAATTTCTAGCATGAGAGAAAACAACACCCTAGGTCATGAGAAGTGATGACACGCAGCGGGAATTGCTTGGCTCACAGCCAAACGGAAAAGAAGCCTAAAGCTTCTCCTGAATGCAAATTTCAAGCTCAAAACAAAACCCTCCGGCGCGTAACAAATGGCACATTAAATAATACACGATTCCACACAAATAGTGAATACGAGTGTATAATATAAACAAATACAAAACTGCATCTTTCGTAGTATTAGGAGTAGTTTAGCAAAATTAAGAACAATACTTTGTAAAACCCAGGAATATTAGAACAATGTTTGGGTACTATGTTACAAAAACGTAACAACACAACATTTATAAGAACACACACTAAGTATAAAAAAACTATCACCACCATAGGTAGATAATTTCTCTAGATTTATTGTAAGTAAATTGTATAAGGTGTCGGTCTAGTTCGATTTATGTCGTACTAGTACATTATTATTTGTTGTTTACACCTGCGATACGGAATATATAACAAGTCCATAACAGCCAGGGCATTATAATTTATAACGACCTCTCATTCTATTCATAAAATGTACAATTTATTACGACAGTAAAACGTAATTAATTTTAACGATTTCGTTATTTCATATACCCCAGAATTATTTGAATTGAATTGAACCTAGCAATTGTCTACCTTAAACAAAGAATGTTGAATCTTTGTGTAATTGATAAGTAATTATCTATTGTTAATTGCTCCTTAAGTTTTCAGTTTTGTTGTTTCTTATACATATAAAGATATGGAAAATAGTCACTCCTAGGTAAATTGTTGAGAAAAGTATTTTTTGCATATGTTTTATCTCCTTCTTCATAATAGCTAATCTGTAAAAATTCTTTGTGAGATTCTATTTACTCATACTTTATAATGGCGCGATGCTTTTATTACCAAAAGCTATTACATTTAATACTTAAAACATGCAACGCCACACAAAGTGTTTTCTGTCTAGCCAGTAAGAAGTGTCCTGGCTTCAAAGTTTTCCTTTCGAACCATGTTTCGACGTATTTTAACGTGCCCTGCAAACAGCCAGTTACAATACAAGCTGGAAGCATCGCGGCGTTACCTTGCCGCACCTTGAAGCGAAAGATAACCAAGAACGAGAGCCCTGTCTTCTAGCACTGTGGAGAAGCCGGCCCCAGCTGTAAAGCTACATGCTGCAATTTTTAAATGCCAGATTGGTGGTTTTCGACCTTCTGGAATCCGCTACAATAGCGTTTTGCATCATATCGCGTGTAAAAACTGAGATGCGATATTGAGTATTTCTCCAGGCCAAGGATTAGACGCATGACAAGCGGCAGCTCTGAGTCCTGAAATATCGCGTGCAGCCAGATTTGTATACATCGAACGTTTGCGTATTAAAGATGGTTATTTTGTCGTCGTTTTAATGTAGTTTAAATCTAATTGCATTCCAGATACGGTAACTTTGCCATTATTTGATTTGTAAATGCGCGTGGAAGCCAGCTATTTCGCCTTAATAATGCATTCGTATTTTAAAGCGATTGGGTTAGGACTGGTCCATTGCTTTACATTTAAAAGCCGATATACATTGTGACAGCTTCCGGAGCATTGTTGTACTGATTTCTCCTTAACCACGACTGAGGTCTTATACTGCAACTGAACTAGATAATAACAAAAGGCCAAATGAGTTATAAAACTACAAAGGCCAACAGTAAAGCCACATTATAAACAATTAATATAAATTAATATTTTTATTTGTTCATCACTTGTAAACATCAATTTATCAAGTCACTGTATTCACCTTGAAAATGTTTCTTAACTGGCTAGCCAGTAAATTTTTTACTGGCTAGCCAGTAAAATTTTACAAGTGTGCTCATAGATGAATGATAGCGTGCAAAGCCAGAGTTGTCTTCCTTAGTATGTGTCATATTGATGAATTTAGTTGCTTGTCAGTTTGACATTTTGAATAAATGGTAAATTTCTAGTTATTTACAAGTGAGAAACAAATAAAATATTCAACAATACACGCAAGGTAGCAGGTTTTACTGGTTCAAGAAGGTGACTGGCTCGCCTTTGGCTCGCCAGTCATATCCTTCTATTCCCCAGTAAAAACCGTTTTACCAAGCTAGTAATGTTAAATACTATTTTGTAGTTTCTAATGTATTTCATTTCATTTTAGCATTCGCTTATATCTTTGTATGTATATAATTAATTAGCCTGAAGAAATAGCATACTCGTATTAAATACTATTTAATTTCATTAAACTATTACTCCCTGTCATATCGCGTACAGAGCAACGCGAATTCGCCAGTTGACAATCTTGAAGTTACCCATTTTGGTTTCATCGAGCTCGGCCAAGTAAGGCTTCCAGCTCGCAATTTTCGACCAATTTTTTACCGCTGCGGGGCACACCGCATCATTTAATTCTTTGCACCCAGCAAGTTAAATCTGTTTTATTGCATATGCAATTTACCGTAAATTTTAAATATGGCATATGTACTAGGCTAAGATTCTGCATGCATAAATTACCGCCGTAAGTTGCATTTTATACACTAAATTTTGAAGGATATCGCCGTTAGAAGTGCAGTAACGCCTTAAGCGGTCTGCACCAGTCTATAGCTATTGTTTTCCCCTGTAGAAGTTCTTCATCCGATAACTTTTGCTTATGTGGCGACGTGACTTCACAACACAAGCACGCAAAGTTCTTAGAACTGTTTTGTTACCCTTTGTTCCGGTCTCAGCTACATGGCTGGGCTCGGTTAAATGTATTTTTATGAATGTTATCTTAATAGAGTTCTTAATTTTACTGTTTGTTTTTCATTTATAAAGCGCAGTGCAGTTCTGAGTGTTTTCAAATCAGATAAGCTATTTCAGATATCACAAAAGCGGACAGGTGCAAATCTGAGAACATAACAAACAACGACAACAATTATTGGAAATAACTATGAAGAAGAACAATTTTTACAAGCAAGGAGTGGGGTTAAAATTCATTTTGAAGCAACCTGTACACAATTTAAATCATATTAGAGGTGGAAAACATAAGAAGAACTATAACATATTGGATATTTTAAATCACCAATCGTTTTTTATAATGCTAACAATTGAAATTTTAGCAATATGACACTGCCACCATTTTGTTGGATTCTTCACTTTTACTCAACGTTTATTTAAAATGTATCAGTACTAATAAATTCAAAATTGCTTTCAAATAATTTAATTGTCAATGATACTCATACAGGGAATTTTGTGTCGCATTCGTCAATTCATTCGAATATTTAATCAACATTTCTGAGATTCCGCGGTATTCACACGTAATTTCAGGTATGCTTTACATGCCCTTTTATTAGGTCGCACAAAACGGGATGACGGTCCAAAAGCGTGACTCTCCATAGCCAACATTACAAGTTTTATGTAACAATTTATCAAACAGCTTTATTTTATCAGCTTTCATTTCAATCTCGTTTTAATTAAGTCCACGCTTTGAGCCCAGGCAAAAAGTGCGCGAAATAAATTTGCTTTTCAGAGTCCAGGGAAGATAAATAATAAAGGCAAATAAAATATGAACCCGGCAGGCCGTTTTTATTTTCGCCGCTCGTATCCTGCTAAAAGTCACCGGTAATGACTTAAAACGAATTAAAGTCTGACTGCTCTCATCTAGTCGAGTTTTTCGAACCAATTAGGCGCTTCCCGGTGCACTTCACAATCCTGCTTTATTTATGCGAAATGAAATTATGGGGCGCTCTGTTCCTCGCCAACTTACTTCTGTCAACCCAACTTCTGCCTTTAATCAACTGCGCCCCACTGCCGGCAGAATGTTTTAGTTCTGTTTGTGTAGCATGCCGGCAATAAGAGTTCTACCTCAATTATGTAAGGGAAACTTGAGACGTCGCCGACAATACCAAGCCCGCCCAAAGACGGCCGATTGTTAATGCGAGTTGTATCTTCAAGATAGCGTAACTAGTTCTGTCGAGCGCTTCATCCTAACGTGGTTTTAGTAATTCTAAATTAATGGAAATAAGACGCCACTGCTGAAATTGATTTTAACCAATAAGCTAGTTTCAAAATTTCACCTCTAAGATTAAAATAACGAACCACGACTTTGTGGAACTAAACAGGCCCCTGGCCTAACATAAACGGAAGAAGAACTCTTCCGAATGTAACGAAATATTAGTAATTAACAAATAAATCCAAGAGTTGGTTACTTTCAGTCATTCATAGTGCAAGAATGTAAATAAATGGGCATAACATAATGAAGTCGAATAAATTAATGTGTATGGCAAGATTGTAACCAAATTGACATATCCAGATATAATATTAACATCATTTAAAACTACTTGTTACGTCCATTTGAGAATTGACACCGCCACTGTCGTGTCGAGTCAAGTTCAGCGCGGGCAATGTGATGCATTCGGGCAATTGAGCAAAGAGGTTGGGTATGATGTAAGTGTTACTGTTTGGTGAATGTAGATGTTGAGGGAACCCCTACCACACCAGTTTTGGCAAATCGCGACCTTGTCGCATGTACCCAGCTCCCACAAACGCAGCCTACTAACGTGAAGTTCCAATTTCGTTTTTTGAGTACCGAGAAATGTCATCTAGATCACTGTATCGGATAGGTTCGAAGAAACCTCCATTTTATCCCGCTATCAGCCGTCCCACAAACAACCCATTACATAACCTGAAATGGACGCAATTTTTGCAACTGCCTATTTTTTATCCAGTCTTCGAGTCTAAATGGCCAGTAAACTTGTAGGCGCTACCGTGGCCTCACTGCTGGCCAGAATTTTCGTTCAACCCCAATGACCAGTCGCCTTGATTTCAGCAACATTAGCGGTTACTTCCTAGCACTTGGCTAAGTTGAACCCGCTTTTATTGTAGGCGTGATTTATTGCCAACTTTGATATGTTATATGTATCCGCAAGTACTCGCAAGTATAGCATGTACAAATTACCGCCAATTTTGTGTATGTTATAAAGTAAAGTAAGTTTTGGGGCGTATCTCCGTTAGAATAATAATGTCTTAAGCGATGTCTGCTGGATTGCCGCCAAGATACCAATATTGTGGAATTATTATACTAGGACCCCACAAATCTCATACTACCGCTGCGTGACGTCACGAGCAGGTAAAATTCTTCGTAATTGTTTTATTAACATTGTTTGTTGGGGTTCTGGCCTTCAGCTAAGGCCCACTTAAATGTTTCGTAAATGTTATCTTAGCAGAGTTTTCGATTTTTCTGTACAATTTCATATTGTAAAGCAAAGTGCAGTTCCTGGTATAATGTTCCCAGTACATCACCGACAGATACATTCGATGGTGCCCATAGAAATAACACGATTATACCTATTACCCACCCCTTCCCATCAGGCTAGTGCAAGCAACCCTTAGACTTGTTATTTGCCATTACGGAACTTTCCCTATAACATACTATATCTGACTATTACTATACGCCTACTTAGAGAAAAAGTTTATGCGAATAAATTCATGAACATTTTAAAATTTAATATATCTAGAGCACGCGTAATTTAGAAAAGAATAATTTAGTCGATGTGTGAGATGGTAACAAAATGGCACTGGTTACGGTTCAAATATTGTTACTATCTAAAAACTAACATTTGATAATAAATTAATATTTGATAATAATCAGCGTAGGCTTAGTTTGAGGAAAAAAAGTATTCATGTAAATACATTCTTTTTCATATTTTAATGAACTGGATACAACCAGTAAGAAAATTTATGTTCTAAGACTAACATACGGGTCAATTATTAGTATACTCACAGATAGAGAAAAACTGATCGAATAATTCTTTCGTATTTTAAAAATTTTATATTTCTCATAATTAATATTCGTTGTGGTTGTGACATTGGCATTTTACATGTGACACTTTAAGGTTTATTAGTAATGTGATTTGAACAAATACAAACATATCTGTTGAATACATAAAAATGTTAATTATGAAGCAACTACAGATGTTCAAAGTAATTTCCTCCATTTTCTATACACAGCACCGCTTTGTGTTCAGTATTACAAATTCTGAAAAAGTTCAGTGATGCTGTCAAAACTGTATAGGTTATAGTATTAAGTAGCTTTACTCAGCACTGCCAACATAAATTAAAATTCGAAAAAATCCACAGCCCTGTAGAGGATAAAAGTTTTCGATCATACGGTATATTTAACAGTGGAGCTTAATAAACGTAGAATTAGAAATTATATAATAGATACCGCGTGGTGACACGAGCGGCGCGGATTAATAATTTAAATCTTGAATGTCAAATGATTTTAAAAAGACATCGTAAACAACTTTTGAAAGAACGAACTTCGTCGTTGCCATACTAGTAATACTAGATAGATAATGTCAAGATGATTCCAAAACAGAAAAACAAAATTTCTTCTCCCGCACCATTCGCAAGTTATACCAAAAAGTACTACTTTCTAGAGTACACTAAACACCAATAAACACAAAATTGATTGACAGGAACTAGTTTTCTTAGACTTTCGTACAAGTTCCTCTGCAAGTAGTCAGTTAACCAGTGTTCAACACATGTATAATATTGTCAAACTGTATCTTTATCAATGTTGACAATACACTATCACAGGCTGCAACTAGCCTAACAAGTGAAAACAATGCCACTTCTTTCAATAGTACCGCCAAAAGCCGTTAGCTATGCTTATTAAAATTGATTATTTATCTCTTTTATACTGCCAGTGGTTGCCGAGTCATGACGTTTCGAAAATTATCAAATTCAAACTATGGCGTTCTATAAAATCCAAGATCGGCGCGAACGTTAAGTATTTTTTGGTGTTTTAGCACAATGAACATACGCAAAGCGCTTCACGTGCCGTTTTACTAACATGTGAGCAAACGAAAATGAAATCAAGTGTTGCTTTGAAATATTTGTCTTATAAATAATATGTTAGTGGCACTGCAAGTCTATGTCAAATTCGAGGTTAGCAGGTTAGATTTTGCGTCAGTTTGTGTCAAAACTGACGCTTTTTCGCCCTGGGGCGATAAACATTTTTTACCTGCTAAGATGACGCCAGCATGCGAAACATTTATGTACCAAAGGCGTAAGAAGGCGTTTATAGCCTGCGGTCTGAGCCCAAAGCGTATTCGCGGGCTCTAACGCGACAAAGGCCATAGATGCTAGTTACTCACGAAGTGCATACAATGTGTTATGTACAGACTAAAATATTCACAATTATAACAAGAATTATAATTTTTATTAGTTTTGGCAGCCTACGATATCACTGCTTGTCAAGCTGTCATGAATCCGAGTGGACCGTAATAGTATTTTACAGTAGAAGTCCGTTAGGATAGCCTTTACTGCCGAGCCAGAGAATTTGTGAGACGAGCTCGAAGAGCGAGTCGAATAATACTGGCGAGGCAGTAAAGGCCCTAACGGACGTGTATTGTACAATAGTTTTTGTAATACCTACATACAATTCGGTCATATCTATATTTTTCTAATTTATTTTCATCAAAACGCTAGGTTTCTGTAATGACATTTTAGAATGATTGAGAGTGCGTAGTACGTTGCAACTGTTGTTTATAAATGTCAGTTATTTCCAATTTCGTGTATGGTTGTAAGCAGTTTTAAGTTGTAACCAGCTCGTAACTTATGACATCTGTAGAAAATGACGAAGATATTCTTAAAAACGTTAAGATTCTGAATGAGCAAGTTATTTTAGCGTATGTTCAGGAGTTATTGTTTTTGCGCCTTCTTCTATGTGGAGTTGAAGGCTTGCTTGCTGCTGGATTTGTGTGACAAACGTCACTTTGACGTTTGGCACACAGTTTAGCAGGCCGTGGTCTTTACGGACACTTTTTACGGCCGGGCCGTAAAGAGGTTGCTTACGCAGTAGGAAGCAGTCCTTAAAGAAATATTTAACAAGTAGGTATTACAAAAAGTAATTTACAGCTTAATGTGGCTTAGCGCCTCAAGTTACTTTATGGCCTTTGGGCTATAAAGTAACGCATTACGCCCTGAAAGATAAGATATAAAGTGGCCAATTCCGCCTGGACGTACATAAAAGAAAGTGGCATCTCGTATTCTAGACACAAACACAACTATGAATTCTTTCATTTCTTATTATAACGGGGCCAGTTTAAATGAAATTACTTAAAAATTGCAAAAGCATTTTAATGAAATGGCGTAATGAAATGGCGAGAAGAAAAATGTTCGCTATCACGACGCTCGGTTGTCTGCCCACGAGGGCACTAAATGGGCTATTGCTAAAATAGTGTAACGCAGACGTGCAGTACAATTTTTCTCCCACATCACTCCCCAGAGCAAAATATTAGTTACGCCACTGAGTCACTCGCCACTGTATTGTTGGTAGCACTGTTAGGCTACGTCAAATTCGAGATTAGCAGGTTAAGTTTTGTGTCAGTTTGTGTCAAATAACAAATAAACATACTAACTTTTAATTTGACATAGACTGACAGTGCCACCCACCACTAAGAATACACTTCAGTATTGCCGAACGTGTAAAGCGAATCACAGGCATATATGATCACAGGCGACTCTTAATTATAAATTTGTTTGTTTGTTCTGGATAAGGTCTAGGCATGCGGAGTATCAGGTACCTTAGACACCGACTGCTTTGGTCCTACTTATAATTGTTTCGAGACCAAGGCGTTCTAAGCCTAGCGAGGGATCCACGGCTTTACATCCCTTCCGAATGACGGAATTCTGGAGAGGTTATTTCTACATTTTTTATTTTATAAACTTCACCGAGACCGGGAATCGAACTCGCGACCCTTAGATCAGTAGATGGGATGCTTACAGCTTTAATTGATGCCCAATTAATTTGTTACTGTGATTTTTCACAGCTGTCAATATAAAGTTTATGTTTCCTAGATATTTATTAAGTCGTTGGATAAACTGTTGTATGGCACGCGTGTGTTATTACAAATAATTCACACTTGTACCATAAATAATTAATGCCTTATTAGATTAATTTAATCCAAACACATCGCCAGTAATTAATATTTAAAATGTATTTAGAAGGTAGCGTTTTTAAAAATATCAGTTTCGCAATGTTATACAGATCTATTTACGCTACTATACAGTGTAAAAAATAAATTAATATATGCTGCTACAAATAATATTTAGAAAACCTAAAAGTTCCAATAATTATTTAAACTAGGCTTTGTTAGATCTCACTTGGATTTTCGTCTGATATACAATTTTCCATGTACGAAATTTTATATATTATACAACTTGATTAAACCTTCAAATCTGAATAAAGATTAGTATTTTGAAGTGAACGCAATAATTAAAAGAACACCCTTTCTGTCATGGACAAAAAATGTTGAGTAAGGTCACCGCACCATGTTTGCGTGGGTGGCTGAACGTCTATGCCAGTTAGCATCAGAGATTTCAAAAATTAGTGCGGGCAAGTGATCAAGGCTGTTGTCTAACGAAACGGAAGAACTTCAGATATTCCCGATTTCTAATCGTTGTGATGTCAGTGACCTCAAATCGAACAGACTCATTTCTGCTGTGAAATTAAGTAGGGCATTTGAAACCTAAAAGATCTTCACCGAAAAGAAATACTACATTTTCCTAATATGATAACGGATATCCGTTACCTTACAGTATTAACAATAAAACAAAATTAAATAAGGATGGAATCCCGATGTCTTTCTGCAGGAACCAGAAAATAAACATTTCAGAACATGATATTGAGTATGCAGCTACAAGTTTATCCTTAGATTGTCAGCTGCAATGCTATTTCTGCCAACAAAACATTTGTGCAAATAGTGTTAAAAACATGATATTAGTATATCACATATGTAATTTTATCAGATCAGTAGTACGTCGTAAGTAAACTAGTAAATTTGTTTGGGTTTTACGTAAGATTGAAGTGTAAATAAATAAATATCTGAAGGTCTGGGTTATCCTGCACGAGAATTAGACAGCGCTGCATTATTTTGGGTCAAATTCCACAGCCACCGAAAAGACGGTCAGAATTTATCGAAAACGTAAAGCAATCTCAGAAACCAATAAACAGCAGCAGGATGTATTAAGCTGGACCTTCCTTATCGCCCTTCATACTTCATTGGTTTTCCCTAGATACGGTGTGAGCCTACACGCAACTTCCGACACCGACAGGGCAGGACTTGCGTGAAAAATGCACTTAATGGATGTAATTCTGTTTTCTAAATGTCCTTAAAAGGAAAATTGTTTTTAAGGATTGTGATGATTCGATAATATAATAAGAAGCTTTGATCAGAGAAATCACAAGTTGCTACATGATAATTTGCACAATACTCTTAGCTGCACGAGCCCTGAAAACGACGTAGATTGTCGGACATAAATTATTGTCATCACATTCTGCAAATATATTTTTCAGTTATATACATACTACCAACGAAAAGCCAATATGGAAGCATTTTGATGTACAAAATTGTGGACGAGCTGGACGAAAATCATTGTTGAATGAACATAAATAATTTAGAAAAACTGCGGACCTGCGAGTCCTGAACACCCCATTTTTTACCCATAGATGTAGCAGACGTCTAGCTAAAACTTTAAAAAGGCACATTCGCTTTATGTAACATCACAGCGCAATAGTGTATTGAAGAAGGTTCAAGAACCCATTATTATATGAAGCCCACAGAAGATGATTAAGATGGACGAAGGAGTTTGTGTCTTAGAGTTGAGAAAAAAGCAATCAGCTATTTTCAATACGAAGTCTAATTTGGGCATCTGTGTAGGTGGTAATGTCAAATCAACACAACCAAAAACGAAATATTACATAGAGCTTGTTTGAAATGGGCTGTAAAACTGGTCAAAGAGGTAATGTATTGGAGCAATATGTCTGCAAACGTCGTTGAACGTTTATTAACTCATTATTTAATAAAGCAAGAAAAAGTCTAATATAACCATAGTATTCCACACAGGTTGTCCGAAACGAGCTGTGAAATTTGAAGAAACGGCGATGTTCTGGAGAAAGGTATCTTAAAATGTTGTTCAGCCTCTTAAGTATACTAACTCATTATTTCGTAAAGTCTACAAAAGAATCATATTCGAACAGACAAACAAGATGGAGTACTTGACATCAGCAAAATAAGCTATTTTCAGTAATGGAAGAAAGAGCGATTGTTCTGGAGAAATATGTCTTCAAACGTCGATGAACTTCTTGAGTTTATTAACGCATTATTTCGTGAACTCTACAAAAGGAAAAGATTGGACAAGAGACTATTTCCAGTAATGAGTCTTATTTATACCTAAATCATAGTATTCACCGAAATCATAGTATTCCACTAAGCTTGTTCAAAATTAGCTGTACAATTTGGAAAAAGGACGATGTTCTGGAGAACATATATCTTCAAACATTGTTGAGCCTCTTGAGTTTATTAATCCATTAGTTAACGAAGCCTACTAAAAGAAAATATTGGAATAGACATAGCAGAATGTGTCTTGGACACCAGAAAAGTAAACTATTCTCACTAATTTAGATTGTTAAAAATGAGCTGCAAAATTTGCGAAAAATGTTGAATCACTTGAGTTTATTAATGTATTATACCGGGTGTCCGTTCACAAAGTCGAACATAGGAAATTAACATTGTATTGGACGTTTTTGCCGATTCCTGCTCGCCAATTCAACTTACAGGGAAGGTAATGGTATCAATGGAAAGATAAAATTATTGCGCATCAAATGATACCAATAAAAATATTCAAGATGCGATTTTTATTTTAAAATACTAATTTAAAACATGGGAATTTTTAAATATGCAATACCTTGCTTTTTAAGTTCGATAGCATTTGTCAAAAAAATTGGTAATTAGTTGGCGTAAAACAGGTATTTTCTGTCAATGTCTGTCAAAATTATCACATATAATCTCATAAGAGCATTAATTCTTTCCGGAAATTTTTTGAGTGCGTTCCAACAACGTCGTATTAATTTGCCCGAGCGGGACGCGAGGGAAAATTAGGACGTTGTTGGAATGCACGAAAAATAATTTCCGGATATGAATTAATGCTCGAATGCAGATTCGATAAGAAAATCGTAACGACACAAACCCTAAAAAGAAGTAATGTCTACCTACAAAAAATTTCCAAGAAATTTTGTTGTTGTCTTGGATACGGCTCGTGAACTAATTTTTCTATTGGTCATTAATGCGTGTCGTACGATTTTCTACAAAATAGTAGATTATGCAATGAGGGAGAGAAATGCGTTATTTTGCTGAGGTACAAATTCTGACTCGAGGGCGAAGCCCGAGAGTCAGAAATTGAACTGAAGCAAAATAGCATTCTCTCCGAGTTGCATATACTATTTTTTTCACGTTGCAGGAATGTTTAAAACGAAAACCCGTTTTTTAAACGTCAGTTATTGACATTTTAGTTAGAATTATTTTAAAATTAGTAGCCTATGGTAAATTTTAAAGTTGGTGGCACTGTAAGTCGTTATGACAAGAGCTCACAATTATGTCAAATTCGAGGTTAGCAGGTTAGGTTTTGCGTCAGTTTGTGTCAAAGCTGACGCAAAACCTAACCTCATAACCTCGAATTTGACATAATTGTTCTGTCAGTCATAATGAAAACTCCCTAGGGAAATTTTTGTCTTATTTAGTCTCTAGGGAGTAAATGTTTTACTTCTGTCACAATTCTGATGCTATAGAAACAGACTTCTACTCCCGGTCGTGGAAAAAATGAATTATTTCAATGAAGAATGAGTGATTACACTAATGTTAATTGTCTATGTTCAACTTTGAGAATGGACACCCGGTATAACAAAGCCTACTAAAGGAAAATATTGAAATAGGCGAATATATTGAGTTTATTAACCCGTTTTCATGAAACCTACTAAAGAACAAGATTGAAATATGTAAATGAGAAGGTGCCTTCTACATCAGCGAAAAAAGGTATTTTCAATAATGAGCCTAATTTAGACCAAAATCGAAGTATTCTGCAAAAAGTGTCCAAAATGATAATTTAAAGAAAGACGATGTTATGGAGAAAGATGTCTTAAAACATGGTCGAGTCTTTTAAGAGTATTAATAATACATTATTACATAAAGCCTACAATATGCAAACAAGAAGGTGTCTTGGACACTAGCAAAACACACTGTTTTCAGTAATGAGTCTAATTTAAACTTAAACCACAGTATTCTACAAAGATTGTTCAAGATGGGCTGTACAATTGAAAAAACGGAGATGTTGCGGAAAAATATGTATTTGAAGATTGAAATAGGTAAAGGAAAAGGTGTGTTCGACATCAGCGAAAACAGGTATTTTCAGTAATGAGCCTAATTTAGACCAAAATCGAAGTATTCCCCGAAGAGTGTCCAAAATGATAATTTAAAGAAAGGCGATGTTCTGGAAAAAGATGTGTTAAAACATTGTTGAGTCTTGTATAGATACAAGTTTTATTATCAGCATTTACCGAGTTTGATTGCCAAAATGAGGCGCTGAGCAGAGTTCTGCGGCAATCAAACGAGATTCGTTAAGTGCCATAAACAAACGTGTATTGTTCAATATGAAGCTCTTAGCAATACTAAATAACTTTGGTTAATAGTAACAACCGATAAAGATAATAGTATATTATGTAACACGTTTTATAAACGGCAATTTAGTCACGAGTGTTTAATAAACGAGTGTCTAGACGATTTTATATAATGTGTTACATACTACCATTTCCTACGACCACAAATTTAGACAATATAACATCATATTATTTCATTAAGATTTTGAATATTAGGTTATGTTAAATTATGCTCGACAAACGTCAATGTTGACTGTTAAAAACTAACTTGATCTTAGTTTTGGCTGTGGCTAATAAAGCAAATACTGTTTGAACCTAACTTCACACCGTGAGTAAAACATCGTTGCTAACTTCAGCCCGTGACTAAGAGGCTCTTTAGTCACAGGTTATGAAGGCGTGATTAAAAGGTCACTTAGCAACGTGTATGTTAGTATTTTAAAAGACATTTTAGTTACAGGAGTAGAAAAAGTGTATTAACCCATCATTTCACAAAGTCTACAAAAGGAAAAGCTTGGAATACACAACAAGAAGGTGTCTTGGAAACCAGTAAAATACGCTATTTTCAGTAATGAGTCTAATTTAGGCCTAAACCAAAGTATTCCTCAAAGATTGTCCAAAATGAGCTTTATAATTTAAAAAAGATTCCTTGGTGAAATTTGTCTTTAAACGTTTTTGAGCCTCTTGAGTTTATAATTAAGCTTACTAAAGGAAAATATTGCAACCGGCAAAGAGAATGTGTTTTCGACACCAACTAATTTCAGTAATGGGTCTAATTTAGTCCAAAATCAAGGTATTCCACAAAGAGTGACCAAAATGAGCTGCAACATTTGAAGAAAATCTGGTGTTATACACTCACACAACTTTCTTTTACAGTGATCTTATAATTAGCAAAAAATTAGATTTTTAATTTTTAAGCATTAATTTGTCAAAATTTTTAAAAAATTCCAAATTCTACAAAAAACGGTACAAAATAGAGTTAGTTGAAGAGACAAATTTTTTCTAGAATTTCAAGCTGAATTCATAAATGTAATAATATACCGGGTGTTGTATTTAAAATAGGAGTTAATAAAAAAATAGAAAAAAAACAAAAGAAACCCATTTTAGAAGTATTAAACTGGAAAATCACCACTGTCAAAACAATACACATTAAAAATTTAATAAAAATATAAAGTTTGAAAAAAATCGTTAGAGCCGTTTTTGAAAAAATCGAAAAAACTAAAAAATCACAAGAGTAAACACCTACTTCCGGTTATGCGATTTTCTTCAAAAACTTGCTGTCTCATCTACATAGTACACGAAACTTATATATGAAGTTTCAACGCCATACCTCTTTTCGTTTTTCACATGTTCTGTTGACAGACACACACACAGACACACAGACAGATCGACGGGGTGAATCCAATACTTTCTTGGAGGAAGTGAAAAAGGTGATGTTTTGGAAAAAAAGATGTCGTCAAACGTTGTTGGGCCTCTTGAGTTTATCAATCCATAATTTAATAAAGCCTACTAAAGGAAAAATTGGAGCAGGCAAAGGAGAAGGTGCCTTCGACATCAGTAAAATAAGCTATTTTCAGTAACGGGTCTAATTCAGATCAAAATCAAAGTATTCCACACAGATGGTCCGAAATGAGCTGGAAAATTTGAAGAAAGGGCGATGATTTGGAAAAGAGATGTCTTCAGACCTTGTTGAGCCTCTTGAGTTTATTAACACATCAATTAATGAAACCTACTAAAGGAAAAGATTTGATCAGTTTGCGAAGTTGGGCTCTCCCTTAATTAATCGACAATCCCGTTGGCGATACTATTATGGTATTTCTACCAACCTATTTGTACACGTTTGAAATATTAAATTAGTTTTGTTAATTTACGTCTTATTTTAGTTATTTACGTGTATGTGAAGCAACACACTAAAGAAGTATCAATAATTGGTTGGTAATATTTCTCTAGGCATTCAGGCAACTACCAAAAGAATTGTTACTGCTAATATTAAGAATAGATACAAACGTTAGTTCTATACCATTTTTGTTTAATTGGAAAATAAACGCTTAAGTTTACAAAAAAAAGTTTTGTTTATGTACACATACTTCGAAATGTTTAACAGTAATTAATTTGAGCATTTAAGTGACAACCATAAAATGTTTGTGAAAGGGAGATGGACGTTCCCTTCTTAATCGTTTTCTTATCTTATATTTAAGTTAATGTCCTACTAAACTAAAAAGTACACGAAACTTACCTGCACAAAGTGTCGTAGTCAAGAGATTTGGCGACAGCTCGAGTATCGATGATAACAAGGTCGTGCAACTTCGACAAGAACTCTTCCAAAGCGCCATCGTAGGAGCTGCAGAACGTCACGTCAAATCCGAGTTTATCCGCTGCTTTTGATATCGCCTCCGATACCGGATCCGAGTGCAGGAACACCAGCAAGACTTTAAGTGGGCTTCGATTAGGGGGTAAGAGCAGCCCATATTTGACTTCGTGTGGGCCTCTCTGCAACAAAGAATAGCTGGTTACGCTAAATTCGCACTTTACTGTACACTTACGAGATTTAGTGCAAGCTATGGGTCAGAATTAATCCGTTCCATGCTAAAAGGCCCAATTGAAAACTTAAGACTATTAAGAACGAGTAGTACTGCGGTGTAACAGTTTTTATGACCCACAAAATGTATTCATTTAGGAATTAATGCCAAGATAATTGGTGATAATGTTCAACAGTCCCCCCCCCCCATGTTTTTAGTTGATACAATTCAATTATATGATGAACGAATTGAAATTAATTTTGAATAGAATATTATCAGAAACACAAACCTGTAACAGCTGAGGAGCAATTCTCGGCTGTTCTGTAGAAGATACATTCTTGTTTCGATTTTCGTTACTTATATTTTCAAAAACCACGGAATGTACTTTTGCTGCGGTTGAAATAAAGTTACCACACTGAGTAAAATGTGCAGAACTGCCAGGATAAACAAATGTAGCAGAAGGTTGTAGAGTCGTTTGACTTTCCATTTCAGAACCGTGAGTACACCTGTTGCTACAACTCATTTCAATATGAAATCGTGTTATGTCCACAAGGGAACATTGAAAATTTGTGGTTAGACTTTCACATATTTCAATGTTTTGCGAAGACACTGTCTTTATTGATTTTTCGATATGATCGCCGGTGCTGCATCTCCTTGGACTTTCCGTGTCAGTGTTCTCTGTTTGATGATAACCATCACCGTCAGCTCGCAAAATACCCTCTAAACTTTTTGACTTTTTTGTAGCTAGGTACCTTTTCAACAATACATTTTTATTGCTTATTATTTTTGATAAACTAGAACTAGATTTTAGTGCTCTTCCTATATGTTCTGACCTAGTTGTTTCCATACATTTCTTCAGCTTTTTCCGACTGCCCTCAACATTGATGATAAGGTCACGATTAACGCGTGCTGTGTCTAAAAATGATTTAGAAACATTTTTTTTCTTAAACTGCCTCACATATTCTTCGTTGTACTCGTATTTCTCTCCTAAAGGTAATCCAACAGTGATTTTTTTGAAATTACTTTCAGACTTGTGAAAATCATTATTTTTATTAGTGGTGTCTTTTTCCTCAGCAGGGTTTACACTTGTAAGCGAATTTTTCATCAGGTCTAAAGAGCTTTTGGCGCTAATATATGTATCACTTGCCTTCAGCATTGATATTCCAGTGACTGTGTTCCAGCTATCATTGATATTCAAGACTTTCTTTGCTGGTTCCTCATCAGTTTCATTTAAATACTGTATATTTAGACAGTTTTGTCTGATTAGATTCTCGATACAAGTAGAGCATGCCTTAGGCTGTTTAATTTTATTTTTAAAAATATCCCTGCATTTCCCAGAAAATATAACGGTACTTGTCAGAGGTGATATTAGAAGATTTTCACTATCAGTGGAAATATTAGGTAAACACATTCGCTTTCTGCTGAGTATGGTTTGAGCCTCACTTCTTTTCACAGTAGCATATACCCCTACATGATTGCAAGTATAGTTTGATCCATGGGGTTCCTGGTTTTCCAAACAAACAAATTCCTGCTTTTGGAGTCTTGGCGTTATGTTGCTCATTTTTATTATGTTCTGTGGCTGCGGATAATCTCTATTATTCATCCTACGTGATGTATTATGTAAACGTTCTGAACCATTCGTATCAACTACTAATTGCTGTGGAAGAATTGGAGCAATGGATGCGATGAAATGCTTCTTGTCAATGTTATGAATATGGAATTCGTTACTGTTTGACGATTCAGAAAATCGGCGCATTTTCGCCCTGCGTCGTTTTATAGGTGTTATCACGACATTTCTGGTGGTTTTCGGGGTACCTCGTCTAATAATTTTATTGTTTTCAGAGGTTATCTTTAAAGTGAGCTTTCGAATCTGGTCATCCAGGTTATTCTTTCTACGATTATTCTGCACTACACTAGTTCTTTCATCTTTGCCAACCTTATCTTTACATTTTCTAACTTCTAATTTTTCGAAATCTCTATCCAAAACCATTTTTGACTTCTGGCGTACCTTTTTACTGCAATCCTTCTTCTTGGAACCTTTTCTTACCTTATCTACATTATCGGCAAACGATTCTGGTAGCTGCTTGGATCGACTATAAATGCAGCTGGTAGAGGAATGCTTGAAATAGAGATTGTAGGGTTGATGTCTAGCAGAAGTTAAAGTACAGTTTGATTTGGATCCTTTTATCCCGGGGGCTCGTTTCCCACGACCGCTCTTCGGACGCACACGGTTTTTTCTTGGTAACAGTCCCGAGACATTGTCATGTATTATACTCATCGTAGAGGTTAAAATATTATAATTTAATACTGCGGTCAAAATTTCAATGAATCACTTGAAAACATCGAGATTTAGCACAGCTGTAGCAGCTGTCAGATAATTTTGAAATATTTTCTAAATTCTGAAAAGGCCTGCTGGATTTTATATTATTAAAGGATTGCAAAGTGAATGATCCTCGATACCTCCGAAAGGTAAAAGAGGGTACACAGTTAGTATGTCCGGAAACGAAAACGGTAGATATATACATATTTTTATTATTGATATTCCAGAAAAAAACGTATAGTAGATTTACTGGGTCGTCGGTGTTGAGGCTGCGTTAAAATCCCATGATTTCCAAAGCCGGGTTGGGGAATCGTAGTGGACTCGGCACTAGAGTTTTGTACCCAGTTAAGTTATTGAGAAAGCAACCCAAGTTCTCTGCTGTAGAACCAGAATCTGCCACTCAGCTACAGTCCCCCATTTTAAATTAAATAAACACGATGGAATATGCCAAAATACACTACTGTGATATCATGAAGATTATGGGTGCAGCCAACAGTAAAAACAGAAAGCTTACACAAACTCAACTACAGATGGAACACGAGATTCTTACGCGCAAATACAACGAAAATTAACCTTGTTCTTTCCAACAGGGTCAAATTTCATGATGGATCTATTCACGTCAGAAATGTGGGTTGCAGATCCATCCAAAGTGCCACCTAACACACGTCCGCCCTCGGAACCAAGAGGAGGTTTCCCTTTGTGCTTTAACACTGGTAAGAAATACAATAAGTGACTATAGCTGCGGTATGCGTTTAATATCGCCTTACGAAATTCCTGGCTTATACTGGTCGCTGTATTAACTCCTGGCTTCGGTTTCGGGCGCCGAACCCTGTGTGTAGTGGTGTCTTGGTTCCACAGTTCGTGAGTCATATCGGTAGATGAAGACGGCGACGGCAATAATCTAGTAGTGGAAGGTGACGGTATAACTCTGAGCGGGTTGGATTTTTCTACAGCAGTTGTAAGGCTCTTCGAGGAGGCGGTTTCGATGCCAAAGCAGGTGTGGCAAATGAAGCGTTTGGAGCACATCTATCCGCTATCATCACCGCTTCCACATTTTTAATTGTATTAAGATCTTAACTGGTCCATAATCAGTAATATCAAAGTCAAAAATGATAGGTTAGAAATCCTAAACAGGCATTTGACAATTTTATAGTGGGTGACAGTGCGACATTGCTGCTATTACAAATGTCATGGTTGGAAATCTAATTAAAATTCCCTCGTATTAAAAAATTAATACGGTTTGTTATGCGATATAGAGAGAAATTGTGTTATAGGTAAAAGTTATTGATAGATAGTAGAAAGAAGTTGATTATTTTAGTATTTCCTCTATATTTAACTAAAGAACTATTAAGAAGAGCATATAATTATTGTCAACAGTAATTAAGCTCCCAATAATGTCAATGTTTGCTTGCTTGATCAGTGCAATAATTACTATTAACGTTGAAATTGAAGCTAATGTTAGCTGCCATGGTATTGGAACTGTTGTACTAGAAAAGTGCATACAAAAACCCCTGTGGACTACATAAAATCAATAGCGAAAAAGCTAGTGGGTTTCTATTGATGTACTAAAAAACGCATTCGATACATCCACCACTCCACCTATAATAAGCACTTCTATAATATGCAACGTTTCTGTTTTATCTCTGAGTGTGTGGAAGGATATGAACATAGGAGACCACAGAAACAATAGAAAATTATTTAGGCAAAACCAGAAGAATGTACTAAGAATGGGTAAAGATCAGCAAGACGAAGTTTAAGGCAACAATAACAAAGAAGCAGAAACAAACAAAGTACACTATGGAAATTTAAGAATTAATACATAATAAAAAAATATTAAATACCCACGGAATTATTGAAACGGGTAGAAACCGCAGTAAGATGGTACCATCAAGCAGGGGAAACAGGAGAAGTGCTCAAGAACTGGTCCAAAAATATTATAATAAGTCTAATACTTAGATATGATAACACTACAGAACTGAAAACGACGAACAACTAAAGACTACTGACAAGTAGTATACAAAACTAACCAAAAAAAGGGAGGTACATCATCATATTTCACTTTGGTAATGGTAACGAAAACAAACATAGGAAAATGTAAGAAGTTTTGCATAGCCTTGCTTGACTTGAAGGCATAGTTTGATATAGTAAGTTAAACATCTTAAGAAAGCAATAGAAAACAGTATTTTACACTAAGAATGAGAGATTAATGTAACCAAATGGCGGATAATATTATGCAGATGCATAGAAATAACCAGAATTCAGAAACATAAATTGTAGTCTAATGAGACGGCACAGTATCATTTACCAACAACGGCAAAAAAATTACATTAACTAAATTATGAATTGGAAGAACTACCATAAACCAAAGAAATATAGAAAAGTTGTCGTCCGACGGCAAACCATCTGTTTCCAGTGCCAAACTCCACTATAATTCCCCAACCCGGCTTTGGTAACTATGTGGTCTTGATGTCTACAATATCGCTCGAGCATGGAGATGTGTTTGACAAAACTGACAAAGATTACGATAAATACTAGAACTATCAGTCTGTTGAACTAGGTTTAGATTTCACGCCGTCACATTTTTAATGCATGCGGCAGAGAGGACCGCGCTATATTCAGGCACAGGGAAACAATCTCGAGTTTGCTAAGGACAGTCGAGCAAAAAGTTTGTGTGTATGATGTGAGCGTTATTGTACCGTGAATATAGCGCGAATAAAGTCCCTTAATTGTAAATCGCTGCACCCAGCTAAGCTAAATATGTTTCATTATTTAGTATTGAATGTGTTATTTGCTGAAAATTGGTAATATGTACTACACTAAAATATTCTGCGTGAGTGTATTAGCGCCGATTTTATGAAATACGTTTTGGGACGTATACCGGTTAGCAGTCAAGCACTCTGCACCAGTGGATGAATATTTTTCCTATGTAAATACGTTGCGTATATCGTGACGTGACGTCACGAGAAGCACGCAGAATTCTTACGGATTGTTTTTGCTGCAATTTGTTGCGGTCGCAACTGCAAGGCTGACCACATCAAACGTTTATGAATGTACTTTCAAGTTCTTAAGTTTACTGTATGATTTCCGCTTGTAAAGCGCAGTGAAGTCCTACGTATTTTGAAGTCCAGCTATTTCAGAGTTCAGTAACGCCCTCCAAGTACATAATCAGCAGACAAAACGCCACGTGGCGTCTAACGTAACAGGAATTTGTCCTCATACCTCTCCAGATACAATCGTCTTGGCTATAGCCAGAGAGGCCCCTTCTGTTTCAGTCTAAAACGATGGTCTACGGAGCCCCCTTTAAGCTTGCTACCTGTCGTAAAAGGGGTTCCCCTGTAACAAGTTATAGCTCCATAATAAAGTACACGCGGAATTTGGTATATTCTGCATATTAGAAGCAACTAGCGAGTCTGGTATTTGAAATACAGTAGATAAAAATTATAAAAGCACCGGATATTGCAACATATCGGTTATAACGGTGAATATTTAAGGTCCCAATCAGAGTGTCCACATTAAATACACTGTTGTGGCTGTATCGCTTACTACGACATTGGTAATTGCGATCGAACTGATACAGCGACCGAAAACCGGGCTGAAAATTTGTACAATTTATCGCATATAACGACGAGCGGTAGAAAAAATCCAGAAAACTACCAGGAAATTACCGAATTTTGCGGAAACGGCACAGCTGTGAGCAGGTAAAATATCGCCATGTCAAAGCGGAAAGCTTTTACTGATGAAGAAAAGCTGCAACTATTTGGTATTTAGAAGCCGGAGAGTTGAATGTTTCTATATCCAAGAAATTTAATGTAACAGTATACATACATGTTTGGTACAAGAAATGCGAAGCCAAATTATTCGAAAGCAAAGAATTTTGTAGACAAATCAAATTAAGAGATCTTTGTTAAAATTTAATAATCCATATGTAATATGTACTTTTATTCTATTAATAATAGTTGCTTGTGTTATGAATACAACAAATGCACGTTTTTTGGACGAATAAACACAAAAATTAATAACTTATTGTTACGTTACGTTACTTTTTTCGACCTCCTAAGGTGGAAACGCTTTTTTTTATAGGCCAAAAAGTTAGTTTTGAACTGTTATATTGATAAAATAACGTACTGTTGTTCCTTGTTGTCTAGCAGCGACTACAACATACCGACATCATGCACTTGACGGTTTGAAAACACGTTTCCTTTTTTATAGCGTGCTTATACCTACAGCTAGAACGACTAATTCTGCCGGTCCCTAGGCCGTTGTTATAAACGATATCTACTGTAGATGCGGTAAAGGAAAAGAAAAGCCGAGAATGAATTTCCAATCGTTGGTTGAATGATGTGTATAAAAATAAATAAAGCTTAATTTTAATTACCTTTCCATCTCTGTTACAAAAATGTTGGGCTGGCTATACATAGACGGTTTCTACAACTAAAAATAAGCAAAAAAGTTTATATAAACATATGTCCTAAAATGGTTCATTTTCGAGGATACAAAATTTGTAAAAAAAAGTTACCAACAAACTGTAAAACTTTCATTAAAATCGGCTGAAGCGTTTTTTTTCTACTAATTTTAACACCCTGTATCTCGAAAACGAACCATTTTAGAACATATGTTTATATAAACTTTTTTGCTTATTTTTAGTTGTAGAAACCGTCTATGTATAGCCAGCCCAACATTTTTGTAACACCCTGTATATTAGCCGAAAAGGCTACAGTAAAAGGAAGCTAAAATGTACGTCTTAATATCAACCAGAATAATTCTAAATTTTATAGTCAAAACGAAGAACAAAAGGGCTACGTTTGAATGCCAGTACGCAACAGGGTTCCAAACAATGGTGAGTGGATTTATCGCATTTAGCCCTTTATGAGACAATTGTGATAGAAATTCTAATTAATAATTAATCTCAATATCCAGGAATAAATAGGACAGCTGGAATTTTGGGAAATCCCCCGCGGGACCGAGATTATGAATAGGCCTAGCTAAAATTTGCCTCATTAGCCTATAGGTTTAATAAATTTGTAGGGAATATAAAGGGAAACGACAAAACATATATTTAAACCTGTATTTATGTTCGAGTGTAGATTGCGAGCGTCATTAAATCTTGTAGAAAAATTAATTAATATATTTGCATTACCTAAGCGCGCTGATTTCCTGTCATTTGTGATATTCATCCTAACATGAGACTAAAACCTTCGTCATCGAGTAGGCACTGAACGTAGTACCCAATTTGGGAATGCAACTATAAGTTCAAGTATAGACAAATGTGCATTCATAAATTAGGAACTACTTCCAGTGCTTAATCGATTACAAAAGTTTTGGGACACCTGTTATTTTCTGTTGAAGAAATTGCATAATACGAGTTTTCTTTTTCTAAGCGAGTCATTGTCCCTAGCTTTTGTTTCAGTCCATAACTGATGGCGTAAGACGCGATAAAGACTAAGACATGTCATGGTCTAATCTCTAACCTTCTAAAGTATACAAACGTTTTCTTGCACGACTGAGTTGTAGCGGAATAAAAGATTTCAAAAACTATTTATACCGTTATTCATTGAATCGATTAGTTATAATTTCACGAATTATGAAACAGACAATGAGCAGCACTGTACAAATGGAATGTGAGTAGTATATCGGCAGTCACGTTATCGTTACTATGGTTGTTTCTATCAATTTGTACTAATATACGTTTGGAATATTAAATTAGTTTTATTAAATTACATCATATTTTATTTATTTACGTGTCACTGAAGCAGCAAGCAAAATATATTTACCTCCCCTATTGATTTTCTAACTGCTTAATAGCATCTAAAGTATTGTATGTTATAACTATTACCTTTTTATGCAGCTTATACGCTTTGAAATCTTAAAATGGCTGATCAAATCCTGAATTAAATGTTGAGATATTGCATGCATAAACGATGGTATAATCTAAAAAAAAAATAAAGTTCAAAGTTAAATGGTCTACACATTTTTAATACTAATGATTAAATTAATTTTTCTATAAAATACCGAGTAATTTAACCACTCTAGGTAAAAGAGGCTAAAGATAATGAATAAATGAATAAATAAAAACATCTGCGGGGTCTCACATTATTATAAGTTGAGCAGAAGATGATCGAAAAATAGAGAAAAATTGCTCCTCGAGTTGCTGATACGCTATCCATATTTTAATATAATACTAGCAAGTGTTTAAAGGTGTGGCGTGGCTGAATGTTCTCTTACCCTTAGAGAAGACGACTGAGAATAATACACTGGCCTTTTCACCGGTTCCTCTAAGTTATTCACATTTAACTGAAACTGCACAGTAGGCCTACGTTTGTAGACGGCCGTCTCGTCAAAGATTTCCGAATTGTTCGGCACTTCCCTCGTGTGAGCGTAAATTGAGTTCTTTCGACGATTGTTGGAGCTGAACCACGACGCGAAACAGTTCCAACCGTCTTCCTTTCCATTCTTGTTGGTGTATAGGTTGTCCGACGAGTCGAGGTCCTCGAAATCGAGCTTGGCCGTGGGGCGAGTCACAGAGTCGCCACGACCACAGTATGCACAATAGCTGGACATACTCCGTTAATACGCGGTAGTTCAGACTGAAGATTACTGATGTGTGGCTGTAATTGAGCAGTTATCAATTTATAGTGATAAGATAAGACGACATGAAGCTTCTAGCGATTAGGCATTTCTGGGCTTCATTCTTACACACTGAGAGTTAATGATTGCCTTTTGCGTAAACATAGGCGATAGCAGATTATCATTATTTCAGATGTTTGTTATTTTTCTCAGCTTCGTAACTCTTGGCAGCACCTATGTTATCTTTTATTTGAATAGCAGTTTTTTTTAGTCAAAACCCAAATAGATTCATGATTATGCGCTTCTGTATTTCCGAGAAGGTGATTGTATCATTGATACGAGAACTTTAACTAATAATATTATTCCAGGTGTTATCTGAGCAGATAATCCAATAGAAATTTATTATCTGTAGATAATGAACCAATAGTTCAATAATGTGCTCTATATTCTGCCATAGAAATGCTTAGACTTACTACTATGTAATAATGCAGTTGCTATTAGATATTATCTGCACGTTACTATTTTTATAACTAAAAAAGACTATACTGCAGTGGTTCTCAATCTTTTCTCGTAGACCCACGGAGTGTCTAACACATCAGTGTAGCCCCTCAAAGTCTTGCTGACTCCTGTCCACCAGTAGGAAATGCAGAAGGTAATGTCTACCCACTATTCCTATAAATTTCTTCTAGGAAGTAGGATCTTATTTGAAGGTAAACTGTACTCGCATGATTCAATACCCTTTGTGAGCGATCTGTTCTAGAAGCGCGCCTAAGGCCTAAGCACCATAATTTTGTATGACGATTATCGCAGTCCCCCATATTTTAAAATTTCTACTATGTACCACCACAGATCAGTTCAGAACCGCTGGTCTACTATATTCAACATCATATCTGAATAAATTATTCTGTTTTGCTGTGCATTTCAGATGAGGTGAAACAGAAACACTTTACAGCATTATCAGTTTTAAACGATAACGAACCTTTGTTCCCCCTGCAACTAAAAGATAACATGGTGTTACGCTAAGTGCGAGAAATATCGTCATTTTACGAATCTTCATTTCATAAACATTTTTCTCGAGCTGTTAAATTGACAATTAATAAACGCAGACAAATTGCGCAGACTACGAAATCGAAATCAAAGCTGAGCCGTAATCGTCCATAAGAGAACATCACACTGCTGATCGTGCCATAAGCAAGTTTTGCTAATTTTATTAAGAAAGTGTCAGACTAGCCATTGTCCTTCTAGAGTCACTTTGCAACAATCCACTGGCCTATGTAAAGAGAAAGAAGAATAGCAATGTCGCTGCTATATATGTAGAAATAAATTATGCTCAGCGAGGATATACCGCAATAATAGCTTCAAAAAAAATTCCTTTTACTAATGTACAGGAAGAATTATTTCCCAAACAATGATCAATGGGCAAAGTATTTATTATTATTATCCTTCCTGTCAGAGCTGATTTTTGAACTAGTACTGTTGTATAGTACAATGTTGTAGATATGTCTTTTCTGTCTAAACAAGTTCTTGAACTATTGAATGAGCGTCCGTAACCCTGTAGCTTATCTAAACTGACTTTTATACCTGACTGACATTGCAGGTGAAGCTTATATTTCCCTTGATAACGACTACACTCGAGATGATATAAGTCTTTATTGCAGTAGCTTAATAATAGTAAATAATTATCATTCATCCTTTAAAGATTATTCAAGTGTCTTGTCAAAACGTTGCTCTCTATACATGAATCTTCTCGTCATTAATAAAAAAAATTATCTACGACCACCACTAAAAGTGGGCCTTTTAGCGCTAACTTTTTTCACTAAAAAAGGCGTTTTATAGTTTACCGTGTTTAAAAAAATCAGCTGTTTACTTTTAGCGTGAGTGTGAGATAAAGTGAAGTGAGGTTATAAACTACAATTTCGAACTGGAAGTGAAGTTGTAAAATTATTCTAGTTACTTCTTGCGTTAGAGGTAAAGTGTTTTTGAAATAATTAAAGCGTTATGCAATGAATACAGTCAAATGTGTAGTATTAATAATTACCTTTGATAACTGACTTTGACAGTATTGGTTTCCCAAACATTCGCCTGCGCGCAAAGGCCCTCTCTTTATTATGACATAAATTCTAACTGTCACAGATGCAAACCTTTGTTAAATCGATATTTATGGCTTAATAACAGTAAAATTAAGGTAGTAGATAAAATATGGTATGCAACGCGTCCTAAAAGTCGTTTAGCACTTGTTGCATAAATAGCTATTATGTAATGCTTCCGTTGAAAAATGTTCGTAGCAGTTTGATGAGCTAATAATAGTTAGTTAGACTACAAGTGTGAGAAGTGCAACTTTGTTTTCACAAGTGTGAAAAATAAGCACGCTAACACGAGTTGTCTATAAGATTTTTAAAAATTTCATTAAATACTCAAATCCAAGCCTATTTTGTATAGAATTTTATTTGCCTTTACTTTAGTCAAGTACGTTGGTCAGTTCTGGTAACTAAGAAACCGTCTATTGAAAATCGTTCATTCCTAAATTAAAAGCAAAGTGTCACTTTTTTTCACTGAGTGAAAAGAAGTGGCACTTCACACACCGAAATTAATTTAAAAAGCCTACTTTTTTAAATAAAATTTAAAAATAGTAATTTACGATACAAGTTCGTAAAGCTACTCTTTAGGCACGAGTGGAGTAGAGTTAAAACGCGAGTGAGCGAGCGTTTTAAGCCCCGCGAGTGACTAAAGATGCTTTACGCATGTGTGTCGTACAATATTTTATCTACGATACAATCTAGAAAACACGGTAAATATTAAAAAAAAATTAAATGTAAATTAGGATTACCAGCAACCGGTCGTAATTTTGCGTGTTTTAAACAATTTAAAACACGTTGCTACTCACAACGTGCCTAATGAAATCTTTTAAATACGTTACTACTGACGACGTAAACTAATGAAAACATGTTCTTAAACAGTCGTTTTAGAAACTTACAACTGCCAACTCAAAGGCAATTTTACACACTGTCGTAGATAAAAACATTTTCTATTTATAGCATTCACACAGCATCTACTAAACATATGACAAGGAAGGCAGGTATACAGAGCAGAAAATGCTATTCAGAAACATACCGAGTGTTTTTTGACGTTGGCGTTGGAACCCATATAAACACATATTTCTTACATATTACATGTATGCAAAAAGCTCGCTGGTCGAGATAGATATATTAGCATCATTTCTCCTCCTCAATTGTTCAGTTCTTGACAGGTCATGGCGGCACTTCAGTTCTGCACTAGTTGGATAGCTTCATGGAAAGATTTTTCAATTTAAATTTGCTTCAGATCCACCCATCTGGTCGATGATATTCATCGACGTGGTCAAGCCTTTAATTTTTCTTTCCCCACACATTTTTCTATTGTTCTTGTTTTACGGTCAATATGGTCGAAATATCTCTGATATGTAGTAACGTGTTCGGCCCACAATACTCGGAAGATATTCAAGGCCTCAATCTTTTTGCTTGAGTGTTCAAGTCTTCGCAGCATTTGTAGCAATTGACTAGTATGAGTTTAATGTTCTTTCCTTATCATCTAGCTTGTTACTTTGATATCATGTTATAAACTATGCATTCTGATCTTACCCCTTCTTCTGTTTTCAATTCACTCGAAAGTGTTCCGTGTACTCTGACTTCCAACTTTGTTAAACACTCATTCCAGAGTGGACTTCACCTCGCCAAGTCGAATGTTTTGGAGTAATCGACAAATCAGAGATACATCGGCATTTTATAAGGTACATATATTATTTTGCCTTTTGCACGATCTGTCTGGTGTTCTATAACTGTTCCCGCGTGTCTTTTTCTACTATGTCTTGCAGATATCTGCGGTAACAAAAGGTTACTAAACGGCTCGTTGATTATGTGAAGTAGAACCTTGCTCGTTTATGGAATCAGCGCCACATTTTTACAGTTTTCGAAACCCCTTTTTGTAAATGGTATAATTGGTTCATGTTCCTCTTGTACGTATAAGACTTGTTTTCTACATGGTTACCCCTGCTCCTGTTATCCTGTAATTTGTTGTCCTTTTACATTTTTAAAGTACCGCGGCATTTTCCTCGCCCCAATCGATGCCAGAAGCGATATTTTAGTTCTGGTGGCGGTCGCGGCTTGCAAATGCACGACGAAGTCGGATCGTACCCCTCACTCGGTTAAAACATCTCCACGGGAGAAGTTGCTGGACAGACCGCTCAGCTTCCGCAGTACATTATTTCGAGGTTTTCGGTCCTTTGGAGGGCAATTGCGAGAAACGGCCGGCCACCCAGACGGGCTTTGTCCTCTTTATCTTCAGTTCTTTCATTCGTTGTTCGATGTCTGCGTGCTTCTTTATCTCTGTGTGTATCCATCTTCTCCTTTCCAACAGCTTCTTCGCGGATGATGCTTGAAAGGTGTATTCGTGCTCAATAGTAAACTGCAATAGCCCATTTCTTACACCGAGCCCCTATTGATCTACAACGTTTCCCGATGATGCTAATTTCGGGTGTCTCAAATGAGCAGCACTGGTTATTTTTGTGAAATTTTCCTTATTCATTTTCTAATGTGTCATATATGATTCCGATACCTTCGTCTGGGACTTCGATTATGGGCATGTACGCCTGTACTACATAAACGGCTTACTTTGATTAATCTGTTGTTGATTGCCTCATACTTAAATGCATACTTCAAACTTTTGTTGTTTATTAGGATGACAACCCCTTTCTACCTGTTATCTCCTCACCTGCGATGTAGATGGTGTGGTTTTTAATTGTAAAACGGTCATGATCTTACCAATCCGTTTCTGTCACACTAAATAATCTAATTTCTGTCACTAATATAAGCAGTTTCCCTATTTCAATGACATATCTGACGTTGCATGTACCAATGTTGATCGTTTTCCAGTTTATAGCTTCTTTCATGCAGAAGCCAATTTCGATTAGCGGCCTAGTAGATCGTACATTCATGTTCGGTCACTAATTTCTAACTGTCTGACCCGGAGTCGAGGCAGCGCCGGTTGCTACCCGGATCGCATGACAAATTCGATATTATATTTTTCTTGTCCATTCTATTTTGAGTGTGGGACTAGCAATGAGGTGATTTCCCCTTGCCTTCCTGAGTGTAACACCATAGCCATTTAAACCAATACGTGGCTTGCGCCTATAATGATCTCAGGTTAGGAGATTCCCGGAGTTTGGGGTGGGCAACGTCGACTCACTTACCCTGAAAAGACCTTTAATATGAGAACTGTTAAAAGTCGATTGCATTATAACTAAGCGAGTTACGATGCAAAAACGGTGGGCCACTCGAATTTTTGAAAAAAAAAGAGCGATAAAACCCCAGCCATTCCACTAGAATTGATATTGACCATTATCCCTTTACAAATTACTTTAATTTAGTATTACTTATGTAATCCAAAAGTTTGGGCGGGTTGGAATGCGTATTTTTCGAAAAAAATATGATGAAAATGGAAAACGTCTTTTTCAAATTTCTTAAAAAATACCTTATTTTGAAAATACCTAAAACTAAAGAAAAACACGTAAAAAATAATATAGTACAAAAATGTGGATTTTTTCTTAACGAACATTTTAGTTTTTTTTATTTCTGTAGGAAAAAATAACGGAGATATAAATGTTAGAAGTTTGCATTATAGTGCACGGATCACCCCTCCCGAGCCCTTCAAACCCCTTACTTTTTGAATATGCAAAGTCTCAGCATGTCGAAAAACTTTTGGATTACATGAGTAATACTAAAATAAAGTAATTTGTAAAGGGATAATGGTCAATATCAATTCTGGTGGAATGGCTGGGGTTTTAGCTCTCATTTTTTTTTCAAAAATTCGAGTGGCCCTCCGTTTTTGCATCGTAACTCGCTTAGTTATAATGGAATCGACTTTTAACAGTGCTCATTTTAAAGGTCCTTTCAATCACTATAAAAAATGTTCTATAAGTTTTTCCCGAAAAATGCATCGGTTTTTCGTTAATTAACGTTGATTACTTCGAACAAAGTTGTTGCAAAAGAAGATCTTCTTCAACGAGCCATAACTTCTGTTATTTTGGACCTAGAGCATTCATAAAAAAACAATCTCTCTATTGTTTTCTAAGCTTCATTTTTGGTTATTATAACTTATTTGATAAAACGCGAAGTTTTCGACTTATTCGCTAAAAATCGTCCAAAAACATGCATTTTTATCACGAAAAATCTAAGTTTTCAATCCCAAATAGCTCAAAAAATATCGATCTATCGAAAAAACTATATAGAAATTTTTTTACTTAGAATTTGTCCCTCTATTGATTTCGGGGGTTATTTTGAGTAAATAATTTCCACCCCCAAGAAGGGATGGCATCCACTCTCAGGGTAAAAGCGCACATCGGCGCTATGTCACTTTTTCTCCTTGAGCCATCCCCTAACCACTCACCAAATTTCACGTCAATGGGTCAAGGTTCATAGAATTCTGAGGTAATAGCATATTTTTACCTTCAACGACTGGACTACCCTGAATAGGACAATTTACATAGAAAACTTGTACCTGCTGTCCGGATTAGCATCATTACCATGTTTTTAATGCAAGTGAGTTGTGCTATCTATTTATTCGTTTGCTCTTGTTAAAAATGAGATCTTCAAGCGATGCTATTTGTAAAATTATTTATAACTTGAACGTAAAAATAACACTCATATTTTAAAGCATATGTAATTTTTAAATGCATTTCAAGAATCTGGGTATAACGAATATATAAACATAAATATTGACATAAATTACATGCAAATATATCTTAGTTTGATAACAAAAAAATAATAGAAATAGTTTCTACAGATAGTTATTTATTATCTAATGTTATAAATCTACAACAATAAAATGTGTCTTTCGGCTAATTCTCCAAATCAAGTCCAATACAGAATAATTACAACAATCTCGCTGTTTCAGCTTATATAACTTTCTGTTTGCGTAGCAGTTGTGTTTATATGTGTAAAACGTGGATATAGGTTATCAATTGCAGATAAAGCTGGAGGATTAGCAGACATTTTATTGCTCGATGTTTCCTCAGTATCTAAGATAAAAGCTGCTAAACAAGCTAGTTACAAGTTACGAGGAGTACTTGGTTATAGATATTGGTAGTGCTCTACTACACTTTTGGACAATTTCATCTGGAATTTTCTGGAAGACCTTGGTATAGTACTGCATATTTTATGTATTTACATATTGTTAAAAATTGATCCGATTGTGCTAAAATTAACATGTTTATAGGTTAATGATTAGCAATTGCATGCCATTAGTCATTACGACAAAAACAAGAAAACAATCTACCTTTGCTTTGGAATTTGTAAGAAGGTAAATTATAAGTGCATTGCATTTAGCTATTACCAAAAGTAAAAAAAAACAGTAAGGAAATATAATTAAATCTAATAAAAGACCTAAGGACTGAGATCAGTATATTCACATTTAGCAATTTCAAGAATGCACTTATTGAAAGCAACAGTCCCAAGGGGTGAAAATCTGTGTCTCACATTTAATTTTGCAAAATTGTATTCTGGCCCATGTCCTTTTGTTTTATTCATGAACTTGGATCGGAAAGCGATAACAAGATACGTGAAAGCTGAGACAGAAGCAGATCCCTAGTAACGGGAGTTCTAAAGACTGCTGAGCTATTTGTTTGTCTAAAATTGGAAGTCCAACAGTTTTTCCTTTTCCGGGAACGCAATTAATTAAATTAATTTTTTAGAGTGCCAAACACTTGAAGTGTATGAAAACGTTCCATATCATCCTACAATGCTTTCAAAATGAATCTGAAAAATAGCTGTGTTTAAACCTAACTCTATTTTTGTATACGTCTTTAAATTGCCTTTAAAATTCATAAATTCCCCTTTTTAAAATGATGGCCAGCTTACTTATGTAATAAAATACAATTTAAAACAATATAGATGCTCTAAATCTAGGAATGAAAAAATGAAATGAATATTTAGACAAACAGTAGTTTCGTTTTGTAGAAAAAATTTACAAAATATTAAGAAAAAATAAAATTTGACTCTTAAATATAAAGTTGTAACTGAATTATATTCTCGACTATTGCCTTTTGAAGTTTATAAATTAAAATTATAGATGTTAAAGTAGCCAACTCTAAATTATATTTACTAACAGTCCGCCTGGCATGAAGATTCATATCAGTCACTCTCAGCCAGTCCCAAATCCGAAAAAAAGGAAGCTTGTGTGGGATTTACAGCCCGAAACTATAAAAATACCCATTCTAGAAAAGGCTGAAGGAGATAATAGTTGGACTGATTCACGAAAACGGTCAAGGCAAGATGAAAGAAGACATGCTTGGAAAATGGAGACATGATTGAAAAATGGTAACATGGAACTAGGGACCAGGGACTATAAACAAGGGGCGCTCAACAGATGAAAGAGCAGTTGAGTAAATCTCAAATATGCCTGACAGCAGTGCAAAAGATTAGATTGAAAAGAAAATACATACTGAACTAGATAATGTAACAAACTAACAAGTTACGAAGTGACAAACGCTAATAGTATATTATATACCAAGGGACAAAAGTGCATCATTTGATCCCGCGAGTGAATTTTATTGCCCGAAACGAAGTCGAGTATATACGATATTTTTTGCATTCCCAGATCACAAATCATGAAATAAATCTGATTTTGCTGGTTTTAAAATTTATTAAATTATACGTTCGATCCGGAAAAATGGAAGGCTTTGGAAATGTAGATGAGTAATTAAGGTAATGTTGTAAATAATGTCATTTTGACAATTAATCCCTCAGGGATTAGAAGTGGCACTTTGGTCCTTTAAAACGACGCCTACAGTAGATCGCTTAGTCCGAGGAGTGCAAAAATAAAATTGGTTTTAGGATTCACACCAACCAATATTACGCGCTGTACACAATTCGAATTAGGATAAAACTCTTAAATGTAACTGTTATTTGAGCATATGCTCTCACAGAACAAACAGAAGAAGAAGTTAATAATAGTAATCCCCCTGTTGCGCAACAGAACTGCTGATGACGCACAAGAAGAAGCATTTAAGCCTGAAATATACAGATGAAGATAGTAACAATAACGGTTCGCTACTGGTACATTTCGCTATCAGCAAAAATATGAAGGAGCACATAAAGTAGCGTGGTGTTCACTAGATCATATAACCAAATATCAAATTGATCATGTTTTAATTAATAGGAAACATGCATCAGATATACTGAACGTAAAAAAGCTGCATGATGAAACAGTTAACGAGTTGTATCAAAATAACATCTTAGAAGAATTAAAGAAAGGTAGCTGCGGAAAGCGAGCAAATTATCGAACAGCAACGGAAAATAATGAAGCAAGTTGCCACAGCCATATAAGAACAAACCCTGGACTTACAGAAAACGATAAGGAATAATTGGGATGAGGAAGAGTGGACACACTAAGTTGAAGAAAGCCAGAAAGAAAATGTTAGATAAATGAATATAAAGAACAAAGAGAACAGACGAGAACCACAGTATAAAAAGAACTGAACAACCATCGCAGAAAAAGAGGCAAGGGAAGTGCACCAAAGAAAAGATTGAATAAAGAAAAGATTTTGACCGAGTTCAACCTTTTGTAAGAATACAAGAAGATAAATAGAAAATGGACAGCAAACAAACAAAAGATTACGAAAATCTAGAATTCAATCAAGACTATTTTTAGGATAGAGGATCCGGATGTAGAGATAAGCAAACCCAGTTATGATGAAGTGGTTCACTGAAGAACTTACAACTAATAAAGCCTCAGGTGAGGATCTTATTGCGGTCGAATTAATAAAAAGAAGAATTGTGGACACAAGTATGCAACCTAGTAAAGAAGGTATGGTATAGTCAAGAAATGCTGGCTGACTGGAGTATGCCCATCGTGCAACTAATTAATAAAAAATGATAGATTGAAATGTGAAAACGGACGTATGATAGTGTTAACAAGAACAAGTTATTCAAGACTTTGGAAGGCTGCTACACTTCAGAATGATCACACTTCATACAATATTGCAAACAATAATCCAGAGGGAAGAAAGAAAATCCGAAGACCTAGAAAGAGGTGGTTAAAAGATATAAAGAATGTCATTCAAAACCTCAAGACGGTGGAGAAAAAAGGCACCGCATAGATCGTAACCCCGAAATCTCTTAACGGAGGTCAAAACTCTTCAAGGTCTGTAGTACCACGCAGTAAGGTAGAGGCTAGTATTTAGGTACTAGCTAATACTTTACAAGCTATAAGTAATGTTTATAAAAAAATCTGTAAAGGGCTTTACCCTCGTAAGTGGACTTTGTGACACTAAAAAATGAAATTAAACTAGGGGGTAAAAATATCTTCACGTTTCTAATAAATTACATCACCGGTGGTTGAATTCGAAAGGCAGGCGGCTGCGAATGCGATTCCAACGTTTAGCAGTTCCTACATGAGCTACGGAGCACTCTTAAGTGCGCGTGTCCCGGCTGCCTTAAATAGAACCCATTTTTCGTTTACACCTTGTTCTGCTTTACAGCATTTACGCTGTATCTGTTGGGTTCAATTTTCGTTAAGGGTAAAGCCTGAACTATGTGAAAATTGTTACTTTTATCTGTATCCCAGTTAAACCAAAAATAAATATATTACTGGGACTCGAAATTCAGCGCCTACGAACGAGCCAGCGCATTCGTTTCATTGTTCGGCAGGGATTTACTGTCTGAATCACCAGGATTCGTTGCTCCTTTTTGTCTCATACAACATTTATCCTGTATTTGTTGGGACCCATTTTTGGCAAAAATAAAGCCTGCGCTATGTACAGATTATTACTTTTATCTATTTCTACGTTAAAGCAAAAATAAACAAAATTTAATTTTTTAAGGTTTTCACCCTGTATACCGGGAAACAATGAAACCAGGGCCATGCTTATATCTTCTTTATTTATGAATCAATTTGGATAATATTTTATATGAAGATACTAGAGATAATTTCTGATTGACTGATAGATAGTCAAAATGGCCGACTTCCGGTTTCACCGAAAATGAAACCAACTTTAATTTTTTAAATGGATCACCCTGTATATTTTGTTTTTCGGAATCTACAAGTCAAATTCCAAATACTAGTCTCGCCAAATTTTCATTTTTTCAAACAGGAACATATTTCTTTCAATTTTTTTACGATAGAAAACTGTGACTTGAAAAAATATATTCTAATTGACTCTAGCAACTAATAATAATAGCTATTTTATCAATAAAGTCAATACCAAACCCTTAATAAAAGAACAAAATTTACTACACATTTTTTAAGAAAAAGTTACTTTTTTTAAATGGCACCTACTAAGGGCCATCTTGCCATTAAACAGCAAATCTAATTACCAGTCTAACGATATGCATCATGCACTATTTCATTTTTACCTAAAAACAACGAATAATTAATTAATAAATTTTGTTAATATTTCCGTGTAATACCTAAGCAAATTTGGCAACACTGTTGTATGTAATCTGAGTCGTAGATTGCGAAAAATTAAAAAATATATAGGGTGATTCATTTAAAAAATCAAATTTAGTCTTAATTCCGGTAAAACCAGAAGTCGGCCATTTTGATTATGCTTATATGTCAATCCGAAATTATGTCTAGTATCCTTGTATCAAATTTTATCCAAATTCATTCATAAGTAACGGAGCTAGAAACATGGCCCTGGTCTCATTGTCACCCGGTATATGTGTCTGTCATTTTCACGGTTTCGAGTGCGCCGCGAGCAGCTGGACTGAGAGGTCGTGATATCTCAGCGAACCGCTAACCATACGGCGCATTTTCGTCGCGTAGTTTAATATCAATTTAAACATAAACTTTTCGTGTTTAAGTGAGCAAAACATACGAACAATTATAATTGTAATATAAAACTCGAGCTACTCGACCCCTCGGGGTTGAGTATTTAAATATATTCAAATAGTCTAACCATGTCCGACCCCGTTAAACGAAAATCCGACCAATTAACACCACCAGTGAGTGAAGTAGTTAAACGTTACACTTGGAATCCAGAAAATCTAATTAAAAACAATCCTTACTACCTCCTCTCAACTCAACAACCCGACACAGATAGCCGGACATCTACAACCACAGGGCCTAATAACAATGCTACAAAGGTAATTAAAGTTCCACCAATTTTCATACACAACGCGAGTAACCACCAAGAAATTATCGCGGACATTAAAACAATAACCGAAGACAGAGAGTTCACAACGGCTTTTAGCAGTAAATACTTAAAAGTAAACCTAACGTCACATGACGACTACCGCAAGTTAACGAAATATTACATGAACAACTCGGTACAATTTCACACCTTTCAAGACCCGAACGAGAAACCTTTGTCGGTCGTCATTAAAAACGTACCTCTCTCGCTAACAGACGAAGAACTTAAAACAGAACTTTTAGCAAAACAACTCCCTATAAAAAGTGTAACTCGTCTATTAAGTAAAGACAAGAAAAGCCCAATCCCAATCTGCGCAGTCATATTACCGGCAACTGAAGCAGCAAAAGAAATTTATAATATAAAAACAATATTCCACTCGATAGTGACGGTTGAGGCAAGGAGAAAGGCAAGTAATATCCCGCAGTGCCATAAGTGCCAACGTTTTGGCCATACAAAAAACTATTGCGCAGCCAAAATAAGGTGCGTCAAATGCCAAGAAGATCACCCGCCCAAAGCTTGTAAAAAAAATCCCAGTGACCCTCCAAAGTGCGTGAACTGTGGAGGTAACCATCCGGCGAATTACAGAGGATGTCCCCACCACTTGGCACTTCAAAGACAGCGCATGACAACTATGAGTCCCAGGTCGGCACGCCAGCAGCCAAATTACTCAAATGCACCAAACAGCATCCCTTACAACCAAGCCTTGCTATCAAATCGAAACCATGACAACCAAACAAAAGATCAAAGCCCCCAACCACTCCAATCTTCCCATCTTGACTCAGTATTACAATTCATCAAAGACCTAATAATCCCTCTAATACCCCAAATCAAATCCTTTATATTAACTCACATTCTACCCAACATCCTCAATGGATAACTCTCCTAAACCTATTCAAAAACTAACAATCCTCAACTGGAATGCCAACGGGATTAGATCCCAAAGAGCACTATTTATATCATTCCTAGCAAGATATAATGTCGACATCGCCTGTATAACCGAAACCCATCTAACAGAAGGGGAAGTGTTCAAAATACCTGGTTACGAAACATACCGCAAAGACAGAACAACCGGAGCTGCATGGGGAGGTGTAGCAATTATGATAAAACAACGATTACAGCATAGCACTCCCATGGACATTCCAATAGAAAACCTTGAAACAATTACAGTCAATGTCAGTAATACCAGTCTCAAATCAAATTAACATCACTACAGCATATAAACAACCAAACAAACCACTCAAAGACGCCGACATACAAAACCTATTCAACACCACGACGCCAACACTAATAATAGGCGACCTAAATAGTAAATGCACCTACTGGGGCTGCCGCGCCAACAACCCAAGCGGCAATAAGCTAAACCACCTTGCTGCAACACATCAATTACAGATATATGCTCCGAGTGAATATACATACTATCCGTACAGAAGCGATCATTTGCCTGACATCCTTGACATTATAATTACAAAAAAATTTCACATGCCAATCCAGCAGAGTGTAATACCAGAACTTGACTCGGATCATCTCCCCGTACTTATTACTTTTACCACTACACCAGTACTCAGACAATCAATACCCAGAATGATAAAAGGTTTCGTTGACTGGGAACAATTCCAACAAAAATTAGACTTTCAGCTTCTAAACCCAATCAAACTCCAAAACCCCTCTGACATCGACAGCCACATAGAAGCACTAACGACGAAAATCAATAATTCAATTCAAGCATCAACAAAACCCTATACAAATAGAAAAGCAATCAACCCAAACATCCCCCCAGCATACATCCTAGACCTAATAAACCAAAAAAGCAGAATCCGTCGACTTTGGCAGAGAACGAAAGAACCGCTACTTAAAAACCAACTTAATAACCTCACTCACAAAATCAGAAGAGAAATTGACAAATATCAAATATTCACATACAGAAAGCACCTTGAAAACATCGAACCAAACAGCACTGAACTATGGAAAGCCACCAAAAATATAACCCGAATAAAGGAAACAATTCCAACCCTTGAAACACAGGATGCAACATATACCACCGACGAGGAAAAAAGCAATCTGTTCGCCAAACACTTGGAAAATACATTCACGCCAACAATCTCCGAAGAAAACCGATTGCACTCTCACCATATAATATCATATATTGAAACACATCAACCAATACCGGATGACTTCAACCAACCCACAACACCGAGTGAAATTGGCACATATATACAAAAACTGTCATTAAGGAAATCTCCTGGCCACGACTTAATACCGAACGTGATACTTAAAAGATTAACCAAAAAAACACTGGCCTTCTTGGCGACGATATTCAACGCTTGTCTGAGGATGGGACACTTCCCCACCAAATGGAAGTTCGCTCACATTCTGATGTTTCACAAACAAGGGAAGCACAAAGGAAATTGCAGCTCATACCGTCCCATAAGCCTTCTTCCGACGCTTTCAAAATTATTCGAAAGAATCATACTAGAACGCCTACAATTGTCACTAAATGAACACTGCATAATTCCAGCAATACAATTTGGATTTAGAGAAGGTCACTCTACCGTACAATAACTCCAAGGAATTGTAGAAACTATCGAACGCGGCTACGAAAACAAGCAATACACGGTGGCTGTTTTCCTAGATATAACACAGGCATTCGACAAAGTTTGGTTAGAAGGATTAAAATACAAGCTACTGCATATTCCTCTGCCACAATACCTGACAGCAACCATCTTTTCGTTTCTGGAAAACAGAACTTTTGCAGTTAGCATTAACGGTACCATATCGGACACCAAAAGCATCCATGCTGGGGTTCCTCAAGGAAGCGTATTAGGTCCGACACTTTTCAACATTTTTACCAGCGATATGCCAGTCCCAATCCACAGCAAGGTAGCGCTTTTCGCGGACGACACCGCCATAATAACACAGCACGCAGACCTGCACTTAGCCATAAACAGCATACAAACAGCATGTAACAACATGGGCAACTGGTTCTCTAAATGGTGCATAACATTAAACCACACTAAGTGCAAAGCCAAAGTTTTCGCTCTGAAACGCATTAGATACCACAACATCAACAATATCAACATCAATGGTAAGCCGATCCCTTGGAGTCTACAGCATGAAGCAGTCAAGTATTTGGGTGTTCACTTAGACACTCGACTTACATGGAGCTACCATATCAACACCAAACTCAACCAAGGATACAACAGGCTGAGACAGCTATATCCACTCATCAACCGCAATACGCCGATGCGAAAAGAATGCACCATCCTGCTGTACAAAGCGATCCTCAGACCATTAGTAACATATGCCTGCCAAGTCTGGAGCACAACTTCCAAAACTAACATTAAAAAGCTCCAAGTGTTTCAAAATAAGATTCTGCGCATATCGATTAATGCCCCCTGGCATATAAGAAACTGTCAAATCCACCACGAACTGGGAATGGAGACAATCGAACAATTTATAAATAAACTCACCAAAACTTTTATTGAAAATTTGCGGTACAGCGGCAACAACATTATCCAACAACTTGGCCATAAGAATATTCACAAGCGTCTTAAAAGAAAATTGCCACAAGATGTAATTCAAACTCCAGACGTTAACAATGAGTCAGACGACAACAGTGAGTGAGTGATACAATTATGTCTCGGGGAACCATGATCCTCCTTAGTTATGTCGTGAAAATTAAAACATATACATTGTAACAGCAAAACCATGTATAATACTGTTAAGTGTTGAGCTGGTTGTCATTAATAAAAAAAAAAAAAAAAAAATTTTTCTCGGTTTCATGCCAGGTAGATATATAATGTTTATGTAAAATATTGTCTTCCTCTAACAAATAGTTGTTGTGTTACACCGCCAACCGACAGACATACACACAGACAGAATTGGTAAAACCTGTTTTTCGTCATCTAGGAACCCTAAAATGTGAAGATGTGAAGACATATCGGAAAATGATTTTTTCGCGATTACATTTCCTTCGTCTTTTAGACGAGGAAAGTAAAATTATTTATTTATTTATTACATCTCCCTTATTACAAGAGATGTAGTGTACATATAGTCTGCTATGTGCTGATATGAGCGTTATAGCATGTACATTAAAATAATCTACCTACCTAAAATAAACTTTATCTACGACCACTACTAAAAGTAGGCCTTTTAGCGCTAGATTGTTTCACTAAAAGTGACCTTTTATAGTTTACCGTGTTTAAAGAAATCAGCTGTTTACTTTTAGCACACGGGCTAAAAGTGAAGTGAGGTTATCAAACTACAATTTCGAACTGCAAGTGAAGTTGTAAAGCTATTCCAGTTGCTTCTTGCGTTACAGGTAAAGCGTTTTTGAAATAATTAAAGCGTTATGTAATGAATACAGTCATATGTGGAGTATCAATAATTACATTTCGTAACTCGCCTTGACAGCACGGGCGTGGCCAAACAATCGCCCGCGGCGTAGCCTACTGTTCATTATGACATAAATTAAAAGTGTCGCAGATGCGAGCCTTCGGCTTCGTTTCATAATTTTCATGTCTCGCGCATAAACGTCGACTTTTAGCACTTGTTGCATAAATAGCTATTAACCGTGGTTGCAGATAGATCGACGTCGAACTTGCTACTATAACTTTCCGTAGTAATTGGAAAATTTAAGTAATAGTAATTTTTTCTATAGCACATGTTAAAGTTTGCTTTTATCAACTCAAAACAAAAGGTCAAGTTTTACTTTAACAGCAAGGGTAGATAAAGTAGCACTTTAACATCAAGGATAGATAAAGTAATTTAATTTTCTAACTTTTGTTTAAATTAAATATGACAGCTTCGTATTATCGTAGCAACCCAATCTAGCTACTGACATTTTGAAATTCGATTGACTGCCCTTATTTTCTTTTGAAATTGTTAAAAGTTCTTGCTATAGAAAAAAAATTCGTATTATACACGACGATAAAGTTATTTCTATCTACTCTTGAATCATTAACGTCTCGACTTCGTCTCGACGTTAAACGATTCACTCGTGGATAAAATTTAAATTTATCGTCTTGTATAATAAATTACTATTATTAAACAACACGATAAAGTTAAATTTTATCTACGAGTGGATCGTTTAACGTCAAGACGAAGTCGAGACGTTAATGATGCAAGAGTGGATAGTAATAACTTTATCGTCGTGTATAATACAATTTTTTTTCCATAGCAAGAACTTTAACAATTTCAAAAGAAAATAAGAAAAGTCAATCACATTTTAAAATCTCAGTAGCTATATTGGGTTGCTAGGATAATACGAAGCTGTAATATTTAATTTAAATAAAAGTTAAATTAAAATTAAATTACTTTTTTCTATAGCACATGTTAAAGTGTGCTTTTATCAACTCAAAACAAAAGGTCAAGTTTTACTTTAACAGCAAGGGTAGATAAAGTAGCACTTTAACATCAAGGATAGATAAAGTAATTTAATTTTCTAACTTTTGTTTAAATTAAATATGACAAGTTCGTATTATCGTAGCAACCCAATCTAGCTACTGACAAACAAACAAACAAACAAACATTTCGAAATGTGATTGACTGTCCTTATTTTCTTTTGAAATTGTTGCTATAGAAAAAAATATTGTATTATACACGACGATAAAGTTATTTCTATCCACTCTTGAATCATTAACGTCTCGACTTCGTCTCGACGTTAAACGATTCACTCGTGGATAAAATTTAACTTTATCGTCTTGTATAATAAATTACTATTATCTACCCTTGAAGTTAAAGTGCTGCTTTATCTACCCTTGCTGTTAAAGTAACACTTGACCTTTTATTTTGAGTCGATTAAAGCACACTTTAACATTTGCTATAGAAAAAATACAAATTTGTTACATCAATAATTCATTTTGTTTCATTATAACTTATGCTTTATTTTTATTTAGTGTTACATCATTTATGCCAAGATTTAAGCTCGCCGTGCTAATTTCAAACTAATTTCAATATAGAAAATAGGACGTTCATGTTAAAAAAAACATCATAAATGTGTCTTTCCATTCCTCAAGAATTTTGTGTAATTTGTAAATTTGCATCTAAAACTAATATAAATGTATACTGCATTACGCAATCGTAATTTCTTCCTATACTTCGTTTAAAGAGCCACATAGAAAATGTAAATTACTGAAAGGGGGCTAGATTGCAGAAACCTGTTTTACACGTTACAAATTAAAAACTCGGGCGAATTAAAAAAATGTTTAAAATCAACTAAATGGAGCTGTGTACAACCGGCTTACCAATAGTAATATTCTATTAAAACTTACCTCCTATTTGTGCGAGGGGTCCTACTCTATATGTTGGTTAAACGTAGTATAGTAAAGCATATAAACAAAATAGCGGAAAGAATCGCACTGCTCGTTAATACTTAGATTCTCAAATGATATTAAATACGCCTTCTCATAGCAAAATTCCACATAAAAATGCATGAACACTAGAAATGTGAGTGTTGCTACTGTCAACGAGAAATTTGTATTTGTAGTGATGCTTATACGGATATTTCGAATCATTAAAATTTAAGAACATCAATAAAGCAAATGATTTGGAAAAAAGCTATTCCCACTATCCACGTCAACATTTAAGTCAATATATTAATAAAACAAACGTATCTTCTTTGATATCTTCTAAATAAATCGGTAGCTAAGTAGTTGTTGGAAGCTACTTAATTTTCATCGGGAATTCGTTTTCATTATAACAAACAGGAATTGATCTTCTACTGGAAGATTACGCCAATTTTTAATGTAACAGGTGCTCCGCCATCGGCTTAGACAATCAGAAGGAAGGCCCACGAGGTGAAGGTTCAGGTCTAATCTAAATAATTGCCATTGTTAGCTGGAAGTCAGAAAGGAAGAAAGCTTCAGTGGACGCACCCACATGTTAATTGAAGTAATGAAGATTGGGGTTGTTACTTACAGAATTGGCATTCATAGTTCAGTTGTAAGAGTAAGAGTGTAGAGAAATAGAGGAGAACTGTTTATGAATTACAGCATGATATACCAACAAGCTTATGGAGGTAGTTTAGGGAAGTATTTCTTAAACTTAGCGGACGGAATTGACTATATTTGGGAATGCTACCTGCAGTGTTGTCATTTATCAATCAAACAGGCGGTAAATTGTGCTACTTGATGGTAATGCGCGTCCTCACAGAATAAGAAAAGGCAATGCATTTTCTGAAGAGAGTAGCTTTATTCACATAGAGTGGTCAGTAAAACTCTCCGGATTTTTATCTGACCAAGTAGTATAGAGAACGCATCGAATTACCGAAAAAAGTCGATAAGATAAGTCATGAGCCTCAAAACAACTACGTAGAGCTTCGAAGTGTTATTTTGGAAGAGTGATAAAATATTCGAGGCGCATTTTTCAGCACGTCAAGGCATTGTTAAAAAGTCATAAGAGTTGAATGAGGTTTCTCCACATTATTCGTTGTTTGTTATGTCCTTCCAAAGAAATTATTTTTGTAATACTAAAAATAAAAATGTCAGAGTTTTAACAAAAGACGTCAAACTTGTTATTTATGTTTTAACTTTTCCCGAACCATATATTATTAGGTCAGCTGGCGTTATTCACGACCTATTAAATTATTATTTCCATACGTTTCTGCAAGTGTACCACTTCAAATACTGAGCAGCATTGGCGTAACTAGGATTTTTGGCTGGGGGGGGGGGGGGGGGGGCAGGCCCCCAGCCAACCATCGACAATATCTATGCATATCTTTGAAGACATGAATTTGCATATATTACCTTTTCACGTAAAGTTATTTGCTTGTTTTTGTATCGGTTTCTAAACAACATAAAAAATGTAAAGATTACCTCTTGCAACTCAATGAAGTTGGCGGTAAAAACTATTATTCCAGGATAAATACCTTTTTTGGAAAACATCACTTCAATTTTTTCTCAGTACGGTTAAAGTAAATATTTTCTTGAAAAAATTAATATCTTCTTCAAAGTTATTGTGATTTCTCTTTATCATAATATATTGAGTTTGCAACTGTGAAATTCAAGCAGTTAGGATCACTTACACTCGTCATCACCACAAAATTCTATTTACTACAGCGGATAAATACTTATATAGGGCACAAAAACCAGTTGGTAAATACAAGATTAAGTTACTTTATTATGTAATATTAAAAAATACACGTAAGTGTACTAATACACCAGGGACATTCAAATACCTGCAAACTGAGATATGAACGTTCTTTAAATTTATTTCAATAATATGAGCGTCCCCCACAATTACAATCTAAAAATGTTTTTTCTTCGCGTATTTCTGCAAATACATCTATTGCTCTATGTATGTCTATACAGCTTCCTGCGTTATTCTGTGTAGCCGTAAGGGCCAAGTCATTTTTAACCTTTTTTAAGAAAATTTTGTATTATTTCAAATTTTGCATGGGCTTGTTCATTTCTTCATCTCTGGCGTTTACTTTTAAAATTTAAAAAAACAATACTTTTAGTGTTACTTTGATCTTCTCGCGTTTGTAATTTGGTAAGTTGTGAGTTGTCTTTAATTGCACTAATTATTGAGTCAGAAGGCCCTCAGTGCTCAGTGACAGCTGACGCCCCATTTCCCATAATGCATGATTTCCAGCATGCGATTCCGATTCCGTACTTTGATTTTTAATTTTATCTAAAACTTTAACAAAACCGTTTTAAATTTAAATTCTTTAAAAATATTTGGAGAAAAATATGTAGTTTCAGTAACTGGGCATGAAACTTCTTAAATATTTCTAATAACTAGATGGGGCGACGCCAAACTTGATCTTCGATATTCCATACCTTACTTTTAAAGATGCCATTTTGAAAATGACTACACTTCACGTTCCTTTTGTTAATTTTATTAATAATATCGTAAATGACCCAAGAAAACTTTTTCATGTGTATATTTGTGCACCCAAAGCTTTTAACAGTACACATTGTAAATTAAGAAAAAATTTACTCAAGTTTTGTGCTCATTTACATACCCGCATATAAAATTATTGAAATTGTCTTTTTCTAGGCACATAAGTTGACCATGTATTTATAGATTACTGAAAAGAAATTAAAAGAAATGGTGCACTGCAAAAGTATATTGTATGTTAAGAGCTGAAAGTGCATTCTTGCCGCTTGCGCATGAATATTGCTGGTTGAGACGAAGTCGAAACCAGCAATCATGCAAAAGCGGCAAGCGCACTTTTAGCTCGAAACATACATACTATTTTTTCGACGACTGAGCATATTATTAAAGGAAAATATCAAATTTCGTTTTATCGCAAAAATTAATTGACAATCAAGTTAACATTACTCGCGCAGTCTATATGACATGTGACGCGATTATTTCCACAAATGACGGGCGTTGTCAAGGAAACATTCGGACGTGGCTACCTATTTTGTTCACGCGGAAACCCAAAACGCTCGGCGAGCGGCAAAAAGATGAAAACGCACGCTCAGCGGCAAATGTCAACTTTCTGTTGTCAAATGACAGTGAGAAAATTCTACTTTCGATGTCAGTGGTCGAAAAAAAATATTGTTTTGTTTTAAAGATTACCAAAACTATATTGTAGTTCTGCACTAATTATGTTTTATTTTGCATATTATTTTCAATTACAACCACCCATCCAACATACGGTATTTATACTATGTTTTTTTAGTCAAAACAAATAATAAAATCTGAAAATGTCAAAATGCGCGTCGGTCGTTAATAACTCCTTAGGTTTAAATGGTTTAATACAAAAGCAGATTTTTAAATTTATTTAACTTTCATTCTTCTGGGGTGGGCCAGACGGCACTCTGGGGAGGGCCTGGCCCCCCTGGACCCCCCGCTAGTTACGCCAATGGTTTCGTTGTCCGGTAGTGTCTATGTCGTTTCTTCAAGACCACCTGCTTCGCATTAAACGAATCTGTCCTCAGAGTCCTTGTATACAGTGCCACCAGTTAATTACCATCCAGCTAAGTTGAACCTGTTTCATTAGTTAAGTAATGCATGTGCGAATTATCACCAATTCTGAATAGATTGTATTAAGTATTTAACCGCGTCGGCGCACTTAAGTTTTGAGGGCATCTCCGTTAAGAGTACAGTACGTTTTTAATAAACATGTTACTAATATTGTTTTTCATGTGAAATGAAACCACAGGCGAACATCTGTTAGGGCTTTCTTATAGCAAGACGTGACGTCACGAGCAGGAACATTTTTTATGTATTTTTGTTGCGTTCCCAGCTTTCCACGGTGACCAGCGAGAAATAAATGTACCTTTATGTACGTATGTTGTATTAATTTAGTTCTCAAATTTAACGCTGTGTGATTCATTTAGAGAAACAAATATTCCAACAGCTAAATATTGTAATAGCCGTCCTCCTAATAACAAAAATAGGTTTTAATTAAAATAAATTACTTATGGCAAGGGAAACTACACTTGATCAAATGTATTGGATTCAATTACGAACTTGCCAAACTCAGGGAAAATTAAAAGAGTGTAACAAAAATTACGACAACTAAATGGTTTATTGCCTTTTTCTTATTTTATCTACCCGCAATAAATTCGGGCTTAGCTCCATAGACATGAGACAATCTTGGTTCAGGGGTGTGGAATCATAAAATTAAGGAAAAACTTGAAATGATAAATAACTTGTTGTATGACAAATACTCTCAAATATTTCGGGCAAATGCACAATTTCATCTGGCATTTAGCTAACCTCTAAATTTGATATCGCAACAAAATGATATGTGGACACAAGAAAGAGCGTAAATTAAATTCTAAAATCACCAAAATGGCAAAGACGAGTCAGGTAAATATTTATTACTGTGACGTAGCAACTGCTAAGTTCGTTTTGTTTCTAGCTGTGACGTAGCAACCAACGCTCGACCGCGTTTTGTTTATATCCACCCAAAAACAGAAAAATTCTGCGTCATTACGCATTTTCAAGGGACGCTATCTAAATTTCTGAAAGCTGGACGGCTCTGAGCCACTGTAATATGGCTTTCTACCTCGTAGACAGTCTGATCTTGCTGATCACTTGCTCTGCTTTTAATTCAATTTTGTTTATAATGCACTGATACACTTGGAGTTCATTTAACGTCTTACTAATTGTCTTTCGATCGGTTACCTTCCATTTTCATTGCTCTTTGCAATTATTATTTTATCAGCAGGGTTTCGTTTACTTTCAGCTAATCTGCTCTTTGCTGGCTTATACACTTTTACTACATATCGCTCATATTCTTTTTGTATTTAATAAATCATTTTGTATTATTCTGTTCACATTATGTTTGACATTGATAAGCTCAATTCCGTCAGTTACAAATTAAATTGCATTAGCCCTTCTGAAAATTTATCATATCTGAAACTCTGAATGAAACCCTTCTGTAATCTGCTTTGTTTCATGCTAACGTTTATCCCTCAAATTATTAGTTACTGCTGCTCACATCAAGTGCACTTATTAATGTAAAGTATTGATTATCCTGCAATAGATAAAATATTTAATTCTGGGCTCATGTTGACCTTATTCATTTAGTTAATTAGGCAATCAGAATTTCTATGCGCAGCGAACCATTACAATATAGCATCATGCCAAGTCGGATTAAAAATCAATACCAACCAAACTTAACTTATGACAAATCTTGCCATGAGTGAAAATATCTGTGCAGATGCGACTGTCACAGAACAAGTTAACTCATACAAATATTTGGGATACGAGATCAAATTAGGAAGAGATAGTCAGGCATCTAAGATTTCGAGAAGAATCGGTTTAACTTGGGCTGCCTTAAGTAAACTGAGATGGATCTTCAAGTCTGACCCTCCAGCATACTTAAAAATATGTTTTACGATCAATGTGTTGTTTGTCTTAACTTACAGTGCAGATACGTTAACATGTAACGAGCCGTTTCAATTTCATTTCTATAGCGCGTTAATGCATTTGCCACCGACTTTCGGACCACCTTATAGCTATATTTTGTAGCTAAAGTATTCAAGCTTATCGCTGCAGGCTCTCGCATTCAGTGATAAAAACACCCTCACTTTTTCGGGTTTGTATTTGTAGTCGCATTTTAGATGCACGTTGGCTGTGAAAACAGTGCAATATCTGGTTTAGTATTGACTTTTCAAAGCGTTCTTGGTTTTCAAGCAAGCGAAGCCGCTTGTAGAATTGTTTGCGGTCGCGCTTCCAGCGCTGGTAAGAGCGTTTCTTCTAACTCTCTTTGCGTATTAATTTTGGTTATTTAGGCTGGATTGCTCTGCGTTTCCGCTCATCGAAATCGCTGCAATGTGTCCTTCACATTAGGCCGAGAACACCGTTCGGTAAGAATGCTTTTGCGAGCTTATTTCACTTTCTAATTTTTAAATATTTAGGCCGTTTAGTTTGGGCTGAAATTCGTTTAGTATGGGCTATAAACCGCTTGTATTGGCACACTTCACGAAGGATTAAATTCAGCATTCCGGAGCTAACGCTTCCAGCTTCCCGAATTCGCGCTTGTACGTAGCCAGGAATATCCTTCCTTTTGGATGCTAGTTTATTTCGAGCGTCGACCTTGGTATCATGCAGTCAAGTTGGCCTTGAGTCTTCGTAGAAGAATGCAACATATCGTGATTTCGCTGCCGATCGCTGGAATTCATCTTTATTTAAACTGTAAGTACATGCTCTTATCAACATCTATTTTTTTATCGTCAAAGGCATTATGCCGCAACTTATATCAGTTCTACTAAGATCTTAGAAAATCAAACTGAGCGAGATTAATCAACCTTTTTGGCTCAATTGATATTACCGCGAAGTGTGGGTATGTAAATAGTTCAAAATTGCTGAAATAGCGTGTATATTATGTTATCATTAATGCGATTGCACATGTGTTAGGCTATAATGGTTATTTAAGCTATATTTAGCGAATTCTGGAGTGCCACTTCGAATTAAAGTTTTTGAAATGTTGTTTTGTCCCGATATACCTGTGTATGTAAGTTGGGTGACGTCAACTTTGATTTAATTGTTTTGATATTAAATGTTTTTCGACTGTTACTGTTTGTAATTATTGTTAGCCTTACTACAGTTAGTTTGAGGTATGCAACGAAGCTTACAAGGTAGGTGTTAATCTATTTTGCTAGCTAGGTTTGTTTTATTTGTTGTGAATAACGACATGGCGCGCAATTCTTTTATTAATCTACTGTTCAATTGTAAGAGCCCGAAGCATTTCTTAGCCTGAACCTTACACCACGCCATATTCTGCCGAGAGTTAAAAGAGCTAACCGAGGCCTTGTCAACCCCTTCGTTTAAGGGTGGTACAAATAGTGACAAAAAAGCGGTAAATAAAAAACGCTTTGCACGTATCAAGACATTAATGATGGATGTATCTATAAGGGACAAGATACCAAACAATAAAATAAGGAGGACGACTGGGGTAACGGATACAGTTGAACGAATAGCTTCCCTGAAGTGGAGCTGGGTCGGTCATCTGGCGAGAACATAGATAATAGATGGAGAAAGCGAAGGATTGCGTGAGACCAACGAAATATCGAAATAGCGGACGTCCACTCACGAGATGGTCGGACGACATAAACCGAATTCGACCCAACTGGATAAAGATCGCAGCAGATGGCAACAAATAGCAGAGAATGGCAAAATCTAAGGGAAACTTACGACACAAGCTTATCACACTTTACGTCACGGGTCATCTTCCTAGTGAGATCCCCATTTCATTCCAGGCCAATACATCAGGCGGCGCCTACATAAATTACACGGATTTGTCCCCTTATCTACAAAGTATACTTTTGTTTTGACTATCTCGAGCAAACTTCTTTCCGCCTAGGACCCCCCCCCCCCTCTCACTGAGCACTTTTTATAGCTTGTTGGGGGTAAACAAGTTTTTCACAACGTATCAGTACTTTATTTTTAGAAATGTCCCGTAGTTTTGCAAACTGAATCGGCAATTTACAGGAATTAGAAAAACGAGATAAATTATTGAAATGGAACTTGAGTGAGTCTACTTCGCCTGAATCGGAAAATAACCAGGTAACTGTTGTATGTTGCAGGCAAAAATATGCAAGTATAGAGTACCGCAATACTAATTAAAGCCTAATAAAAACACACTTTTATAGTCAATATTACATGGTTCAAAATTAAAATGTTGCCTTACCATTATTGATTGAATATGAACACGTTTTTAACTTGCAGTGTTGCATAATTCTAATCTGCTTTTGCGCTTGGACCTTCAGAGTTTACAATTTCAAAAGACATTAAATGGAACAGTGTCAGTTGTCTCTCTATATAAAACTAAAAAAGCTTGCTCTGCTTCCGAGAACCTAAAATACAAACTTAATGGCAAAGATGTGAAGGAACGCCAGGCGCGTCCTATAAAATTAGCAATTCAAAAGACACAAGGCTTGCTAATTGCAGCGATTTGTTGCTGCGGGACTAGATCGGCACAAGTTAATCAATTTTTCAAAATTAATTACAATTTATAATTTTCCTAATTCCATTAAATTCTTGGCGCCAATTTTAATTAATCGCCGCGTGCATTCCAGGCGTTTAGTAGATCGACCAACATTTTCATAACGAGACGAACTTTATTGTTTCGCTGTTTCGAAGTGAGGGGGAAAAAGAAATATCAAACTTACTTAACGAAGCCCGTCCGTAAAATTGCAGGTAAGTGGATTACCGATCCAAGTTTCAAATTGTTTTCTTGCTGCGATCAATATGTTAATATCTCTAAGTTTCTAGCTTTCCAGACGAAAAAGGCCGTTTATCTACTGTTAAATCTTAGAATTTTACAGAGCAGAATACCATAAAGAGGCATAGACACCTTATCTAGACAAACAATTTAGTAGTTTAGCTGTGTCACTCTTGATCAAGGTTTCATTAAGTAGATAATTTTCTAAACAAGTATGAATATTTAATTAGACACTGTGGCCTTGGAAAATGTATTTCTACACAAAAAAGTAACTTACCTGAACCATTTTTGTGAAGACTGACTTCAGACATATCTTATATACTGCTTCTCTGACGAATTACTTCTAATAACAAAAGTAATAAAATTTTATTGAAATCTTATTTATTATTATTTTAATGTCATATTGGCAGTAAGAATACTTTTTCAAGTACGGCTACATCTAAAAGTTGTAAATGTAGTACGATTAAATCTTGTGTAAGGTCATTCAGATATTATACATTTTAAAATAGAGAACACGAGAAACTCTAAAGTACAACGATACTCGTTTAATGTGAAAGATATCTTTTTTAATCAAAGTGACTTTAGACCTTAGTGAACACATACGTTTTAATTTAAAAAAAAATATATTATCATGACTTTAAAGTAGCCAAACAAGATCAAATAAACTTTTACCCCAAATATGGGAGCACTTTATATATATTCTCGGGTTTTCATTCCATTTTAATCTTGTCTTCCATTCGCTTCAGAGTGACAACTAAACTCTATTCGTAGTCTCACTGCAACGTATGAACGTATTATAGGCGAGTTAACGGTTCTACCTATACCGCCTGGGAAACCTCGGACTACCTATATATTACTAGAGTTTATTTAGTTGATTTGGTTGTAATTATTTAAATTAAATAAATCTCATATGGGTCGGGTCTCTACATCCTAGCAAGTATTATTTTGACTAAACGATAAAGAAATCATTTGCTAGTAACATAATTATCGTGGTATTATTTTAACTAATTTAATTATAAACGCTTTATACAATGATTATTTAACTCATGGGATCGCTACAATATAGGATATTATTTAACTAATGAGAAATATGGCTATCCAACATCACAATCCGCAAACTAAGTTCGTTATATCGAAAAATAACAGTGATTACATAATAATTGAAGCGTTGCCTAGGTGAGGAGGACGCTTCAGCCGGAAGTGCACAAAAAACCGACGCCACCAAGAAATTCACTAAATGCTATTGTTCAATCTAGTATTTGGCCATGCGATAAAACAATTATGTAAAATTATATGGACACAAAAGTGCGTTCAATTAGTATATAAAAACTAGTGTGCTAGAAAAGTTATTTGTATACAAACTCTGCATTAACGTTAAGTTACTGGGTCACGTAGCAATATACTATAAGGAAGCGTTACGCAGACCTCTGCATTATGATATCGTTGCTGGGACATATTTCACACACATTGTGTACCGACATTGCATTATTTTGCAAACTGTCGTGGTTTTTGCCTATGTCAATAATAGGTTAACCGCAACACGACCTACATTCAATTATAGATATATAAGGACTTGTATCTGTTAAATAATTCAATATACTTCTAAGACTGAGTATGTTCATTTGTGACAAAGGCACAGGCTACAATTGTCTTTAAAGGGGCGGTTAAGCCTGGCCATCCTAAGTCACATATTATCGCAACCAAGAAACTTCATCTCCATCAAAAACAACCTGGTTCTACAATATTATACAATTTATGTTCCAAGGTGCGACTTGAGCTAGTGCAAGAAATAGTTCCGGGAACTACGCAAATCGAAGGCTTGCATAAATTCAAGGAGCATCGCGGAAACAGATATCTTCTAGGATGGGGTTTTCTGATCCTTCCGTTGCATTTTAAATTAAAACTAGGGCTTAACTCGAGCCCCAGCTAGTCCCACGATATCTGGCCTTCACTTTCTTCGCTGGCCTGTCAATACAAGCCGCTAAACATTCTGCAGAACGACTCCTGTCGTTATACCGCTGCGACACAAAACAAACAGCCACCGAAATACCAGCAACTAGTCAACGCACTAATCAAACACTTTTTTAAACTTCTACAGAAGTACCACGAATCAATGCACTCTACTACAGCATACCCACAGGATATACAATAAATTTTAAAACTCAATGAATTGAGAAAAGGGTACTTATTCACAATTTAACAAGTATTTATCGTGGAAGCCAAATTAACAACACCTTTCAGCTTGGCTTCTTTCCCAATTGTTTTGTCTTCGATCTTACATTGTTTTACATTGTTTCCAAGCCTACTTTGATTACATTTTGTTCAAATCAAGGCTAACACTATTTTTAATACAGTTTTTATAAATTATTATCAAGGCCAATGCTATTTGATATGCTTGAAATATTATTAATTGCTATTATAATCATAGAGGCTTAAAATGTGTTCATAGCAGCATACATATTTACTAGTCGAAGTCATCGTCGTCGTCATTTTTATCCTGGTATTTCAAAATAACCACTAAGGTTTCCTAAATCGCGTTATTCTTCGGGTATGCACCTTAAGCAATGGCTTACCTTAAAATTATATGCAATTGTTTATTAAATTACGATCTGTATTCAGCGAAGATTTTTGGATATATAGAATGACCAAGAACGAAAACTATGGTGATTTACGGATTTCATTATCGTGGATTTCTTAATGGACACACACAACTATAGGGAGAATGCAATGCAATGCAACAAGTAACTGCATGTAATATAACACTTCTAAAATAAAAATTGGCTACTTGATGTGCTTAAATCCTAATGCTCTTATAATGTGTTATTGGAAGGCTAATTCGCTAGAAGGTAATTTTGTCGTGGATAATATCGTAATGTGTTGGGATGATATGTGTAATGTATGATTTTTTATTTAAGTAATCTTGTTGTTAAAGCTAACTTCCACATATTCTTGCTCAAATATTTACTATGCAAACGCCAGATTGACTTCACCTCTTAATTCAAATATTTATGGTTATACACTTTGTTTTATTAAATTGCCTGGTGTATAATTATGTTTAGAATTGATGCGGTTTCTGTTCTGTCTAAAATTGCCGGTAAGGTAGATTTTTACGTATAATTAGCATTATGAATTGACAGTTTATGTAATCTCTGATTGTATACAGCACTTTTGGATATTAAATTCTATCTTCTTTCAGCTAATTAGTTATTATAAATTGTAAGACTTGGTTTGTTTCTCAGCAAGCTTGCTTTTCATATGACGTTTGATATGTTTCCCACTTATGACTGCTTTAACCTTCTATGTAGATCAACGCTACTTCGAAGGTCTTAAAACAGCTCTGGGCCCCAACTCCTACAAGTCCGCAGCAATTCTCTTAGTTATCCGCACCAAAATAGAGGATGCTGGCACTCCCAAACAGGTATTTAAATGACAATATTTGAATTATATAGTATCACATGAATTGGTTTTTAATTGAAAAATTATGCTCCTCTATAGTTTTCTTTATAAGCGCAAAGTACAAATGAGAGTATCGTAAATAACTTTGAGAAATACACTGTTTACATTGTTGAATAACAAATTTTGTTAATCAACGTGCCTAGTTACCATAATTTTCTTAGCAACTGCCTTCATTTGACTTTTCTAAATATTATTTTGATATTTCTAAAACTTAAACTTACCCATTACATATTAAACACTTAAGTCTTACTTAAAACTAAAACCATTATCTCTATCTATAGTCCTAAATGAATCCTATTTATTTATGAGTAGCACTTCCTAACAACGTTTGCCAAATCACACAGTTATATCCGCTGCTCCTCGTTTGGACCCCAAATTCCAGAGCTGCAATTATATTCATGTTCGTACTTTTGTTATTCATATAAATTCTACCTTTACACAACCTAAATTATAATCTACGCATCACAACTTGAAATTTTTGTTCCTTGACACGATGTTTTCAAAATACATAAGATGGTTGGAGAAGTTATAGATAATATGTTTGGTCAAAATGCTGAACCTATATCGAATAAAGATGTCACAAAAGAAACAACGAAACAGTATATAAAATATACGTTTGACGACGAGTACAAGAACGATTAGAAAATATGGTAGAATAGGAACTGAATATACTACAAACAGAAGTGGAAATAGCAATCACTTTAAAACAAAACATTCAGGAGACTCTACCGGATATAGAACTCACCAAAAGACGCTACAGAAGATTCACTGTTTTAAATTTTAGGATAAACAGTTTTCTGACTTTGATACTCTGCTCTGCGATGGGTATTAGGCCTATACCGGCACCCCAGCAAGGCCCGCGATGAAATGAACCTCTTTATTCTCGGTTGTCCTGTCGTGCGAGTCGCCTAGAACTCCCCAAAACGATGCCTGTAGCTCGATCCTGCTCTCAGCTCCAAACTCAGGTTCTTTACTTACAGATAGGTCTCCACTGCAATGCACGATGGATGCTTCTACCCCAGAATTCCAGGCCCTGACCCTCAAACAACTCTGTACCCAAAACACCAGCTTAACTCGATGGTACACTTATCATCTGCGGAGATGCCAGGAAAAAGCAAAACCTCTGCAACCTAATCACAAAACTCTACTAATGTGAAAACACTTTTTGTAATTGGATAAATTGGTTTTTATTATCTTTTAATTGGACTTGTTGTGAGGAGCCAAAAACACACACAAGCTTCGCCTCTAGCTCCCCGCAATTGTTTTTGTTCGTATTTGGTCATTATAAAGTCAAAGCCGGCTATGATTACATTTCCATATTCAAGTCAAGGCTAACACTATTTTTAATACAGTTTTAAAGTAAAATTATTTCAAGGCTAATTTTATTCTTTACAATTACAAATTCAAATTATCACATTTATGGAATATTTTTAAAATAATATTTGAAATGCTTGAATTATTTTTAATTTCTATTATAATTGCATTCGGCTTAAATTCTGTTTGTCGTAATATATACCGCCTTAATATACTACTACATAAATGCAAATGCCAACAGAAGGACATATACAGGGTGTTGAAATAAATAGTAAAGTTCAAAGTAGTTAAGTCGCAGACCTAGAAAGCCATGGAATAGGACCACCTCGCCCTATCGATTTCCCATGCTCTCCAGATGCTCCCTAACAGCAAGCGTAAAATGCGGCGGTGTTCCATCTCGCAAAGATTCAATCTCTGATTTAAACGTACACCTTCTCTCTTCAGATTTGTTCATTATTTCGGGTGTTCGGAAGAATGTTGAGAATCTCATGAACTGAACATGTCACCAACGTTGAGGAACTGAAAAAGTGAGTAGAGAAACGAACTAGTGCAAATAACAAAACAAAGAAAAACTACGTGCTTGGGACATATGTACCGCAGTAATAATTAAATACCACCTACTGTAAGAAAAAGAGGGCCTGGAGATGGTCATGGCTACGAAGTATAAAAGAGTAAACAGGGATGAAGAATTTTCTTAAATTGTTTCAAACCGCCACTGACTAAGACGGCAGTATAAGAAGGGAACATACTGAATGAAATAAGTGGTATGGAGTTGACACGTGTAGCTTTAGTGGATACATAACCACCAGACTTTAATAAATTCTATAATTCAATTAACGAATAAAACTATTGAATATTTTTAACAAATGCCAAGAGAACGGTTGTAACGTAACACAATTAAATTTTCAACTTAAACAGATTAGCTCCTGCTATGAGGGATCTGGTTCTAGCTCGCCAACACAACCTACCAACCTGAAATTCCGTTTGTCGTTTCGTTGAAGTATCGTGGAATTTCATTCAACTCCTAATCGGATAATTGTAAACAGTTCGCTTGTTTGGTGGATGAAGCAAAAATGAAAAATCTACTTTTTGTCGACGCACTTTCCGACGCTTTAAGCTGCATTTGTCCATTTTTTGTTTTTCCAAACTGCGGTCGTCTTGCTGTCCGCAAATTTTGACTTCGAGAGCTACGCAAAATCCAGCTTCTACCACGGGTCTGCTGCGCGCTTCGTGTCGCTCAACCCAGTATGACTTACTTGCCCTTGCATTTTGCAGCCAGTTATTACTGCATCTAGCTATGTTGAACCTGTGCTATTAGTTAGTAATGCATGGATGAATTACTGTCAATTTTGAATAGGTTATATTAAGTTTAGCTACGCATGTTGTGAAATATTTAAAAATTAGCTGCTTTAGGTAGATCTATGTTTTGAGTGCAACCCCGTTAGGAGTTCAGTGCGCATTAAGCGAATAGGTTACTAATATTCTTTTCCCTGTGAATTTGTTCCACGGGTAAATACTTGCTAGAGTTCTTTATCGCTAGACGGGTCGTAAACGGGTTTTCCCATGTAATGAAATGTCTGTATTCATGTACAGGGTGCCCCATTTTCGACATTTTTATAGGGTATCTCCGTAATTGTTAGTGCTATCGAAAAAGTAATATAGGCGCCATGTGCTCTTTTTGGTAAAATCAAAATTTAAAAATTTTCGCTCGCTTTAAGAGATACGGGGGAAATAAAAAAATTGTCAATTACAGAATGACCCTATATTTTCTTAGTTAAAAGAGATACAGAAAAATATTTTTAAAAAAAGTTTCTTTATAATGATTGTTGATTAATCTGCCGTTTTCAGAATAAGTATATGGGGCCAGGTAAAGAAGTTATCGGACCTAACCTCATTTTTTTTAATGGAGCACCCTGTATATTTTGATCTAAAAAGATAGTATATTAAATTCTCTTTTCAAAAATAAAACACACCGTGGATGATATTGGTTTTCTATGCGATTTATTTAAACTTTATAACTTTAAACCACAGTAGGCTACGAAACAAAAGCTAATATCATAGAAACAAAACTATGTTGACATTGTAGCTGGAAAGACATTACACAATATATTTTAACAGACAAAGGGTACAAGAAATAGTTGGCACAAGAAAGTAAATTAAAAAACTATAGAAACTTTGAAACGAAATAAAAGATTCAGATTAAGGGAAAAAATAACGGGAGTCATCGTAAATGTTCGAAAGTCCCTCCGTTGTTTTCAATGCACTCTTGACATCTTTTTCGAACGGATTTTAAGGCATTCATGATGTGTAACGGTTTTATTTCTGCAAAGGCCTCATGAATTCTTTGATCAAGTTGTTGTCAGGTTAAGATGACTTCTTTATAAATTTTATTTGCCAACACTCCCCAAAGAAAAAAATCTGGAGGTGTTAGATCCGGAGATCGTGGTGGCCACCTCATAGGTCCATGTGTCCTATCCAACGGTTTCTAAAGTGAGTATTTAAATACTCTCTTATTCGAAGAGCGTTATGGCTAGGGGTGCCATCTTGTTGAAAGTAAATCTCTATTACTTCATTTAAAGGAACATCATCAAGGATATCGAAAAGGTTTGATTGGAGTATGTCCCGATACCTATCTGCATTTAAATTTTCTTCAAAACAGCGATACGCCAGTTTATTTTGAAATAAAAAACAACTTACATTTACCCCAAATCGACCTTGTTGACGAACATGTCGTACCATGTGGGGATTTGTGGAGTTCCAATGTCTTTCATTATGTCGGTTAAGAATACCGCAACTTGTTATTCGACATTCATCTGACCAAATAATTTTTTTGTGAAAAGAACGATCCTCGTTAGATTTATTTAAAAACCAGTCACAAAATTCCAATCTTCTCACATCATCACCAGGGTGCAAATATTGGGTAATATTAACAACATAGGGAAAATATTTATTGGACGTCAAAATTGTGAGCGCTTTAGATTTTGAAATTCCAGTTTTAAGTTCCTATTTTTCTGAAGGAGGTAGATTTTTATTTTTAAAATTTTAGAGAATAAAATTAGAGTGTGTGCTTAAGACGACAAAATAGAAATGAAAACTTCACCAAGACGAGATTACCTATTAACCTTCGATCCATAAAAAGCAAATACACTATGCATTTGGTCATATTTTAGCATCTGGCTTTTTTTCCCGACTGCATCATAAGCGTTGCATAGCCCAGTCTGACGGCTCAGTCTAATTCAATACCCACAAAAAGTGCTAAACGCGCCTAAAGGGGTTTTCACTTCAATAAAAGTTGTGCTACTACTATTCAAAGCTATCACAGGATATACCATTATTACCTGATTATGGGCCTCGACAAATCCTAACACGCTTATTTCTTCATTTTCCTTGTTTTCTTTACTATAAGTTTTTGATCTCCGCTTCGTAAAAGAGCCGTATGTTTTTAAAATGTCAACATAGTTTTGTTTCTAGGATATTAGCTTTTGTTTCGTAGCCTACTGTGGTTTAAAGTAAAAGTTTAAATAAATCGCATAGAAAACCAATATCATCCACGGTGTGTTTTAGTTTTGAAAAGAGAATTTAATATGATATATTTTTAGATTAAAATATACAGGGTGTTCTATTTAAAAAAATGTTAGGTCCGATAACTTTTTTACCTGACCCCGTATACTTATTCTGAATACGGCAGATTATTCAACAATCAATATAAAGAAACTTTTCGTTAAAAAACTTTGCTGTATCTCTTTTAACTAAGAAAATATATGGTCATTCTGAAATTGACAATTTTTTGATTTTCCCCCTTATCTCTTAAGTGAGCGAAATTTTTTAAATTTTGATTTTACCATTTTAAGTTTGATCCTAAAAGAGCACATGACGCCTATATTACTTTTTTGATAGCACTAACAATTACGGAGATACCCTATAAAAGCGTCGAAAATGGGACACCCTTGTTGAACTGTTCCAAATTCACAGTGCTTGCTGTTTATTTTGCTACATTCTTCGTTCTACACTTTTCTAGAATCGGTTTCAGGTTCGATGATTCAGCATCTGCAATCATTATTATTGGTTAGAAAACTAGCTATACATATAATAAAGCAAGCGTAAAATTGATTACAAGGAAAATCGTACGACACTCATTAATGACCAATAGAAAAATTAGTTCACGAGCCGTATCCAAGACAACAACAAAATTTCTTGGAAATTTTTTGTAGGTAGATATTACTTCTTTTTAGGGTTTGTGTCGTTACGATTTTCTTACCGAATCTGCATTCGAGCATTAATTCATATCCGGAAATTATTTTTCGTGCATTCAACAACGTGCAAATTAATACGACGTTGTTGGAACGCATTCAAAAAAATTTCCGGAAAGAATTAATGCTCTTATGAGATTATATGTGAAAATTAAAAACTGATTTATAGCAACGACTTAAATCAGTACCCGCAACGCATTAATTTAAAAAACTAAATATACCTAGTGATGTACAAAGTTCCCAGGGACCAATGGAATATATTTATGCAATCAACTGAAGCTTATTTATTAGTAACTAGAGAAGGGCAACAACACAAAATGGCATTAACTTCAAATTTAGAACCGTACAAAATAACTATAGAAACAAAGCTCAAATTGTCAATAGTTTTATACAGTTTTTTAAATGTTTTTATCTTCATCAGTGTTGTTATAGACTCTTAACCAAATTAATTCTAGTATCGTTAAGAGCTTCATTACCGCACTGAGTGCGGTAATGGATATTACCGCACTCAGTGCACTCAGTGCGGTAATAAATAGATATTACCGCACTCAGTGCGGTAATGAATATTACCGCACTCTTTTTGTTTAAAGAACCAGAGTTTATTGATGAAGATAAAATATTGAACAACACACGTTTGCTTATGGCACTTAACGGGACTCGTTTGATTGCCGCAAAACTCGGCTCACTGCCTCGTTTTTGGCAATCAAACTCGTGTCGTTAAGATGCTCATAATCAAACTTGTATCGTTAATATCTATATTATAATTTAAATATTCAAAAAAAATGTATAAAACTAATAACAATTTGAGATTTGTATTTATAGTTATTTTTTAATTCTAATAAAACTTTAATAGAGTTAAACTGGCGATAAGTTAGGTAATAAGAGGAATGACCTAACCTAATTGTGTCATGAATAAGTACCACCCAGATTTCAGAGATAAGTTATCTTTTAGCAGATGGCAGGAGACGTTATTGTTATTGAAAAACAAAACGGCTGTATTCAGTTTCAGCAATCTGTGCTTCAATACACGTACATATACCTATGATTTTATCGAAAAATTCAAGAAACGGGCAGTCAGTGAAGTTCTTAAACATTCTGTATACTTTCCTAATTCGAATTTATGATAAAGAATTTCACTGTCCTTTCATATAATAAGTATAGGAAACCATCGATATAAGTTTTGTCTATCCAGTTCTGCAAATTATGTCCACAAGCAAAAGTTTCCTGAAAATTGTAATGGTGGAAGATTTAATTAAACTGTGTTTACCCAAATTTCAGCCTAAATGTGAAAGGGAAATACTGTGGACCGCAATCATTAAATTCTTACAAACAAGAGCTCAATTTATATTTCATGGCAAATCCGGATTAAAAACATGGGCTCGTAAACACAGTAATCGATTTCGTCTTCCTCATTTAGATATTAAAACTCAACAAGTATTATTACGTCTATTTATAACCGGCGCTACTATCCGCGGAAAATCGATTGAAAAGGTAAAGCATCCGCCTGGATCGTGGACTACGGAGGGACTTTCGAACGCAAAGCCATTTTGTTTCGTGTATTGCCTCATTTCCAGCGACATTCATCGCTAATTCGCAATTACAAGGTATTAATTTCCATCCCGGATTACTGGCTTTAGCTGTCCGCAACAATGGGGAAAGCTCCTGCGTCCCGCGTTTTAATGGTCTAATTGCGGGTCCCCTGTTTGCGTTCGGTCCCTTGTAAACCGATACATCCTGCAGGAATACGCGCCCAACAAGGAAATGCTCTCACCCAGCAACAGGTACTGCTACAGTTCGTCCGACGCGACGCACATCCGCTTGTATCCGCTGTATTGTAAATGTAGGAGATTATCGCGATGGGATTGCATGGCCTGCTTCGATATCGCTTTAAGTGAGTTCGCGTGGAAAGTGGTTTTTCGGCAATTGCATCTTACTTTAAACTTCTTTTGTCAGCTCCCCTGGAGAGCATCGCTATTTATTTTCGAATAGTTACAATTCTTTGTTTTCCGTAAAGGCTGCTTCAGGTCGGTACTCACACTTGGACGAAACTTGCTTCTGGCTCTTATGCTTCACTTGGACCCACAGATACCTTGCACACTGGTTAATAACTTTACACACAACTGGTATTCAAAGGACTTTTTATTTATAATTTTAGTGGTAAACTGAGGAGCTCAATCTGGCCCCAACACAAATTTTACAAGCTTGTTTTATTATTATCTAACAACTTAACAGCTTAACAACTAGATTTTGAATTTTTATAAAAAAAATAGGATTGATAACATGTTTGACCTTATGGACTACAGTTTTGATGTCATGTCTTTGCGTAACTACTAAAATTGTCTTTTTCTTGGAATTTTAGTGCCTCACTAATTGTCTTTCGATCGGTTGCCTTCAATTATTTTTCATTGCTCTTTGCAATCATTATTTTGCTACCACTCTTCCGTTTATCTTTCAGCTAATTTGCCGTTGCTGGCTTTCACTGTTAATACATAACGCTCATATTCTTTCTGTACTTAACAAATTATTCTGTATCATTTTATTCACATTATGCCTGACATTAATGAGCTCAAATCAGTCAGTTACAAATTAAATTGCATTGGCCCTTCCGAACATTTATCATATCTGAAACTTTGAACGTAACCCTTCTAAAACCGGCTTTATTTCATGCTAACTTTTATACCTAAAATTATTAGTTACTGCTGCTCACATCAAGTGCACTTATTAATGTAAAGTACTGATTATCTCGCAATAAATAAAATATTTAATTCTGTGCTCATTTTGATGTTATTCATTTAGTTAATTAGGCAATCAGAATTGCTATGGGTAGTGAACCATTACAATATATAGGGATGTATTGACTAATCAATGCGAAGTACCTACGTATTTTAAATACAAAACGAACGGGCTACCTATTGACTTCACAAAATTTTCGTTGACGTCACGGAAGTTCCTAAATAAATATAAACGTAACTAAATTATGGAACAACATTGGCTACCGTAGGCAATTTTACTGGACGCCACATATCGCCATGTTTTTCAGTCACAAGAATTATCCGTTATCAGCGAGAAGGTAACATTCGTTTATTTCATAGAAAAATAAAAAGATTTTGATACGAAAGTTTTAATCTTTAATTTGAAATAGAAACTAATAATTTCGAGACTACTTGAGCAGATTCCTGGCCTGCTAACATGCAACAAAGATGACTGGATTTTACTACGAAATAAAAATACTTAGTTAGGACGCCAACGAGTCTTTCTATATGACGAATTTACTCAGTGCGAGCACTCATAAACTCAATAAATGGTAGCCAATCACTAGATTATCTAAAATAAAAATTACATAGGCCATATGGAGCAGCGTGTAGTAATTAATAATACATAATGTAATATCATCACATATAATTGACCAGTAATACGAGGTACAAATACTATTATAAAAATGCAAACTGTAAATACCTATGCATGGTAGAAGGGGTTAGTAGAGGTACACGCATAAATAAATCACAGTTACTCTTTCAGCTATCACAGATCATAAATCAATTATACCAGCAGTCTAACGCTAAAGAAGTTGGTGGCGTGAAACAGCTAGAAACACAAACAAATGAATATCATTATTTCGAATCCAAAACTAGCACTCACTGGACCCCCAAAGGGAAGTTCCAGCATAAAAAACAAAGTAAGACGTTAGCAGATCGGAAGGATCCGGCTTCCAAGAGCGTTTGTTACTTAGCTCAAAATTCCAGAAATACTTCGGCTAGAGCAGCATCAGGTACTATAGATTTCGCACACAGGTCTTTTGACGCCGGACACATTGGTTGCTCTCAACCAAAACCAAAAGCTTTAGGCCGCAGTTCTACTAAGCCGTAATTTTACTGTGGAGAAATTGCTGCAAGATCAAACCGCAATTACACTACGTAGTTCAAGTAGAAGGAGCAAGCGAAATGAGATAAACTTACCCCGTTAACCTGACGGGCTAACACGCGACACAGCAAACGACCTCATTAGCCAAAAAATTCGTAGACTAGGGCTAAATTATTCCCCAGGTAAATCAGTGCCAAAACCCCTCACAATCGGGTACGCAGACCAAACTCACATAGCACGAGGCAACTGAAACACCCGACCAAGACAGGTACGTTGGCGACAGCCGACAGTGGCAGGAGAAGGAAGAAAAAGCGCATCAAGCTATCGCCCATACAAGAAACTTTCCATTATCTCAAATCCCACCACGGCAACTGCGCGAAACAATGAATCACGGGTGACCAAAAGTTAATAATGGGCAAATACACGAGTTTTACGAATATGTGGATTTTGAACCGTTACAATTATTTTTTGATTAGCAAGTTATCAACGCTTTGAAACAATTACCTAATATTAAAATCTACACTGACAATAAAAAATAACATTGATATAAACAAGTATTCGAAATTAGCGATGTCTTGAAGAAAACTGTTTTTATGGGAAAAAGTTGAGAACTTCTTACTGGAGACACACTACGATGTATACCTGATAATAAACTTAATGTCTCAAGGTGAAAATCGCAGGGAAAGAGACAAATATGACATTGAATGCTATGAAGCAGTTGTCACTGTGAATAATTTTAAAAAGCTTACCAGCTGAGAATTTTTTAGTATTTGCATAGGAAGGAGCTGCAGTAAACGATATTAAAGTTTAAAAAAATGTCTAGTCCCCTGGTCTTCGTAATCTTCTCATAAAGCTTCTTTATTTCTTACAAAAGGGGAAAATGAACTGTCCAAAGAGTAGAATTCGATACGTTTGAGCTTAGTAAACCATAAAGATTTAGAAAAACTTTCGCCACATTGGAAATCCACCACTGTGGCCGAGGAATATGCAAAAAGTTAACTTAAGAATAAAATTGAAGTGAACATGTTTTGTTTTTGAAAAGACACATTTGCAAAAATAATTGATAAAAATATTGGACATGAGTAATCCACGGTGGGGCTTTTGGGGTACCTAAGGACGGTTCGGTGACACTTAATCACGCGACACATAATCATAAGGCATTTAAGCACGGACAGTTAAACATGCCGACAGTAAAACACGCCGACAGTTAATCACACCGACATTTAAACACATAGACATTTAAACACGCCGACAGTTAAACACACCGACATTTAAACACAGGGACACATGGACTAATTCAATAGAAGGTTGGCATTTTGGATTGCAATCGTTATTTCAATTCAGTCATCGTACCGTTTGGCGATTTCTCGGTAGACACAAAAAGAAATTGCATTGCAACACACATATTATTTACAGCATATAAGTGGTCAACGCATTCCGGAAAAGAAAAAGTACAGAGACCTTAACACCAGAGTCGAACGAATAGTTGCAAGCTACGATCCGGATAATAAAATCGAATATTTGCGAACCCTTGCCCATGTATTTTAATATATATGTATGCAGGTATAAATAATATTATGTATAATAATCAATAAAGCTCCATATTTTTTTTATATTTTAGTTTTACTGCAGTCTTGGGTAACATTAAGTTATGTTTATGTACATTACTTAACACGCTATTACTATTCCGAATTCACTTCAAACGCAATGTGTTTATTTGTCCACGTGTTTAAATGTCGGTGTGATTAACTGTCGGTGTGTTTAAATGTCTATGTGTTTAAATGTCGGTGTGATAAACTGTCGACGTGTTTAAATGTCGGCGTGTTTAACTGTCCGTGCTTAAATGTCCAATGATTATGTGTCGCGTGATTAAGTGTCGGGTCACGCCTAAGGACTAGTACCTATGTGGTTTCAATTGATGATGCATGTGATCTAACTAGCTCTCTAACATCTCAAAGCAGACCTAGCTACCTTTGGAAGTTCTCAATTGCATAAAAGAATGTTAGATCGTTTTAAAAACTCTCGTCGTCTTTGGCTTGTCAGGCCATTTTATATTTCTCAGTAATTTAATTAACTACATAAATCTTTAAAACAGTTTTGGTACATAATTGGCTAGTTCGCCTGTATTTCGAATACATTTTAGTCATAGTTCATCGCATAATACTGCAACGCTTAGCATCAAGCATAATAATTCGAAATCTTTACACCCTTTACATCGTTGTTTCATGCAGCAGCGTTCCCCATCAGCGGTAATAGCGTTGATTTTCAAGGTATTTAAAATTCAGCCCGTGACTGCAAGAAGGATAGCTTCTGCTTGTTTCGCTGGTGAGCGATCACGCGTTTAGCGACTCTGAAGCGCCTTGCGCTGTGATTGGCCGGAGCAGATCTCGCAAGGCGATAGCTGGGGCCACGAGCGTTTTTCTGGGCAAAGTTGCGAGGCAGACGCTGCTTGGCTACGTTAGTGAGCACTCGTGTTGTGATATGGCGAAGTCCGTTTGCGAGTAGTTGTGGGCTTCAGTTCGTATGCACGGTGTTGAAGCCCATTTCAGCCGTCGTCTGTGAGACGGGATTCTTTTTCTGAGTGACCCATCCAACGGCTACGCTGTTATCTGTGTAATGGCCAACGGGGCCTTGACACATTCCGCTCTTTGAAAGGATATTCTGTAGGGGCGGAGCGACATACCGACACTAGATTGAATGCTATCGCCAAGTGCAGGCCGAACTAGCTAATAAGGTAAATCTGTGCAATAGACTATTTCGCCCGCATGTACATGTAAATTAACCTTTTAAGTCTGCGCTTGACGCGTAATTAGTTCAGAGTACACTCTAGTAGAAATTTAATGTTTGTGTTCTAACACTCAGTGCTGCAAGGCAGCCTTGTTTTGTCAATTAATCGTTTAAGTCTGCGCTTGACGCATAATTAGTTCAGAGTACACTCTAGTACAAATGTAATGTTTGTGTTCTAACACTCAGTGCTGCAAGGCAGCCTTGTTTTGTCAATTAACCTTTTAAGTCTGCGCTTGACGCATAATTAGTGCAGACTACACTCTAGTATAAATTTAATGTTTGTGTTCTAACACTCAGTGCGGCAAGGCAGCCTTGTCTTGTCAATTAACTTTTTTACATTTGCGCTTGACGCTTAATTAACGCATAGTACCATCTGGTACAAATGTAGCGATTGTTGTTCTAAATTGTTTTGCTGCAAGTCAGTGCGTTCTGGTGACTCGAACTCAAATATAGATTTTATGCTTGCGCGTCACGCCTGTTGAGTCCTAAGCCAACGTTTAACTAGAACCGATCTGGATTTGTTGTTCGGCTCAGCTATGCGCCGCCATTTTTAGGTAAAACGCTTCCTAGCTGGGCGTACCCCATAAGTCGTTATTACAAATTGTCATACGTGCCGACTACATCGGTACTACTGTAAGGTGTTTGTTTGGTGACGTAGAATGGCCCAATAGATGTATTAACTGTATCGGTTTATGATTTTTCCCTTGTGTCTTGTGCATGTTTGTTTACAGGGTGACTGAGTCACTGTGTTACGACCAATGTAAGGTGAGGCTCAGTCGTGGCGGATGAGCATTGCAGGTAGGTTGTTGTGTCTGTCGCTGCGCTGTGGCTTCCAGAAATAGTTATATGAGTATTCTTCGCCCCGTTTGACCCTCAAGGTCCGGTTGAACGTGGGTTTCCTGAGTTGGATCTTGTGGCGCACATTTATTTGGTACTACCCTATATATACCTAGACAAGCTTGCCCTGTGGCGTACCGTATTGAACCACGCCCATCTCCCTGAGCGTATTTGAACCGAGGACTTTAGCCTGTTTTGACGATTTTCAGGGTGAGCGTGCCCATTTAATAATAATAATAATAATAATAATAATCTCTTTATTCTTTCGCAAATAAATACATGCAAAGTAATACCAGTGAGTAAATATAGAAATAAATACCAATAATTGTGAAAGAATCCCAAGGTAAAGTTTAGATGTGCGAGGATAAATCCTATCGCACCCTTTTCTGCCACTTAAACCTTGAAGATTTTAAATGGAAACGTGATACATCTAAACATATTTTGGAAGACATATTGACACAAAAATAATAATATAAAATAACATAAACTATAAGATTATGCAAATTATAAATTATGCAGCGAATCTGAAGCACTAATCCTAGAAAAGCAAATTCTAAACTAAAAAATAACTAAAAAGAATCTAGAACAACATAACACTAGTCAGTACAAAGCAGCACAATTAATCAGTTATTGACGAGTAAAAGTATTTATTTGTTCCTCACTTGTAAACATCAATTTATCAAGTCACTGTATTCACCTTGAAAATGTTTCTTAACTGGCTAGCCAGTAAAAAATTTACTGGCTAGCCAGTTATATTTTACAAGCGTGCTCATAGATAAATGAAAGCGTGCAAAGCCAGAGTTGTCTTCCTTAGTATGTGTCATATTGATTAATTTAGTTGCGTGTCAGTTTGACATTTTGAATAAATGATGAATTTCTAGTTATTTACAAGTGAGGAACAAGTAAAACATTCAACAATACACGCAAGGTAACCATTTTTACTGGCTCAAGGATATGACAGGCTCGCCTAACGGCTCGCCAGTCATCCCAATCCTATCGCCAGTAAAACCTGTTTTACCTGGCTTGTAATGTTAAATACTATTTCGTAAGATTTCTTTTAAATGAATTAGTTGGCAAACGTTTTAACGATTCAGGTAAAGAATTGTATATTTTATAAATGTTACATGAAAATGAACTTTCAAAAACAGCAGTTGTGTGTTTCGGGGGTGTGATAATTCTTTTGTTTCTGATGTTGATATTGTGCACATCAGTACGGAAAGAAATCTTACTAGTAAGATATGACGGAGTCTGAAATAAAACGATTTTGTGAAACAAACAAGCTGACCAAAGATAAAAACGATTATTCATATTCAACCACTGAATATCAGAAAGTTTATGTGAAATCCTATCAAATTGTCGTATTCCAAAAATGTAACGAAGACAAGAATTCTGTACCCTTTGAACTCTTATTCTATCAATAGAACTTAAACAAGGAAAATATAGTGGGCTACAAAAAGTAAACTGTGATAGGACTAGAGATTCGCACAATGCAGTTTTAATTTTAACTGAAAGGTAATGCCTGTGAGGATATAATAAACGAAGATTTACGTAGGCTTTCTGAATGTTTTTAGAAATGTGATTGGAAAATCTGAGGGAATTGTCCAAATATAAGCCTAAATTTTTTGCACGCTGAACTAAAGGGATTTGAGTATTGTTAACTTTAATATCTAAATTTTGAATATCACAACATATGGATTTTTTCCCAAAGACCATAACTTGTGACTTAGGTGTATTTAAAAACAAACTGTGTTTCTGAGATAAAACGTACAAGCTCTCTAAGTCATTATTAATTACATATACAGCATTGGCAATATCAGAAGAATTAAAAGAATAATATAGCTGAGTATCATCAGCATATGCATGGTGTTTACAGTATCTAATATAATCAATAAAGGAAGACGTATAAATCGTGAATAATAAAGGACCAAGAATGGATCCTTGTGGGACTCCAGATCTTAAATACACTACATTAGATATATTATCTTGCAACTTAACGCTTTGGCTCCTGTTCGATAAATAATTCGTTAATAACTCGATAGCATTTTTCTTTAAACCAATAAAGTGAAGTATAGAAAGTAAAACGTTATGGTCAATAGTATCAAATGCTTTAGTGAAATCTAGCATAATTAACACAGACAGCTTACCCTGATCGATAGAATGTATCAGATCATCGACTACTTTGAGTAATGCAGTTGTGCAACTATGAAGTGGTCTAAAACCTGACTGCAGAGAAGGTAGAATGTCATAAGAAAATAAATAAAGTCTGAGTTGATTACAAATTACATCCTCCAATACTTTAGATAACACAGGTAATATGCTTATAGGGCGCAAATGTTTGTATTCGATGGGTTGTTTAATTTTACCTAAGGGGTGACGTACGCATTCTTCCCACATGTAGGAAACCAATTCTGAGTAACACAGCAATTAATGCGTTAAAAATTGTAGGACTAAAGGACATCACAATTTAATTATGACTACACTAATACCATCAGGTCCAACTGATTTAGTGCTAATTCTGTCTAGAATACTATTCACAGTAGTGATATCAACTAATACATTAAATTCAAAAACAGAACCTATTTCATTTTTAGTACGTGATAAATAAAGATTGATTAATTCAGAATTATCCGCATCATTTTCAGGAATGTTATTAATAAAAAAGTCATTTATTTTATTAACATCTTTTAAACCTGATGGTATTTCGGTGTAGTTGGAAACACTAATCCCTAAACGTTTTAGTTCCTTCCAGAGAGTATCTGCAGAATTACGATGACGTAATTTGAATTCAAGGTAAGCTTTTTTTTCCTTGCGAATGACCAACGTAGTGAAATTACGTAGAGTTTGATAGTATTGCCAATGGTGGGGAAGCTTAGTTTTATGACATTTTCTTTTTGCTTTATTTCTCAACGATTGCAACAATTTAACATTATCGGTTATCCACGGTTGATGAGGTTTAGATACCTTGCAAGTATGGACAGGAGCATGTAAATTAAAAATTTCAGTAACACAGTTATTGAATATTTCCACCTTTTCATCAATATCGGTACAAAAATAAATTAAATTCCAAGGTAAAAGCTACAAATCTCTTTCAAAATTATCTTTATTAATCGAGTTGAGGTTACGACGTTTAATAAAAACAGCCTTGCAATAAAGAGTGGATAAAATTACGTTACAAACGACAACGTCGTGGTCAGATGCGTGATAATCGCATACTTCTACTAATGAAACTAATTCCTTATCAAAAGATAAAATAAAATCAATTAATGTACTGCTGTTTGTAGTAATTCTAGTAGGTTGATTTACATGTTGAAAGAATCCCAAAGATTCCAAAAACGAATTAAAAAGAAAAATACCAGCGCTGCTGGTTTTCAATAAATCGATATTAAAATCTCCTACACAAATAATTTTATCCGTTTGTAATAAGCAAGTAGATATCGTTTCTTCAAGCTCATTAAAAAACAATTTGGTATTGAAAGTGGGTGGACGATACACACACCTAACACAGAATTTCCTTTATCAGTTTCCACCGAAATCCACAGCTGCTCTATGGTATTATTAGATTCAATTTGTGTAATTGTAATTCTATTTGAAATGGAAGCTGCGACTCCACCACCGCGAGTGAAGCTATCTTTACGTATTAAAGTGTACCCATCAATTTTAAAAGCGGTTGTCATAATAGATACATCTAACCATGTTTCAGTTAAGAAAAAATATCGTATTTAAATTTTGAAAAAATGTGCTACCCTGAGCTACCGCACTTGTCTAGTTGTTTTGGTACTCACACAGTCGTGGGTGTCGATAAGTCGTTTTGATACTGTAACAGGCTTGTGAATGCATGCGCCAGAGGAGCCGCGTAATTCTTCGCGCTGAACTTATTCTCGTAACAAAATTCCGAGTCGCGGGGAACAGATCTGTAGTTGACTATATACAGTAGAAGATAGCGGACGAGTGCGGTGTATTATTTTGTTCAGTAAATATCGACGTTTGGGAAGGCCTTACCGTACAAATTTTAACCATAATTGTCAGATATGCAGCTCTCCAAAACGGAGTTTACGCATCTGAAATTCCATTTCTTGTCTCATTATTGAGTTTGGCAGAATATCATATCGACGTTCGGTCAGATCCATTCAAAAAAACTGCCTGTATCGTCTCGCTACGCAGTGTATAGCAGCCACCGTGCATCGACTCCCTGCATATCAATCTATCGTTTCGCAACCTTTGTGTATCCCGACAAAGCTCTGGAGAATTTCCCAGTTTGCTTTCGTTTTCGGGCCAAGATCCCTATCATTTACGTGCCTACACTTATCGTTCAACTTGGCGGCTAGCTACTTATGTGTTTAGCAAGTAAGTTGCATGCTGCAAAATAATTTTTGGGGCAGTGCAGTATCGCCTGCACCGCTCCGCCCCAATTTATCACAGCTGCACGGTTAACCTGTTTGAATGTATTGTTATCTTAATAGAGACTTAACATTTACTGTATGATTTTCATCTCATCTAAACTAAGCCCTTTGTGTATGCTCCGTCAAGATACATTTTCATAATAATTTTTATATTTTCATTCTACAATAAAAATTCATTTTAATTCTATTAAAAAATAAAATCGTCCATAGCCTTTCTGGAATATTTTCCCTAGCGTCTACTTTATTGCTGTCTAAGCTTGAGCACCGAGTAGTCAATATGTCTCATATTATACCCTCATATATTTACCTTATCCTGTATACAATTATTTAAAAAGTGCATGCTGGAGAACAGCAGGGTTTGAGAAATAGTGTGATCATGTAACAAGTTTGCTCAATTATTATATGTTGAAATCGACACGTCCAAATAATGTAGTGTCACTGTCGCGAATTAGTCAATATTGATTACACGAGTTACCAATGAACATGAAAACTGCATCATAAGCAATTATTGTAAATGTGATAACTAACAAGCTCTGTAAGTATTTTTAGCACTAGTGCTTAATAATTTATATTTTAATACTCTGTTGTGGTTCTCAACGGGAGCCGCGGATGATACGTCCGTGCTGCAGGGCAAATTTGAAAAAATGGTGTGCCGCAGCAGCTCTTACGGGGGCCACGGTAAGCTTCAAAATAAAACAAAAAATCTGTAAAGGGCTCTACTCAGAACTTCCCTCGCAAGTGGAGCTGTAACACTAAATATTTTTAAAATTCAAACATTTCCCATGTATTTTTTGGGCCCTATTTTTGTGAAGGGTAAATCCTGAGCTAAAATCAAACCTCTTTAACTCAAAGGGAGGGACTTTCAAACGTGAGACTCTGAAGAAATCACGGAAAGTAATTTTTTGCGATTTTTCAACACTGCATTCGCCTTTTAGACGAAGAAAGTAAAAATAATGCGAATTACATCAATTTTCAAATAAGAAACATTACCGACGATGGGGTTTGAACAGCGCTACGAATGCGATTTCAAGGTTTGACAGTAGCCTGCAAGACAATCGCCTTTTCGTTGCATTTGGCCACTGAGGACGCCTCGCATCAGTGGGATGCTGCTGCCCTAAATGTAGCGCATTTATTGTTGACCCTTTTGTCTCTTTTACAACATTTACCCTGTATCTGTGGGATCCCATTTTTATCAACGATAAAGCCTGAGGTATTTGCAAATTATTACTTTTATCTATTTCTCAGTTGAATCAAAAATAAACAAAATGTTATTTTTTATGGAAATCACCCTGTATATATTTGCCAAAAGTTTGTCGGTTTTATGCCAGGTAGACATATAATATGCACGCAAAGTATCGTCTTCGACCAACAAATAGTATTTGAGCTTTACCGACAACAGATATACAGAAAGACAGACAGACGAAATTGACAAAACATGTTTTTCGTCATCTAGGGACCCTGAAACGTAAAGATTTGAAAGAAATCTCAAAAGGTAATTTTTTTGCAATTACAAAAAATCTGTAAAAAGGCTTTACACGGAACTTCCCTCGCGAGTGAAAGTTTTGAAACTAAAAATTTTTAAGATACCAAAGGAAAAAAAAATAATTTTTTAAACGTGTTTGCCCTGTATATGTTGAGTCCAAAATATTCCATTTTTCTTCAAGCATCAAAACCTGGGCTGTGTGCTTATAGATTACATAATATTACTTTCATTTAAGTAATAGTTCTTGAATTAAAGCCAAAATATGTAGAATTTTGTTTTTTAAGGTGCTCAACCGACATTTTTCGGTTTCATGCCAGAAAGGCATATAATCCGCATGCAAAATATCGTGTTGCTCCGACATTTTTTTAAGTTATACCGGCAACAGACAGACAGGATTAAGAAAACCTGTTTTTCGTCATCTAGAAACCCTAAAACATGAAGATCTGAAGAAACCTGGGAAGATGATTTGTTCGCAATTACAATACTTCCTTCGTCTTTTAGACGAGAATAGTAAAAATATATTGTGTAGGCACACTACTTCGAAAACGAATTTCTCATAGAGGGTCTTGAGTCATGTGAACACAGTTCGTCCTAAAATAATATCTTGAAACTTGTTTCCTAGAAGAAATGTACCTATAGCTAGGACTAGATTGTAAACATACCTTCTGAATATACCTCATATATTTGGGGGGGGGGGGGGACAGTAATGAGCAAAACGTTGAAAATGTCAGTTATGTGATAGACTGCCGGGGGGTCACGAGAAAATAAAGGTTGAGAATCACTGCTCTAGTTGACTAAATAATAATAATGTGATAGATTTTTTCTCTTAGCTTTACAGCTACAACAATTAGGCCAACGCCTTAAAAATTATTAAAACATTTCTACTCAGCGTCGAATTGAATCTGTAAAACTTACGAGCCGATATCGAACTTACACGTACTCTGCATACACTGGATGTTTTTACGCCGCAAAAATCAGAAAGGGTATAAAAGACGATGATATAGAAGAAGTATTTGAATTTCCCTTACACACGTTATAGATGATATTACCGCATTCAGTGCGGTACTAACCTTTACCTATTAAAAAGATCAACAATTTAAAAGAAGTAATGCCTTACATCCATACAAGAATTAACAGATAATGAACATGATGAATATGATGAGCAAACATGTTCTACGTTTCTTGTTATTTTTTTAGAATTCTTCATTTGTAAGTCATAATTGAAATAAACATTTATAACAATATATTTGTTTTATTTTGTTTATAATTGTGTTGAAGGTAAAATTAAAACGGCCAAAGTAACTTTTTTTAATTTGCCAAATTCTTAAACAGGCCAATGTCAAAAATAAAACCTAAAAATAATGTTTTAGATCTTAAATGCAGGAAAAACTTAGGATAACTATATATTTTATCACAAAACTGTCGAATTAAGACTAAAATAAATTGTTTTATAATTCTACAAATTTGTCAAAAGTGATAAGTAACAAATACCAATTTTGGCCCTTCTTGAACTCACCTACAGCTATAAACGAAGGTGAATATCTGAACTAAGGGTGATGAGGTGACTTAAGAGACGCTTATACACACAGTCTAAGATTTTATATGCTAGAATTAAATCTCCTCCACTTTTTCTTATCGATAACCAGGTGAAGTTTAACAAACGGAGCCGTTCTTCATAGCCTAGATATCTTATCGTGGCTGGACCGTTTCCAATAGGTCTACATCCTTTACTATTACAGAGACTGTAAAGATCAAGTTCGTGTCAGATTGACATTTAATAATCGCCTTGGTATTTAACCATTATTCTGCTAGCAATAGAACTAAACTGTATTTCATACATTGTAGTAATTAGACAAAAACCTATTATGCATTTACATCTACGAGTGTCGCGCGTTAGTTTGTGCGCGCAAACCAGCTGATTTAGTCGTTGGGTGCGGTTATTAATAGAATAAAGCAAGTTATGGGCAGGCAAGCGAGCTGTGCGTGCCTTCCGAAGCCAAAGGGACGCTACGCGAAGTATTATAAGTGCAAGCTTGGGGAAGTATCTCCGAGACACAGCAGTTCATAACCATAAGCTGCTATTCCGACTGCCATTCGAGCTTCAAGGAAGCCAGTTGACTTTGTCAACACACGGAATGGTCTCTAGGCCATCTTACTACGAAATAAAGGCACGTTTAGTTACTACAATTACATTTTACGAGTTAATGTACGGCCCAGGAAAATTGGGAAAACCGAAAACCGTAATAAGGAATTAACTGATATTGCAACGCATTGTGCAACCGCTTCAACGATTCAGGGCGCACCCAAAGGACACATGCGGGTACTTGATGATTTAGTGCGACAGGACAAAGCGCTGCATCATCTTGTTGACACATCGTTTAAGCTGATTTTAAGTTACTGGGGTCAGGAGCGTATTCAGTGAATTTGAGTGCGGAATTTAAACATTGCCTGTAGATTTAGCATTAAGCTCGTATACTGTTCTGTGCTACTATTCGTAGTGCATATAACATTTATCTATTATCATTGTGTAGTCTTTTTATGTATTTCCATGCATGCATATTTCTTTTACAGAGTATATATCTTTTCATGTAACCTGTTTGGTTTAAATTTACGGCAGAGTTTGCATGTACAATTACAGCATTATCGGTGATCATGAGCAAACCGGCAAGAGAAATATTGATATATCCCTTAGCTGCACTGAGATGAGAGCGAGTCTTGTACTCCTACGACTAGGCTAACTAGCATAGAAAGGGCAATATACATTCATAGTACAATAGAATATAGGGCACGGGAAAAGCCACACTACAGTTTACGGTGTCCAACGCAAGGCTCAATAAAGGTACCGTTACAAAACGAAAGTAAATTAATGAGAATTTCGCTAACGCAGTACAATTTTTCAATAAATGTGTTGTTAATGAAAATTGTTTTATTAATTTGTCCAACTATATCAGAAGCACTCTGTAATATATAAATATTTTCAACTGTTATGTAAACGTCTATAACTTAGAACATCCTTGTAGTGTTTGCTTTTTAGTTTGTAAATTTTAAACCATTGTGTGACGTCACCAGTGTAGAACATTGATGAAATGTATATAGCAAAAAGGGGGGTCATAAGCAACATTATTTTTTTAATTATGAAGAACAGTTTAGAAATGAGGTCTATTTACACTGTCAAGCTAATTTCTCACATTTAAAAACTATAACTGATACACTTTCGGCTAATCTGTAAGTGGCATACAAATTAAAACAACAGGAGACCATGTCAACAATTTCAGGCTGTAATAAATTTGATTCTTTTTCTATACGTAAACAAGGACATTACGAACCTTTTTTGAAGTACGGCAACGACGTCTTCTTGGTGATGCGCTTGTCCGGGTTCGACGTAACACCGTCACCGTGGATGTGATCCAGCAGCACGCTGGGGGAGCAGCCCATACCACGATTAACCCCGCGACACTTCAAAACATTCTACACGATTACCACCTCTGAAAGTACAAGACCTTGTTTTAGAAAATAGCAGTTTTAGAATGCTGGTACATAAGGTTTTAAAACTATACAAATTAGTGCTAGAATCTGTTTAAAGAGTACAATACGTCAAAAAATATAATAGTGAATATTGTATTGCGAGGGCCATTCTGTTAATTACTAGTTCTAAAAAATAACTTTGTTGTTTTTTTTAATATTATGTATTGTTTGAGGCTTTCGCGGTTACTCGAATTATTCTCCTTAGCATAGAATTTCGGCTTAGACCGCGTAGTATTTGTATATGAACACCCAGCATTTTCTGGCTTAATGTGCCTTGCACCTTGTGAAGTCGAGCAAAAACCCGCTCGATGGCCATGCTCTTTGGTGGCTCGTGTTGTTTGAGTATCTTGAGAACGAGGATACTTAGGCAGATTTGGCCGTTTTGCTGTTTGTGCATCCATATTCACTAACGTTTCGCAAGACCTTGCAGCTTGCATCATCAGAGTGAAAGTCGCACTAAGAACCGAAGGTCGGTGTGGAGCTATTTATAGTCCTCTGTGCCAGGCGCGCGGTGTGGCGTAACGCTGGCGCTGGTTGGTCGTCCGAGTGCAACGTAATCCGTGGGGCGTGGCCGTATGACGCAGAGTGGTTGTAACGCTTTAGATCGTGTATCACAGGGGTCCACGTTTTACTAAGCTTAAAGCCATCTTCCCTGTTGATATTATTTGGATGTTTTTCTATTTCTATGGCTTCACGTATCACTCGCGGGAAGTAATGAGGTTTTTTAATATTTCCAATTACCCATAATTCATTTTTGAAACCGCTTCTCGAAACATTGATATAACTGCGTTTTTGCAAGGCCGTGAAGCATTCGCTGAAATTCAGCAATTACTTTATTTGGTCATATGCGAAATTGCATTGTCGTGGTGTAATAAAACGCCACGGAAACCCGTTTTTGGTAATCACAACCCAATTTTTCAAAGACTTAAGGAAGGTCAATCAGAAATCACAGTTTACGGTCGTCAAGAGGAATGAGTACAACGGAATCGCTGTGTGTGAAAAAAGCATCAATAATTTTGTATATGTACTTTTATCGCCAAACCTGATTTTCAAAAACCCAAACACAATTGCTATTTAGTTACGTAGTCATAATTGTAAATCCAACACATGCTTTGAAGATCCAGAATTTTCTAAGATATCTGCTCCAGCCTACCCGTGATTGTTTTTGTTCATCGGTTAACAAATGTTGAGTCGACCGACTTGCCAGCTTCCTCACACTCAGCTGATGGGTTAAAATGTTGTCTACTTCGTATAAACCAATACTTAGATCTTGTTGAATCTCTATATGAGTTATATTCCAATTTTCTCATAAGCAGCTTTTCGGTACCTAACATTTTCAGCATAAATGCTTACTGGAGGTCGTACAGGTCTCGATTTTTTCTTCTAACTTACAACGTTCACGTTTAAATTCTCCGAATTAGTACGTAACTGAATACATCATGGGCCAGAGAAGACCTGTTGCAGATGGGTAGACTGCATGCTGAAAGGAAGGGTGGCAGGAGGGTGTCCTCAGAGGGAATTCTCACTCTCTTGCTACGAAACATTGTCTTGGGCGCGCTTCTACGAGAGCTTATCAGCAAAAGGTTTTCACCCTAAGGATACTCTGGCAATCTTGTCATAGTAGCAGAAGGGAGTTTGCCAACATAGTCAGGAATGCAACAGGTCTTGAATGTTGTATCTAGGTGGATTGAAAGGGCCAGTCCTAAAAAACCACCATAATACCAGTTACGCGAAGAAAAACCGAGAGGGTTTGAGACATTTACTTTTTTGCAGTAAGGAAACTGCCTTGTAGGCAGAGGTAAAGTACCTGAGTGTCATATTGGACTCCAAACTAACCTGTCACCAACATATTGGCAAACTTAGCAGGAATTACGTTAGCGATAAACCTTGAATTCTCAGACCAGGAATGGTGAATTGGCTATACACTAGACCGAATACTATGTAGGGGGTTTTGGTATGGTGGCCCAAGGTCAAGCAAGAATCCACCAAACTAAGACTAGTAGGTAAGATACAACGGCTTGCCTGTCTTGGCATAACAGGGGTAATAAGAACAATGCCCACTGCTGTAACGGAGACTCTCCTAGACCTCCCCCCTCTTCATATATTAATACAGGGAGAGGCAAGATTGGGAATCCATAGATTGTAGAATTCACTGTACAACTTTTGTTTAGGTACAGAACATACGAGTATAACTAGTAGCATAGAGGGTTCTGTACTCGAAATGAAGATGGACTATGACCCCGAAATATCTCGTAGGTTCCCTCTTCGAGGTGATAATTTAGAAACGTAGAGACTGGAAACCACCAAATAGGCTATTTCTCCAAGAAGCCTGCTTCGTACACGAACGGTTCCAGGACTGAGACTGATCGGGACTATGAGTTTATAGCGACAAGCCAAAAGAGAAGCTCAGCTTCTCACTGGGTAACCCCGCCACCGTATTTCAAACGGACACATAAAGTGTGAGCGGAAAAACAAACATAATGTGAGACAGCCAGGAGCCTCTGAACGCTCTCTCGCGTAGTAAGACTTCTTCCAGACTGACATGGGAGTGCCTAGACTGCCTAGACAAACTCAATGACTTGGCAGAATGTTGTGTGACTATAGACGTGAGAAAGCCGATGAATAGCAATCCATGGATCGACCAAGGCTTACCTTGGCCCAGAACTAGCATTAGGAATTTCGAGACTATATAAGCGATTAGAGTGGCAATTAACATAAAAGAGACTGTATTGAGAAGCCAAGACAAAGTCATAGCAAAGCATTCATAGACGGACCTCGTAAGAAAAGAACTGCGAAACGACTTCTCATGAGTAGGCCACTTAGGATCATTACATGTCTACTAACAGGACACGTGACTCTTAAGGAACATCGGAAAATACAATACAGACCTTACTTGTAGACTCTGTAACGAGGAAACTAAAACAAAAATATACATTTTGTGTGCCTGTGATGCGTTGGCAAGAAAACACAGCTCATATTCGACCAGCCTACTATGAAACTTACAAACTTAAAAATACACCGGGTCAATGCCCTACATCTTTTGATACACGGAATAAAAATCACTCAATGGGCGTGACCTACTAATTAGGTTAGGTACAATAATCCTTTTCGGCTTCAGTATCTCCGTAATCAATACAGTGATGATTAAATGATAAAGCATTCAATAACTACCCAATAATAAAGCAGCTTAAAATAATGTTCCTAAAAGGAGTGATGGTTTCGTTTTATCATTGTAATTTCGGTTTCTTACAACGGTATTTGCAATTCATTTGTAAATAGTCCAGTTTTGATTGCAATTGTAATACAAACTAGTCAAGACTTATCTGAAAGAAGTAATTATTATTATAAAATGTAATACAACAGTTTAATTCTTACATATTTGGTTATGTAACAGAAGACATACACAATGTAAAACTGTTAACCTAAAAATATTATTTATGACAATTAGAAAATTCATAACAAGTAATAAAAGAAAACTTTATTATCATTTGTTTGATAACCGTTGATTTTGGAGGGTAGTTTAAAAATAAACAGAACAAATGAGTTGTATAAAAATATAAATTGACTTGACACAAGTCCCAATTGAAATTGCATTTAATAGTAAATTTTAGACGTTAATGTACTGGTATGTACCCGTTTATATTGTCATACACCTAAATAGTGTAATAGACAAATATTATTGCGAAATAAAAAACTTGAGTGCATCGATTACTACTACACAAGGATGTGCTGCCAACCACAACGAGAATAGCTGTAGCAGAGATCTGACGAATAGAAAATTATGGAAGATAAAGAGCCCGAAGGTATAAAAAGTAGTAATATAAAATATATCTGCTACCTACTTACAGAGTTACTAAAATTGAATTCAATTGAATCATAAATTAGATAGACATTAATTTAATATTGATTTAACTGAAATTAATTATTTATCAAATATTATTAACAAAGGTGTTAAACGGATGATACATCTTTTGATACACGGAATAAAGATCACTCAATGGGCGTGACCTACTAATTAGGTTAGGTACAATAATCCTTTTCGGCTTCAGTATCTCCAGAATCAATACAGTGATGATTAAATGATAAAGCATGCAATAACTACCCAATAATAAAGCAGCTTAAAATATGTTCCTAAAAGGAGTGATGGTTTAGTTTTATCATTGTAATTTCGGTTTCTTACAACAGTATTTGCAATTCATTTGTAAATAGCTCAGTTTTAAATTTCAGTTAAATCAATATTAGATTACTGTCTATCTTATTTATGATTCAATTCAATTTATTATTTATCAAATATTATTAACAAAGGTGTTAATAAATACAATTGTCCTATATCTTGCATTATAGTTATTCGTTGTTTATGTCTTAATCTGATTTTAATAGTAACCCTGAGATAGAGTCGAATAACTAAGGTTATTACAATTACATGCTAAAGACTGTGGACAAAAGGTAAGATTTAAATAAAAATTTTAAATAAAACTTAAGATTTAAATTAAATAAAATCAAATAAAAGTTATTAGATCACAGCAATAGATATGGACCTTGAGAGAAAAACAAACTGAATAACGTATAAATGGTCGCCAAAAGCTGCTACTATTTTGGTGGTTTTGGTGATATGTCAAATTTCTTTTATAATCATAGAGAGTCATTGCTCAAAAAGCATCCCGAGGCACTTTTATAATGTGTAATCGACAAGAAACTACTTATAAAATTAAAAAATGTGTCTCTCATTTGCTTTAACCCCAACCTCTCAATGTTGCAACTGGAAACTGTTGAAAGAATGAGCTCTCAATTTATGCAACTCATTTGTTTTTGAATATTGCCATAATTTTCACTACCCTCATAATATGCAGCTTACAAGTATAAAATATTGTAACAACGTAAGAAATTAGTACATAATTAGCGAACGTTTGACTGTTATACTGTACCTTTTAAAACTACTGTATTAAAATAAAAAGTTGGGTCTCTGATTAAATACAATTGAAAGTTACTTTTGTGTCTTAGTTGCTAATGTACCATTGCCACCTTCACATTGTATTATTAGTTTAATTAATTAATTAAAATAGCTCTCAATTCGCAAATAAGAGACGCTCTAATTTCATAAGCTTTGAAACTCTCAGCAGCCAGAGCGACGGAGAAACGAAAGATAAAACGGGTTATAGTTACTGATTCGGTGTGCACATTAGTACTGTTAATTACAATTATCTACTCAATTGATTAAAATAGTAATACTAAGTGCCATGTTTGCGATAGATCGTCCTTTTATATTATATATGCCATTGATTAATGTTAATTTATTTCAAAGACATAAATTTACATTTTATATACTACATATGGGTGGCTGCCATATCGTATTTAATACTATTTTTCAATTCCCAACCACTTTCTCACATAAGGTTTTGCCCGATATGGAAAAATTAGGGTTGTTTAATTTTGAGCTAATTCTCACTTTTTATGTTCTACACTGTACATTGTGTTGATGTTATTGGTGCCATTTCAGCTTTCAATAATTAATTAAATTTCTATCACAATAATATCTTAATGAAGATATTCATGAAAAAAATGGGATGGTACAAGCACCTTATCAATGCTTCGGTATACTGTTGACATACAGCGGTTTTCACCATTTGCTGTTTGGGTCTGTTGTTTTTTAAAACACATTCAGTCTTCGTAATCAGTTGAACCGGTGATTTCAAAGTGTTATGACCATTATCATATTATGTTATACACATGACCGGAACATATGGGCTACGACTTCGACTAAAGAGTACTTGCAAAGGGGACGAGAACCAATTATGGCGAAGCTTAGGCGTAGAAAATGGGTTTAAAATTGAGTCCGCGAGTTACCAATACCAACTATATGGCATTTCAGATTTAAAGGTGATAGACATTTTCATCCACATATCGATAACTTTAAAACTCTTGTTGGTATCGAGACTAAAACTTGCTACCGCAGGATCAACAACCCAGCGGTTTTGTCGCTTCGCCACTCTAACGGGGCAATTCTGCGATCGCATGACGTGCATTCGATAAGCACATACAAAGAAAAGCGACCGATTGTAAGGACAATTTTTGAATCTAGCGCTTTTCCGCATTTTCCGTTTTTGTATTTCAAATATTAGTATTTTTTCCTCTTCATCTAGGTCCAAATTGATAATTTAGCTATGTTTTAAGACTCAATTCCCTTCGTTTCAAATACTGGCGCCTTCCGTCTCATTTTATTATAGCTTGGGCACCGTTTCATTCAAATTCACATGTGGTTGCTTTCCATATAATTGACGCCTTATCTTAATTTCCAGTTTGGCGGCCCATTGTCAGACTTTCACGTTTAGGTTTAGTCCCGGTGTACATTTCTTCGTGTGAAATTCTGACGAAATGTATTGCATCGAGTGGTGCAATAATAAAGCATTACTGACGTTTCTGTATGAGTTAGAGAGAGCAACTAAGTAGCGCAAGTTCGCGTTCCTTTTGGTTTCAATATTCTACCGCCTTGGAAGGGACAACACGTGCGACGGTTGGTTCCGCTGCGGCGGAGGTCCTTGGCCTTGGAAATCGGGTAAACTATGTGGGTGTTACTGGTTAAGTTTTTGGTTATTTAAGTAACGTGTTGTTCAGTTATTAGCTGAGGAATTCTCGTATCGCGGAACTGGGAAGCTTCGGTTAACGCCTTTGAGGCGGCTTATTAAATAGGAACCTCTTTTGTGCTAATCGTGTGTAATGAAGTTACGTGTGCCGTACCACAACCTTGGCTGTTGATTAGGCTCTTCGTTCTACCCTCTGGGGATTTAACATAATTTTAACCCACTTGGTAGATAGCATCATAGGCCGTTTATCGCAGTTTCTTCAATCATTTTGGTGCAGTCGCTTGGGTATAACATGTAGCTCCGTTGGACATCATAACCGTAGCAAGATGAATCCCTACAAGGTACTGTGTTTTTTTTGTAGTAATTCCAAAGCGCACGTTGTGCAGTGAAGTAATTTTTGAAGCGTCGCCATTTTGCGTAGCGTAGCTGTTAATTTGAAATTAAGCGTTTGAACTGTTGTGACTGTTATTAAGTCAGATTTGAGTATTTACCATAAAGTTTTAATGTTTGAACTTAGGTTAACGTTTGGGATTAAAGTAATTGCCGCCATTAAGTCAGTTTTGATTACTTACCGTCAAGATTTATTGTTTGTAGACAGACTTATTGCGAAATTAAAGTTGTTACCGTTTTTTAGTCAGTTAGATTGTTTGCTGTCAAGTTTACCGCCTGTGTTTAAATTAAACGTTGACGCAATGAACTACCTATTTTTTTCGAGTATTTCATTTATTATTCTTTATTCACCTACATATTCCTACCTTAATATAGTTCATTTTCAATTAGTTGCGCTTTTCTTTAGTAGATTTATGTCTTTTATCTTCATTAGTGTTGTTATAGACTCTTAACCAAATTAATTTTAGTATCGTTAAGATCTTCATTACCGCACTGAGTAATGAACATTACCGCACTCTCTTTGTATAAAAAAATACGTTGAACCAGAATTTATTGATGAAGATAAAATCTTGAACAATACACGTTTGCTTATGGCACTTAACGAGACTTGTTTGATTGCCGCAAAACTCGGCTCACCGCCTCGTTTTTGGCAATCAAACCCGTGTCGTTAAGATGCTCATAATCAAACTTGTATCGTTAATATCTATTACGTGTGTATTTTGTGATGTTTTTTCTCTGTAAAGGAATTCAGACAGCTATAGAAGAAATGCAAGCAAGGTAAGTTCAAAGCGGATCGCCGCCCCAAGTACTGCCAAGGTTTGGATCAGAAAAGTTGGGCCATCGCTTCTTCCATTTTCTCGTTGAGCCCACCTGTGTTTTTCTCGATTTTACATCTTTATCTCGTTTACTGGCTTGTAGCCCTAATTAAATTCGACATGAACCGTCCCTTCACATTCTGAGCGTTAGTCGGCAACTTTTGTTACAGCCCATCGTAACGTAATTGGAGCAACGGATCCGAGAATTTTCCGATTTGTATCGTTTTATCGGAAACTGAGGGTTGAGTAGTTTGAATGTCAAATTCATGTCGTAACGACGCGACGGTTTAGACCTGTAACACGATCTCGCTCAAAAGCTATTCAGTTCTTTGTATTAATATTCCACACACAAACTGTCTAAAAAGACCCTGATAAATTATGTCGATATCGAGTTATCATGTTGATATTCCTCCGGCCTGGAATATTCGACTTTATTTAAGTTTTATAACTTTCTAACGCCAAAACCGTTGATGTCTTCACAAAGTCATGTAGTTTCGTGAGACCTTCCATATAATTTTGAATTGATCGCAAGTAATTAAGAAGTTGCGATAAAATTAAATATTTGAACAATAGTCTCAGCCAAAAGCAGTACTTCGGAACGTTGTGCCTTTCTTTATAGATTGGGAGGAGTGTATCTTTTCATTGACTTGAAACCATTGTTACAATCTGAAATACAATGGATACTTTATGAAATTAAATTGATCTTTTCTAAAACGCAATTGAAAAAGGTGTTATAACTTAATTATGTGGTTGATTTACTTTTACGACTATAAATTCACAACAGCCCCAATTTTTATCCATAAAAATGTTTCATTGCACAAATATAAGGAAATATATTCTTTTGTGCGATTTTGGATTAATCTGTTTGATATTCAGACAGCGCAACGTTAAAGTAGATAAGAAAGGGAAATATAGATACAATAAAAAAGGAATCACGAGACTGCCATAGGCAATTCATATATCCTAGAAGTGTATCAAAAAGGAATCTTTAAAACGGATTTATGATAATACATATATCAAAACATCCCTAATCCAGAGTACTTTGAGCAGTGTGGCGTGTGCCCTGTGCTTAAACTTGCAACTTTATTTTACTTGAAGACCAGGTTATTATTATCTCTTCTAGTTTAATAACTTAGATTCAGATCTAATAGTGATATGTAAAGGGATCCCCAATTATATTTATCAATATTCCTCTTCAAATATTACCGCCCACTTATATCTTATAAAAGTAGCTACAACGCGAGTAACAAACAATGTCGAATTTCTAAAGTGTATAGCCATAATAATTAATATAAATAATGATACACAATCGTTTTTATTTGGATAGCTTAGTAAGGAACACGAAAACGATATTTACTTGTGAACAAGCACAACAAAATTTATATCTGTTGATATTTATCTTGCATTTGTCTCCTGTGAATTAGCAAAATGCAGCTGTTTTTCGATGTCCTCTGCAGAGTCTACAGTGCCTTTCGAGCATACGACACCGAAACGCTGGGACTTCATCAGAAGTGCAACGATTAGTCGCGTTAGACATACCGACCATAAAAGAAGCAATAAACTAATTTTACGCGTCTAAACGCTGAGTAAAATCGCGTCGTTTAAATGCATTAAGCAGACCGTATCTTTAGATAGATCGTAACATGTGATTCATCAAAGACAAAAATCACGTAAGGTCTACACATAACCGTTTTTTTTTGTGACGTAACAATTTTCTCTCTTTATTTAACAATAAGGAACTGGACGAAACAAAAAATCTGCAATTTTTGGTCAGGTCCGCTTTAAGTATGGCTTATTTTATAATATTGTCAAATGTAACATTTGTCCACAATGGCGCACTGTAACAAGTAAGGGCGCAAGCCTAAAATCTTATTTTAAGCGTTAGGGACTTCTTCGAAGAGGAGAAACGTCGGATTACATATGTCAAGAATGTCTTGGTTTGAATAATGTGCTATTAATTTAGAGCATCCCTTACATTAAAGGTTAGGTATACATTAATTTTTTTCTGAAGTCGACTACCTGTGATCTAAATGATCTTTTTGAATTTCACTGGAATATAGGACGTACGTTTTAAACGTTTGTTATTTCTGACGTCATAGAAAAATGATAATGTGTAGCCTTTAGTCACCCCTTGCCTTTGAAACATTTGAACTACCAAATGCTGTACCAACTCTGCTAGAGTAAACTCAATCACAATTGAGTTTTTGACCTTACCACCTTCCTAAAGTGCACTTCTAGCATGAATCGTATTGGATGATCGGGGAAAACCATTACGTAACATATACAAAATGAAATATAATGTCTGAAAATTGGTTTGGGGCCAATTAAGCTGACATAAAGTGACAGTTGTATTAATTCAAATGACCTACTTTCTGAATCAATACTATACATTCAGCTTTTATGTCTATATTTTCTTCCTTGGCCGTCTACGATGAATCTATTTTGAATCAAATGTTATCTTGAAGGCCAAGCCGGGCGCCATAGCTCAGTGGTAAGCATTCTGGCTACTGAGCTAAGGGTGGAGAGTTCGATCCCCGATCCGGTGAATTTTTTAAAAATAAAAAAATGCGGATGAAAACCTCTACAGAATGCCATCATTCGGAAGTGATGTAAAGCCGTGGGTCCCATGTTACTACGATGTGTAGCATGTACAAGATCCCTTGCTAAGGTTGGAACTCCTTAGTCTCGCCAAAATTCTAAGTAAGACTAAGGTACCTGGTACTCTGCATGCCTAGACCTTGTCCACGGGGTTGGCAAAAAGGGCCTATAAAGGTCTGCTTGCTAGACATGAGTCTCCAAACAAATAATACTACTACTACTACTACTATCTTGAAGGCCTCAATTTTCTTCTGCGAATTGAACTGCCAGCTTCCATGCCACTGTTCCTTTGGTCTCTTGCTGGAGAATTATTCGTCTCAGCTATTCGTACCAGTCTATTTTCCTCCATTCGACTGATATAGTCATTCAATTTCTTTCTTCGCCGTCCTTACCATTTGACTGTCTCGTCCACTTCGTATGTTATTCTATTGACACGGTTTCTGATTCTATCGTGTAAGATCTCCTGCATATTCGTTTAAGAATTTTCACTTCAGCCGTTCATTGTGCTCGTTTTGCTTTCTCTATTGCTGATCAGGTTTCGCATATATTATAATTGGTCTAACGCAAGTTCTACATATACCGCCTGATTATAAATTATTATAGGTTTAGAGTGCTTTGTAATTTTCGTTTCTTGCTTTTGCCGCTCTATTGTATGTGTACATGTTATGTCTATGCAGTATATATCTTACACACACACACAGATATGTAAAACAATATATAACACACTTGCATCACAAGCCAATGTTTTAAAGTAATAAAAATGAAATATTCGGTAACCAATTATTATAGTTTTGCAATTTAGTAACAGTGGCATGGATCAAATGTCAAAATGCCCGACTAGTTGATAGTACTAAAACAATTGCAATAAAACTGCAAACAGTTTTATTTTTCAAATGGCCTCTAGCCCTACAATCATTTATAATCATTCTGTATATGGGTCTTGTTGCATATATCCATGCTTGTATTGTTTCAAAATAACCACTTTCAAGCTACCTGCCTCTACTATTTATTTAAAAATATCATGTCTGACTTCTACGTAAAGTCTTTGTGGCTAGAAATTAACGCACGTAAATAATTGTCATTACCTGCTTTACTGACTGATTGTCAATTAATGATTTGCATTTAGCTGATCTTTTCATACAGTTAAACATTTTGTTTTCTTACTGATATTACCATGTTATGTAGCTTATAAATAAGAATATAAAAATGTGCTTAGCCACTTTTCGATAGGAAATATATATAAGCGTTTAAAAGTTAATATTAGTTTTCTTTTTACTTCCTTTTACGATAAAGGAAGTATTGGATTCACTCCAAAAATTCGAAATTGAGTGTTCAACAGACCTTCACGTTTTAGAGTCCCCTGAAGCCAAAAAAACACGTTTTTGTTCATTGGTCTGTCTGTCTGTGTGTCTGTCTGTCTGTGTGTCTGTCTGTCTGTGTATCTGTCTGTCTGTGTGTCTGTGAACAGAATATCTCAAAAACGAAAAGAGGTATGGCGTTGAAACTTTATATATAAGTTTTGTGTACTAGATGCGACAGCAAGCTTTTGAAGAAAATCGCGTAACCGGAAGTATGGTGTTTGCTTTTGTGATTTTTCAGTTTTTTCGTTTTTTTCAAAAACGGCTCAAACGATTTTTTTTAATGTGAGGTAGGTGATTTTCCAGTTGAATACCTCTAAAATGGGTTTTTATAGAATTTGTAATTTGGAAAAATTTTGACAAATGCTAAAAAACTAAAAATAAAATTTTTTGCTAATTATAAGATCACTGTAAAAGGAAGTTGTGTGCGTGTATCACACCATATTTTTTATTAAGTGATAGGATTGTTTATCGTATTGACCTAGGCTGCATTACTAACGTTGTTCTTCATATGTAAATTACCAGATGGCTTTCTATTCTTTATGAGCTCTTTCAGGAACTCTTAGCTTCTCATTTCTAACAAATGTAGCCATTGTGTTCCCTATCGTTCTGTTTACATGGACATTACATTGTTGTGGTCGGTACCTCAACCATTATCCTACTTCACTGGTTATGTAGTTCCGTCTTATATAGTATGGCCGACGGAATGCCGAACAGAGAGAAACGTCGATAGTAAATTTAAGGCCGTAATTGTCTGGGCTGCGAAATCATGCATCTGCCAGATTTGTATTTCACGAGCATAAAATGCGTTTATTTGCATCGTTCTACTCAAACTGTTTATTATACATTATTCATTTATTACTTCAAATTATTCAATCCTGTATTTACTAGAATCCACGGTTTGTTTTCGCCTAGAGTGCAGTTTTATTGACACAACAAACATTAACGAACTGTAACTGTTTTAGAAAAACATGATATTGTGAGATTCCTCATTTATTTAGGTATGATAATCACAACTTCCTTGGTAAACAAACGCATTGCAGTGTAATTGTTGAAACAGTAATTATGTTCAGCAGTTCATTTTTAATGAATAATTAATTCTAGTAAATACAGGAGTTTCTCTACAATGTAAATCGTATGGTTGAAGGTCATTTCTAATAGTAAAATATTTTTGGCTTTTAGCAAAAATAAGAAGTACCAGAATATCACTATAATAAAATACAGCGACAGTTTTCACAAATTTAGAATTTTTCTTGCAACAGCTTAATCAATCGTGACCAACCCAGAATTATATGATAGGTCTCATAAAACTACATCAGCTTTGAGAAGACGGTAACCGCTTTAGCGTTAAAGGAACGACGGAAAATTAAGTTTAGTGAAGGTGTCACGCCGGATGGATGTAAACACGCTAATTCGAGAACTCGATAACCTATCAGGAAGATTTTTGCACCAGCTTGTGTGGGATATTAATGAAAATAACTGAAAAGATTACTTGCTTCCTTCTTTATATGTATTTGTTGATTTGCACTCTCCATTTCAAGTAGATGACCCTCTATGCTACCAGCTATAGTCGTATGTTTTGTATCTAATCAAAATGTGTACAGTGAATTTTACAATCTATGGATTTTCAAGCCTCTCCCTGTATTACTGTATGAAGAGGGGGGAGGTCTAGGAGTCTCCATTATAGCAGTCGGAATTGTTCTTATTGCCCTTGTTACTGGTATATTTTCTTTATGTATCTATACTACGACCCTTTATGAACCTGCTCGTGTTCTTTTGAGATTTAGGTTGAAGTTAGAGGCATACAAGGTAGCTAGTGATTTGTTTTCATAGCTAGATTTGTAATTATGTTGTATATAACGACTGGCACCTATTTGTATAAATTTGGGAGTTTTTTCTAACCTATTTTTAAGAACCTATGCCTGGTATTTATTCACAGCATGTGGAGGGTTAGAGCTCGCCAGGATTATACTTACCCCTCGTTTAAGTTCATTTCCATTTTCTGCATTGATTAAGCGGTACCCTTGTTTATCATATTTACCTAGCCTCATTTACTAACGTTGTTCTTGCCAGTTTTCAGAAACTCTTCTTTCACGAAGCTCCTCATTTTTAATGAATGATACTGTTCTGTGGCCCGTCATTCTCTTGACATAAATATTGTCGTATTCGCTTTCTAAGCCATCATACTACCATTGGTTTTGTATTGCTGCCTTATATAGGAAGCTCACTTTGCATGCATCAATGTGTATCCTGTGGTCATCCTCGAAGTTTGAATTTTTGTAATAAACAATCGTTTTTTAGTTACATCTGCATCTCGCTTTGTATGTAGGGCGAATTTAATGTTAATCATACAATTAAGTGACGTGTTGTTCTTTCATACCGTACATTTTACGCATCCAGATTTTTTTAAGGTTTTGTTGACCGGTTGTTTAACGCCATCGGTTATATCTCCCCAGTTTGATGTTTTTGCTCTGAGGTACGATATACCAAGCCGATGTTGAATAGTTTGTAACGATGTGGTCCATTGGATGTAGTCATATATCAAGTTTGTTTTATGGATGTTAGAATATTGGAGTTATCGGCTTCCAATTTAAAGGCGTGTGGTAATCGCTAAATGTAATTTTTTGATTGCCAACAGTTTTTTCATTTATTGCTGCTAAGAAACGAACATACGGACGCATGAATGGATAGTATACGCCTACTGGACGAGGAATTCGACTCCAAGTAGAATTAAACACCTGCGGCCGAGATCCCTTCGGGTTTTTAGGCAGGTATCGCAGCCACTAAGGCCACCCCTTTCGATTATTCTAATCTTTTAGGTACCTAGGAACGTACCTTACGCTGGCCGATACGAAAGAAATTCCTGGTTTGCCGAATTGCGCCGCCCATCGTAGTAATTACCCGATGTAGTTGTAATAATTTAAATTTTGTAGGCGAAAAGCGACCATCAGTCGTTTCCTGATTTGACCTTTTTATATATCAACTTTACTGTTATCCACCGATTTTCATTTGTTCATTTTGTAAGTCATTAGATTTCGCATTATATTTTCATTAGTAACAAAAGTGGTAAATGCTTAATCTGATTACTTTTTTGTACCGATATCAACCAATCAAAAGGTTGGATTTGGTTAAGAAGTCTTGTATAATTTCTATAACAAAAAATCAATTATACTAGAGTAATTTCACTAAGCATCGCAACTGTGGCAGAATACTTTTTCCGCTTCGTAGTCGGATTATTTAAATAGTGGAATTGGCACTCTTTTATTATTGTGCACACATATAACCCGATAATACCGAAGTACTTATAGTATTACTACTGATTATACACTGTCATATGCGTAATTTTGCGATTATAGCGGAGAGTTCGGGTTGAAACCGACCCATAGCATTATTTTTGTACAGAAAAAAATTGCGTGCGAGAAGATTTTTTCGATGACCGTATCCGCGAGTCAATTTAATTTATAGTTTGATTATATGATTCCGCGTATTATTTATGCATCGCATTTATTGTATTAATTGATTTGAATTCTGGGCTCGTTCTGCATTTATAAACCCAGTTTTATTAATGTCTTTCTGTGCACTGTTGCCATGGTAAACGAACGTATTGCTGATGTTTTGTACTAGCCGTTATTGTTTATTTTCTTTAGAAATTTAGATCTCCTTATACGTCTTTCGTTGCAACTTATCTACTCCGTGTAGTTCGGTAGAACGTATTATGGTAAGTTATTGAACCTGGCGCTCTTATCTATTATTATTGTTCATTACTGTTCAAAACAAGTGGGTGAATTTATTGTGTCGTCTTCACGCCTATGGTCCCAATTTGGCATTCCACTTGAGCTAGTTGTTTAGAATACTACAATAATTAATGATGCAACTGCTTTCATTTAGTCATTTTGTTTTCTCTAATATTTTGTACACAATAAGAACGGAAAACTATTGAATTTTTATTACGTTCATGAGAATTCGCTTAGGAATGGATTTTCTTAGCTCATCGTTAATTCTTCTTATACTGAGTGAGATAGATTTTCATTTTATTTGACAATGTTAAAAATGTCTTTTGTACTCCGTATTACTGAATTGGCGACATTGTGTTTGGGGCTTTTCAGTCTTTTAACTTCCTGGCAGTGGTTACCTAATTTGTTGATTTCTAATAACACATTTCATTCTTCTTCGCGGTGTTCTATATCTTGGTGCCTTTGTAGATGGTGTTAGTGTCTACAAACAGTTGTTGGCAATGTACAACCATTCTTCTTCACTAATGAATTTTCATAAGTTGAAGAAATAGTGACAGTGGTAAAAAATTTATGGGCCCGAGTGAAGACCTAAGCTAATAAAAGTTTGACTAAATTTTAATATGCTAATGAATAACCTCTACTCTAGGTTTTTAAGAGATTCTTATTTAGGAAAAATGTTTTACCCTCCACCTCATCATGTTTAGACATGTCTAAATTAAGTGCGAGCTTAGCAACCTTTGTCATCACTTTTCCTAACAATTTTTAAATGTTACCAGGCTCTTTTGCACAGTTTTAAACGTAGTTTCACCACACAGCTTGTAATGTGGCACGTTCAGGCACATTTTCACATTACAATCCTATTTAGCGACGCGTCAAATAATTCAAGGCACGCTCTTCTCTAATTGAGATCAAAGGCTTCTTTGTCATGAGTTTATTTTGCAGCGCTGCAAATGCACACTAGACGAGTTCAAAGCGCACACATTAATTAAACACACGGAATTAGGTTGGGGGTGACTTGTTTAATTGTGCATCGTGAATTTGGAGCGCAGTTCGACTAGCAGCGCCCTCTGGGAGCGTCCCCGCTAATCAGCTAATATCCCAATTCGCTTTAATTAAAAGCCTAGGAAAGACTCCATGTTTGTCCTGTTCGCGGCAAAGGACCGCTGCTGTTTCCGATTCATGATTAACGCCTGCCCTAAAAGGGTTAAATCGCTGCCCTCAAATTTTAATGATATCGGCAAGTGGCTGCGGCAAGGTGGGGATTTGTAAGGTCAATTGGGGATATGTTAATGTCAGGTCGAACTTCCTCATAGTTCGTTGCAACCGCACCTAAATTTAGTTCTCTTCCTAACACGCGTCCAAACAGCAAAACCGTACGTAGAGAATGGCCATGGTGTTGGCACACGACCGTTGCCTTTTTGGTTTCTTTTGAACTCGTTTAAAATTAATTAAAATTACAGAATTTGTACGTACTCCATTATAAAGTTCTGTACACTAGTGAATTACCGGTAGCAACTGAAAAACAAAAGCGAAAACTGTAAGCAGATACAGTTCCGAAACTGAAATGGGAATTCTGTTTATGATTCTATTTTCCATTACATTAAACCTCCAGGCGATAGACTTCAAACCTACATTTTCCATAATTCTCGGTAATATAATTTCTAATTGGTTTTAATAAATGACGTAAAAAGACCTGATTGGCTATTTGTGAGAGCAAATCTGTGACTTTAAAACTTTAAGGATGGTAACAATATCAACAAGAAATTAGCTGTGGTAGTTCATTCTAACAAGCCAACTGTATCATATTTAGAGACATGGTGATTTTTAGTAAAATAGGTATAAAAGTTGTGATTAATTAGAATTAATGGTTATGATAATTAACGTCGCCGTCATAAAAATTACTGGATTTTTAAATTTTACTTCCCGTATTGGTTCGTATACGCCATATAATAGTTGTTTGGAAATGTGGAGAAGCGTTAGATGAAGAATTGGAAACAGTTACACTTAAGCAATTTAGTGTTTGAACTAAATAAATGCAAAGAATAATAAATGGTACTCTAATTTTAGGTGCTAGTGACTGAGTTTTAGGAAAACATTAAATAACTGAATATCAAAGTTATAAATGTGCTCAAATTTGAATTAACTCTCGGGCAAAAACCGTAAAACAAAATGTTTAATTCACAGATTCAATGTAAAATCCATCAGTCAGTTAGATATTACAATTCAATACGATAAATTGCTTGTCAAAGTAAGGATGTGCCTATTTGAAATTCGTTATAGGAGCGTCTCCAGGTGGCTGATAGTGTAATGCCCTCCAGATACGCAAGCTAAGATGGACATAAGGTACCTTCTGCAGACCAAGAGACGTTTGAAGTCCGAACAGAAAATGTGGTCGAGAAAATAAACTTCAACACGGAAAATTTCGTGGAAGAGGCAGCTTCGTTGATAAAATTTCCAAGACTTAGAGCTTTGGATGATGACTTCAACGATCGAATTAGCGACAGAGGCTAGATGGGAGATAATGCTTTAGGGGGCTAAATGTTACGTCCCAATGTGGCATCGCCATCAAACATCTTAGCCCTGCAAAATGCTACTACACTGTCGTTAGGGGAACATAGGAAAACATTCTCATAATAGTAAACGAACCCAGCGAAAAGAGGCAACGATATTGCAAATAGCGGATTTACTCAAAATAGGGGAATGGAAAGTTAGAAGACTTGAACATCACGAAATGGAATTAGAAAAAAAAACAATGGAATCCATGAACGGTAGCGGTAATACGTGAAACTAAAAAGAAATTGAAAGGCTTTTGAAAATGGAACTACACATTTTGCTATATAGCGGAGTTGATGTCAATAAAACCGTAACGGCACAACGGCAAAATTCAAGTTTTATAAAGTATTTATCATTCCAATTTTATTTATGGATCAGAAAATGTTGGTTTCACTTAGAAAGATCGAAGAACGATTGCAGCTGCACAGCAGAAATGCCTACGTTACGTAATAATACCTAAATAACTGGCTGAAACATATTATACGAATGAAATATGTTCCTATGCTCAGTTTATAATATAGACCACGAGAGAAGAGAAGATGAAGAAGACCGAAGAAACTCTGGAGGGATCAATTTACATAAAACCGAAACAAATCAATCTGATTTAATCCTGCAAGTTGTTGATGATGGTGATGGCTCCATTTTAATGCCGCATTCGCTATGTTAACCCAATATTATTTCCATGTTTTGGGTATCTCGCCTCACAAACCGTTTTATGGCGTGATTAAGAGCGCCAGTGTTCCCATGGGTGTTGAAATCCAAACGCCTAAAGGGCTGAATTCGGCTAAAGGCTAACACGCCAATCCTAAGTGTTTTCGCTCTCCCATATCTGTTAAGCAAAGAACATAGTACGGCTCATGTTTCGCTGTACACACATCCTAGTAACTCATGTCAGGTTGTTACGGTCTTGAACTGACTTTACGACACCGCACCGGCTCATAAATAAACGGAACGGCCGGCGCGTGCCGTAATGGACTAAATCGGGACGAAAGTTCTCCTAGGCCGCTACCCAGCCGGAACAAGATAGGCCGGCTAGACTTTCAGTGGAGTTAGGCGGGTTCTTAACGAGATTATCTAAGGGTAACGGCCAGAGGGTCGGTAAATAACGGTAAAATAAAGAGGGCGCCACCAAGCTTGTCTTAACCCGAATAACCGGGCCTGGGCGGTTAGACGGGGGGGGGGGGCGAAGTATTCAAGACACTTCGTCGATAGGGGTACTCGTGAATTATAAACTCACACAACGATTTCGTGATGGCAAAAATACTTAGATCATGAAGTGGGGCTTTTTCAGCCACGGCAATGTCACCACCAAGCTTACCTGCACTCTCTGATCTCACTGGCTCCACCGTACATTTATCTCCTCAATGATGGGCGCACGCTGAAACAGTACATGCACAAAGCGACCAAGAATAAAGCGTCTCTTAATTAGATAAGCGTCTATTATTCGATTCTTACATTGGGGCAGCAAAGCGTGCCGCAAACATTGCGTTAATTCTTATAAATAAGCATCAGCTGATGGGCGCACTACTGTTACTAAACAACACCCATAACTGTACAAAATCAAAACCAGTTTGACATATGAGTCCCACAAAGGGAACGTTTGTTCATAAAAATTCTCACATGATAATTTGGGCAAACACAGCAAAGCCCAAGTGAGGGAAGTGATTAGATCAAAAATGAGCGAGCGACGCCACTTCGCGACAACAATTTAAGATGCGAAGGGTACGTTTTTAACGGTGCACAAGATTTCACATCAAGTTCGCGCACATGCAATTTTACCGCGACCAAACTGGCGTTGCCGCCTTACAGCAAGTATGCCAAGAGTTCAGCAATTATTCACATGATTAAGCGCACAGCTCGAGCACGAGAAGTTAGTATGATTCAATGGTTACAAATATCTTAATTTTATTGGTGACGGCCCAAGAGATCGGCATGCGGTCCAGCTTGCGGGAAACAGATTGCCTGTGGCAATTCATTCGCCGCTAAAACGGCCGACTTGTGAATGGTCTGGATGCGCCCAAAATGGCGACAAAGGCTGGCGCTTCAACAAACGCCGCTACGACGGCCAAACTAGCCCAAGTGATGTCCTACCTCAACGGAATCCTCGCACAACGAGCTAAAGGGAACACTCCCTTACGTGACGACGTAGAACCGGGCATGGAATTCCATCACACCTACGCCTTGGCGTAATAAGAT